>CM055061.1:25753916-25774924 GCA_029204045.2 Tillandsia leiboldiana
AAATTCCCAGGAAAAATATATGATGATCCTTGCGTCGCGTAGATGAAAAAAGTCTATAAGCACGTTCTGATCCGAGATCTGTGCGCGAAGATATCCTCAAAAGAAGCTGCTATCCTCACCACAAACTCACAGCAAGAAGGGTCCCAATGAGCACGAGAAAACACCTCGGAAAACGCGAAATCTGAAAATGTGCCTGAAACCCAAAATCAAAGCCTCACCAGTCACGAATCCAGTGGCGAAGAAATCTCAGAAAAAGACGGTCGGAGTAGGTCGGGGGAGCTCGAACACCGAAGAGCGACGGAAGAAACCCCAAAGAAAGAGCGTCGCGCCGAGCCAAGAAAATGAGGATCTCGAAAAGCGTGCACCCAAAAATCCTAAAACTCCTCCAAAGGATAGAGCACTTCGAGGGGGAAAAATTCTCTGAAGGCCCCACAGGGAAAAGGAGGCTAAAAAGTCCAAAAGACAAACAGGGCATCCTATTTAAAGGCCCAGCCCAAAGCATAATGGGCCGGTTTTCGGGCGCAGGATTCGGGCGCACTGCGCCCGAAACCCGGTCGGACGGTTCCCATCCGACGCGCCCGGAACGCCCCGGTGAAGCCACGTGGCCCTGCAACAGGGAACAGCGGTGCAAAGGCACCGCTGTGCGCCACGCGCCCCCCATGCGGTCAGCGGGGTAGGTACGGCCCGCCAATGGCGGGCCGACGCGTGGCCCCGCACTCGAGTGCCCCGACAGCGCCGCCTGCGCCACAGTGCGCTCCGTACCGAGGCACCTCCACCGTGGACCGCGACTTCCAGAGCCAGCCAGTACCAAGCAGCCACGTGTCCCCTGCACCCGGTCCACGCACCTTACTTCGGTTCCGTGGACCGCGCCGCGTGCACCGACCAACCGGGGACTTCCACGCGTCCCCCGCCTGGTCCATGCACCGCCGCGCCAAGCCCGTAGACCGCGCACCACGAGCCCGCCAATCAGGCGGCGCCACGTGTCCATGCGCCGGGCCCGTGCACCCAGCCGCGTCCCTCCGTGGACCGAGCGCTGCGGACCGGCCCAATCACAAGCCGCCACGTGGCAGCCGGCGGTCCACGGCCCCTCCCATGCACCGAAATTCAGCGAAAACTTCCGGGGGTCCGTTTTTGGGCATCCGGACTCCAAATCAAACAAGCAAATAGCTGTTTTCAAGCGTTTTTCCACGCTGAATCCAAATCCACCCTCTGTTTGGCCCAAATCAAATCCGAAAATTCGGCAAATGCAGCCGAAGGCCAATCCAGCTGTGGATATCACACAGGGTCCATCTGTGGCATCCCTTTGATGCACTATGGACCAGATACACCAACACTAGGTATTCTACACCACGGTTCATGGGAGAAGCCACACGGGGATCAGGGTCACCACATCCTCCCCCACTAAAAGGAAGTTTCGTCCCCGAAACAAAAACACCACAACCACAAAACCAAGACAATCGAGAACACAACACAAAACTAACAAGAAAGGTTCGGCTCCACCAGCAGGAAAGTCATCAACCCCAACTCTCAATTTAGAAAACAGCTGAAATTAACGAAAAGTCCAAGAACTTTGAAAGATCAGTGCCTTCGCCCCAATCAAACGAGAACAGGTTCGGGCACTGTCTCCATTTCTGGAGCAATCCTTCGAAGTTTTCGTCCTGTTCGTAAATTTCAGTTCAAAGGCGAGAAGAGTGAGAGTAGTGTTGGTGTCGTTCCTGCTGTGGCCACAAAAAGGAAGCTACCACTAACGAGACTCCTAAGGACATAACCTCTAGTCCTAGACATCACATCTGCTCCTGAGGTGGCGTCTGCCAAAGCCGCTGAAGCTGATGCTGCTGGAAGGATACGCCGACAATTCGAGAAAACGAACTCCTCCAGTCCAACTCGCAGAAGGATAACTGCTCTCATTCCATTATCAGTCGTAGCACTGCACCGCACCAACATTCCAACATGTGTGCTTAATCCAAGTCCTGGTGCTGTCCTTGAATCGCCACATCAGCCGGCGAAGTCCCAAGTCTCAACTGCACTGATCAAACACCGCGAATCTCCTCTATCCATAGGATACAGGGAAGAATCCAATCGCTAAACATGTAGCAGAAATTCCTAACCCATACCCATGCAAAGATGCTGATGCAGATACTCAACTAATAATGCAGAAGAATGCAGCGGTAACGAAATGCTCAACTCAGCTAACCGAAATAAAATCATACCTGCCGCGGCATGATCCGCTGCCGGGGTGTCCTCCACCAGGGCTGCATAAACCCGTCCACTGGGTGCTGCAGGTCGTCGTCCCGTCTGTCCTGACGTCGTGGCCCACTCTGTCTGCTGGTGTGCCGAAGGGGTTCCCACTGCATGGATGGGCAAGGGGGGTGCTGTCGCAATCGGCCGCACTGACAAAATGGCCTGGGGGCAAGCCGCGCGGAAATGTCCCAACTCTCCACAGAGGAAACACCGCCCCTGTCTCTGATCACACTGCGACGGTGGATGAGGCCCGCCACAGATGACACACCGGTCCTGCCGCTGCTGCCGATACCGCTGATGCTGCTGCTGGGGCTCACCAGATCTCCGGCGCCTACGAAACCCACGACCCTCAGGATGAGATCGAGGAGGTCTCGGAGGTCCCTGCCCGCTCGTCTGACCCTCATCATCCGGTGCTGGGCGCTTCGCCCCAGGAATCACTACGGGGGCTAGAGCCACCTCTGACATCACTGCCTCTCCAGACTCAACATATAACGCCTGCTCCATCGATGCCTCCAAAGTCTGTAATCTGCAGGAGCGAACAAGCTGATAAATATCCCGGCGCAGCCCCCGCTCGAACATGTAGATCCGGTGAGACTCGTCCCTGGCCACGTGAGGCATACTAGCCAACAGCTGATTGAATTCGGCTATGTATGCATTCACGGGCCGATCTCCCTGGCGGAGATTTCTCAGCTGCTCCTCCAATCTCTGGCGAACACTCTCAGGAAAGAAGGCCCCTAAAAGAAGTCTGCGGAACTCCGCCCAGGGAAGAATCTGCGTCCCAGGCGGACCAGCAGGCCGCACACGCCGCCACCAAGCCTCGGCGTTGCCCTCCAAGTAGTGTGTAGCCAAAATGACCCGAAATCGATCCTCAACGAACAAATTCTCAAAATGACGCTCCATGGCCGTGATCCAAGACTCTGCCTCCCACGGCTCAGTACTCATACCGGAAAAACGGGGTGGATCAAACCGGCGGAACCTCATCAACAGATCCACCACCGCACTCTGCTCAGCTGAAGTCAAAGGTCCCATCGACCCAGGCGGTGGTATGATAGAAACCGGCTCGACAGGAGTAGCCGGCGCTGACGGAACCACAGGGGGCGCCACAGCTGGCGAAGAAGGCATAGGCGAACACACAGGGGGTGCTACCACAGGCTGCGTCCTCTGCTCTAAAAGAAGCATCATCCGACCAAAGGCCTCCTCCTGGCGCCGAGAAGCCTCCTCCTGGCGCTGAGATGTCTCCTCCTGGCGCCGCACCGCCTCAGACAACTGTGCCACCTGGGCACGGAGCTCAAGAACCTCCCTCTGCTGTCCCTGCCCCGAGTCCTCCTGCTCGGGCTCATCGGAGGGGAAAGGCTGAGAACGCGTCTGCACCCTTCGTCGGGGAGGCATCGTGCCTACCTGCAACACACAAGCAACCATCAGGACAGTACCAAACAACACTCGACCCAATCCAGCGAAAGTCTAGGACATGTCATCCATTCCTTAGCATTATGTTGTCTGCAGCCAACATAATCGCTTAGGAGCATAAACATGCCAGTCACTCATCCCACCCCGGGGGAGAGTATCAAACTCAATCAGGACTCTCGCTAAAAGTCACGACTCTCACGTAGTCATCCTAATGTCCAACCACAAGCCTAGGGTTTCTAAGTCCACAATGACCTACAACCTAGGCTCTGATACCACCTAATCTGTCACGCACCGGCGTCGAAACTGCGACCCGGGCTCGCCAACAGATCCGCCGCCCATACGGGAAGCCCCGTATAGACGAAGCGACTAACCTGCAAAAGAACATCTATACTATGCAGATATCAGAGCTGAAAGTAAAACTGCTAGAATAAAAACTATATACCTCACTACAAAGTTCTCTCAACATGAACTCTCAAAAGTAATAAGGGTACATCTACTCTCTGGACGACGACTGGTAGGGAACTATCTCGCGACTCCCTTACCTCGATCAGAAGAAGCAGCAACCGGAGCAGCAGGAACAGGAGTAGAAGTCCCTGTGGGAAAAACACCACGACGGGTGTGAGAACTACGTCCCAAGTAGTTCTCAGTGGGTGCCGCCAACAAGCCCGACGGTCTGCCCACTAAGTCTACTAGAGGCAAAAAGTAACCATATAATACTGAAATGAAAGGGCTGGAAAAGTAACTCTACGGCTACTATGCCTCTATCTAGATGCTCAAGAAAAGGAACAGATGGAACATGATGCATCTACTAACACACACAATAAACTCACCAAATCTATACTGACTGCCTCAAGGGTCCAGTCAAACCTGCGCCCACCTACTGCCGCACATCCTCAACAGGACGGGTCTACCGTAGGGTGTCCGTGACTGCCACTAACTGGCACAGTCAGAGGAACGGCGTCGACAAGTCGCGATAGCAAGTAACAGGCCCAACTCCGGAGTGGCTCTCGAGGGGAGCGACCCCACCGAGGAAAGTATCCGCGTAACTCTGTCGAGCTCAAATATGGCTCATGCAGGCTATAGTCCAAACCACGATCAACAAGATCGACCAACAACAACAACTCTCAACTACAGGCAGGAAAACCACACAGCTGGGGCCGCCGTCCACCAGACGACTCCCACAACAGAACACTAAACTCACAGGAAAGACCGACACCATAAGGGTTCGGAAACCCGATAGACCGGTGCTAAGAACCCTATCAAACAAGAACAGACTCTAGGCTCCGCCTATCGAAGTTCCCGATCCCCTTACAGTTCGGGAAAGCAAAACCTCGGCACGACACGCAGAAAGCACCAACAGGGCCCGAAAGTCCCGGGAGACCTACACCTACAACCCTATCAAACAAGAACAGGTTCCAGGCTCGGCCTCGGCGGCTTTCGTCCCGACAAAGGAACGGCCCCTAGAACCCGGATCACTCGAATCCTTTCGAGTGAGGAGATTTATATGAAAAGGTGACATTTGTTATTGAAAATTATTTTGATCTGGAAGAAATCCATATTCAACGATTTTAGTTCTTTTTAGAAAATCAGTTAGAAAAATAAGTGTTTTACCCAAACCCCGAAGGGCTGATGCCTTTGTCCAATCAAACAAGAACAGACTCTAGCGGCCCTTCGATGCTTGGAAGAAAATATTGGTAGACTAAAATCATGTGTATGTCGAAAAGGGTTCTAGGTTCGGCTAACACTAGTATACTACTACCACTGACACAGTGGCGACAACCCCAACAGGGGAAAACAAGACCTCTCGGGACCACCGTTTATCTCAAACGGTTCCCGGTACAGACAAGCGATCCACTACATCTACCAGACTCCACTCTGCTCCCAAGCACGAGTGCAAATGCATCCCACACTAAAAAGATGTCCCGACCGCTCGGCCCACTACCCGGGCGAGGATAACACTAAGTCCAGGAATGAAACATAAAGTGTGGATGTCTAAGCATAAATAACCCTAGCCCAAGTGAGGGTTTTCTACTGGTCTGGTTACACATGCAACATATGACGGGGGTGCTAGGTCAGGTTCCAAGATAACGAATATTTAACATGATAGAAGAAAGTAAAAGATCACAAGATCAACAGACAATACTAGGAACAACAATTCCTATTTCTAGCATACTACCCAAGTCCAATCCCTATCATGCATGATTCTATATCCATAGAATTAGCGTACAGTCCATAGATCTTGAAAGCAAGCCACCCACCTGAAGGCGCTAACTGTCCGGAGTCGTACAGCTGAGAAAACCAGAAAAATAACAACTCAAGGTCCAACAGGTCCAGCACAGTCCACAATCCCTCCTGGGTACAACATAAGGCTACAGTTATACTTTAAATCCAATAAAATCCAGGTTTTACAAATCTGCTGGAAACAGTCCACTTGCTGCGAAATTTTCACCTGTAAAACGAACTCCAAAAATTCTGAGAAAAATACCACAGCGATCCTCGCGTCGATAGCTTCGAAACGGGTACCTGCACGTCCAATTCCGAGCACCGTAGGCCAAGTTATAAATTCCACAGTATCGGTGCGCATAATCCCAAAACCATTCAACTGTAAACTCTCGTACAGATAAAAGGAAAAGTGTATACCTTCGGGATGGTCTCCAAAAATTCCCAGAAAAATATATGATGATCCTTGCGTCGCGTAGATGAAAAAAGTCTATAAGCATGTTCTGATCCGAGATCTGTGCACGAAGATATCCTCAAAAGAAGCTGCTGTCCTCACCACAAACTCACAGCAAGAAGGGTCCCAATGAGCACGAGAAAACACCTCGGAAAACGCGAAATCTGAAAATGTGCGTGAAACCCAAAATCAAAGCCTCACCAGTCACGAATCCAGCGGCGAAGAAATCTCAGAAAAAGACGGTCGGAGTAGGTCGGGGGAGCTCGAACACCGAAGAGCGACGGAAGAAACCCCAAAGAAAGAGCGTCGCGCCGCGCCAAGAAAATGAGGATCTCGAAAAGCGTGCACCCAAAAATCCTAAAACTCCTCCAAAGGATAGAGCACTTCGAGGGGGAAAAATTCTCTGAAGGCACCACAGGGAAAAGGAGGCTAAAAAGTCAAAAAGACAAACAGGGCATCCTATTTAAAGGCCCAGCCCAAAGCATAATGGGCCGGTTTTCGGGCGCAGGATTCGGGCGCACTGCGCCCGAAACCCGGTCGGACGGTTCCCATCCGACGCGCCCGGAACGCCCCGGTGAAGCCACGTGGCCCTGCAACAGGGAACAGCGGTGCAAAGGCACCGCTGTGCGCCACGCGCCCCCCATGCGGTCAGCGGGGTAGGTACGGCCCGCCAATGGCGGGCCGACGCGTGGCCCGCACTCGAGTGCCCCGACAGCGCCGCCTGCGCCACAGTGCGCTCCGTACCGAGGCACCTCCACCGTGGACCGCGACTTCCAGAGCCAGCCAGTACCAAGCAGCCACGTGTCCCCTGCACCCGGTCCACGCACCTTACTTCGGTTCCGTGGACCGCGCCGCGTGCACCGACCAACCGGGGACTTCCACGCGTCCCCCGCCTGGTCCATGAACCGCCGCGCCAAGCCCGTAGACCGCGCACCACGAGCCCGCCAATCAGGCGGCGCCACGTGTCCATGCGCCGGGCCCGTGCACCCAGCCGCGTCCCTCCGTGGACCGAGCGCTGCGGACCGGCCCAATCACAAGCCGCCACGTGGCAGCCGGCGGTCCACGGCCCCTCCCATGCACCGAAATTCAGCGAAAACTTCCGGGGGTCCGTTTTTGGGCATCCGGACTCCAAATCAAACAAGCAAATAGCTGTTTTCAAGCGTTTTTCCGCGCTGAATCCAAATCCACCCTCTGTTTGGCCCAAATCAAATCCGAAAATTCGGCAAATGCAGCCGAAGGCCAATCCAGCTGTGGATATCACACAGGGTCCATCTGTGGCATCCCTTTGATGCACTATGGACCAGATACACCAACACTAGGTATTCTACACCACGGTTCATGGGAGAAGCCACACGGGGATCAGGGTCACCACACCCCAATCTCTCATGGTTGTGTGTCCCGTCCCGAGAATCTTGGCGGTCCTCATAGACAAAACTTGGTGAGCTTGTCGGCGATCTCCTGCTCCTCCGCCGGGGTCAACGGCTGAATCGCTCCCTATGCCCCGCTACTCGACGATGGCGCCGTCGGTACAGGTGGTACAACTGGTGGTGCCGGGGCCTGAAACACAGTCGGGGGCGGTGCCTCTCTCTGGGCAAGCAACTGATCGATCCTCTGCTCCTGCCGACGATGGCTCTCAGCTAGTTGGGCCACCAAGGCCCTCAACTCACCAAGCTCAGAAGGCCTGGACTACTCTGGCTCCTCCGGGGGTACAGGGGTACCCCGGATAGGGATTTGCCGTCGGGGAGGCATCCTGTCACAAGAAACCACGCATCAGTAACCAAAACCACACTCGACCCAATTTAGCGAAAGTCAAAGACATCCCCCTATTTCTGTAACTTTATGTTGTCTGTAGCCAACATAATTGTTCAACAGAAATAGGATATGTCAATCCCTCTTCTCTCACTAGAATAGTCAAATAACTAAATTACCGACTTTCGCAAAATATCACGCCACTCTCGCCCTGTCATCCTAGGGTTTGCCAAAAGCCTAGGGTTTCCTAAGTCCCAACTGACCTATCCCTAAGCTGTGATACCAACCAAATCTGTCACGCCTCGGGTGTAAACCAGAACCCGGGCCCGTCCACAGATCCGCCGTGCACACGGAATTTCCCATGTACATGAAGCACTTGTAACTAGCTCAGATATAAGAGAGATAATAAAAGAGCATAAAAAAACAGAGCTGAACTAAAACTAATACATCTCAGACTGAAGCTGGAAATAAAGGTAAAGTACAAGTGTCTCTCCTAGCTCCCCAAATAAATACAAACAGCTGGCTAAAGCCAGACCCAAAATGAATATACAACTGTCTGAGAGTATAGGGGTACAACCAAAAGCACTACTAAGCTCGCAGTCGGGGTAAAGTACAAGTGTCTGAGAATATACAACTGAAGCTGGAAATAAAGGTAAAGTGCAAGTGTCTCTCCTAGCTCCCCAAATAAATACAAACAGCTGGCTAAAGCCAGACCCAAAATGAATATACAACTGTCTGAGAGTATAGGGGTACAACCAAAAGCACTACTAAGCTCGCAGTCGGGGTAGGCGATCTATCTAGTCCGCAATCCTCTTACCTCGATCTGCCAAAGATGGCCCAGCAACTCCCACAGAGGACTCTGCAAAATAAAGGGGGAAAAAGAAAAAAAGTACAATGGGGGTGAGAACTACTATAAAACCAGTAGACTCCCCTAGTGGTTAAAGCCTCAAACTTTGACATGCCCACTAGGTCTACGAGAGGCAAAAAGAAAAAAAGGTGGTAAACTGTAAACTAAACTGCTGATAAACAAGAGGTGAAGCTACCACTACTATGCCTCTAAATGTAATGCTAAAAGGAGCAACTGTAAGAATGCATCGGTAAGAGTATCTGCCTGCATAAGCCCAAATCAAAGGACCAGTAACCACTAACACTGCCTGTGCACTGTCTCAAGTATCTGCTAATAGATCGGCACTCACTGACCGGCACTCACTATCCGGTACTCACTGGCTGCTGTATAAATCGCCTACACCGGAGTGGCACTCGAGGGGAGCGACCCACACGAGTAAAGTATCTCTGTCGCAAATGTCACGATATAACAGGACTGGATCACGACCATAATCGAAGTGGGAAAAATCCATCCACTAAGGAAAACCCGATCCCCCCAATCTGATGCACAAGTAACAGTCCGGTCAACCGCCCAATATCTGCGGTTGCCGCAATACCCCACAATAGGTCCAACCTATCCCAGATCCCAAGATCCTGCCTACACTATCCCAATCCCTACTCGAACCCGAGCAACACGTATCCTGAGTCTCAAATAAAAGGAGAAAAGTAAAAATCATGGTTTCTCCTAAGTCAATTCCAGCATGATAGTGTAGCAGAAAAAGGTGGCCTATCTAGATGACCATACAAGCATGCAATTGTCCCGAGATAATAAAAATACAGTTAACAATTTTCTAGCATTCATTATAGCATGATATTCCAACTTTTATAATCAATCTTACATGAGGGCTAATTACTAACATGGTGTTCTTTATACTCATACAAGCATGCCAATTTTATCCATAGGGTGCAATTAGCCTTTTAACACAAGGGTTACTCCAATATGCCTAGTAGGTAGTCAAAAATAAGAGGTTCACAATGATCACCCACCTCGAACGCTAAACCCAAGTCTGAACACACCCTCGCCCAAGAAGAAATAATGCACGCCGCGAAAACTACAAACATGTCCCAAAACGGTGCCCAATTAATCACACAATTAACACTTAGCCGCTGTCCCTAAAGTCAGTCTAGAGAAAAGCTTAATTTCCACCCATGATATGAGCTCCAAAAATTCCAAAAAATTTACCGCCGCGATCACCGCAACGAGTAAATGAAAATCGAGTACTCGCACGTCCCGTTTGGACACCTGTAGGCCGAGTTACAAAATAAACATCGCGGTAGCGCCAAAATCCTCAAGAACAAATCCTATCAAAAATTCGTCCAGAAAACATGGGTTTTATACCTTTGGTAAAACCTCAAAAAAATCCAGAAAAATCATGATGATGTTCCCTGCGATTTGTAGATGCGAAACGAGTACTTGCACACCTCGATCCGACGCTCGAGCGCGGAGAAATACCAGAAATACTTTGGTGCTGTCCGAAAACTCCATCACAGAAAAGAGGGTCACAAGATGGCTCAGAAACTTCAAGAAAAACCCAAAATGAGGAGGAGCTGAAAATATAAAAGTCGTAGCCCTACCTGTCGTGAAGACAACGGCGCAAGAATAGTCGAACAATACTGTCGAAGTAGTCCGGGGAAGCCCACACACCGAAACTCGACGGGAAGGGTCACCAGTGAAGAAACGTTGCAACGCACCAATTTGCTATAGATCTCGAAGTATGAGCCTCCTAAAATCCCAGGAAATCTCCAGTAGATGCAGCACACAAGGAGAAACAAATCTCCTATAGAAGTCTCTATGAAAATCCGGCCAGAAAAACTGTAAACGAAGATGTTCTGGGCCTATTTATAGGCCCAACTCAACAAATCAAGAAATATCCACTGTGTCCCCAGTTTCGGGCGCTCCGCCCACATTCGGGCGCCCGAAACCGCTGAGGGGAGGCCCGCGAGGAGCGCCCGTGTAGAGTACCGGGATTTTGTAGTGTGACACCCCCGGAATTTGGATTAGTCCTATATATAAATGATATAATAGGACTAAATCTCTTAACCCGGCTATAACATTTTAGGTGGTAGCAAGACCCAAGAGGTTAAGAGAGTTAAGCGTGCTAGAGCTAGAGTAGTTCTAGGATGGGTGACCCCCTGGGAAGTTGGGGCGTCACAGTTGGTATCAGAGACAATCACCAGCCGGAAATGTGAGTGAGTCTCGGTTGAGCAAGGGTTATATAGCGGGTAGAGCGTGGCTCCCCGGTTAATGACCGTTGTAGGTGGAGTGTAGCTCCCTACAAGGTCGGCTAAGGCTAGCGAGATGAGTCTCACATCGCCTGGTACTAGTGAGTGTGCTTGAGCCTGACGTGGACGTCAGGGCTTAAAGGGGGGAAGAATGTGACACCCCCGGAATTTGGATTAGTCCTATATATAAATGATATAATAGGACTAAATCTCTTAACCCGGCTATAGCATTTTGGGTGGTAGCAAGACCCAAGAGGTTAGGAGAGTTAAAGGTGCTAGAGCTAGAGTAGTTCTAGGATGGGTGACCCTCTGGGAAGTTGGGGCGTCACATGTAGAGCGCACCGACCTCGCAAGATGGCATGGTGCGGAGGGAATTGCCTCGAGCGTGTTCCTCAGTTGTTTGTAGATGATTTCGGGTTGATTCAGATCGACGCGAAAGCCCCAGCTTGAATGGGAGTCTTCCGGGCATTGTGCGCCGATAGAGGACTCGCTTCGGGGAAGCCTCGACTTCACAGTGGAGCGCAGAAAATTTGGGAATACTTGGAACAGGTGTACTTTGTGTTTACAGCGGAGTTCGGGAGGTTCCGGACTGACGCGGAGGACCCGAAGGCGAAAAGTGAGTCGGAACTGACAATTTTGGAGCCGGTTTTTGGATTAAGCACCCCGACTCAATGGTTGAGCTTTTTGAGGAGAAAAAGCTGTGGACATGTGTACTTTCATATTACAGCGGAGTTCGGGAGGTTCTGGACTGGTGCGGTGGACCCGAGGGCGAAAAGTGAGTTGGAGTTGGCTATTTTGGATTAAATAATTAATTTAATTAAATGATGAATTTTTATTAGCCTGTATGAAAGGAAGAAAATGGAATTTAAAAGAGAGATAGATGAGAGAGGGAATTGGATGTAGGTGTTGGTGTTGGAAAGTGTTTTGGAATTGCTTGTTCTCTATGCACCTTGCACCATACACCCAAACTGTAATTAATTAGCACTTATCACCTCAGCATCTTCCTCCCTGTTTCAAAACAGAGGAAATGGAGCTTCAATAGAGGAAAAAAAGAGGGGAGAAGAAGGAGAATGAGAAGAGGATTTGAGGGAAAGTAAAAGAGGGGAATGAGAGAGGTGATGGAGTACTAGTAGTGGGGACCAACAGTTGGAAGCCGAGCGGAGCACGCGAGCGTCGAGCCTAATGGAGGCACATTGCAGTTTTATAGTGAGAGAAAGAGAAAGCTTGGTTTCGTTTTTTTTAATGTTGAATTGGATCTTTTTCGTGGCAGGATGGTGGTGGGTGTTGTTGTTGGTGGAGGAGAGACCAACAATGGGTGCCACGCGGGCGCGTTGAGGCGCCGCGCGCACGGCTGGTTAGGTCGCTGCGCGGGCGTGCATGGGCGCCACGCGCAGCAGCTGCGGGCGCCGCGCAGCTGGCGGGCGCGCGCAGTGGGCCGCGCACAGGCGGGTGCGCACCGCGGGCCGTGCGCAGGCGGGCGCGCGCAGTGGGCCGCGCGCTGCGGGCCGCGCTACAGGAACGGGCGCCGCGCGGCGCGTGCATGGGCGCCGCGTGGCTGGCATTTGCGCGCTGCGCTTGCGCAATGGGGTGACGCGATTCTTGCATTTTTCTTTTGGCTTGACTTTGGCAAGGGCATTTTGGTATTTTTCACTTCCCCAAGCGCCCTGTGACTGGCTGACTCCCCTTCTCCTCTATATATGGACACCCCATCCCCCCTTGCTTCTTCTACACGATAGAGAAAGAAAAAAAGAATAGAAAGAGAGTAACGAAAAGAAAGAGAATAAGAAAAGAGAGTGAGAGAGGTTGAGAAGGATTGTGCTGTGGTTTCCTGCTGCTTGGAGTTGGACGGGGCCGCGCGTGCTTCGAGCCTCTCACGAGGTAAGTGGCAGACTTCTTCCAAGCTAGGTTTTGGATTTTTTTGATAGTTTTTTTGGATGGAGCTTTGAGCTTATTGGACTATTCCTTCCATCTTGGCATTGTGCTGTGGTCATGCGGACCTTGCGCTGCGTGGAGTCGAGGGTGTGCGCGCGCGTGCTGTGAGTTGACTGCGAGGAGCCGGAGCGCGCCGGATTTTTTATTGAGGACCCGAGGGAATTGTTCGAGCTCCCGGTAAATTTTCTGGGGTTCACGACGGTGTTCGCGCATGCGGCGCGGTTTTCGTTTTTCCGGCAGATTTTTGGCAGTGAACGCCCGACACGTCACCGACTTCAGCGATTGCCTGCGGAATGCTTTTGAGGTGGGTTGGAATTTCTCCGAAATGTATGGAATGCCTTCTAAAGCTATTATATACATGTTGGTCATGTTTAGCTTACTATTTATATAGCTGGTAAATCTGATAGTTGCCTAGAAAACTGTAGAAAGATAATTATGGGCCCCAGATATTTTTAGCATGATCTAGGGATGATATGACACTAGACTGCATGTTTAGTTGACATTAGATTGGCATCTGAACCATATTAAAAATTAGCGGATCGATTTTAATGAAATTGAGACTCTAAAAATAGTTTGGAATTTTTGTTAGCTTCCAGAGGGTTTGAGTAGGTTCAGGATGTTTATATCCTCGTGCCAGGGGGCCGAGTGGATTTTTAGAGCTCTGTAGAACGAGCCTCTAGTGTCAGGCAAGTTGAGATCCCTGGTGGATTATTCTAGATCATGGGTATATTTATTCTGATTTGGTAGTGGAGATGGTTCTCCGATTTGGTTTTGAGATGTTGGGCTCTGGCAGATTGAGTCGTGGTGGTTTCCCGACTTAGCCATGGATGTGCATTATCAGATTGGGTCGTTGAGGGTTCTCCGACATAACTATGAGAGGGTTTGGCATTCCCTGATCTAGTCCTGGAGGGTTCCAGACTGTGATGTGTTATCTGGTATTGGGTATCTGATCTGTTGATCGAGGATCATAGCCTGCATGTGCCATTTTTGAGATAGTTGAGACTGACTAGATACTAGAGCTCGGTGGGGTCGCTCCCCTCGAGTACGCTCCGGATGCGTAGATGTGTTGATGCCCCTGGCCGAGTTACTAGGCGGCTACTCGCCCCTGGCCGAGTTACTAGGTGGTTACTTGCCCCTGGCCGAGTTACCAGGTGGTTGATGCCCCTGGCCGAGTTACCAGGTGGCTACTCGCCCCTGCCCGAGTTACCAAGTGGTTACTTGCCCCTGGCCGAGTTACCAGGTGGTTACTTGCCCCTGGCCGAGTTACCAGGTGGTTGATGCCCCTGGCCGAGTTACCAGGTGGTTACTTGATTGAGATTGAGATAGCTGGACAGGACGCCCCACGTAAATCCCGTCCTCATGGGGATGTGTGGTAGTGGGCAGGTGCGTTCCTAGTCGACAGGCGCAGGCCTGAATGGACCCTATGTGGCAGTGATTGAGATTGGGTGTTATGAGCGGGTGGTTACATATTATGTTCTTAGATGGTTTTCCTTTGAGCATTGTTACTGAGACATTTTAGCAGTAGCGAGAGTATGCATAGTATGTTCATGAATGAGTTTCCTTTTGAGCATTATGATTGGGACGCGTTTTAGCTGTAGCTTTCTTTCAGCTTATCCGTTATTTATCTATCTATCTATCTGCATACCTATCTGTTTGCCTCCAGCAGACTTAGTGGGCATACCGTGGATATTGGGACGGTACCCACTGAGATCTGCCTTCTGCAGTAGATCTCACACCCGCTGCGGTGACAGGTTGAGGCGGCTGTTCCGGCTTGGTTCACGCGGAGACAGCAGATCGAGGTGAGGACGCGGCCGATTGGTTCCTTACCAACATTGAGAGTCTGAGGTAGATGTACTCGGTGTATTTTATGTTTCCACTTTTGTACTGGACATTCTGTGAGACTTTGTACCTAGTGGATTTGTGTACTAGTGGAGTTTTTACTTTTCCAGATGTTCAGTTTTTTTTCTATAACTTTTGGTTTTAGTTTCAGCTCTGATACATGTTTTTAGCTATAGATCCGACTTGCAGGGTAGATGCTTCGTCTGTGCGGCAGTTTCCGTACAGATGGCGGATCTGTTGGCGAGCCGGGGTCGCAGTTCCGACCCCGGGGCGTGACAGATTTAGGTGGTATCAGAGCCTAGGAATATAGGTCGTTGAGGACTTAGTGACCCTAGGCTATTGGTTGGATAGTAGGATGACTGTCGTGAGCGACGTGACTTTAGCGAGAGTCCTGATTGAGTGTGTACCTCCCCCAGAGGATTGGGGCGAGTAATCTTACATGTTATTTCTCTAAAGGTGATTATGTTGGCTGCAGACAACATAATACTTTAGAAGGGTTAACATGTTTTCGACTTTCGCTTGATTTGGTCGAGAGAGTTTTGGTCCTAATGGTTGTTCTGTTGCAGTGATTGATGCTTCCGAGATGCCGTGCAGCGGCGAGGGCGTGTTTGACCTTGGATGAGGGGCTCGTATAGCGGGAAGCTGAATGGTTAGAGTCGAGAGAGGCCTAAGAGATTCAGGCCCAAGCAGTCCTGATGTTTGAGGCGATGCAGCGCCAGGAAGAGAACATGGAGCGCGTGATGCACATGCTTGGACCAAGAGCATCTCCCGGAGTATCGCTAGTAGTACCTCCGGCCGTGACATCGTCGACCCCGACCCAGATCGCACTGTGGATAGTGCAGGAGCAGCAAGAGATTGCCGATCGGTTGTGTACCTCATCCAGTTCCATCCCCTGTAGATTTCGGGTTAGAGTTTGGAGCCTTGGGAGGCCGAAAACTGGATCGCTGCTATGGAAGAGTTGCTCGAGGATTTGTTCTTCCAGGAGAAGCATCAGGGCGCTTGGTTATGCACCTTTGGATAAGGACGCCGAGAGAGTTGGTGGCGTCGAATTCGTCCCGTTGGACCATCGGAGCGCAGTTGATGATCTGGAGCAAGGTTCTGCGATTGTTGAGCAGTGTGCCCCGTGTTGCCCAAGATGAGACCCCGGAGGTTGATCTGCTTGAGAGGGGACTACATCAGGATATCTATCACCTGGTGCATGCCCGATGAATTGACCGAGGATCTGTGATCACGTCCGGGATGGACGTAGAGCGAGTGACCAGCTCCAGTGAGAGACGTCCAGCATCGTCGGATTGTAGGATAGTTGAGTGGATCGAGGTAGCCATGAGTCCAGTCTCAGGATTATGGGTCTCAGAGGAGACAAAGACCAGGAGGTTCTCGACGGACGAGGTACCAATAGTAGTGTCAGGATATCTTCAAGCAGAGTGTCCCAGAGTGGTACTCATGGTTTTGCCGCTTGCGACGGCATCCCCACTACCCCCTCAAGATGAAGAGGTTCATCCGATGTACCGACAAACTGATGGAGCCGTCATGCCGTGGTAGATAGAGCGATGGTCGCCAGCATCTAGTGGATGAGATTGTACAGTTGGTCAGCGGGCACCAGGATAGTGGATTGGGTCTTACCTGGTATGGTCTTCCTTATAGCCATTGGATTTAGAGCTTGTTGGTATGAGGTTGGATAGGAATCGGTCATCCCAACTTATGCTATCATGGATTGTCGAGAGAGGACATTGGCCCTTCGTGGACCTGGTCAGGAGGAGTGTGTTTATAGGGGGAGCTAGACCACGACAGAGTTGAGTCGTTGTCGTATCGCGTTGCTAGCGACTGTAGATGAGGTGCCTACAGTGGCACCGGGACTAGAGGATACCCTTATCGCTTGTGAGGTCCCGGGAGTGAGTCTACCTGAGCTGTTTTTGAAGCCGCCGTTTAGTGAGATTGAGATCGGGTTAGTGATTTACGTAGTTTGGAACTGCGCTGGCTACGACAGCACCTCTTGGAGTATCACCCGCGAGGCAGAGAGCTGATATCACGGTTGTGGGATCTGATGGGTTGAGGGGTCTATGTGACCCGTTCCACGTCGTGGGTATACGACTTTGTGGATCCTAGAGATTGATACTTGAGTATGATGCCACACCGTTGATGCACGGTCGTGATGCCACACCGTTGATGCACGGTGGTGATGTCACTGTAGAGTACCGGGTCTTTGGATAGCGCGCCGACCACACAGATGACTTGGAGCAGAGAGTTGCCTTGAGCATGTTGCATCTGAGTTTACAGTTGATGCCGGGTTGATTCGGATCAACGCGGAAGCTCCAGCTCGATTCGGGGTTTTTCCGGGCTTTGTGGGCCGATTGAGGATGAGATTGGGAATTTCCGACTTCACTGTGGAGTGCCGGAAATTCAGGAACACTTGGAACAGGTGTATTTTCAATTTACAGCGGAGTTCGGGAGGTTCCGGGCAGCGGCGGAGAGCCCGAAGGCAAAAAGTGAGTTGGAGTTGGATTGTTGGAATTAATTAATTAGTTAATTAATTAAATAAAGCTTTTTGCTTTATAAAAGCTTCCACCTCTCCCTCTGCAGCAGAGAAAGAAAGAAAAGGATGGAAGAAAGAAAGGAAAAGAAAAGAGAGGAAAAGGAAGAAGAAGAAGAAGAAAGGAAGGGTTTTGAGGCGTTTTTGATCTTGGACTCACCGTTGGAGGCCGCGTGGAGCTCGTGGGCGTGCGGCGAGCGGCGACGAGGTAAGCAAAATTCAGATTTTTGGAGGTTTATGCAGTTTTTGGAGTTTTTGAGCTTTGAGGTTGTTTAATTGGTTTTTAAAATGCAAAAATTGGATTTTGGGGATTTTTCGGATGTTTTGGGAATTTTTATAAATTTATTAGATTTTTCGTCGCCGGCGGCCGCGCGCGCGCGCAACGGCGCACGCGCGGCGCCAGGGTGCTGCTGTTGGCAGCACCCTGCGGCGGCAGTGCCGCTGGGCGCGGCGCCGCGTGCAGCAAAGTGCTGCACGCGGCGCTGCCAGGCCGCGCGGGGGCGCGCGCGGCAGGGCCGCGCGCAGGTGCGCGCAGCACTGCATGGCCGCGCGCGGGCGCGCGCGGCAGGGCCGCGCGCAGGGTGCGCGCGGCACTGCCTGGCCGCGCGCAGGCGCGCGCGGCACTGCTTGGCCGCGCGCAGGCGCGCGCGGCACCGCCTGGCCGCGCGCGGGGGCGCGCGCGGCACTGCTGGGCCGCGCGCAGCCTGCGGGGGCGCGCGCGGCACTGCTGGGCCGCGCGCAGCCTGCGCGGGCGCGCGGGCGCGCGTGGCGGCGCAAAGCGCAGCGGGCTGCGCGCGGGCCCGCGCGCAGCGCCGCAGGGCGCGGC
Source organism: Tillandsia leiboldiana (assembly GCA_029204045.2). Taxonomy (NCBI): domain Eukaryota; kingdom Viridiplantae; phylum Streptophyta; class Magnoliopsida; order Poales; family Bromeliaceae; genus Tillandsia; species Tillandsia leiboldiana. Next base: position 25,772,223 of record CM055061.1, read on the forward strand.
GCGGCGCGCTCCGGCACCGCGCAGCGGGTCGCTGCGCGGTGCTGCTTGGTTTGGCTCCGTGCGGCGGGCCTCCCTCGTCGCGCGGCTGTGTTTTTCGCCGCTCGGCGTGCCCCGGGACAGCGGCGGCACCGTGGTTCGCGTGCCGGCGCCGCTTTTACCGTCGGGCGCAGTTTTTCGCCGACGGAGCTGTTTTTCGCAAGCCGTTTCTCGCTGGTTTTCGAGCAGATTTCGCAAGCGGTTTCGCGCGCAGGTTTCGCTGTTTTCCGCTGTTTTGCGAGCGGTTTTCGCAGGATTTTCGCATGCTGATTTTCGAGCTGTTTTTCGCCGTCGGGCGCAGTTTTTCGCCGACGGAGCAGTTTTTCGCAAGCTGTTTTCGCAAGCCGGTTTTGAGCAGTTTTTGCAAGCAGTTTGTGAGCAGATTTTGAGCGGTCTTCGCGAGCAGTTTCGCAGGGTTTTCGCGAACTGTCTCGCTAGCAGATTTTGCCTGTTTTTCGCCGACGGAGCTGTTTTTTGCCGCCGCGTGCTGTTTTTCGCCGTCGGGCGCAGTTTTTCGCCGACAGAGCTGTTTTTCGCCGCCGCGTGCTGTTTTTCGCCGTCGGGCGCTGGTTTTTGCTGACGGAGGCTGTTTTCGCCGACGGAAGCTGTTTTTCGCCGTCGGATGCTCGGTTTTGACTGTGTTGATTGATTTTGTGATTTCTTCGCTTCTGGCAGCTTGCGGTGTGGTTTTTAGCTTCTGCCGGGGGCGGTTGTTGGTTTTTCCGTCGCGTGGACCCGCCGGCTTGTTTCGGGACATCCGCGGAGCGCGTGGTCGTGTGGTTGGACGCAGCGTGCTCCGTTTTGCGTGCGGACCTCGTGGAGGCAAGGTAAGTCCCACTGAGCCAATTGCAAGTGTCGACAAGCAATTGGTGGCATTCTGAGGTGGGTTGGTTTTTCTCTCCAAGTCTACGGACTTTCTTCTAATTCTATTGTGATAGGATTGCATGCTAGTTTAAGTGTTTTCTTGGAACTTAACTAGCACCCCCGTCATATGTGCATGTGTTGACCAGACTAATAGAGAACCTTAATCTGGGCTAGGTTCTGTTATGTTTTAGACATCCCACACGTTGCATACTCTTCTGGACTTAGTGTTCCTCGCCCGGGTAGTGGGCTGAGTGGTCAGAGTGTTGTGGGACGGGTGTTGCACTCGGGCCGGGGGGCCGAGTGGGGTCTGGTGGCTGGGTTAGGCCAGTGTTAGTGCGTGGGGAACCGTTTCAGGTAAACGGTGGTCCCGGGGTTTTCCTTTCCGCTGTTCTTCTCGTCACCACCCTGATGTGATCGTGGTGCACGTGTGTTAGCAGGACCTTGAACCCAGAACCTTTTTGGACGAATACATGATTTTGGTCAGGCTGTGATTTCTTCCAAGCTTCGCAAGTCGCCTGAGTCTGTTCTTGTTTGATAGGACGAGGGCATTAGCTCTTCGAGGCTTGGGCATAAAACTTGATTTCAAAGGGTTTTCCTAAAAAGACTAAAAATCATTAAAAGATGAATTTCTCTCAGATTGAATGGTTTTCTGAAATAAATGATATGGTTTCTTATAAACTTATCCACCCGAGCGGATTCGAGTGATCTGGGTTCTAAGGGCTGTTCTCTTTCTTGGGGGCGTAGGTGTTAGTCTCCTGGGGTTTCGGACCCTTCGTAGATCTGGCTGTGGAGCATCTCCGGCCATGAGTTGTGTGTTGAGTTCAGTAGGGTGTTCTTGTGGGAGCCGTTGGGAGAGACGGTGGTCCCAGCTGTATGATACTTTCGTTGAGCGGGTCATTGTTGAGATTGAGTCGTGGAGGGTTCTCCGACTGAGTTGTGCTTTGAGCATCGAGATACGGATCTGTTTGATCGAGGACTATAGCCTGCAGGAGCCGCTTGTGAGACAGTGTTACTGATGAGATACTTGAGTTCGGTGGAGTCGCACCCCTCGAGCTACGCCCCGGGTGCGTTGATGATTCGAGCCTGATGAGGCTGCGATGATGATACCGAGCCTGACGAGGCTGCGATGATGCGCCTAGTTCATATACTAGAGGTCGCTTGATACCCCTGGCCGAGCTACCATGGGGTCACTATGTGAGATATCGAGTTTGTCCGATTGGACACCCTGGTTGATACACCAGGGGGCGCAGGCTTGACTCGACTGGACCCTGTGGGGCAGTCGCTGAGATTTGGGATACACTGAGAGAGTGATGGCGTAGCATGTGTCATTGTAGAGTGTCTGAGTAGTACTTGTGACATATTGTCAGCAGTGAGTGGCTGCATACCATCATCTATAGTCTCTCCTTTTTGAGCATAGTAGATAGAGGCATGATAGCTGTAGATTCTCTTCCAGCTTATTTTCATTATCAGTCTTATCTGTTATCTTATGCCTCTGGTAGACTTAGTGGGCAGACCGTGGTTCATGGAGACGGTACCCACTGAGAACTACTGTAGGATGTAGTTCTCACACCCTCTGTCGGTGACAGGTTGCTGAGGCTTTCTTCGTTCCTGCTGGGATTGATTGGACGGACCGAGGACAGGGAGTCGCGTGATAGTTCCCTACCAGCATGTTACTTTAGAGAGTGGTAGATGTACCATCCCGGATTGTGGGAGTTGGTTATGTTTCCTGTTAGCTATCTCCCATTTGGATTCGTAGATGTTGTATAGGTGGACTTCTATTTGTATCATCTGTTTTTGGGAGA
>CM055061.1:25775024-26042531 GCA_029204045.2 Tillandsia leiboldiana
GGACCAAGGCATCAGCCTTCGGGGTGTGGGTTTTTAAAACACTCTAATTTTTTTCTAACTGATTTTCTAAAAAGAACTAAAATCGTTGAATATGGATTTCTTCCAGATCAAAATAATTTTCAATAACAAATGTCACCTTTTCATATAAATCTCCTCACTCGAAAGGATTCGAGTGATCCGGGTTCTAGGGGCCGTTCCTTTGTCGGGACGAAAGCCGCCGAGGCCGAGCCTGGAACCTGTTCTTGTTTGATAGGGTTGTAGGTGTAGGTCTCCCGGGACTTTCGGGCCCTGTTGGTGCTTTCTGCGTGTCGTGCCGAGGTTTTGCTTTCCCGAACTGTAAGGGGATCGGGAACTTCGATAGGCAGAGCCTAGAGTCTGTTCTTGTTTGATAGGGTTCTTAGCACCGGTCTATCGGGTTTCCGAACCCTTATGGTGTCGGTCTTTCCTGTGAGTTTAGTGTTCTGTTGTGGGAGTCGTCTGGTGGACGGCGGCCCCAGCTGTGTGGTTTTCCTGCCTGTAGTTGAGAGTTGTTGTTGTTGGTCGATCTTGTTGATCGTGGTTTGGACTATAGCCTGCATGAGCCATATTTGAGCTCGACAGAGTTACGCGGATACTTTCCTCGGTGGGGTCGCTCCCCTCGAGAGCCACTCCGGAGTTGGGCCTGTTACTTGCTATCGCGACTTGTCGACGCCGTTCCTCTGACTGTGCCAGTTAGTGGCAGTCACGGACACCCTACGGTAGACCCGTCCTGTTGAGGATGTGCGGCAGTAGGTGGGCGCAGGTTTGACTGGACCCTTGAGGCAGTCAGTATAGATTTGGTGAGTTTATTGTGTGGTTAGTAGATGCATCATGTTCCATCTGTTCCTTTTCTTGAGCATCTAGATAGAGGCATAGTAGCCGTAGAGTTACTTTTCCAGCCCTTTCATTTCAGTATTATATGGTTACTTTTTGCCTCTAGTAGACTTAGTGGGCAGACCGTCGGGCTTGTTGGCGTCACCCACTGAGAACTACTTGGGACGTAGTTCTCACACCCGTCGTAGTGTTTTTCCCACAGGGACTTCTACTCCTGTTCCTGCTGCTCCGGTTGCTGCTTCTTCTGATCGAGGTAAGGGAGTCGCGAGATAGTTCCCTACCAGTCGTCGTCCAGAGAGTAGATGTACCCTTATTACTTTTGAGAGTTCATGTTGAGAGAACTTTGTAGTGAGGTATATAGTTTTTATTCTAGCAGTTTTACTTTCAGCTCTGATATCTGCATAGTATAGATGTTCTTTTGCAGGTTAGTCGCTTCGTCTATACGGGGCTTCCCGTATGGGCGGCGGATCTGTTGGCGAGCCCGGGTCGCAGTTTCGACGCCGGGGCGTGACATGGGGCTTGGTTGGCAGCGATGGAGAAGCTGTTCTGGGATTTCTTCACTGACTCGAGGTACCGGGTTCATATTACGGTACACTGCCTGGACGGAGATGCAGATGCCTGGTGGCATCGGGTGGAGCCCTTGGAGTTTCAGATCACTCGACAGCTACCTTGGTCTGAGTTCGGACGGATGATTCTGGACACCTACTTCTCGACTAGTGTAAAGCGGAAGCTGGAGGATGATTTGAAGAACCTGCAGCAGGGCGACCGATCAGTACAGGCCTACTTTCAGGAGTTCACGCAGTTGCTTAACTGCGTGCCATTTGTCGCTCGTGATGGACCCCATCAGGTGGAGTTATTTGAGGCAGGTCTCCGCACTGAGATTTATACCTTGGTGCATGCTCAGCGGCTTTAGACTCTCGAGGAGGCCGCTGAGCATGCCCAGTGGGTTGAGAGAGGAGACCACTTAGTCGCCAAGCGGGGCGGCATGGTCGCGCAGAGCTCTGACAGGAAGCGACTAGCACCGGATGACGGGGGACAGGCCAATTTATGGAGACCGTCATGACCGCCGCAGCCTCAGTTTTCTGGCCGTGGGCGTTCGGAGCGGCGAGGGCCTGGTGGATCCCAGAGGCCCCCGCAGCAGCAGCGTCAGCAGCAGCATCAGCAACCGCAGAGGTCCCAGTCGAGGCAGCAGAGGTCACAATGGCAGCCTCAGAGGCAGCCGCAGCAGTCGAGGCAGCCCTATTCTTCCGACAGGTGCATCTTTTGTGGAGGTCAGCATCTTGCAGGTACTTGTGACCAGCGATGGGGGTGTTGTTATGCCTGCGGGTAGGCGGGGCATATGCGAGCTACGTGCCCCCTTACGACATTAGCAGCACCTTCTTCGGCATCGGCTCCTTTTATACCTCAGCAGCGGCCCTATGCTCCAACGAGCATGGCGCCTTCCTCCCATCCTACTGACTATCGGCCTCCAGCTCAGAGCAAGCGAGTCTATGCCGCCCAGGTAGAGGACTCCTCCGCAGCCGACTATGTGGTGGCAGGTATCACTTTACTCTCTGGCACTAGAGTTCGCACTTTATTTGATACCGGAGCATCACATTCTTTTGTTAGTAGATCATTTGCGTCCTTACATGGGTTAGAGATAGGTCGGTTACCACGTGAACGAGAGGTTCAGATTTCCGATCACACTTTGCACGTGGAGGAGTGTTGTTGGTCCTGCCCAGTGCAGATTGAGTCCTGGATTATGCCAACGGATATGATGGTCTTGAGACAGCTGCGGGACTTCAATGAAGTACTTGGGATGGATTGGCTGTGTGAGGATCCGAATTTCCGCAAAAGGATTACTGTTGGATCAGCAGAGCTTCTGCAGTGCGTTTGGCAGCTTCTAGGGGCCTGTACTATGTATCGAAGGTATTTGTGCACAAATTGGACACAAGTGTTGGACTTCGGGCTTAAAATGGATCACATGAGTGATCGGAGGACCCCGTTGAGTGCTTAGAAGTGTTCTCGCGCGGAACAGATATCAAAATTGGACTCAGCGAGAAATTTAGGGTAAAAACACTTGTCTGGATGCATTCGGCAAATTTTGGAATTAGAATTTGGCAAATCGGACACCGGATTTGGATTCAGCGCGCGAAAACGGTGAAAATGGACTATCTACTTGTATTTTTCGGAGTCCGGATGCAAAAGTGCGTTTTTCGAGGCTTGGGGTTACTGTTTCGGCCGGTGGGCAGCGGCGGAGCGCGGCGGCGCGGCCGCGGGCAGCGCGGCGGACAGAGGTGTGGGCCGCCCGGTCCACGCGGCCGGCGTGCACCGGGGGCTGGATGCGTGGCAGCTCGGGAATGGGCCGGTCCGCGGGGCGCGGTCTACGGAGGGCGCGGGGTGTACGGTGGACCGGGCGGGGCCACGTGGCGACCGTTGGTTGGCCGGTCCACGGAACTAGTGTGGCAGCCTCGGGATTGTCGCCAGGCAGGGGGCGCAGGCGGCACGTGGGCGCGTTGACCGCGTTTTCCCGCGATCGGGCCCGCCACGTGTCGTCGCCGCGTTGGGCCACGCGTCGCGCGGTGGATGGCCCGCGCGGCTGTCCGCTGTTTGCGGGGCGACGTGGAGGCCTATGGGGGATTCGGGCCCGCACAGTGTTGGGCCGGGCCCAACACTGTAGCGGCCCGAATTTTTCGGGCGCCCAGAAGTGGGACCTCAAGCGTCATTTTCCGATTTGTTTCTTCCAGCATATAAATAGGCCGAGTTCAACTGCTGAGAGCTCATTCCCTACTCTTCTTCTCACTATGCAACCTTCACAAGAATTCCTCCTCTCCCAGAGCTGGTTCCATCTGCAGATTCCTGGATTTTTTTGCGGCATGCATCCTAAGGTTTCCATTTTTACGGCGCGGCGCGACGCTTGTTCATTTGTGGTCTCCTTCATCGCGGTTTGGGTGCGAGGACTCCCCCGGCTTACTCCGACTACCGTTTTCGTCGATTTTTACGCCGTTGGCTTCACGACAGGTAGGGATACGATCTTCGTGATTTGAGTTTCCCCTCGTTTCGAGTTTATCTTGGAGTTTCTTGAGCTTTCTTTTGACCCCTTTTTCTGGGGCGGAGTTTTGGACAGCACATCGGTGTTTCGGCGATATCTTTGCGCACAGGCGTCGGATTGAGGCGTGCCAGTAGGCGTTTTTCATCTAAACATCGTAAGGAGAATCCTCGAATTTTCTGATATTTTTCTGAATATTTTCCGAAGGTGAAAAATCCCTGTTTACTGAACCTTGTGCTACAGATTTTGAGACTGGGTTATTTTGGGGTGGTTCCCTTGTCGAATTTGTATCTCAGTGTAGGAAACTCGGATTTGAACATGCAGGTACTCGTTTCGACAGGCTCGTCGTGAGGATCGCGATGGTATTTTTTTGGGAATTTTCTGTGCAGAACTCGTAGGTGAAAATGGCACAACTTTGGGACTGAATTCTGGGACAGCGTGTATTTGGGTACTTGTGTGTTTAATTGTATGTTTTGGGGTAATTGTTGTGTAGTGATCGCGGTGGTTTGGCTTGTTTGGGCGAGAGCACTATTTGGACATGGAATTAGCGATCGAGGTGGGTGGTTGTTGTTTACCTCTATTTTGACATGCTCACTAGGATTATTAGAGTGATCTCCCAGTGTTAGGATTATTGATTAACAAGTGGGGATGGAACTTATGCATTCTTGTTTGGACATATCGAATGATCACCTAATGCACATGCATGCTTAAAGTAAAATAATTGTGAGCCTATCATATGGAAAATACTATTGTGGATATCTGATAGTGGTTGGGACTTATACATATTTGTATGGATAGAATATTAGCACTTAACCTTGCATGTGGAATTTACTTTCATGTAGGGATAATATGAAATGTCTTGTGGGTGAGTACCACTTGAGGATCTGTTGTACATGCATAGGTGGATGATTTATGTGAGATTAATTTGGTGGACATAGCATGTTGGAACAGGATTATTGGGATATTTTAATAGTAATAATTAACATGCCATGTTAGCACATAGATTTTATGAAAGTGGGTTAAATGGATAAATTGTTGGGACATTATGACATATCTATGTGCGGGTACCACTTTGGTGATTTATCATGGATCAGGGATTATAGACATGTGTGGTTGAATAATGATTTTAGCATGTTGATGGTTTTATCCACGCGGAGCTATTAATTGATACACATGTGGAACCACTATTTGTCACATTTTCTTTTATCGCTCTTGAGGACATATGCATGCTTATATGGTCATCTAGATAGGCCACTTTTTATTGCTGCATTATCATTTTGGGACTTGACTTAGGAGAAACCATGTTTGTCTCCTTTTCTCCTTCTTATTTAGACCTTTGAATCTGGTTGCTCGGGTTCGAGCAGGGGTTTGGGATAGTGTAGCGGGGACCTGAGGGTCGGTGACAGGTTGTGTTTGATTATGGGTTGTGGGGTATTGCGGCTACCGCGGATAGTAGGCGGTTGACCGGATACCGATTATTTTACCCGATTTTTGGATTGGGGGTTATTGCGGCTACCGCGGATAGTAGGCGGTTGACCGGATGTCGGATGTGGGACATGATTGTGATTGTGGGTTATTTCGGTGACCGCGGATATTGGGCGGTTGACCGGGTGTCGGTTGTTGGGCTTGATTGTTGACAGTGGGTATTGCGGTAACCGCGGATATTGGGCGGTTAACCGTATGTGTACTTATGCATCAGATTGGGGATCGGGATTCTTTAGTGGAGGGTTTTGTTCCACTTGAGTATAGTTGTGATCCAGTCCTGCTTTTGTTACTTATCACACCGGTGCGGTTATTGCCCGGTGATGCTTTCCTCGTGTGGGTCGCTCCCCTCGAGTTCCCCTCCGGAGGCCGGGGCCAGACAGTTATTGACAGTTTTGCTATCACATCGGCGCGGCTTATTTGCCCAATGATGAGGGCGGCAGCAGGAGTTTTGCTATCACATCGGCGCGGCTACTTGCCTGATGATGAGGGCGGTACAGATTGGGTTCATCTGGGACGGTTGGTTACTGTTGCATACGGTTTTTCCAGTCTAGGACTGCATTTTATAGGCATAGTAGTGGTAGTTTCCTTTCTTCGGCAGTCATTATTGCTTACCACACTTCTTTCTTTTTTTGCCTCTGGTAGACCTAGTGGGTGTGTCAGGGTTTGAGGTTTACCCACTAGGGGAGGCTACTGGTTTACTAGTAGTTCTCACCCCCATTCTTCTTTCTTCTTTTTCTTCTCCCTTGTTTTGCAGTGTCTTCTGCGGGTGCTGCTGGGCTTTCAGCGGCGGGTCGAGAAGAGATGACGGCTAAGTAGATAGATCTCGAGGCAGGATGAGCGAGTTAGCAGGACTGTTGGTGTACCCATGTTTCCTCAGACGGTTGTACCTTTACTTTTGGGACTGGCTTTTGCCAGCAAATTGTATTTATTTTGGTGAGCTGGGAGAGACTGATGTATCATTTATACAGATGTATTGTATTTTATTTCCAGCTTCAGTCTGAGATGTATTAGTTTTTAGTTCAGCTCAGATTTTATTGCTCTTTTATTATTATCTCTTTTATCTGAGCAGGTTGTCGGCGCTTCGTGTACGCGGGAATTACCGTATGCATGGCGGATCTGTAGACGGGCACGGGTTCTGGTTTACACCCGGGGCGTGATAGATTAGTTGGTATTAGAGCTTAGGGATAGGTCAGTTGGGACTTAGGAAACCCTGGGCTTTTGGGTGGACCCTAGGATGCTAGTGCGTAAGAGACGCGACATTTTGCGAAAGTCGGTAATTTGTTTATTTGACTCTTCCTGTGAGTAAAGAGGGATCGACATATCCTATTTTTGTGGGACAGTTATGTTGGCTGCAGACAACATATAGTTACAAAAATAGAGGGATGTCTTTGACTTTCGCTAGATTGGGTCGAGTGTTTGGGGTGTGCTGATTTGCAGTTTTGTCGTGGTGAGCGGTGTCTCCCCGACGTTGGGCCCCGACCTGGGCGCACCTTGGTGCGACAGTTGGGTCTGAGATGATTGTTTCGGGCCGGATACCCAGATTGGAGTCTGAGAGCTCCGGACCCGAAGGGTAGAAGTGTTGGAGGCAGATCAGCGGTGCAGTGACACAGTTGTCGGAGCAGCGCAGTGACACAGTTGTCGGAGTAGCGCAGTGACACAGTTGTCGAAGCAGCACAGTGACACAGTTGTCGGAGCAGCGCAGTGACACAGTTGTCGGAGCAGCGCAGTGACACAGTTGTCGGAGCAGTGACACAGTTGTCGGAGCAGCGCAGTGACACAGTTGTCGGAGCAGCGCAGTGACATAGTTGTCGGAGCAGTGACACAGTTGTCGGAGCAACGCAGTGACACAGTTGTTGGAGCAGCGCAGTGACACAGTTGTCGGAGTAGCGAGTAGCCCCCTTCGTCCCGACGTTTAGTGCTGGGGCACCGAGGCAGGGTGGATAGTTGACAGCGGGAAGCTGTGGGATTGCTTTGATCGAGTGAGCCAGTTTTAGCGGATGAGTCATTCCGATTCGTGGGATTGAGTAGGGAACCTTTGGAGGCAGGGTCGTGTTCGGTGGGGGATAGAGAGTACTCGGAGGCCTTTTATGTCAAGAGTTAACGCAGTTGTTGAACTGCACGCTCCTTGTGTAGAGGGACGGGGCGCATAGGATATGAGTGTCTGTGAGTGGATTGCGCCAGGATACCTTTTAACTCGTTGGGTCCCTCCAGTACGGATTAGGGACGCCACATTGGAGTAGGCGCCGGGTATGGAGCGTGGCGTTGTAGTTCCTTTGGATTGGGATCTGCCTCCTGAGGCGAGTTCTGATTGAGGCACTTGGCGCCGGGTGATGGAGGACAGATCAGTCGGAGGAGGCATTCCCGATTTCTTCTCCAGGATAGTGGATTTCTGAGACTGTCAGAGCACATAGTTTACAGCGGTCGGTGTGGTAGTAGGTTTGAGTTGCTCCGGGCTTTTGGGTTCGTATCTTTTGATACGGGAGTATTCCCTTCTTGGTGGGTAGTGCTTTTGCTTCATTGCTTGGGTTAGGGGTAGGATGGTCACCACGTGCACGGGAGGCTTATTTTCCCGATCACACTTGGCATGTAATGACACGACTTTTCCTGTGATTTTTACCCTCCTGTTAAAAAAAATTTTATTTTAGTGGATCGAAATTATCGAGTTTCTGTAAGTCGGTCGGTGTGTTGCATGAGTATTTTTCTGTGAAAGAGCACGAAAAATGATAACCGACGGTGTAATCGGATCTGAAATCCGACTTAGGGATCTCCCGAAATAGGGTTTTTAGTGTCGCGGTGACTTAACGTGCATCGGAACCCGTGCAAAATATCCTGCACGCTTTCCGAGGAAAAGGTGGGTTTATCTAGTGTGATTAATTAATTAAAGAATTAGTTATTAGGTTACGGATATTAAAAGGTGGATTATCCCGTAGGATTAATTAATTAAAGAATTAATTAATGGGTGACAGAAATTAAAAGGCGGATTTAATTGTAAATACGAAAAGGAAAATCCCACTTTTTCGCAAAAATAGAAACCCTAGCCGGAGAGAACGCGGAAGAAAAAGAGAAGGAAAAGACGAATTCCAACCGGAGGAGAAAAGAAGGAAAGAAGGAGAAAGCGGAGGGATCCGATCGCCCCGATTGACATGCCGGAGACCGGAGAACGAGATGCCATCATCTACGGGGAGCGGATCCGGATCCCCAACGCCGCGAGGGACAAGATCGATTCTTTATTTCCGATAGATCAAGGTTAGAGAACGTTATTTCTTTTGGTCGGATTAATCGGGGGTTTTTCGTGTTCTTTTAAGGTCAACCTTTTCGGTACATTGATCACCGGTTTTTGATTTTTGGGTTTTTGATCAATGTTTTGTCCTTGTTCTTGATCGGATTGATCGGTGGTTTTTAATCGGTCTTTTGATCGGGATTTCGGTCGATGTTTTGTTGTTCGTCATTCAATGGGTTTGTTGTTAGATTTACCGCGGTTTGGTTTGGGAGTTTTTGTGGGTGTTTCGTCAGAGCATAGGGAGTTAACGGGAGGCCGCCGCCGCCGTTGTTAGACGGGAGGCCGCCGCCGCCGTTACCATGTTCGCGGGGTCGCCGCCTGAGTCGCACGGGAGCGAAAACGGAGACGAAAACCGAAAAATGGGGCATTACTGTTCACCCCGTACGGTTTTCTCCACCGCGGTCCACGGGCCACAGCGTGCACCCGGCGCATGCCCCGCAGCAAGAAAGCGCGGACCCGGCGCACGATTCCGTGCGCCGGCCCAGCCCGCTCAGGCGCGGTGCACGCTACAGCGTGCACCAGGTGCGCGCCGCAGCTCCTTGCTGCCGTAAGCCCGGTGTACGCCTCGGTCGTGCACCGGCCCGGCCTAACTTCCCTGGTGCACGCCTCCTGGGTGAGCCGGGTCTGCGCCGCCGCCTCCACTGTGCGGTGAGCCTGGTCCACACCTCAGCCGTGCACCGCCCGTCAGCCGGAAGTTTGGTAGCTCCGTTTCGGCCCGTTTTTCCACCGTTTTGAGCGCCGTTTTCGCCGTTGGGATCACGATTTCCGCGGTTTTCTTGGCATGGCTACTTGGGATCTTTCTGGTCACTATTTTGCCATGTCGGGTGCTAGTTTTGCCGACGCTCCGCGCCTCGACGAAATCGTCGGGGTCGCGCCGTCGGGTCTCTTCCTTATCATTTTCGCCGTCGGGGTCTTCTTGGTTTAACCGTTGACGTCCCGAGTCGGCTACCGGTTGAGAATTGGGTTTGGTCGATTTTCTGTTAGCAGTTTTGGGTTCCGATGGAGTCGCGGTCCGGTTGTTGTTAGCCATGGATTTTACCGGTTTGATCTGAGTTCTCGGTTTTACTTGACGGTTTTGACTTGTTGGGTATTTGATTGACGTCGCGGTCCTCTAGGCACAGTGGTTTCGGTTTTCATGGGTTTATTGTTACAGTGGTTGGGACCACTGATTTTACATGATTAGGGTAAGGTGTTATTTTGTGCTCTTGGATATTTTAGTAGGCCGCGAGGAGTTCTGATTTGCTTAGGAGGGTCGCGGGCGCGGTCAGTTATCTTCATTCCAGGTGGGTTCTTATGCAATAAGTGCTGTAAGTGCATTGTGTGCAGTGTATCATCTAAAAGCTCGTACTAACCTATTTAATAAAGTAGATCAGGTGTTTTCAGTGAATTAACCTTTCGTATTACTATGTACCGTTCCTTTGTTGATATTTGTGGCGACCAAGTGTCGCGGTGCTTAATTTACGCCGACTTCGGCAAACCTGTTTTGGATGTTGCACGTACACAGGCGGAATGGCCCCCGCATGGGTGTACTTTTCTAGAGAAGTGGTCTGAATGACCCGTGTGCCCCACGTGTGTAGGGTGGGGACCTCTTCACGGTAGCTAAACATGTCGCTCATGCATCGTGAGCGGGTAAAAAGCATCATAAGTGTCACGTGGGGAGATCGTCGACTACCCTGACGTGATGGTGTCATTAAATCAGATAAAGTGGACTCATGATAAGGGAGAGCGAAAGGTTCCGGTGCAGAGTATTTATTTTAAAGTTATTGTTTATTGTTGATACATCTACTTTATTTGTCACTGACTTTACCCACTCCGTGACAGGTTTTACTAAGTGTAGTAGTTGGGACGACGGTGAGGCAGCGATTAAAGAACACTAGCTGTATGAAGTTTATTCCGTTATTCTTGCTTGGGTTATCTCATCTCTTTTTATCTAAGTTTAAGTTCTCAATTGCTTGATTGTGGAATGTTGTGGATGTTGGATTGAGAGACTGTTTCTGTGATGTGATCTTTATAATGATTCTCAACGACTTATATGTGGCATGTTTTATACTGAACAAAAAGGGTTTCGAAAATGTTTTCCAAAACCAAGTGTCGTGTGGGTACTGCTTTGTAAACCTGTGGATTTATCCTTTCAAAACGATGTAGCCGCGTTACTGTGAATGTGTAGACGTTTTAAAGGAATGGGAGTCGAGTGGACACCGTTTGCAAACTTGTAGGTTCCCCTTAATATGATTGAACGTTTTTACACTCTCGTACTTGTTGACTGTGACTGTGTGGTTAAAGAATGTTGTTATTGTTGTTGTGGTAAGTATGACGCCGTGCATATACAAAGGAGAATCTGTCTGCATTGAAGAGTGAATTTGTATATGTGGCGGGTCTGACACGCACTGGGGGAAGGTCGATACTTATTCATAAAGAAAAAATATATACGCTTTTTCCGCTTACCTTTACCCAAAAAAAACCCCCGGGGCGTGATAGATTAAATGGTATCAGAGAAAAACAACTTTAACCACAGTAGTCAGTAACCAACATCCACAGTGCATGATGCCACAAGCAAATTGAACATGAGATAACCAAGGTGTAGGTGCAGTAGATCGTGAGTGTGCGAGGGAAAAGGGGGGGTTTACTTTCGGTACGTCTGTAGGTCGTGGTGCTAGACCAGTTAGGTCTAGGGGTGACTTGGTTTCTTTGTATACAGCGAATAATGGCCCGAAATGGGTTATCAGTGGAGAACGCAGGGGCAGGAAGTACGGTGCCAATAGCGGCGGAGTATCAGCTCCTCCGACAACAACTACAAGAGATGGCCGGGCAGTTAGCAACCCTTATGGAACAGATGCGGCAGTGGGCGCCACAGCCGACTACACCAGTGGAGGTCGCCCAGGTTTCTCTGCCCTGACCAGCCGCACTAGTGACGGGACCGCCGGTGGCGGACAGCGAGACTACGGTCGCCCCTCCTCCGACCACGGTGACCGAGATACCGTCGGTTCATCCGACAACGCCTTCAGTAGCACTAACACCAGCAACTTTGGGACCTACGCTGGGAGCTGTTATTGGAGACCCCTTGAGAGAGACCGTGGTGACACCTGCTCCCAGAATGTCCGCCGTCGCAGCAGGGGAAGCCCCTATCCAGCAAACCGAACGGGTCAGGGTGAGAGCCAACTTGATGGATTACAAGAAGTACGGCCCACCCGTGTTTGAGGGAGAGACGACCGACCCTTGGGTCGTGGAAAAATGGGTAGACACCATGGAAAGGCTCTTCGAAGATTTGCTGATGGAGGATCATGAACGGGTCCCTTTGGTAGTCCAGTTTCTTGATGGAAACGCTCGCCTGTGGTGGAAGACGGTGCGCCCAGACCCCTCGGAGGGCACCGCCCTTCCATCCTGGACCACGTTCCGAGAAAAACTGTTTGGGGCATTTCTCTCCGACATCATCAAACAGCAGATGGAAGATGACCTGAAGCACATCAAGCAAGGAAGTCGGACAGTTGTGGGATATCAACGGGCATTTGTGAGGTTGATCAAATGTGTTCCCTTTGTTATAAGAGATGAGTCTCACAAAGCCCGTCCTTTTGTGGGCGGTTTACGAAGGGACATCTTCGAGGTGGCGCAAGCGGCGGATTTGCACACCTTCCAGGAGGTGGTCGATAGGGCCACTGTGGTTGGGCGCGAAATTGCGATTTCACGAGCCCGACGGGAGAGCTCAGATCACAGCGGGGATGAGAAACGAACTCGGCCTTGCTTCAGAAGAGAGCACGCCAAGAGGAGCCGGCCTCCTAAACACCCGGGATGGCAACAAGGAACCAAGAATGCGCCGACGGGAGGACAAGGGCCGGTGGACAAGTCTTGCATCATTTGCGATGGATTACACCAAGTGATGGAATGTCCCCAGAAGCAAGACCACTGTTCTCGATGCGGCAAACCGGGGCACTTTCGTTTCAACTGCCCCTCCAAGACGGGGACACCATCCGTAGCAGCATCTACGCCTTCGTCTCAACCGGGAGGAGGGAGAGTCTATACGATGACTCACCAGGGGACGGATCCACAGAGCACGATGTAGCAGATAATACTCGAGTTTTAGATCATCGTGCTAGAACGTTTGTGTCAACACCTAAGCATCCCACTCTTCCACCTCGCTTCATGTTTTCGCCCTACCTTAGTTATTAGAAGAAATCCCCATCGTAGAAATAAGTTCGGTCGGATCCTCCGGCTACCCCTCGAGGCAGGCGGCTGTACTCCTTCCTGCCCAGCCAGGGTGAGGCCGGTTATTAGTCTCTAAGAACTAATGAGGTTCCGTTAAAGGTTATCGGTGTAGCGCTTGGGGCCGACAGTCGCGGCAATCTTTAAGCGGTAGTTGACTGCTTGAAGTTCCAAGCGTGTCTCCGGGAACCGGACTTACCGGAACTTGTAAACTCAGCTTGTAGGAGCGCCTTCTGCTCGTTTTTCTTTGTTGCGGGCAAGGAGCTTGGTAGAAGGCAGTCGAGTAGCGTTCACGAATACCGTATGGATCTTGACATGAGAAGAACAAGTACCCCTCTACCTCGGATAGATGACCTATGCGATCAACTACAAGGAGCAATGGCATTCCCAAAGATTGATATGCGGTCCGGCTATCACCAGCCTAGAGTCCGGGGTGATGACATACTGAAAACAGACCTGCGAGCTCGGAATAGTCAACATGAGTTTACGGTTATACCGTTTAGACTCGTTAACGCACCAGCGGTGCTCATGGGCATGATGAATAGGATACTCAAGCCCTTCTTAGACTAACCGGTAATGGTCTTATAGTTGGCGTTCCGATCTACTCTCGCACAAACAAGGGGTATGGGGAGCACTCGCGAGTAATCCCCTAGACCCTCCGGGATCATAAACCATATGCCAAAACTTATAAAGTGTGAGTTATGGCTTCGCGAGGTGGACTTTTTGGCGCATATCGTTTCGGCATCTGGAATTGCAGTGGATCCGGGGAGAATTGAGTTAGCGACCAACTGGGCTCGATCGACAACGGTGACGAAAATCCGAAGCTCCTTAGGACGGGCAGGCTACTACAGACGCTTCGTGGGAGACCACTTCCCTAAATCAACTAACCCAAGAGGGGAGAGATTCGTTTGGATGGCCCAATGCCAAAAAGAGCTTCGAAGAACTTAAAGACAGACGCACACAGACGCCAGTGTTCACACAGCCGAAGCCCGGAAAGGACTATAAGATCTAGTCTGACGAATCTCCAAGAGGATCTTGGGAGACCAAACGACGGACACGTAACTACAACTGGTGCGAGACAGAATGTCCTCGGAGCAAGGCGGAATTTTTACGAGTGACTCAGATGATGTAATAAGGTTCCATGGACGAATTTGTGTACCCGATAAGCTAGAAACGAGGGAAGAAAATCAAGCAAAAGTATATCATACCTCCTACACCGCGCATCCAAGAGGTACAACGAGGTGCAAGGATCTGTGGCAGACCTTCTGGTAGCCCAAATTAAAGAGCGAAGTGACACTATTTGTGGCGCAGTAATGGGGGTGCCAACAGGTGAAAGCGAAACATTAGCGACCGGCGGGGGAAACAGATGCTTCGGCTTACGAGGGAAGTAGTAGCAGGAAAGACCCCTTACGAAGAGTAATGCTGGTCTCGACCCCAGAAGAACCCTTAGAAGTAAATACTTTGTACTTTCCTGCCCAATAAGGAGGTGAACACTTAGTTGCCTTATGTGTTGTCTTTTTGTTTAAGGGTTAAGTAGGTTCAAATTCCTGCCTCGCGACAATAGGCACAAGGGACTCCCAAGTTGAGTTGGTTGAGTGGGGCTGCGGTCCACAATAGACCCAACGTCCAGGTGGGATTGAATCAGGCCAAGATCCGTGGCGTTGTAACAGTACACCTTAAGTAAATTGGTTGCGCATTCCTAATAGTTCGAGCTTTTGGGATTGTTGGTTGGCGTCAATGACCCGATATTCGGGATTTTGGAGCGTGTAGGCCCGGTGACACACCGGATGGCTTTACTGCCAAACCTCGATGCGGAGGCTGGCACGGGAGGAAAAGAAACTTCGCAACCGGACAATCCCTTACGTAAAGGTGTAATGGAGTAACCATGAGGAGCGCGAGGCGACTTGGGGACTTAAGACGAAAATGAAAGAATGTTTCCCAGAACAGTCTAGCGAGGGTTGAGTGTAAGTTTCGAGGACGAAACTTCTTATAAAATGTGAGTGGTGTAATGACACGACTTTTCCTGTGATTTTTACCCTCCTGTTAATAAAGTTTTTATTTTAGTGGATCGAAATTATCGAGTTTCTGTAAGTCGGTCGGTGTGTTGCATGAGTATTTTTCTGTGAAAGAGCACGAAAAATGATGACCGACGGTGTAATCAGATCAGAAATCCAACTTAGGGATCTCCCGAAACAGGGTTTTTAGTGTCGCGGTGACTTAACGTGCATCGGAACCAGTGCAAAATATCCTGCACGCTTTTCGAGGAAAAGGTGGGTTTATCTAGTGTGATTAATTAATTAAAGAATTAGTTATTCGGTTACGGATATTAAACGGTGGATTATCCCGTAGGATTAATTAATTAAAGAATTAATTAATGGGTGACAGAAATTAAAAGGCGGATTTAATTGTACGTACGAAAAGGAAAATCCCACTTTTTCGCAAAAATAGAAACCCTAGCCGGAGAGAACGCGGAAGAAAAAGAGAAGGAAAAGACGAATTCCAACCGGAGGATAAAAGAAGGAAAGAAGGAGAAAGCGGAGGGACCCGATCGCCCCAATTGATGTGCCGGAGACCGGAGAACGAGACGCCATCATCTACGGGGAGCGGATCCGGATCCCCAACGCCGCGAGGGACAAGATCGATTCTTTATTTCCGATAGATCAAGGTTAGCAAACGTTATTTCTTTTGGTCAGATTAATCGGGGGTTTTTCGTGTTCTTTTAAGGTCAACCTTTTCGGTACATTGATCACGGGTTTCTGATTTTTGGGTTTTTGATCAATGTTTTGTCCTTGTTCTTGATCGGATTGATCGGTGGTTTTTAATCGGTCTTTTGATCGGGATTTCGGTCGATGTTTTTTTGTTCATCGATCAATGGGTTTGTTGTTAGATTTACCGCGGTTTGGTTCAGGGGTTTTTGTGGGTGTTTCGTCAGAGCATGGGGAGTTAACGGGAGGCCGCCGCCGCCGTTACCATGTTCGCGGGGTCGCCGCCGGAGTCGCACGGGAGCGAAAACGGAGAAGAAAACCGAAAAAGGGGGCATTACTGTTCACCCCGTACGGTTTTCTCCACCGCGGTCCACGGGCCACAGCGTGCACCCGGCGCACGCCCCGCAGCAAGAAAGCGTGGACCCGGTGCACGATTCCGTGCGCCGGCCCGGCCCGCTCTGGCGCGGTGCACGCTACAGCGTGCACCCGGTGCGCGCCGCAGCTCCTTGCGGCCGTAATCCCGGTGCACCCCTCGGTCGTGCACCGGCCCGGCCCAACTTCCCTGGTGCATGCCTCCTGGGTGAGCCGGGTCTGCGCCGCCGCCTCCACTATGCGGTGAGCCTGGTCCACACCTCAGCCGTGCACCACCCGTCAGCCGGAAGTTCGGTAGCTCCGTTTTGGCCCGTTTTTCCACCGTTTTGAGCGCCGTTTTCGCCGTTGAGATCACGATTTCCGCGGTTTTCTTGGCATGGCTACTTGGGATCTTTCTGGTCACTGTTTGGCCATGTCGGGTGCTAGTTTCGCCGACGCTCCGCGCCTCGACAAAATCGTCGGGGTCGCGTCGTCGGGTCTCTTCCATATCATTTTCGCCGTCGGGGTTCTTCTTGGTTTAACCGTTGACGTCCCGAGTTGGCTACCGGTTGAGAATTGGGTTTGGTCGGTTTTCTGTTAGCAGTTTTGGGTTCTGATGGAGTCGCGATGAAATAGTCGCGGTCCGGTTGTTGTTAGCCATGGATTTTACCGGTTTGATCTGAGTTCTCGGTTTTACTTGATGGTTTTGACTTGTTGGGTTTTTAATTGACGTCGCGGTCCTCTAGGCACAGTGTTTTCGATTTTCATGGGTTTATTGTTACAGTGGTTGGGACCATTGATTTTACCTGATTAGGGTAAGGTGTTAATTTGTGCTCTTGGATATTTTAGTAGGCCGCGAGGAGTTCTGATTTGCTTAGGAGGGTCGCGGGCGCGGTTAGTTATCTTCATTCCCGGTGGGTTCTTATGTAATAAGTGCTGTAAGTGCATTGTGTGCAGTGTATCATCTAAAAGCTCGTACTAACCTGTTTAATAAAGTAGATGAGGTGTTTTCAGTGAATTAACCTTTCGCATTACTATGTACCGTTCCTTTGTTGATATTTGTGGCGACCAAGTGTCGCGGTGCTTAATTTACGCCGACTTCGGCAAACCTATTTTGGATGCTGCACGTACACAGGCGGAATGGCCCCCGCATGGGTGTACTTTTCCGGAGAAGTGGTCTGAATGACCCGTGTGCCCCACGTGTGTAGGGTGGGGACCTCTTCACGATAGCTAAACATGTCGCTCATGCATTGTGAGCGGGTAAAAAGCATCATAAGTGTCACGTGGGGAGATCGTCGACTACCCTGACGTGATGGTGTCATTAAATCAGATAAAGTGGACTCATGATGAGGGAGAGCGAAAGGTTCCGGTGCAGAGTATTTATTTTAAAGTTATTGTTTATTGTTGATACATCTACTTTATTTGTCACTGACTTTACCCACTCCGTGACAGGTTTGACTAGGTGTAGTAGTTGGGACGACGGTGAGGCAGCTATTAAAGAACACTAGCTGTATGAGGTTTATTCCGTTATTCTTGCTTGGGTTATCTCATCTCTTTTTATCTAAGTTTAAGTTCTCAATTGCTTGATTGTGGAATGTTGTGGATGTTGGACTGAGAGACTGTTTCTGTGATGTGATCTTTATAATGATTCTCAACGACTTATATGTGGCGTGTTTTATACTGAACAAAAAGGGTTTCAAAAATATTTTCCAAAACCAAGTGTCGTGTGGGCACTACTTTGTAAACATGTGGATTTATCCTTTCAAAACGATGTAGTCGCGTTACTGTGAATGTGCAGACGTTTTAAAGGAATGGGAGTCGAGTGGACACCGTTTGCAAACTTGTAGGTTCCCCTTAATGTGATTGAACGTTTTTACACTCTCGTACTTGTTGACTGTGACTGTGTGGTTAAAGAATGTTGTTATTGTTGTTGTGGTAAGTATGACGCCGTGCATATACAAAGCAGACTCTGTCCGCATTGAAGAGTGAATTTGTATATGTGGCGGGTCTGACACGCACTGGGGGAAGGTCGATACTTATTCATAAAGAAAAAATATATACGCTTTTTCCCCTTACCTTTACCCAAAAAAAACCCCCGGGGCGTGACATGGCACGTGGAGGAGAGTTGTTGGTCCTGCCCGGTGCAGCTTGAGTCCTGGATTTTGCCGGTAGACCTGATGGTCTTGGCTCAGCTGCGGGGTGTTGTTGTGGTACTCGTTGGGCTGGCTGGTTCGGTTTTTTCTTTCGCGGCGGTTGATTATGCCGCGAGGACGGTTTTCTCCGGGGAGCCAGGCCCGAAGGTGTTGGTGTACCTGGGTTGCTTGAGGGTTATCTTCGCCTCTATAGTTTTGATTTCGGGTGCGAGGCGGATGTTTCGCAGTGGATGCGTTGCCTTTTTGGCTGGTGTGGTTGAGGGACCTACGGCGGCACCGGGACTCGGGGATACCCCCTTTGGTTGCGAGTTCCCGGCTGTTCTCCTATCGGAGTTGTCTAGCATGTTACTAGTTTGGGAGTTGAGGACACAACTCCAGGATTCGATGTTTTGGAAATTTTGTCAGACCAAGTGTGTCGCCTTTGGGGGCGCCGGTACTATTCGAGTTGTGGAAGGTTGGTTCACTTCGGCTTTGCGTGGATCCCCGGGAATTAGATGAAGTGACCATCTGGAGCTAGCACCCTTGTCGAGCATGGAAGATTTGATTTACCATCTGTAAGGGTCCCGGGTCTTCCTGAAGGTGGATTTGTAATTTGGTTTTCTCGACTGCATATGGTTGTGTGTTGATGCCGGAGAGTTGGGGAATTGCTTCTACATCCCGACGGTTTAAAGACTCGAGATCAGAGTCTACGTGATCAGTTGGGGGACTTATATTGGATACCTTGGGAGTACAGAGGTACTTGGATTGAGCTTTTATGCCGATGGACTTGTGGTTGGGTTATCGGGGCCGTGGGGAGGAGCGGATGCTTCTACCGATGCAGACTACTTGGTAGCTCGAGCGGTTAGCCCAGCTGTACTTGGACGAGGTGGTGCGGTTTTCTGGAGTGCCCGCCTCTATTTTGTTCTAGTTAGAGACCCGAGGATTGCATCGCGTCTCTGGAGGAGGTATTAGACAGCCTTGGGAGCTTGAGTGGTGGATGATTGGATATTTACCCCCCTATACTTGGTTGAGGTTCCGGATTGAGGAATGACTTTAGTTTCGAGGACGAAACTTTCTTTTAGTGGGGGAGGATGTGAGGATCCGAATTTTCGCAAAAGGATTACTGTTGGATCACCAGAGCTTCTGCAGTGCGTTTGGCAGCTTCTGGGGGCCAGTACTGTCTATTGTAGGTGTTTGTGCACAAATTGGACACAAGTGTTGGACTTCGGGCTTAAAATGGATCACGTGAGTGAACGGAGGACCCCGTTGAGTGTTTAGAAGTGTTCTCGCGCGGAACAGATACGTGGCGGGCCCGATCCACGTGTGCCCGGTCCACGGAACTGGTGTGGCGGCCTCGGGATTCGTGCCTGGTAGGGGGCGCAGGCGGCGGGCGCAGGCGGCACGTGGGCGCGCTGACCGCGTTTTCCCGCGATCGGGCCCGCCACGTGTCGTCGCCGCGTTGGGCCAGGCGTCGCGCGGTGGATGGCCCGTGCGGCTGTCTGCTGTTTGCGGGGCGACGTGGAGGCCCGTGGGGGATTCCGACCCGCACAGTGTTGGGCCGGGCCCAACACTGTAGCGGCCCGAATTTTCCGGGCGCCCGGAAGTGGGGACTCAAGCATCATTTTCCGATTTGTTTCTTCCAGCATATAAATAGGCCGAGTTCAACTGCTGAGAGCTCCTTCCCTGCTCTTCTTCTCACTGTACAACCTTCACGAGAATTCCTCCACTCCCAGAGCTGGTTCCATCTACAGATTCCTGGATTTTTCTGCGGCACGCATCCTGAGGTTTCCATTTTTACGGCGCGGCACGACGCTCGTTCATTTGTGGTCTCCTTCGCCGTGGTTTGGGTGCGAGGACTCCCCCGGCTTACTCCGACCACCGTTTTCGTCGATTTTTGTGCCGTTGGATTCACGACAGGTAGGGCTACGATCTTCGTGAGTTTCTCCTCGTTTCGAGTTTATCTTGGAGTTTATCGAGCTTTCTTTTGACCCCTTTTTCTGGGGCAGAGTTTTGGACAGCACATCGGTCTTTCGGCGATATCTTTGTGCACAGGCGTCAGATTGAGGCGTGCCAAGAGGCGTTTTTCATCTACACATCGCAAGGAGCATCCTCGAATTTTCTGGGATATTTCTGAACATTTCCCGAAGGTGAAAAATCCCTGTTTACTGAACCTTGTGCTACAGATTTTGAGACTGGGTTATTTTGGGGTGGTTCCCTTGTCGAATTTGTATCTCAGTGTAGGAAACTCGGATTTGAACGTGTAGGTACTCGTTTCGACCGGCTCGATGCGAGGATCGCGACAGTATTTTTTGGGAATTTTCTGTGCAGAACTCGCAGGTGAAAATGGCACAACTTTGGGACTGAATTCTGGGACAGCGTGTATTTGGGTACTTGTGTGTTTAATTGTATGTTTTAGGGTAATTGTTGTGCAGTGATCGCGGCGGTTTGGCTTGTTTGGGCGAGAGCACTATTTGGACTTGGAATTAGCGATCGAGGTGGGTGGTTGTTGTTTACCTCTATTTTGACATGCTCACTAGGATTATTAGAGTGATCTCCCAATGTTAGGATTATTGATTAACAAGTGGGGATGGAACTTATGTATTCTTGTTTGGACATATCGAATGATCACCTAATGAACATGCATGCTTAAAGTAAAATAATTGTGAGCCTATCATATGGAAAATACTATTGTGGATATCTGATAGTGGTTGGGACTTATACATGTTTGTATGGATAGAATATTAGCACTTAACCTTGCATGTGGAATTTACTTTCATGTTGGGATAATATGAAATGTTTTATGGGAGAGTACCACTTGAGGATTTGTTGTACATGCATAGGTGGATGATTTATGTGAGATTAATTTAGTGGACATAGCATGTTGGAACAGGATTATTGGGATATTTTAATAGTAATAATTAACATGCGATGTTAGCACATAGATTTTATGAAAGTGGGTTAAATGGATAAATTGTTGGGACATTATGACATATCTATGTGCGGGTACCACTTTGGTGATTTATCATGGATCAGGGATTATAGACATGTGTGGTTGAATAATGATTTTAGCATGTTGATGGTTATATCCACGCGGAGCTATTAATTGATACACATGTGGAACCACTATTTGTCACACTTTCTTTTATCACTCTTGAGGACATATGCATGCTTGCGTGGTCATCTAGATAGACCACTTTTTATTAATGCACTATCATTTTGGGACATGACTTAGGAGAAACCATGTTTGTCTCCTTTTCTCCTTCTTATTTAGACCTTTGAGTCTGGTTGCTCGGGTTCGAGCAGGGGTTTGGGATAGTGTAGCGGGGACCTGAGGGTCGGTGACAGGTTGTGTTTGATTACGGGTTGTGGGGTATTGCGGCTACCGCGGATAGTAGGCGGTTGACCGGATACCGATTATTTTACCCGATTTTTGGATTGGGGGTTATTGCGGCTACCGCGGATAGTAGGCGGTTTACCGGATGTCGGATGTGGGATATGATTGTGATTGTGGGTTATTTCGGTGACCGCGGATATTGGGCAATTGACCGGGTGTCGGTTGTTGGGCTTGATTGTTGACAGTGGGTATTGCGGCAACCGCGGATATTGGGCGGTTGACCGTATGTGTACTAATGCATCAGATTGGGGATCGGTGTTCTTTAGTGGAGGGTTTTGTTCCACTTGAGTATAGTTGTGATCCAGTCCTGCTTTTGTTACTTATCACACCGGCACGGTTATTGCCATGTGATGCTTTCCTCGTGTGGGTCGCTCCCCTCGAGTTCCCCTCCGGAGGCCGGGGCCAGACAGTTATTGACAGTTTTGCTATCACATCGGCGCGGCTTATTTGCCCGATGATGAGGGCGGCAACAGGAGTTTTGCTATCACATCGGCGCGGCTACTTGCCCGATGATGAGGGCGGTACACATTCGGTTCATCTGGGACGGTTGGTTACTGTTGCATACGGTTATTCCAGTCTAGGACTGCATTTTAGAGGCATAGTAGTGGTAGTTTCCTTTCTTCAGCAGTCATTATTGCTTACCACACTTCTTTCTTTTTTTGCCTCTGGTAGACCTAGTGGGTGTGTCAGGGTTTGAGGTTTTACCCACTAGGGGAGGCTATTGGTTTACTAGTAGTTGTCACCCCCATTCTTCTTTCTTCTTTTTCTTTTCCCTTGTTTTGCAGTGTCTTCTGCGGGTGCTGCTGGGCTTTCAGCGGCGGGTCGAGGAGAGAGGACGGCTGAGTAGATAGATCTCGAGGCAGGATGAGCGAGTTAGCTGGACTGTTGGTGTACCCATGTTTCCTCAGACGGTCGTACCTTTACTTTTGGGACTGGCTTTTGCCAGCAGGTTGTATTTATTTTGGTGAGCTGGGAGAGACTGATGTATCATTTATGCAGATGTATTGTATTTTATTTCCAGCTTCAGTCTGAGATGTATTAGTTTTTAGTTCAGCTCTATTTTTATTGCTCTTTTATTATTATCTCTTATATCTGAGCAGGTTGTTGGCGCTTCGTGTACGCGGAAAATACCGTGTGCACGGCAGATCTGTTGACGGGCCCGGGTTCTGGTTTACACCTGGGGCTTGATAGGCTGGCTCGGTATTTTGCGTCCATTGATTGTGCCACGAGGACTGTTACTTTTAGAGAGCCAGGCCAGGAGGTGTTTGTGTACCGGGGTTGCCAGAGTGCTTTCTTCTCCTCTATAGTTTCAACTTCTCGAGCGAGGTAGATGATCCGCAGTGGATGCGTAGCCTTTTTGGCTAGTGTGGTTGAGGGGCCTACGGCGGCACCGGGACTCGGGGATATCCCTATTGTTCGCGAGTTCCCGGATGTGTTTCCACCGAAGTTGACTTGTATGCCGCCGGATAGGGTGGTTGAGTTTTTGATTGACGTAGGTCCAGGAACTGCGCCAATCTCTAAGGCTCCTTACCGAATGGCACTGGCTGAGCTGCGAGAGTTAAAGGCGCAACTTCAGGACTTGATGGATAAGGATTTTGTTAGGCCTAGTGTATCGCCTTGGGGAGCGCCGGTTCTATTCGTGAAAAAGAAGGATGGTTCACTTCGGCTTTGTGTGGATTATCGAGAATTGAATAAAGTGGCCATCAAGAACAAGTACCCTTTGCCGCGCATTGATGATTTATTTGACCAGCTACAAGGGTGTTGTGTCTTCTCCAAGATTGATCTGCAATCAGGTTACCACCAATTGAAGGTGAAGGCCGAGGATATCTCGAAGACGGCGTTCAGGAGACGGTACGGGCATTATGAGTTTACCGTCATGCCTTTTGGATTGACTAATGCCCCTGCCGCCTTTATGGATTTGATGAACCGGATCTTTCGACCGTACCTGGATCGGTTCGTGGTTGTGTTCATTGATGATATCCTAGTTTACTCCCGGAGCGACACTGATCATGAGGAGCACTTGAGGATTGTGCTGCAACTTCTATGAGAGAGGAAGTTGTACGCCAAGTTGTCGAAGTGCGAGTTTTGGCTTCGGGAGGTAGTTTTCTTGGGCCATGTGATTTAAGCCGCAGGTGTGGCAGTGGACCCGGCGAAGATTGAGGCAGTTCGGGATTGGGCCCGACCGACGACCGTTTCTGAGGTGCACAGCTTCATGGGATTGGCTGGATACTATCGTCGATTTGTGGAGGGCTTTGCGAAGCTCTCCACACCCTTCACTCGTTTGACGCGCAAAGGAATTAAGTTTATCTGGAGTGAGGACTGTCAGAGGAGCTTCGAGGAATTGAAGAGCAGATTGATGTCGGCTCCTATCATTTCCCTCCCTGTTATGGGGAAAGGATATGTGATTTACAGTGATGCATCGCACAGTGGACTTGGTTGCGTGCTGATGCAGGAGGATAGGGTAATTGCTTATGCATCTCGACAGCTTAAGGATTATGAGAAGAATTACCCTACCCATGATCTAGAGCTTGCTCCCATGGTATTCGCATTAAAGTTGTGGCGCCACTACCTGTATGGGGAACACTACGAGATCTATACCGACCACAAGAGCTTGAAGTACCTGTTTACACAGAAGGAGCTCAACTTGAGGCAGCGCAGATGGTTGGAGCTGTTAAAGGACTATGATGTGGATATATTACAACATCCTGGCAAGGCTAATGTGGTTGCAGATGCCCTGAGTAAGAGAGCAGTTCAGAGCTTATCGTTGATGATTACTGACCAGGCGCCACTATGTGAGGAGATGAGGCGGCTTGAGCTAGAGGTTGTGTCCCCTGGGGTCTCTGCTAGACTGACGTCCTTAGTCATGCAGCCCACTATGCTAGACAAGATCAGAGAGAGACAGAGTGAGGACCCCCACTTGACTAGGATTAGAGATCAGATTTCGAGCGATCAGACTGGGGACTTTGCAGTTGATGCTTCGGGAGTACTGCGGTACAGGGACCGAGCGTGTGTGCCAGTGGATCCAGAGATCAGAGAGCAGATATTGAAAGAGGCCCACTATACACCTTACACCCTCTATCCTGGTGGGACTAAGATGTATAAGGACCTCAAGGCACACTTCTGGTGGAATGGTATAAAGAGGGATATTGGAAGATTTGTGGCTCAGTGTTTGACTTGCCAGTAGGTAAAAGCTGAGCACCGGGTGCCAGCTGGCAAGTTACAGAGTCTCCCAATCCCTGAGTGGAAATGGGACCACATCACGATGGATTTTGTAGTCGGATTACCGAGGGCCCAGGGCGGTGCAGATGCCATTTGGGTGGTTGTTGATCGACTCACTAAGTCTGCTCACTTTTTGCCGATGCAGACTACATGGTCACTTGAGCGGCTGGCTCATCTGTACTTGGATGAGGTGGTGAGGTTACACGGAGTGCCCACCTCTATTGTATCGGATCGAGACCCGAGGTTTGCTTCACGCTTTTGGGGGAGTATACAGGCTACCTTGGGGACCCAGCTTAGATTCAGTACAGCTTTTCACCCACAGACCGATGGGCAGTCAGAGCGCACTATACAGATCCTTGAGGACATGCTTAGGGCTTGCGCATTGGATTTTGGCGGGGGATGGATTCGACACTTATCATTGGCATAGTTTGCGTACAACAATAGCTTTCAAGCGAGCATTCAGATAGCTCCGTTTGAAGCATTGTATGGGCGCAAGTGTCGATCACCCCTTTACTGGAGTGAAGTGGGTGAGAGGCGGACATTGGGGCCAGAGTTATTGCGGGAGGCAGAGGAGAAGGTCAGGGCGATCAGGCAGCACTTTCAGACCGCCCAGAGCAGACAGGAGTTATGCAGATGTACGGCGACGAGACCTAGAGTTTCAGGTTGGAGATCATGTATTTTTGAAGGTCTCGCCGTCTAAGGGGATCAGGAGATTTGGCATCCGTGGGAAGCTTAGCCCCAGTTATATTGGACCTTTCGAGGTATTGGATCGTATTGGGCCAGTTGCCTACAGGCTTGCACTTCCCCCCAGGCTTGCTGGTGCCCACGATGTGTTCCATGTATCTACTCTGAGAAGGTATGTTTATTACCCATCGCACATCATCGACTTCACCCCACTAGAGATCAACGAGGATTTGAGTTACGTGGAGCGCCCGCTGCGGATTTTGGATTGTGAGGTGAGAGAATTGCGCAGTCCGGCAATCCCTTATGTGAAGATCTTGTGGAACAACCATGGCGAGCGCGAGGCTACCTGGGAGCTGGAGTCAACGATGATGGACACCTACCCTTATCTGTTCGAGGCCCCAGCTTGAGGTATGATTTTTGTTTCGAGGACGAAACTTTTTCAGTGGGGGAGGATGTAGTGGTCCAGGTCCCCATGCAGCTTTTCCCGTGAATCCATAGTGTGAAACACCTATTATTGGTGTGTCCGGCCCATAATGCATCAAAGAGATGTTTTGGATGGACCTAGTGAGGTTTCTGGATTATGTATGGCATTCAGCTACTTTGCCGAATTTTAGAAAAGATTTTGGGCCAAATGGAGGTCGGATTTGGATTCAGCGCGGAAAAACGCTTGAAAACGGCTATTTGCTGGTAGTTTTATGAGTCCGGATGCCTAAAAACGGACTCCCGGAAGTTTATAGTGGATTTCGGTGCATGGGGGGGGAGGGGGACCGCAGACCGCCGGGATGCCACATGGCGGCTTGTCATTGGCCGGTTTACAGCGCACGGTCCACAGAGCGGCGCGGGGTGGCGCATTGACCGGGCGGGAGACACGTGGCGCACCCAGAAAGGTCGGCGCATGTTGCGCGGTCCACGGAACCCCACGCGGGTGCATGAACCCGGCGCAGGGGACACGTGGCGGCCTACCATTGTTTGGCGCTCGATGCGCGATCCACGAAATCCCCGCGCGGGTGCATAGACCCGGCACGGGGGACACGTGGCATCGCGTCATTGGCGGGTCTACCGAGCTCGGTGCACGGAGGCGCGGGGGGGGGGGGGGGGGGGGGGGGGGGCGCCTCAGGGTGTGTGCACATCAGGGGAGCAGGTGGCGCGACGTGGGCGGTATGGCACGCGGTCGGGCGGGACACGTGGCGCCCGGGGATTTGCGGGCGCCACCCACCGCGTTGACCGACGGCGCGCCACATGGCGCGGCGACTGGGCTTGCACACGCTGTGTAGTGTACCGGATTCTTGGTTTGAGTGTACCGACTCTGCAGATGGGCTTTTTGGGTGAGAAAAGCCGTGAGCATGTGTATTTTCAGTTTACAGCGGAGTTCGGGAGGTTCCGGGCAGCGGCGGAGGTGCGGAGGTCGAAAAGTGAGTTAGCGTGGCCACTTTTTGATTATTTTAATTAAATAAATTGCTTTATTCTTTAAACTTGGTTTTTTTTTTCTTTCTTCTGCCTTCTAGCAGCTGGTGGAGTGGGAGTTAGCAGGGAATGAGAGAGTAGGTGAATTATTTAATTGAGGGTGAGTTGATGTTAATATTTAATTGGGTGTGTTGGTGGAGCTAATTAATTAGCTTTTTCCTTTTTAAAGCCCTCTCTCACTCTCTCTCTCGAACTCCATCTCACTCTTTCTTCTCCAAGTGGCCTGTTGGGTTTGGTCTGAAGCTGAGGAAGAAGGAAGGAGGAAGAAGAAGGAAACTAGAAGGAGAGGTGTTCTTGTACCATTTTCGTCGCCGCAAGGGCGTGGAGCCGAGCGTGGACGCGGCGAGCCTCATGGAGTGTGCCTCAGTGTCAGCTTGGCTACGTGATCGGTGGTGAGCGCTGTGCCGCGAGGAGTTGTGAGATCGCGCCGAGACCTTCGTTGGGCGCGCAGCTTTTGCGGGTTCTTCACAGGTGGGTTGGTTTCTTCCGTAAAGATTACGGGATGCCCATTTTCTTTCCAAACGCAAAGGTATCGTGACCTTGTGCTATCAGGCAAGTGCGGGTCGGCCGCGCAGGTCACGGGTTATGGTTTCCGACTGGGACACGTATTATGCTAATTGGTGTTCGCTCTGGATTTCACAGCTGTATTCGAAGCCCCTGGCCGAGTTACCAGGAGGGCGTCTATCCTGGCCGAGTTACCAGGAGGGTATTTTTCCCCGGCCGAGTTACCGGGAGGGCATTTTCCCTGGCCGAGTCACCAAGAGGGCACCTTTCCCCTGCCGAGTTACCGGGAGGACTTTTTCCCTGGCTGAGTTACTAGGAGAGTACTTCCTTGGCCGAGACACCAGTGGAAGCTCGCCCCCGGCCGAGTTACCGGGTGGCTGCGGGGGAATGACATGTGCGGGTGGTCATTTTCATATGATGCTAGATGTCATTTAGTACAGCATTGCATTGAGGCATATAGTGATAGATTTACTTACAGCCTTCATTTCAGTATTATCTATCTATCTATCTATCTATCTGTTTTTGCCTCCAGTGGACTTGGTGGGCTACCGAGGATAGGACATCGGTACCCACTGAGATCTGACTTTTCAGTTGATCTCACACCCGCCGTGTGTGACAGGTGTTTCTGAGGCGGCCGTTCCAGGGCCGGCACGTGCGGAGTCTTCAGACCGTGGCAAGGGCTTGGCCGACTAGTGCCTCCTGGGTCTGTAGAGTCACAGGTAGAGCTTCCCCGGGTATTTTTGGTTTCCCACTTTTGTACTGGTTAGTGGTGGTGTACCCTTTTTGGGAGGTAGTGGATGTTGTACCTGGACTTTTTACTTAGTGACTCTTGTATACAGTTTATTTTCTTCAGTGATGCATCTCTTCTGCTCTGATACTTGTATAGCTAGATCTCTTGTTACAGGTTAGATGCTTCGTCTGTGCGGCAGTTTCCGCACAGACGGCGGATCTGTTGGCGAGCCTGGGTCGCAGGCTCGACCCCGGGGCGTGACAGATTAGGTGGTATCAGAGCCTAGGTGTTTAGGTCATTGGGGACTTAGGGACCCTAGGCTTTTGGTTGGACAGTGGATTGACTGTCGAGAGAGATGTGTGTTAGCGAGAGTTTTGGTTGTGTTGTGACTCCCCAGGGATTTCGGGCGAGTGACTTTACATGTTAGCTCTCTAAAGTAGTTCTGTTGGCTGCAGACAACACAACACTTTAGAGTTGGAAACATGTTTTTGACTTTCGCTTGCTTTGGGTTGTGAGGTTTTGGTTCTCTGACACCCTGTTTTCCCTGTCACAGTTGCCTGAGATGCCTCCGAGACGTCGTGCGACGACGAGGGCGCACTCCGCGTCTGAGGACAGGCCCGAGCAGGAGGAGGCTACACAGGGGGAGGTTCATGAGCTGCGGGCCCAAGTGGCCCAGATGTCTGAGGCGTTGCGGCGCCAGGAGGAGGCAGCCAAACGCCAGGAGGAAAATATGGAGCGGATGATGAGGTTACTTGAGCAGAGGACATCTGCGGCACCGCCAGCGGCGACTTCGTCGACCTCATCGCAGATCGCCCCGTTGACAGAGTCGGAGCAGAGGGAGCTCACGGATCGATTAGCTTATATCAGCCAGTTCCGTCCTCCGCGATTCGCCGGGCAGAGTTCTGAGCCACGGGAAGTAGAAAACTGGATTTCAGCAATAGAGAAGCTATTTGAGAACCTGTTTATTAAGGAAAAGCATCAGGTGTATTTGGCTACACACTTCCTGGAGGGTGACGCGGAGACTTGGTGGCATCATGTCCGCCCCCCGGGATCGCCAGGAGCCCAGGTGATGTCTTGGCAGGAGTTTCGCGCTTTCCTACTCGGGGCCTATTTCCCCGACAGTGCAAAGCAGAAGCTTGAGGGGGATCTCCGTCGACTGCAGCAGGGTAGTCGACCCCTTCCGGATTACATCCGAGAGTTCCAGCGTTTATTGAGCAGCGTGCCACATGTTGCCCCTGACGAGGCCCAGAGGGTGGACCTGTTCGAGCGAGGGCTGCACCCGGATATTTATCACCTAGTTCATTCACACCGATCGCTGACTCTGGACGCAGGCATGGAGCGTGCACGGTGGGTCTCTCGAGGGAGGGTGATCATGGCAGAGAGGGGCGGGGCACCAGGGACTAGTGCCGGGGAGAAACGCCCCGCACCGCAGGATTCTGGACAGACGAGCAGACCGCGGCCCCCGAGGCCGCCTCAGATTCCGCCTCGAGGCCGCGGGGCATAGAGGAGACAGAGATCGGGGGGCTCTCGGCCTCCTAGGCAGCAGCAGCAGCAGCAGAGCCGCACCGATAGTTGTGTGATTTGCGGCGGACCCCACGCCCCCCAGCAGTGTGACCAGCGGCAGGGCCGATGTTACCGGTGTGGGCAGGCAGGGCACAGGTCGTGGTCTTGTCCTAGAGCGGGGTCATCGGCAGCGTCGGCAGCTTCGGTTCTTCCTCCACCGCCCTTTCAGACGGGCGGATCTTCGACAGGTTTTGGCCAGGGGGATAGGGCCGCTTCGTCGCGGCAGTCGGACAGGCGACCACCCCCGAGCGGCAGGGTGTACACCGCACAGATCGATGATACGGAGGCAGCTGGCCACGTGGTGGCAGGTATTATCCTTATCTCCTCTACTCGCACTAGAGCTTTATTTGATACCGGAGCATCTCATTCATTCATCAGTAGGACATTTGCATTCATGCATGGGCTAGAGATAGGACCGTTGCCTTTTGCTCGTGAGGTTCAGGTACCCGATCATGTTCTACACGTTGATGAGTGTTGTTGGTCCTGCCCTGTGCAGTTAGGGCCTTGGATTTTACCTGTAGATCTTTTGGTCCTTCGCCAGCTCCGGGATTTTGACATAGTTTTGGGGATGGATTGGTTGACTCAGTATTACGCTGTTATTGATTGTCGAGAGAGGACTGTGACCCTCAGGGAGCCGGGTCAGGAGGAGTATGTTTTCAGAGGTTGTCAGAGTACGCTGTTTGCAGCGACGATCTCTTCTGCTAGAGCCCGACAGCTGATGAGTCGTGGTTGTGTTGCTTTCTTAGCTACTGTTGTAGAGGCGCCTACGGCGATGCCTGGACTCGAGGACATTCCTATCGTCCGAGAGTATCAAGATGTGTTCCCTCCCGAGCTATCGTCTATGCCGCCGGATCGAGAGATTGAGTTTGTGATTGACGTGGTTCCTGGAACCACGCCAATCTCTAAGGCACCCTACAGAATGGCACCAGCAGAATTGAGAGAGTTAAAGGCTCAGCTTCAGGATCTCATGGATCGCGGGTTTGTTCGTCCTAGTGTTTCTCCTTGGGGAGCCCCGATTCTTTTTGTGAAGAAAAAGGACGGGTCACTTAGGCTTTGTGTGGACTACAGAGAATTGAATAAAGTGACCGTCAAGAACAAGTATCCACTTCCTCGGATTGATGATTTATTCGATCAGCTTCAGGGAGCAACGGTTTTCTCGAAGATAGATCTGCAGTCCGGTTACCACCAGCTGAGGGTGAGGGCCGAGGATGTGTCCAAGACGGCGTTTAGGTCTCGGTATGGGCATTACGAGTTTACAGTGCTACCTTTTGGTTTGACGAATGTCCCGGCTGCGTTCATGGATCTGATGAATCGAGTCTTTCAGCCGTACTTGGACCGTTTTGTGGTGGTTTTCATTGATGACATCCTGATTTACTCCCGTAGCGACTTTGAGCACGAGGAGCACTTGAGGTTAGTGCTGCAGGTGCTGAGGGAGAAGAAGCTGTATGCGAAGTTAAAGAAGTGCGCCTTTTGGCTTCGGGAGGTTTCTTTTCTAGGCCACATTGTTTCAGCCGCAGGAGTGGCGGTGGACCCGGCGAAGATTGTTTCAGTTCGGGATTGGCCTAGACCTACGACGGTGACGGAGATTCGGAGCTTCTTGGGCCTTGCGGGCTACTACCGTCGTTTTGTTGAGGGCTTTGCGAAGCTCTCTACCCCCCTCACTAGATTGACCAAGAAAGGGGTAAAATTTGTATGGACAGAGCAATGCCAGCAAAGCTTCGAGGATTTGAAGCAGCGATTGATTTCAGCACCAGTCCTTGCACTACCAGTTATGGGAGAGGGCTTCGTGATTTTCAGTGATGCCTCCCACAGCGGCCTTGGATGCGTGTTGATGCAGCATGGTAGGGTAATTGCCTATGCTTCACGCCAGTTAAAGGATTATGAGAGAAATTACCCTACACATGACCTAGAGTTGGCTGCGGTTGTTTTTGCCCTAAAGCTCTGGCGGCACTACTTGTATGGGGAGCGCTGTGAGGTCTTCACCGATCATCAGAGTTTGAAGTACCTGTTCACTCAGAAAGAACTCAATCTAAGGCAGCGCCGGTGGCTTGAGCTTTTGAAGGATTATGACTTGAGCATTCTCTATCATCCCGGCAAGGCCAATGTGGTCGCGGATGCTTTGAGCAGGCGTTCAGGGCAGACCTTGAGCATGCTTATTACCCAGCAGAGACCACTGAGAGAGCAGCTGAGGAGTTTGGATTTAGAGATTGTGTCCCCTGGGGACTCTGCGAGGCTTATGTCATTGGTTTTGCAGCCCACTCTGTTGGATAGGATCAGACAAAAACAGAGTGAGGACCCCTATCTTCTAAGGGTTCGAGACCAGATGCAGCTTGGTCAGAGCGGGGACTTTTCTGTGGATGCCGCGGGAGTACTCCGGTACAGGGACCGCATTTGTGTGCCTGTGGATTTGGATATCAGAGAGCTGATCCTGAGGGAGGCTCACTATACACCTTACACCCTCCATCCTGGGGGAACTAAGATGTATAGGGATTTAAAGGCACAATTTTGGTGGCAAGGCATGAAGAGGGATATTGGTAGGTTTGTAGCCCACTGTCTAACTTGCCAGCAGGTTAAGGCGGAACACCAGGTTCCCGCAGGCAAGTTACAAACCCTACCAATCCCTGAGTGGAAATGGGATTGTGTCACCATGGACTTTATTGTGGGTCTGCCGAGGACTCAGAGTGGAGCTGATGCTATATGGGTGGTCGTGGATCGATTGACTAAATCAGCCCACTTTCTGCCGATTCAGTCAGGTTGGGCCTTGGAGAGGTTAGCACAGTTGTACCTTGACGAGATCGTGAGGCTTCATGGAGTGCCAGCTTCTATCGTGTCAGACAGGGACCCCAGGTTTACCTCGCAGTTTTGGAGGAGCTTGCAGACGGCCTTGGGGACCCAGCTTCAGTTCAGCAACGCCTTTCACCCACAGACCGACGGACAGTCTGAGCGGACTATTCAGACTCTGGAGGACATGTTGAGAGCTTGTGTCCTGAGCTTTAGCGGTGGTTAGGATCGACATTTGAGATTAGCAGAGTTTGCCTACAATAATAGCTTCCAGGCGAGTATCCAGATGGCGCCCTATGAAGCATTGTATGGTAGGAAGTGTCGATCGCCTCTTTGTTGGAGTGATGTGGGTGAAAGGAAAACTTTGGGGCCAGATTTGCTTTTGGACGCCGAGGATAAAGTCAAGGTTATTCGACGCCACTTGGTCACTGCTCAGAGCCGGCAGAAGAGCTACGCCGATAGGAGGCGGCGAGACTTGGAGTTCCAGGTGGGGGGATCATGTGTTTCTGAAAGTCTCGCCGTCTCAAGGGATTCGACGCTTTGGAGTGCGCGGGAAGCTAAGCCCGCGTTTTATTGGACCATTTGAGGTTTTGGAGCGTATCGGACCTGTCGCCTATCGGGTTGCCCTACCGCCGCGTCTAGCCGGTACTCATGACGTTTTCCATGTATCTGTCTTGAGGAGGTATGTCTATGATCCCTCCCACGTTGTGGACTTCACTTCTTTGGAGCTGGACGAGGAGCTGCACTTCCGGGAGCGCCCGATTCGAATTCTGGCTCGAGAGACGAGAGAATTGCGAAATCGGGTCATACCTTTTGTGAAGGTATTGTGGAGCTACCATGATGAGAGAGAGGCTACTTGGGAGCCCGAGGATGAGTTGAGGACTACCTACCCACACTTATTTGAGACCCCCTCGTGATTTTGGAGCTTTTTGGGTTTCGAGGACGAAACCATTTGAAGGGGGGGAGAGTGTAGTGTACCGGATTCTTGGTTTGAGTGTACCGACTCTGCAGATGGGCTTTTTGGGTGAGAAAAGCCGTGAGCATGTGTATTTTCAGTTTACAGCGGAGTTCGGGAGGTTCCGGGCAGCGGCGGAGGTGCGGAGGTCGAAAAGTGAGTTAGCGTGGCCACTTTTTGATTATTTTAATTAAATAAATTGCTTTATTCTTTAAACTTGGTTTTTTTTTTTCTTTCTTCTGCCTTCTAGCAGCTGGTGGAGTGGGAGTTAGCAGGGAATGAGAGAGTAGGTGAATTATTTAATTGAGGGTGAGTTGATGTTAATATTTAATTGGGTGTGTTGGTGGAGCTAATTAATTAGCTTTTTCCTTTTTAAAGCCCTCTCTCACTCTCTCTCTCGAACTCCATCTCACTCTTTCTTCTCCAAGTGGCCTGTTGGGTTTGGTCTGAAGCTGAGGAAGAAGGAAGGAGGAAGAAGAAGGAAACTAGAAGGAGAGGTGTTCTTGTACCATTTTCGTCGCCGCAAGGGCGTGGAGCCGAGCGTGGACGCGGCGAGCCTCGTGGAGTGTGCCTCAGTGTCAGCTTGGCTACGTGATCGGTGGTGAGCGCTGTGCCGCGAGGAGTTGTGAGATCGCGCAGAGACCTTCGTTGGGCGCGCGGCTTTTGCGGGTTCTTCACAGGTGGGTTGGTTTCTTCCGTAAAGATTACTGGATGCCCATTTTCTTTCCAAACGCAAAGGTATCGTGACCTTGTGCTATCAGGCAAGTGCGGGTCGGCCGCGCAGGTCGCGGGTTATGGTTTCCGACTGGGACACGTATTATGCTAATTGGTGTTCGCTCTGGATTTCACAGCTGTATTCGAAGCCCCTGGCCGAGTTACCAGGAGGGCGTCTACCCTGGCCGAGTTACCAGGAGGGTATTTTTCCCCGGCCGAGTTACCGGGAGGGCATTTTCCTTGGCCGAGTCACCAGGAGGGCACCTTTCCCCGGCCGAGTTACTGGGAGGACTTTTTCCCTGGCTGAGTTACCAGGAGAGTACTTCCCTGGCCGAGACACCAGTGGAAGCTCGCCCCCGGCCGAGTTACCGGGTGGCTGCGGGGGAATGACATGTGCGGGTGGTCATTTTCATATGATGCTAGATGTCATTTAGTACAGCATTGCTTTGAGGCATATAGTGATAGATTTACTTACAGCCTTCATTTCAGTATTATCTATCTATCTATCTATCTATCTATCTATCTGTTTTTGCCTCCAGTGGACTTGGTGGGCTACCGAGGATAGGACATCGGTACCCACTGAGATCTGACTTTTCAGTTGATCTCACACCCGCCGTTTGTGACAGGTGTTTCTGAGGCGGCCGTTCCAGGGCCGGCACGTGCGGAGTCTTCAGACCGTGGCAAGGGCTTGGCCGACTAGTGACTCCTGGGTCTGTAGAGTCACAGGTAGAGCTACCCCGGGTATTTTTGGTTTCCCACTTTTGTACTGGTTAGTGGTGGTGTACCCTTTTTGGGAGGTAGTGGATGCTGTACCTGGACTTTTTACTTAGTGACTCTTGTATACAGTTTATTTTCTTCAGTGATGCATCTCTTCTGCTCTGATACTTGTATAGCTAGATCTCTTGTTACAGGTTAGACGCTTCGTCTGTGCGGCAATTTCCGCACAGACGGCGGATCTGTTGGCGAGCCCGGGTCGCAGGCTCGACCCCGGGGCGTGACACGCTCTCCCGTGTTCGGCACACGTGTCAAGCCAGGAGGATTCGGGCGCTCCTCGCGGGCCTTTCCTCAGCGGTTCCGGGCACCCGAATGTGGGCCGAGTGCCCGAAACCGGGGACACAGTGGGTATTTCTTGATTTGTTGAGCTGGGCCTATAAATAGACGCAGAACATCTTCGTTTACAATTTTTCTGGATGGATTTTCATAGAGACTTACATAGGAGAGTTGTTCCTCCTTGTGTGCTGCATCTACTGGAGATTTCTTGGGATTTTAGGAGGCTCGTACTTCTAGATCTACAGCAAATTGGCGCGTTGCGACGTTTCTTCACCGGTGACCCTTCCCGTCGTGTTTCGGTGTGTGGGCTCCCTCGGATTACTCCGACAGTATTTTTTGACGATTCTTGTGCCGTTGTCTTCATGACAGGTAGGGCTACGACTTTCATACTTTCAGCTCCTCCTCATTGTGGGTTTTTCTTGGAGTTTCCGAGCCATCTTGTGACCCCCTTTTCTGCGATGGAGTTTTTGGACAGTACCAAAGTATTTCTAGGATTTCTCCACGCTCGAGCGTCGGATCGAGGTGTGCAAGTACTCGTTTCGCATCTACACATCACATGAAACATCATCGTGATTTTTCTGGATTTTTTTGAGGTTTTACCAACGGTAAAAATCCCACTTTTTCTAGGTGGATTTTTGACAGGATTTGTTCTTGAGGATTTTGGCGCTACCGCGATGTTTATTTTGTAACTCGGCCTACAGGTGTCCAAACGGGACGTGCGAGTACTCGATTTTCATATACCCGTCGCGACGATCGCAGCGGTAAAATTTCTAGAATTTTTGGAGCTCATCTCGTGGGTGGAAATTAAGCTTTTCTCTGGACTGACTTTAGGGACAGCGGCTAAGTGTTAATTGTGTGATTAATTGGGCACCGTTTTGGGCCATGTTTGCAGTTTTCGCGGCGTGCGTTGTTTCTTCTTAGGCGAGGGTGTGTTCAGACTTGGGTTTAGCATTCGAGGTGGGTGATCGTTGTGAACCTCTTATTTTGACTACCCACTAGGCATATTGGAGTAACCATTGTGTTAAAAGGCTAATTGCACCCTATGGATAAAATTGGCATGCTTGTATGAGTATAAAGAACACCATGTTAGTAATTAGCCCTCATGTGAGATTGATTATAAAAGTTGGAATATCATGCTATAATGAATGCTAGAAAATTGGTAACTGTATTTTTATTATCTCGGGACAATTGCATGCTTGTATGGTTATCTAGATAGGCCACCTTTTTCTGCTACACTATCATGCTGGAATTGACTTAGGAGAAACCATGATTTTTACTTTTCTCCTTTTATTTGAGACTCAGGATACGTGTTGCTCGGGTTCGAGTAGGGATTGGGATAGTGTAGGCAGGATCTTGGGATCTGGGATAGGTTGGACCTATTGTGGGGTATCACGGCAACCGCGGATATTGGGCGGTTGACCGGACTGTTACTTGTGCACCGGATTGGGGGGATCGGGTTTTCCTTAGTGGATGGATTTTTCCCACTTCGATTATGGTCGTGATCCAGTCCTGTTATATCGTGACATTTGCGACAGAGATACTTTACTCGTGTGGGTTGCTCCCCTCGAGTGCCACTCCGGAGTAGGCGATTTATACAGCGGCCAGTGAGTACCGAACAGTGAGTGCCGGTCAGTGAGTGCCGATCTGTTAGCAGATACTTGCGACAGTGCACAGGCAGTGTTAGTGGTTACTGGTCCTTTGATTTGGGTTTATGCAGGCAGATACTCTTACCGATGCATTCTTACAGTCGCTCCTTTTAGCATTACATTTAAAGGCATAGTAGTGGTAGCTTCACCTCTTGTTTATCAGCAGTTTAGTTTACAGCTTACCACCTCTTTTTCCTTTTGCCTCTGGTAGACCTAGTGGGCACGTCAGAGTTTGAGGCTTTACCCACTAGGGGAGGCTACTGGTTTTATAGTAGTTCTCACCCCCATTGTACATTTTCCCTTTTTCCCCCTTTGTTTTGCAGAGTCCTCTGTGGGAGTTGCTGGGCCGTCTTCGGCAGATTGAGGTAACAGGATTGCGGACTAGATAGATCGTCTACCCCGACTGCGAGCTTAGTAGTGCTTTTGGTTGTACCCCTATACTCTCAGACAGTTGTATTTTCATTTTGGGTCTGGCTTTAGCCAACTGTTTGTATTTATTTGGTGAGCTGGGAGAGACACTTGTACTTTATTTATAGTTGTACTTTACCTTTATTTCCAGCTTCAGTCTGAGATGTATTAGTTTTAGTTCGGCTCTGTTTTTTTATGCTCTTTTATTATCTCTCTTATATCTGAGCAGGTTACCAACGCTTCGTGTACACGGGAAATTCCATATGCATGGCGGATCTGTGGACGGGCCCGGGTTCTGGTTTACACCCGGGGCGTGACACTCAGTGTGTATAATGGATCACGAGAGTATTCGGATGCCCCTGTTGAATTTTTGAGGTCGTTCTGCATGAAACGGACATCGAATTTGGATTCAGCACGGAAAAACGATGGAAATCGACTACTTGGTTGTATTTTTTTGAGTCCGGACGCCCGAAAATGAACACCCGGAAGATTTCTAGTGTTTTCGGGTGGACCGAGGTGGTGCCACGTGGCGGCTTCCGATTGGCGCCATACAGTCACACCCCGGGGTCGAACTGCGACCCGGGCTCGCCAACAGATCCGCCGTCTGTGCGGAAACTGCCGCACAGACGAAGCGTCTACCCTACAAAAGATCTATAGCTAAACATGTATCAGAGCTGAAAAGAAACTAATAGCTACAGAAAACCTCTGAACATCTGGATAAATAAAAACCCTCAATACAAATCTCTCAACTATAAAAAGTAAATGAAATCCTCACTGATCTCACAGACTGTCTAGTACAAAAGTGGAAACATAAAAATACCGGATACATCTACCTCTGACTCTCAATGCTGGTAAGTAACTAATCGGCCACGTCCTCACCTCGATCAGCTGTCTCCGCGCGAGCTAAGCCGGAACAGCAACCTCGGTAAACCTATCACCGCAGCGGGTGTGAGATCTACTGCAGAAGGTAGATCCCAGTGGGTACCGTCACCAATATCCACAGTATGCCCACTAAGTCTACTGGAGGCAAACAGATAGGTATGCAGATAGATAGATAGATAATGGGTAAGCTGAAAGAAAACTACAGCTAAAAATATCTCAATCATAAAGCTCAAGAAAACTCTACCAATCACATGATATGCATACACTCTCTACTCCTAAGATGCCTCAGTATCAATGCTCAAAGGAAAGAAACCCATCTAAGAACATAATAAGTAACCACCCGCTCATATCACCCAATCTGAAAGGCTGCCAAAACCGGCTCAGTCCAGCCTGCGCCTGTCATCTAGGAACGCACCTGCCCACTACCACGCATCCACAAGAGGACGGGATTTACGTGGGGCGTCCTAAACTAACTATCTCAATCTCGCACAAAGTGACCCCATGGTAACTCGGCCAGGGGTATCAAGCGACCACTAGTATATGAACTAGGCGCATCATCATCTCATCATCAACACGCACCTGGGGCGTAACTCGAGGGGTGCGACCCCAGCGAGCTCAAGTATCTCATCTGTCTCAACTGTCTCAATAAGCGGCACATGCAGGCTATGGTCCACGATCAAACAGATCGGCAACTCGATGCTCAAAAGCACAACTCAGTCGGAACAGGACTCCACGACTCAACAGGAAAAGCCCAAATCCTCACATAATCTGTCGGAGAACCCTCTACGACTCAATCTGATAATGCACAACCCATGGCTAAGTCGGGAAACCTCCACGACTCGATCTGCCAGAACCACAAAACTCTCATAACTAATGTCACGCCCCGAGTCCGCCAATTTGTACGGTTCGGGCACGCCAACAGACCCGCCAGTCGGGTAGGACCTTTTTCTACCCGAAAGAAACGGTAACATCCATAATAACACAACAAGTGTATGCGGAAGCTCAATATCAGAGTACTAAAAATCACTACAAATTTAAAACTTTCATTCAGTAACAAACAGTTAATGCGGAAATGAAAGCATACAAGAGTGAACTATAAATTAGTTTTATTACATTTCCATCCCTCAACTTGCACTTGAATAATATTACAGTTCTTTTACATCTTTTCCTCACCATACACAGTTCACTCAAAAGAAATATAAAAAGGGTACCTCTGCTAGACCCTCTAGGTCTCTATGCTGCTGGGCCCATGCCCCTGTC
Source organism: Tillandsia leiboldiana (assembly GCA_029204045.2). Lineage (NCBI taxonomy): Eukaryota > Viridiplantae > Streptophyta > Magnoliopsida > Poales > Bromeliaceae > Tillandsia > Tillandsia leiboldiana. The sequence goes on from CM055061.1 coordinate 25,814,309, forward strand.
GCATGCCTCGCCGTCTGCATCTGAACCGTCTCGACCGCTGTAACCATACCTGAACCTGGGGGGGGGTCACCCAAGGGGTGTGAGAACTACGACAGAGTTCCCAGTGGGTTCAACCACCGAGAAAAAGTGTCCTACACCACTTGGTCCAATGGAAGCAATAATAATAGTGCTAGGAAACTAAAATCCTCAATATCAAAATGAAGCTATGCAATATAATATATCACTACACTATCTGTGTATACTCATCGACCCAGCACTACTCTGTCTAGCCACGCTAGGCTGCTAAGCACCAACTCGGCCACTATGCCGCTGAATACAGGGTCAAACTAACCCGGCCACCTTGGCCACTCTAATTTCTCTTTATTCTTTAAATTTTGGTGCTTTAGTTCAAGTTAACCCTCAGAAATTCTTATCCAACGGGCCCCAGCCCGGTAGTCCTGCGACCATAAGATAAGATTTCTAAGGTTGCCGATAACACCCGCAAGTGTTACCCCGTCCTACGGAAGAAACGTCCCGAACGGGTCTCTACCCGGGAGAGGGGCACTGCCTGCAACTCCAACATGGGCCGCGTTTCTCACCGTAGGTCCACCCGTTTTATCTTTATCTTTTCTTTTGCCTTTAGCTCTTTGTTTTGCCTTTGCTTGGGAAGCTGAGTCTTGCTCACACACTTCCCCCGGGAGTGACATATGCTCAACCCTCCCGTTGGCAACTTAGCTTTAATATTTTAATTCACTTGGGAGTGACATATGCTCAACCCTCCCAATGGCCATTTAGGCTTTTCCTTTATAGGGCCCGAGGGTTCCAAAAGACGGATGCCTACAACCCCAATCAAACAAGAACAGGTTGTAGCATCGCCTCCCGTAGTGCTCGGCCCAATGTAGTTTATCTTATCCTTTTTACCTTTCATTAATCATTCTCTTTCTTTAACCATTTTCTTTCCACTTTAGGTTCAGATGAGTTTAAGGCACCTTGGCACTCATCTACCCGGGAGTGACATATGCTCAACCCTCCCGTTAACATTCATGCCTCAATGCTTCTCTTTTTCTTTTCTCGTTTATTTCAAGCGATTTGCTTGTCTTACTTATTAACCACTTTTAGCTCTCTCTTGAGCAATTTGCTTGTCTTGCTCATTAGCCACTTTTGGCTTTCATTTAAGCTTTATTTCATTTATCCTAAGTTCTTTATCCTAGGATAATTTGGGTGTCTCTAACACCAATTTAAGTTTGAACAACTTGTTCATTTCCATTTCCACTTATTTTGCCACTTGGCAATATCTTTAGTTTCCTAGCCACTTTTACACTTTCCTTACTTGTTCTCAATTCACAACCCTAAGCTTCAATTACCCTTAAGGTTGCACTATATCACTGCACTATGTCACTAGGACACTAGTTACTTTCAGTTTTATCTAACTTAGAGCTTATTAACCCTATTTCCATTCTCTTTTATTTAACTCAGATCGAAGTTAAACTAATTGATCCATTTACCCAGACGTCCTATGACTTTCTGGGGTTACATTATTTAATTCTTTAACTTGGGAATCTAATCCCCCTGTTTCCTGATTTCTCACTGAATCCTAGAGTTTTACTAACTCTATTTTCCTGTTCCATGTTTAACCAAGGGTTGCACTAACTCTATTTCATCACTAGAGTTTAACCCTATTAGTTCATCTTAGGTTCCTTTACCTAAGTTCCATAACTTGTTTAACCTGGAGTTCTCTGACTCTATGTTTAACACTCTATTCTTAACTTTAGATTATTCCCTAAGTTAATGCCACTCGTCCACCTAGGTGTATCTCCTAGGTCATCATGCCACTCGTTAAACCTAAATCTAGGTTTTCTCCTAAGTCTTACTACCAACATGCATTTCCTTTTCCTTATGCTTTCACATGATTCCTAGGGTTACACCCTAACATGATCACAACAATTGATTACCTCTACACATGCAATTATTTCCATATTCATCATAAAATAATATTTATCTCCTACGCATGCCACTATTATCATGATTCCCTAACGCCTCTAACAGGCTACTATCATGCTTCTGGATCGAAAAGCAAAGGAGCAAGGGGAGAGGTCACCCAATTTCGGCAGAATTCCCCACCTCGGTGTGCTTTCTTGGTTCCTGGAGGAGCCAATTCTAGCTCTTTTTGCCTCTGAGGTTTCCCTACGTTGTAAGGAAGAAAAAATAAAGCAGTTGCTTTCACGTGATTCACTAAATTTAACAAAGCGGTGAAATTAACCCTTTTTGGCAAGAAAAAGGGGGAACAACCCTTATTAGATCACTTTCCCCACAAAAAGGCTACTTTTTGTTTGGCTTACAGAAATGGGAGAAAAATGATCATCCCATGGCATGTTGCCAAAAAGAAACTTGCTCAACTCGATCCGGGGTCAAAATGCCCTCAAAATTTTGAGAAAAGCTCAATTTGAGCAATTTCCCACCAATTCATCGATTTTGCCTTTTGCAAATTGAGAAATGGTAACTTTTGCATTGGAGAAAAGAGAAGAGAAGAAATTTTTATCTTCCTTGCTTTATTCTTTTCTTTTCTTTCTTTTTTTCCCTTCTCTTTTCTTCTTTTCTTCCTTTCTCTTTTTTTTTGTAAAGTTACCCTGCTGCTGGCTGCATCCCATGGGCAGCTGCTGCTGCCTTGTGTAGCAGCAGCAGGGTGTAAGACCCAGCCCTTCCTTAACTCTTCTGGTCACTCTCTTCTCGTAATGCCCGACCAGGGGCCTCATTTTTGGTGTTTTTCCGGACAGACCGTCGGGGCCCGCAGATAATTTTAGGCGGTAGAGCTCGCGGAGCGGAGCGCGTGGGCGCGATCGGTTTATTTTTCTAACTCCCGGTCTGACCAGAATTAATCCTCAAAGTTGGGGTCCCCCTTAGGCGCCTCGGGATCCGTGTTGGGACCCGCGCACCTTTTAAGGTAAACCCTAATCCTTTTAGTATAAATAGCCGTGAGGGAAAGAGGATTAGGGTTCCTCTTATTTCTTTTGGTGGCCGCCTCTATTCTTCTTCTTCCTCCCTCGTAGCCGCCGGCAAAGAGTAACCAAGCACACGGGCAAGGGTAGACGGAGGAGGCAAGCGGACGATCCCTCTTTCTCCTCCTCTTCCGCACATCGAGGTGAGTCGGATGCGTTTCGTTTGGGGGAATCTCCCCCTTTTCTTTTGTTGGTCACGAGGAGGGAGAAGGGGCGGCGCCATCGCGCGCCGCTGCGCGCGGGGCCGGCCGCGGGTGGGGCGCCGTGCGGGCAGGTGCCGCGCGGGGTCGCCCACACCGCGGGCAGCGCGCCGTGCGACGCTCGGCCGCGCGGGGCCGCCCACAAGAGGGGGCGCCCGCGCGGGCTGGTGCCGCGCGGGGCCGCCCCGCACCGCGGGCAGCGCGCCCGCGCGGCGCTCGGCCGCGCGGGGCCGCCCGCAAGAGGGGGCGCCCGCGCGGGCTGGTGCCGCGCGGGGCCGCCCGCAAGAGGGGGCGCCCGCGCGGGCTGGTGCCGCGCGGGGCCGCCCCGCACCGCGGGCAGCGCGCCCGCGCGGCGCTCGGCCGCGCGGGGCCGCCCGCAGGAGGGGCGCCGCGCGGGCTGGTGCCGCGCGGGGTCGCCCCGCACCGCGGGCAGCGCGCCCGTGCGGCGATCGGCCGCGCGGGGCCGCCCGCAGGAGGGGCGCCGCGCGGGCTGGTGCCGCGCGGGGTCGCCCCGCACCGCGGGCAGCGCGCCCGCGCGGTGATCGGCCGCGCGGGGCCGCCCGCTGGAGGGGCGCCCGCGCGGGCTGGTGCCGCGCGGGGTCGCCCCGCACCGCGGGCAGCGCGCCCGCGCGGGCTGGTGCCGCGCGGGGCCGCCCGCAGGAGGGGCGCCCGCGCGGGCTGGTGCCGCGCGGGGTCGCCCCGCACCGCGGGCAGCGCGCCCGCGCGGCGCTCGGCCGCGCGGGGCCGCCCGCAGGAGGGGCGCCCGCGCGGGCTGGTGCCGCGCGGGGTCGCCCCGCACCGCGGGCAACGCGCCCGCGCGGGCTGGTGCCGCGCGGGGGCTGCGCCCAGGCAGAGTGGTCGTCGCACGGGCCGGTGCTGTGCGAAGAACTCCGCCGCACGCTGTTGGGAGTCGTTGTAAGTTTCGGACTTCTAAGTCTTGACTTGCCCTTGTTCCTTCAGGAGTGCGGGACCCTATTGGCGACTGGTGCACAGACGCGGACTGGACGAACGCAGGACGACGCACACAAGGTGGGTACGTTCCCGGGGATTTCGGGAATAGGGATTAACTGTTAGAAATAGCATGTTGGGGTAAGGTGGAATTATCAGTCTCCTTCTGTTTTTACGCTAACCCTGTTATACTATGATACTTAATCTGAGGCTCAAGTTTTGCTACACGCACACCCGCGGTTTGGCCACCGCAAGGGTGTGCTTTTCCGGAAAAGTGGTACGTTGACCCGTGTACCCCACGCGAAGGTGGCGTTAGGAATGGGGGCCCCCATGGGTGGGGGGTGTGAGCTGTATTGTCGAGGTCGGTGCTCGACGGCCGAGGCAGGTGCTCGGCGGTGGGCATCGGGGAAGGTGCCCGATGTTATTTTTGATACAGGGTGTAGTTATGGTGGATGATGCATGGGAGGGATGGTTGCTCCGGTGTTTGTGGTTTGCCTTATCATTGCTTATCTACGCTTATCATGCTATTTCTAGTCACTAACTTCCCACACCGTGACAGGTTCGTCCAGGGGCGAGTGCTAGGGCGCCGGTGAGGACACGAGGGTGCTGATCTGATTTTTCGGTGATTTCAGATACAGTGACTCTTCTTTCCCTTTTCTTTTATTATTCATGATAGCTAGCTGTGGTTTGCGACACCCCCGTGGGGTCGAAGTGGATGTTGCCCTTTTTCCTTTTGAATAATTGAATGAATTCTACGCTCTCTCTTACTCGGCCGTATTGAACGATGAAAAGCAAAGTAAACCGTTTGCGAAAACTGCTTTTAAAACATGGGTGCCGTGTGGGCACCAAGCTTTACAAACCTTATGGGATTTATGTATTTTGCGAAATGTTTTCATAAACGATGGCGTCGTGTGGATGCCGCTTTCAAAACCCTGTGATTATTTATCCTTTCAAAACACCGGCCTTTATGCTTTAAGTGAATGCTAGAATATCAAGTGAATTGTATGGTTGTATGTGTACAAGACCCCAACTGATGTGGTTAGAGATTGTATGTGCTACGCCTTGTGAGGCACCTTATAGTTGAGACGCCGTGCATATACAAAGGAGACTCTGCCCGTTTGTAGAGCGAATTTGTGTATGCGGCGGGTCTGGGCACGCGCCGGGGAATATTGTTTTTAAAAAAAATATATATATGGTCGAACCAGGGGCATCGGTGGCTCCTCTTCCGCGCGATGCTAACCCCCGGGGCGTGACAGATTAAGATGGTATCAGAGCGGGAAACTTTAACCACAACAGTCGGGGCCTTACATCCACGGGCGCAATACTCTGGCTACTGAGTAATAAAGTGAACACGGGATAAATAAAACGCGAGTGCTCGTTGAGACAAAAAGGGGGGGGGGGGGAGATTAGTGTTCTCTTTCTTTTATCCCTTTAGTGCCAACACTAGCGGCGTGCCGTTTTGTTTAAACTAGGAGTAACTGGTTCGTACAAATGTTCAGATCATGGCCAGGACTAGATCCACAGCCGAGGACACGGGGCCGGACGCAGCGGAAGCGATGACTGCGGAGAATCAGCTCCTAAGGCAGCAGCTACAGGAGATGACGGAACAGTTGGCAGCCCTGAACGACCACGTGCGCCAACTGACGCAGCAACAGCAGGCCGCCGCGACGGCGGAGGTTGCCCCGGGCCCTCTCCCGGGGCCAGCGGCACCGGCAATGGGACCGCCGATGATGGAGACCCAAGGAGGGGTTGCCCCCACCCGGGCCTCGGCGCCTGAGGTGCCCTTAACTCAACCGACGGCGCCGGAGGTGGCCCCTTCGACGGCAACGGCAGGGCCGGCAGCGACACCAATCATCGGAATTGCTCCAAGTGTGACGGTTGTGGTACCCACCCCCGCCGCGACCGCCAACGTCGCGAAGGAGGGGGCGAATCTACCAAGCGAGCGAGACCGCGTACGCGCCAACCTGGCCGACTTCAAGAAATACGACCCGCCAACGTTTGAGGGGGACACGACAGACCCCTGGGTCGTGGAGAAATGGGTAGATACAATGGAGAAGTTGTTCGAGGACCTATTGATGGAAGACCACGAGCGGGTCCCCCTGGCCGCCCACTTACTCGAGGGGAATGCCCGCATTTGGTGGAAGACTGTACGCCCCGACTCTGCGTCGGGCGCTACCCTTCCGTCATGGACTACCTTTAAACAGCAGCTATTCGGGGCGTTCTTTACCAATAGCGTGAAGAAACAACTGGAGGACGACTTAAACCACATCAGGCAGGGAGCCAAAACAGTAATGGAGTACCAGAGGGAGTTCGTGAGACTTGCGAACTGTGTCCCGTTCGTCATTCGGGATGAATCCCATAAGGCACAACTGTTTGTGGATGGATTGAGGACGGACATTTTCCAAGTGGTGGACGCGGCGGACCTACATACCTTCCAGAAGGTGGTCGACCGAGCCACCATCGTGGAACGAGGTTTTGCCGTCACGCGCGCCCGGAGGGAAGGCCCCCACCAGCAAGACGACAGGAAGCGGACCCAGATGACCTCAGGGGGAGGGGGTTCCTCCAGCGGGAATCGACCTCCTAAGCGGTGGAGGCCCCAACAGGGAGCCAAGGGAGCGCCAGGAGAGGGACAACGCTCGGAAAATCGCTCTTGCGTGATCTGCGGCGGGGCGCACCGAGTGATGGATTGCTCCAAGAGACAGGACCATTGTTTCCGATGTGGCAAGCAGGGACACTTCCGTTTCAACTGTCCCCTGAACCAAGGCACCGCATCTTCTGCAGCCTCCGTGCCCTCACCTCAGCACGCAGGGCGAGGGAAAGCTCCAATGACGTCAGCCCCCAGACCGCCAGCACCCCGATCTATAGGGGAAAAGCCACCACCTTCGGGAGGCCGCGTCTACGCGATGGGACAGCAGGAGACACACCCGTCTGAGCACGTCGTCGCAGGTATCACTCTTGCTTCCGTTTATCGCGCTAGAACCCTTTTTGACACCGGAGCGACCCTCTCGTTTATGTCTCGAGACTTCGCACTGACCCATGATTTTGAGTTGAGACCCTTACCCAGTCTGATGACCGTTCACACCGCGGGGGGATCCCTGGAGGCACGCAACATGGTGCCTTCCTGCCCTATATGGATGGGAAGGCTTCCGTGCCCCTGGGATCTGGTAGTCATTCCATTGAAAGAGTATGATGTAGTGCTCGGAATGGATTGGCTCACGTGGTACCTTGCGGTCATAGACTGCGAGAAGCGCGAGGTGCGACTAATGTACCCCGATTTTCCGGAGAACGTGTACTTGGCTTGCAAGAGCGTTTCCTTTTCTTCCATGATTCCTGCATCCCGAGCCAGGAAGTTGGTTGAGGGCGGGTGTATGGCCTACTTGGTGTCGGTGGCCCTGGCCGCCGGATCCTCCACGGCACTCCCCGACATCCCTGTGGTGAGGGACTTCCCAGATGTCTTTCCGGCCGACCTACCTGGGTTACCCCCCGAGAGAGAAGTTGTCTTTCCTATTGAGCTTCCACCCGGCACACGGCCAATCACGAAGGCCCCCTACAGGATGGCCTTCGCGGAGCTGAAGGAACTTAAGGCGCAGCTAGAGGACCTCCTGGACAGGGGGTTTATCAGACCAAGTGTGTCCCCTTGGGGCGCGCCTGTACTCTTTGTACGAAAGAAAGACGGGAGCTTGCGTTTGTGCATCGACTATCGGGAAATCAACAAAGTCACAGTGAAAAACAAGTATCCCCTACCAAGGATTGATGACCTTTTTGACCAGCTGCGGGGTGCAACTGTCTTCTCAAAGATCGACCTGCAGTCGGGCTACCACCAGCTCCGAGTCCGAGACGAAGATATTCCGAAGACGGCGTTCCGGACTCGGTATGGCCATTACGAGTTTACGGTAATGCCATTCGGGCTTACCAATGCCCCTGCGGTGTTCATGGACATGATGAACCGAGTTTTCAGACCCTTCCTGGATCAGTTCGTAGTGGTTTTCATCGACGACATCCTAATTTACTCCACCACCGATGAGAAGCACGAGGAGCACCTACGAACAGTTCTACAAACTCTTAGGGAGCAGGAGCTATTCGCAAAACTCAAGAAATGCGAATTTTGGCTTCGCAAGGTGGGGTTTCTGGGGCATATCATTTCAGCAGCAGGAGTCGCAGTGGATCCCAAGAAGGTGGAGTCGGTGACCGACTGGCCCCAGCCGACCACGGTGACAGAGGTGCGCAGCTTCTTGGGCCTTGCGGGATACTACAGACGTTTCGTAGAGGGTTTCTCGAAGATTGCGACCCCTCTGAACCGCCTAACCCGGAAAGGAGTAAAGTTCTTTTGGACGGCCCAATGCCAAGAGAGCTTTGAAGAACTTAAGAAGCGGTTGACAAGAGCGCCTGTGCTTGCCTTACCAACCCCCGGGGAAGACTACGAAGTCTACTGCGATGCATCGCGAATAGGACTGGGAGGAGTACTAATGCAGCAAGGAAGAGTCATCGCCTATGCTTCAAGGCAGCTCAAGGATTACGAACAGAACTACCCGATCCATGACTTGGAACTTGCCGCAGTGGTCTTCGTTCTGAAACTATGGAGGCACTACCTCTACGGTGTGCATTGCAACGTGTTCTCGGACCACCAAAGCCTTAAGTACCTTTTCACCCAGAAGGAGCTTAACCTACGGCAGAGGAGGTGGTTGGAGCTACTGAAGGATTACGACTTAACCATTCAGTACCACTCGGGAAAAGCAAATGTTGTAGCCGATGCTCTAAGCAGGAAGGGACAAGCAGAAGGAACTTCGGCGGGCACGATCACGCAGCAGAATGACTTGATCGCGGAATTTTCGCGACTGAGGTTGGAAGTGGTACCAGCAGGGACGGTTGAGCGACTGTTGACCTTAACAGTCGCGCCGACCCTATTGGAGAGGATTCGAGAAGGCCAAGGTGCGGACCCACAGCTGCAGCTGGAACGAGATAGGATCTCACCGGAGCAGAGTGGAGACTTTGCGGTGGGAACGGACGGCACCCTTCGGTTCCGAGGGCGGATCTGCGTGCCTGATCTGCCAGATCTAAAGAAGGAAATCCTGACTGAAGCACATAGCGCCCCCTACGTGGCGCACCCTGGGGGCACCAAGATGTACCGGGATATCCGACAGACCTTCTGGTGGCCAAGATTGAAGGGAGATGTGACGCTGTTCGTAGCCCACTGTTTGATTTGCCAACAGGTGAAAGCCGAGCATCAACGGCCGGCGGGGAAGTTGCAACCCCTACCCGTGCCCGAATGGAAATGGGAGCAAATCACAATGGACTTTGTCACCGGTTTCCCACGTTCGCAACAGGGACACGACGCCATCTGGGTTATCGTGGATCGGTTAACGAAGTCAGCTCATTTCCTACCCATCCACACGACCTGGACACGCGACCGGCTGGCTCAAGTCTACCTCAGCGAGATTGTGAGGCTGCACGGGGTGCAACGACGATCACCTCGGACAGGGACACGAGGTTCGTTTCAAACTTTTGGAAGAGCCTACAACGAGCCTTGGGGACCAAATTACACTTCAGCTCAGCCTTTCACCCCCAGACGGACGGGCAATCCGAGCGGGTGATTCAGATACTCGAGGACATGCTTCGCGCGTGCGTACTGGATTTGGGAGACGGATGGTCGCACTACCTACCCCTTGCAGAGTTCGCATACAACAACAGCTACCAAGCGAGCATTCAGATGGCGCCGTACGAAGCATTGTACGGCAGGCGCTGTAGATCCCCGATCTGTTGGGACGATCTGGGGGAGAGAAAGTTCTTGGGGCCGGACCTGGTGGCCGAGACTGAGGAAAGGGTGCGCCTCATCAGGCGACGTTTGGCGACCGCCCAGAGCCGGCAAAAGAGCTATGCAGACCGGAGACGACGCGACTTGGAATTCCAGGTGGGAGAACACGTATTACTGCGGGTGTCGCCGTCAAAGGGGGTGAAGCGGTTTGGGTTGAGGGGCAAGTTGAGCCCGCGGTACATAGGGCCATTTGAGATTCTGGAGCGCATCGGCCCTGTAGCCTACCGCCTCGCCCTACCACCGAACCTTGACCGCGTTCATGATGTGTTCCACGTATCCATGCTTCGGAAATACCTCCCCGACCCTTCGCGGGTGCTTGACGCCTCTGCGATTGAACTCAAGGAGGATTTGAGTTTCGCAGAAGTACCGGTGCGAATCCTAGCCCGGGAAGACAAAAAGCTGCGTAGTCGGACAATTCCCTACGTGAAGGTGCTTTGGAGCAATCAAAAAGAGCGTGAGGCAACTTGGGAACCCGAGACAAAGATGAGGGAGTGTTACCCGGACCTGTTCGCCGCTGGGGAAGATTAAGTTTCGGGGACGAAACTTGTTTTTAGCGGTAAGTGGTGTAAGACCCAGCCCTTCCTTAACTCTTCTGGTCACTCTCTTCTCGTAATGCCCGACCAGGGGCCTCATTTTTGGTGTTTTTTCCGGACAGACCGTCGGGGCCCGCAGATAATTTTAGGCGGTAGAGCTCGCGGAGCGGAGCGCGTGGGCGCGATCGGTTTATTTTTCCGACTCCCGGTCTGACCAGAATTAATCCTCGAAGTTGGGGTCCCCCTTAGGCGCCTCGGGATCCGTGTTGGGACCCGCGCACCTTTTAAGGTAAACCCTAATCCTTTTAGTATAAATATAGCCGGGAGGGAAAGAGGATTAGGGTTCCTCTTATTTCTTTTGGTGGCCGCCTCTATTCTTCTTCTTCCTCCCTCGTAGCCGCCGGCAAAGAGTAACCAAGCACACGGGCAAGGGTAGACGGAGGAGGAAAGCGGACGTTCCCTCTTTCTCCTCCTCTTCCGCACATCGAGGTGAGTCGGATGCGTTTCGTTTGGGGGAATCTCCCCCTTTTCTTTTGTTGGTCACGAGGAGGGAGAAGGGGCGGCGCCATCGCGCGCCGCTGCGCGCGGGGCCGGCCGCGGGTGGGGCGCCGTGCGGGCAGGTGCCGCGCGGGGTCGCCCACACCGCGGGCAGCACGCCGCGCGACGCTCGGCCGCGCGGGGCCGCCCATAAGAGGGGGCGCACGCGCGGGCTGGTGCCGCGCGGGGCCGCCCCGCACCGCGGGCAGCGCGCCCGCGCGGCGCTCGGCCGCGCGGGGCCGCCCGCAAGAGGGGACGCCCGCGCGGGCTGGTGCCGCGCGGGGCCGCCCCGCACCGCGGGCAGCGCGCCCGCGCGGCGCTCGGCCGCGCGGGGCCGCCCGCAGGAGGGGCGCCGCGCGGGCTGGTGCCGCGCGGGGTCGCCCCGCACCGCGGGCAGCGCGCCCGCGCGGCGATCGGCCGCGCGGGGCCGCCCGCAGGAGGGGCGCCGCGCGGGCTGGTGCCGCGCGGGGTCGCCCCGCACCGCGGGCAGCGCGCCCGCGCGGCGATCGGCCGCGCGGGGCCGCCCGCTGGAGGGGCGCCCGCGCGGGCTGGTGCCGCGCGGGGTCGCCCCGCCCCGCGGGCAGCGCGCCCGCGCGGGCTGGTGCCGCGCGGGGCCGCCCGCAGGAGGGGCGCCCGCGCGGGCTGGTGCCGCGCGGGGTCTGTGATGATCCGGACTCCCGCAGGAACTGTGCAACATTAAACAGTGACTGTAGGGAGCTTATCCGGTGAAGCAGAGCTTGTAGAATCGAAATTGGATATTTAATATAGACTCTGCGCGAAAATCGGAGCAAATAGAATTTTCCGGGAGCTTTCGGCAAAATTTCGGATGAGAATTTGGCAAAATGGACGTCGTATTTGGACTCAGCGCGCGAAAACGATCGAAACGGTATATTTACTTTAATTTTTCGGCACCTCGGTACTGTTCACGCCGGAACAGTAACTCCGGCCGCCGGAATTACTGTTCCGGCGACCGGCGAGCGGCGGCGGGCGGCGGCGCACGGCGGCGGGCGGCGGCGCAGCGGCGGCACAGCGGCAGAGGGCGGCGGCGCAGGCGCGGGCGGGGGCTCGGGTGCGCGGTCCATGGGCCTGGCGTGCACCGGGAGCACCGAATACCCCCCGTGCCACGTGGCGGCTCCCGATTGGCTGGCCGGCTTCTAGAAGCCCACGGGGACTGTGACACGTGGCACCCCCGGATTGGCCGACATCTTCCGGAAGACCCGGCGCGGGGACCGGGCCCGTGCTCCACGTGGACACGTGGCGTCTTCTGAGTGGCCCTTGCACAGGCTGTTCCCTGTTTTGTGGACACGTGGCGCGTTTTGGTTGGCCCGTTTCGGTGTTTCCTGTTCGGATCCGATCCTGTGTGGAGCCTCAGCCCATTATAAATAGGGCCCCCCACCCCCCTCTCTTTGCACCTCGGTTTTCGAGCCCTTAGAGAGAGAACCAGAGAAAGTGCCCTCTACAAAATTTCTTCCTCTCTCTCTCTTCTCTCTCTCCTCCAAATCTCAGAATTTTTGGAGTTACAGTTAGTGAGTTATCTGCGACGCGGCGCACTGCGACGGTTTTCTTTTTCGGCCCATTTCCCATCGCAGTCCCGTCGAAAATTCCCTGTGGGCTAAACAGGAGGAATTTTTGGACGATTTTTGCGACAGCGCGTTCCTAAGAGGTAAGGCTTCGATTTCCGTGTTGATCACTTTGCTCCATTTCGTACTTTTGGCACGTTTCCCGAGGTCTCTTTGACCCCCCTTTTTGCTGTGGAAATTTCTGGGCAGCGTCAACTTCTCCGATTTTTATCTTGGCGTAGGATCATCAGATCGAGATGTTTAAAGAGTCGATTTTGATCTACTCTTCGCGAGGAACGCAACCGTAATTTTTCTGGATTTTTCTGAGCACTATACAGAGGTGAAAAACTCCTCTCTTTTCGTGCCATTTGAAAAACAGCAAAAGCTGTATTTTTATGAATACTATAGTTACACCCTGTGCAATGTGTGTTGCTGTAGGGCACCGTTTTCGGCAGACAGCAGTTCTAGGGGACTGTGGACAACCAGGAGACTACCTGAGGTGTAGTTTGAGCTGCTCGAGGTGGGCGGTTGTTGCTTACCTCATTTTTGACAAGCTCACTGGGATTACTGGAACTCCCCTAAAATTTAATTGATGAGAACAATTGGGACAAACTAATATGACAATTGATGAGAACAATTGGGACAAACTAATATGACAATTGATGAGAACAATTGGGACAAACTAATATGACAATTGATGAGAACAATTGGGACAAACTAAATTGATGAGAACTATTGGGACTACTAACAGGACTACTAACAGGACAATTGATGAGAACCGCTGGGACGAACTCTCCTAAAAATTAATATAACCCCACAGATGATATGATGACTTATATTGGGACACTGTGATTGAGACAAAGGCTATAATCTCGCATGCAAATGACTTTTATTCAGTAAATCAATCTTTTCAAATCTTTGACACTATTTTACAACTTCTAAAATAAAGACAGTTGCATGCATGCCCGGACATCAGGTAGGGCCACTATTTATTGCTACACTATCATATTAAGACTTGACATGTTTTATTGCTCTCTTTTGCTTTCAGTTGCTTGTCGCTCGAGTATGAGCAGGGGTTTGGGATAGTATAGCCAAGGTTATGTTAGATTATAAACTTGTGGGGTGTTGCGGTGACCGCGGACTGTAGGCGGTCGGCCGGATGTTTATCCTTGCATCAGAATGGGGTTGAGTCTGGTTTATTTTAGGCATCAGCAGGGGATCGGGTTTTTCTCTAGTGGATGGTTTTTCCCACTTATTGAGTACTATGGCATCAGATCAGGGTTTCTTAGTGGATGGCTTTTTCCACTTTGATCATAGTCATGATCCAGTCCTGCTGTTTACGACACTTATGATACTTATTACTGAGGTACTTTTACTCGTGTGGGTCGCTCCCCTCGAGTGCCACTCCGGAGTGTGTTACAGGCAGGCTTGAGTCCTTGAGACTCTCATTCCCTATCGGTGTTATGCATTGGCCAGCATACCCGATTTGGGCAGGCAAGGCGCAGTAGGCAGTACCAGTTTTACTGGTGACATAAGATTGGGTTTATTCAGGCAGGCATGTTAGATACTGAGGCATACATACAGTCATTCCTTTTGGCACTGCATTTAGAGGCATGCTAGTGGTGGTTTCCCCTTTATTCAGCAGTTCTGCTTACAGCCTTACCACTTTTTCCTTTCTGGCCTCTAGTAGTCCTAGTGGGTGCGTCAGAGTTGAGGTTTTGCCCACTAGGGGAGGCTACTGGTTTATCTGGTAGTTCTCACCCCCATTATTGTTTTCTCTTTCTTCTTCTTTATTTTGCAGAGTCGTCTGCGGGAGCTGCTAGGCTATCAGCGGCTGATAAAGGTAAGGGGATCGCTGAGTAGATAGATCTCCTGGGAGACTGAGAGCTGTAGATAGACGTTGTACCCTTCACTCAGACTGTGATATTCTCCTTTTATTTTGAGTCTGGTTTTCGCCAGCTGGTTGTATTATTTTGGTGAGCTGGGAGATTATTGTACATATTACAGTTTATTTTTAGTCCCAGTATAAGATATTATGTGGTTCTTCTATTTCAGCTCTGTATTATGCTCCTTTATTGTACATCCGATATCTGAGCAGGTTACCAGCGCTTCGTGTACTCGGGAAATCCCGTGTGCACGGCGGATCTGTTGGCGAGCCCGGGTTCCGGGGCGTGACAGATTAAGTTGGTATCAGAGCTTAGGGATAGGTCAGTTGGGACTTAGGAAACCCTAGGCTTTTGGTAGACCCTAGGATAATAGGGCGCGAGAGATGTGACATTTTGCGAAAGTCGTTGATTTATTTGTTTGACTCTTCCAAGTAAGTGAGACCGACATACCCCATTTCTGGTGAACAGTTATGTTGGCTGCAGACAACATAAAGTCACAGAAATAGGGGAATGTCTTTGACTTTCGCTAGATTGGGTCGTGTGGAATTTTATTTTGCTGATTTGTGGCTTTTGGTGACAGTATGTCACCCCGTCGTCATTTTTCCGTCGGGGATATTTCTACCCCTTCTGAGAAGCCCGAGCAGGCGGTATCTGCTGAGCTGGGAGAACTACGGGCCTTGGTGACCCATTTGGTGGCAAGAAGCTTTCGACAGGACCAACGCCTGGAGCAGTTGCTGGCGCAGAGAGGTGACTTGGCGGTTGACGAAGGGGCCAGGACTTTCGAGCAGCGTCCAGACAAGAAACGCCCCGCCCCAGATAATGATGGACAGGCCAGTTCAGGGAGACCACCACGACCCCTGCGGCCCCAGTCTACGGGCCGTGGGCGTCTTGATCGACGAGGACCTGGTAGATCGCAGAGGCCTCCGCAGCAGCAGTCTCGACAGTCTCGGGCGTCGGTCCGATGCATTTTCTGTAGGGGGCAGCATTCATCAAATACCTGTGGCTTGAGGGAGGGTCGATGCTTCCGATGTGGGCAGCCAGGCCACATCCGACCTACGTGCCCCTTTCAGGTTTTAGTAGCACCTTTTTCAGCATTGGCCCCTACCGCATCCCAGCAGAGGTCACAGAGGCCTCAGCGGCATAGGCAGCAGCAACAGCAGGTAAGGCAGCCTCAGTCTATAGTTAGGTGCATTTTCTGCGAAGGTCAGCACACTTCAGGTGCTTGTGACTTGAGGTTCGGCCGCTGTTTCAAGTGCGGACAGCCCGGGCACGTGCGAGTTACGTGTCCTTCGGGGATAACGGTGGCACCTACTTCGGCATCTGTCCCTGCCCCTTTCCAGCTACGACCGGGAGCTTCACCGACAGATCTTCAAGGAGATCAAGTTTCATTCCCCCGCCCTTCTGGAGAGAGACAGCCGTTGTTGAGCAGTCAAGATGGCTTAGCGCAGGCAAGGGATTCTGCTATGGCTGATCGAGTGGAGGCAGGTATGATTTACTTTCTGGCATAAGGACTCGTACCTCGTTTTTATAGGGGCATCTCTTTTATTTGTAGAGAATGTACATCATTGCATAGGGTTAGGAATAGGACTCTCACCTTGTGCACAGAAGGTGTAGATTCCCGATTGAACTCTGCACATGGAGGAGTGCTGTTAGCCCCACCCGATTTAGATCGAGTCCTGGATTATGCCAGTAGACCTATTGGACCTGAGTCAACTGAAGGACTTCGATGTGGTCCTCGGGTTGGACTGGTTGGCTCGGTATTTTGCGACTATTGATTGTGCCGCAAGGACCGTCACTTTTAGAAAGCCAGAAAATGTTGGTATATCGGGAATGTCAGAGCGCTTTCTTTGCCTCTATGATTTCGACTTCCCGAGCGAGGCTGATGATCCGTCGAGGATGTGTAGCCTTTTTGGCTAGTGTTGTTGAGGGGCCTACGGCGGCGCCGGGACTCGGGGATATCCCTATTGCCCGCGAGTTCCCGGATGTTTTCCCACCTGAGCTGTCTAGCATGCCGCCAGATAGGGAGATTGAGTTCGTGATTAACGTAGTTCCAGGAACTGCGCCAATCTCTAAGGCTCCTTACCGGATGGCACCGGCTGAGCTGCGAGAGCTTAAGGCGCAACTCCAGGATTTAATGGATAAGGGCTTTATTAGGCTGAGTGTATCACCTTGGGGTGCGCCGGTGCTATTCGTAAAGAAGATGGATGGGTCACTTCGGCTACGTGTGGATTATAGAGAATTAAATAAAGTGACCATCTAGAACAAATACCCTTTTCCGCGCATCGATGATCTTTTTGATCAGCTGCAAGGGTCTTGCGTCTTCTCTAAGATAGATTTGCAGTCCGGTTACCACCAGTTGAAGGTGAAGGCCGTAGATATTCCGAAACGGCATTTTGATCACGGTATGGGCATTATGAATTTACAGTTATGCCTTTTGGGCTAACTAATGCCCCTGCCGCATTCATGGATTTAATGAACCGGATCTTCCGACTATACTTGGATCGATTCGTAGTAGTATTCATTGATGATATCTTGATTTACTCCCGAAGTGATATTGAGCATGAGAAGCACTTAAAGGTTGTGCTGCAACTTCTGCGAGAAAAGAAGTTGTATGCCAAGCTGGCAAAGTGCGAGTTTTGGCTTCGGGAGGTAGTCTTCTTGGGCCATGTGATTTCTGCCGCAGGTGTGGCAGTGGACCCAGCGAAGATTGAGGCGGTTCGGGATTGGCCCCGACCAACGACGGTTTCTGAGGTACGTAGCTTTATGGGTTTAGCTGGGTATTACCGTCGGTTTTTTGTGGAAGGCTTTGCGAAGCTCTCCACACCCCTCACTCGCTTGACGCGTAAGGGAGTGAAGTTTATCTGGAGTGAGGACTGTCAAAAGAGCTTTGAGGAGCTGAAGAATAAACTGATGACCGCTCCTATCCTTTCCCTTCCTGTTATGGGAAAAGGATATGTGATCTATAGTGATGCATCACACAACGGACTTGGTTGTGTGCTGATGCAGGAAGGGAGGGTAATTGCTTACGCATCAAGGCAACTCAAGGATTATGAGAAGAATTACCCTACCCATGACTTGGAGCTTGCTGCTGTAGTGTTTGCACTGAAGCTTTGGCGTCATTATCTATATGGGGAGCATTGTGAAATCTACACCGACCACAAGAGCCTAAAATACCTGTTCACACAGAAGGAGTTGAATTTGAGGCAACGTAGGTGGTTAGAGCTATTAAAATATTATGATATTCTCTACCACCCAGGCAAGGCTAATGTGGTCGCTGACGCCTTGAGTAGGAGAGCGGTGCAAAGTTTGTCTATGTTGATCACAGACCAAGCGCCGCTATTAGAGGAAATGAGACGACTCGAGATAGAGGTTGTGTCCCCTGGGGTCACTGCTAGACTGACATCTTTAGTCTTGCAGCCCACTCTGCTGGACAGGATCAAAGAGAAACAGAGTGAGGACCCCCACTTGGCCAGGATTAGAGATCATATTCCGAGTGATCAGTCAGGAGACTTTACGGTAGATGCCTCGGGAGTACTGAGGTACAGGAACCGAGCATGTGTGCCAATACATGTGGAGATTAGAGAACAGATATTGCGAGAGGCCCATTATACACCTTATACCCTACATCCTGGTGGGACTAAGATGTATAAAGACCTCAAGGCACACTTCTGGTGGAAAGGCATGAAAAGGGATATTGGGAGATTTGTGGCCCAGTGTTTAACTTGTCAGCAAGTGAAAGCTGAGCATCTAGTGCCAGCTGGCAAGTTACAAAGTCTCCCAATCCCCGAGTGGAAATGGGACCACATTACAATGGACTTTGTGGTCGGACTACCGAGGGCCCAGGGAGGAGCAGACGCTATCTGGGTAGTTGTAGATAGACTTATCAAGTCGGCGCACTTCTGCCCATGCAGGCTACGTGGCCACTTGAGCGACTAGCCCAGCTATATCTAGATGAGATAGTTAGATTACATGGAGTACCAGCCTCCATTGTATCAGATTGAGACCCGAGGTTTGTTTCACGTTTCTGGATGAGTTTGCAGACAACCTTGGGAACTCAGCTTAGGTTCAGTACTGCTTTTCATCCGCAGACGGATGGACAGTCAGAACGGACGATACAAATCCTGGAGGACATGCTGAGGGCTTGTGTCTTGGATTTCGGCGGAGGGTGGATTCGGCATTTATCTTTGGCTGAATTCGCGTACAACAATAGCTTTCAAGCGAGCATTCAGATGGCTCCGTTTGAAGCATTGTATGGACGCAAGTGTCGATCACCACTTTATTGGAGTGACGTAGATGAGAGGCGGACCTTGGGACCAGATGTCTTGATAGAGGCAGAAGAGAAGGTCCGGGTGATTGGAAAGCATCTTCAGACCGCCCAAAACCGACAGAGGAGCTATGCCGACGTTCGGCGACGAGACTTAGAATTTCAGGTTGGAGATCATGTATTCCTAAAAGTCTCGCCGTCCAAAGGAATCAGGAGGTTCGGCATTCGTGGGAAACTTAGCCCCTGATATATTGGACCCTTTGAGGTATTGGGGCGTATCGGGCCAGTTGCCTACCGACTCGCACTTCCTCCAAGGCTTGCTGGTGTCCATGATGTATTTCATGTTTCTACTTTGAGGAAGTATATCTTCGACCCATCGCACGTCATCGACTTCACACCGCTTGAGATCGGCGAGGATTTGAGGTATGAAGAACGCCCACTGCGAGTTCTGGATCGAGAGATGAAAGAATTACGCAGTCGGGCCATTCCCTATGTGAAGATCCAATGGAGCAATCATGACGAGCGCGAGGCTACATGGGAGCTCGAGTCGGAGATGAGGGATGCTCACCCCTACTTATTCGAGACATCGGACTGAGGATTATTGTTTAGTCTCGTTTCGAGGACGAAACTCTTTTTAGTGGGGGAGGATGTGATGATCCGGACTCCCGCAGGAACTATGCAACATTAAACAGTGACTGTAGGGAGCTTATCCGGTGAAGCAGAGCTTGTAGAATCGAAATTGGATATTTAATATAGACTCTGCGCGAAAATCGGAGCAAATAGAATTTTCCGGGAGCTTTCGGCAAAATTTCGGATGAGAATTTGGCAAAATGGACGTCGTATTTGGACTCAGCGCGCGAAAACGATCGAAACGGTATATTTACTTTAATTTTTCGGCACCTCGGTACTGTTCACGCCGGAACAGTAACTCCGGCCGCCGGAATTACTGTTCCGGCGACCGGCGAGCGGCGGCGGGCGGCGGCGCACGGCGGCGGGCGGCGGCGCAGCGGCGGCACAGCGGCAGAGGGCGACGGCGCAGGCGCGGGCGGGGGCTCGGGTGCGCGGTCCATGGGCCTGGCGTGCACCGGGAGCACCGAATACCCCCCGTGCCACGTGGCGGCTCCCGATTGGCTGGCCGGCTTCTAGAAGCCCACGGGGACTGTGACACGTGGCACCCCCGGATTGGCCGACATCTTCCGGAAGACCCGGCGCGGGGACCGGGCCCGTGCTCCACGTGGACACGTGGCGTCTTCTGAGTGGCCCTTGCACAGGCTGTTCCCTGTTTTGTGGACACGTGGCGCGTTTTGGTTGGCCCGTTTTGGTGTTTCCTGTTCGGATCCGATCCTGTGTGGAGCCTCAGCCCATTATAAATAGGGCCCCCCACCCCCCTCTCTTTGCACCTCGGTTTTCGAGCCCTTAGAGAGAGAACCAGAGAAAGTGCCCTCTACAAAATTTCTTCCTCTCTCTCTCTTCTCTCTCTCCTCCAAATCTCAGAATTTTTGGAGTTACAGTTAGTGAGTTATCTGCGACGCGGCGCACTGCGACGGTTTTCTTTTTCGGCCCATTTCCCGTCGCAGTCCCGTCGAAAATTCCCTGTGGGCTAACCAGGAGGAATTTTTGGACGATTTTTGCGACAGCGCGTTCCTAAGAGGTAAGGCTTCGATTTCCGTGTTGATCACTTTGCTCCATTTCGTACTTTTGGCACGTTTCCCGAGGTCTCTTTGACCCCCCTTTTTGCTGTGGAAATTTCTGGGCAGCGTCAACTTCTCCGATTTTTATCTTGGCGTAGGAGCATCAGATCGAGATATTTAAAGAGTCGATTTTGATCTACTCTTCGCGAGGAACGCAACCGTAATTTTTCTGGATTTTTCTGAGCACTATACAGAGGTGAAAAACTCCTCTCTTTTCGTGCCATTTGAAAAACAGCAAAAGCTGTATTTTTATGAATACTATAGTTACACCCTGTGCAATGTGTGTTGCTGTAGGGCACCGTTTTCGGCAGACAGCAGTTCTAGGGGACTGTGGACAACCAGGAGACTACCTGAGGTGTAGTTTGAGCTGCTCGAGGTGGGCGGTTGTTGCTTACCTCATTTTTGACAAGCTCACTGGGATTACTGGAACTCCCCTAAAATTTAATTGATGAGAACAATTGGGACAAACTAATATGACAATTGATGAGAACAATTGGGACAAACTAATATGACAATTGATGAGAACAATTGGGACAAACTAATATGACAATTGATGAGAACAATTGGGACAAACTAAATTGATGAGAACTATTGGGACTACTAACAGGACTACTAACAGGACAATTGATGAGAACCGCTGGGACGAACTCTCCTAAAAATTAATATAACCCCACAGATGATATGATGACTTATATTGGGACACTGTGATTGAGACAAAGGCTATAATCTCGCATGCAAATGACTTTTATTCAGTAAATCAATCTTTTCAAATCTTTGACACTATTTTACAACTTCTAAAATAAAGACAGTTGCATGCATGCCCGGACATCAGGTAGGGCCACTATTTATTGCTACACTATCATATTAAGACTTGACATGTTTTATTGCTCTCTTTTGCTTTCAGTTGCTTGTCGCTCGAGTATGAGCAGGGGTTTGGGATAGTATAGCCAAGGTTATGTTAGATTATAAACTTGTGGGGTGTTGCGGTGACCGCGGACTGTAGGCGGTCGGCCGGATGTTTATCCTTGCATCAGAATGGGGTTGAGTCTGGTTTATTTTAGGCATCAGCAGGGGATCGGGTTTTTCTCTAGTGGATGGTTTTTCCCACTTATTGAGTACTATGGCATCAGATCAGGGTTTCTTAGTGGATGGCTTTTTCCACTTTGATCATAGTCATGATCCAGTCCTGCTGTTTACGACACTTATGATACTTATTACTGAGGTACTTTTACTCGTGTGGGTCGCTCCCCTCGAGTGCCACTCCGGAGTGTGTTACAGGCAGGCTTGAGTCCTTGAGACTCTCATTCCCTATCGGTGTTATGCATTGGCCAGCATACCCGATTTGGGCAGGCAAGGCGCAGCAGGCAGTACCAGTTTTACTGGTGACATAAGATTGGGTTTATTCAGGCAGGCATGTTAGATACTGAGGCATACATACAGTCATTCCTTTTGGCACTGCATTTAGAGGCATGCTAGTGGTGGTTTCCCCTTTATTCAGCAGTTCTGCTTACAGCCTTACCACTTTTTCCTTTCTGGCCTCTAGTAGTCCTAGTGGGTGCGTCAGAGTTGAGGTTTTGCCCACTAGGGGAGGCTACTGGTTTATCTGGTAGTTCTCACCCCCATTATTGTTTTCTCTTTCTTCTTCTTTATTTTGCAGAGTCGTCTGCGGGAGCTGCTAGGCTATCAGCGGCTGATAAAGGTAAGGGGATCGCTGAGTAGATAGATCTCCTGGGAGACTGAGAGCTGTAGATAGACGTTGTACCCTTCACTCAGACTGTGATATTCTCCTTTTATTTTGAGTCTGGTTTTCGCCAGCTGGTTGTATTATTTTGGTGAGCTGGGAGATTATTGTACATATTACAGTTTATTTTTAGTCCCAGTATAAGATATTATGTGGTTCTTCTATTTCAGCTCTGTATTATGCTCCTTTATTGTACATCCGATATCTGAGCAGGTTACCAGCGCTTCGTGTACTCGGGAAATCCCGTGTGCACGGCGGATCTGTTGGCGAGCCCGGGTTCCGGGGCGTGACAGGGTCGCCCCGCACCGCGGGCAGCGCGCCCTCGCGGCGCCCGGCCGCGCGGGGCCGCCCGCAGGAGGGGCGCCCGCGCGGGCTGGTGCCGCGCGGGGTCGCCCCGCACCGCGGGCAACGCGCCCGCGCGGGCTGGTGCCGCGCGGGGGCTGCGCCCAGGCAGAGTGGTCGTCGCACGGGCCGGTGCTGTGCGAAGAACTCCGCCGCACGCTGTTGGGAGTCGTTGTAAGTTTCGGACTTCTAAGTCTTGACTTGCCCTTGTTCCTTCAGGAGTGCGGGACGCTATTGGCGACTGGTGCACAGACGCGGACTGGACGAATGCAGGACGACGCACACAAGGTGGGTACGTTCCCGGGGATTTCGGGAATAGGGATTAACTGTTAGAAATAGCATGTTGGGGCAAGGTGGAATTATCAGTCTCCTTCTGTTTTTACGCTAACCCTGTTATACTATGATACTTAATCTGAGGCTCAAGTTTTGCTACACGCACACCCGCGGTTTGGCCACCGCAAGGGTGTGCTTTTCCGGAAAAGTGGTACGTTGACCCGTGTACCCCACGCGAAGGTGGCGTTAGGAATGGGGGCCCCCATGGGTGGGGGGTGTGAGCTGTATTGTCGAGGTCGGTGCTCGACGGCCGAGGCAGGTGCTCGGCGGTGGGCATCGGGGAAGGTGCCCGATGTTATTTTTGATACAGGGTGTAGTTATGGTGGATGATGCATGGGAGGGATGGTTGCTCCGGTGTTTGTGGTTTGCCTTATCATTGCTTATCTACGCTTATCATGCTATTTCTAGTCACTAACTTCCCACACCGTGACAGGTTCGTCCAGGGGCGAGTGCTAGGGCGCCGGTGAGGACGCGAGGGTGCTGATCTGATTTTTGGGTGATTTCAGATACAGTGACTCTTCTTTCCCTTTTCTTTTATTATTCATGATAGCTAGCTGTGGTTTGCGACACCCCCGTGGGGTCGAAGTGGATGTTGCCCTTTTTCCTTTTGAATAATTGAATGAATTCTACGCTCTCTCTTACTCGGCCGTATTGAACGATGAAAAGCAAAGTAAACCGTTTGCGAAAACTGCTTTTAAAACATGGGTGCCGTGTGGGCACCAAGCTTTACAAACCTTATGGGATTTATGTATTTTGCGAAATGTTTTCATAAACGATGGCGTCGTGTGGATGCCGCTTTCAAAACCCTGTGATTATTTATCCTTTCAAAACACCGGCCTTTATGCTTTAAGTGAAT
Source organism: Tillandsia leiboldiana (assembly GCA_029204045.2). NCBI lineage: Eukaryota > Viridiplantae > Streptophyta > Magnoliopsida > Poales > Bromeliaceae > Tillandsia > Tillandsia leiboldiana. Next base: position 25,837,986 of record CM055061.1, read on the forward strand.
GCTAGAATATCAAGTGAATTGTATGGTTGTATGTGTACAAGACCCCAACTGATGTGGTTAGCGATTGTATGTGCTACGCCTTGTGAGGCAACTTATAGTTGAGACGCCGTGCATATACAAAGGAGACTCTGCCCGTTTGTAGAGCGAATTTGTGTATGCGGCGGGTCTGGGCACGCGCCGGGGAATATTGTTTTAAAAAAATATATATATATGGTTGAACCAGGGGCATCGGTGGCTCCTCTTCCGCGCGATGCTAACCCCCGGGGCGTGACACAGGGCCAGCAGCTGCTGCTGCTTTGTGCAGCAGCAGCAGGGCCAGCAGCTGTCCCCAAGGCGGCTGCTCGAGCATCTGCCAGGGCAGCTGCGCAAGCAGCTGCCAAGGCAGCTGCTCGGGCTGCCAATAGGGATGGCTGCTGCTTGGCTGCAGCAGCAGCCAAGCAGCAGCATGCTAAGCTGCAGCTGGGTGGCTGCTGCTGCTCCCAGCAGCAGCAGCCGCAGCTGCAGCAATGCTTGCTGCTGCTGGCAGCAGCTACAGCTAGTGCAGCTGTTGCTGGCTGCAGCAAGGCTGCATCCTCCCCATGTGCATAAAAGAAAAAAAACAGGGAAGAGGGAGAGAGAAAGAGAGAGTAAAATACCTTCTTCCCTTCCTGCTTCCTTCTTCTTCTTCCCTTCTTTCTTCTCCTTTCCTTCTCGCTTTCTTCCTTCTCCTTTCTCTCTTTCGTTTCTTGCCTCAGCTGAGAGAGGGAGAGAGAGAGAGTGAGGTTTTCAAAGGAGGAGAGAGAGAGAGAAGAGCATTTACTCTCTGCAGGGGTAGGTGGGGGAAAGGGGTGATTTTACAAAAAGCCCCCAACTTAACCCCAATTTTACTCAAATACCCTTTAAAAATGCTGCAGTTTTCCTGCAGTGAGCAAATTTGAGTACCCTCTTTTCACTGCGCTTTGCCGTCAGCTGGGAGATCGAAAATAAAATTTCTCTTCTTTCCTTTATTCTACAAATTTTTCTTAAACTTTCCACGATTTTGTTTAAACTTTTGGACTACTCTAAGCCCTCGAAAGAGAGCCCCGAAAAAGCTTCGCGATCAACTGCACTGTCAAAAACTGCAGTTTCAGAATTCACGAAGCATTTTTCTTCGCTTCGTTCTCCTATTTTCCTCCGATTGCTCACCTCGGCATTTCACCCCTTTTAATCAGGAAACTTTTCTGAGACACTCCACGATTTATTTTGAATTTTTTGATTACTCTAAGTCTTCGAAACAGGGCTCCGAAAAAGCTTCGCGATCACAGAATTCAGAATTTCTGAATTTTGCTAAGTCTCTGGGGCTTCAACTCACTTTTCGACTCGATGCCCTTCGCGTCGGTCCGAAACGCACCGAACTCGACTATAATCATATTTAAAATACATTACGAGTCTTTTCGCCGCATTTCGACATTTTGCGAAATCGGCAAACAAGAACTTAAACTTTGCAAATTTGATGCTTCAACTCTCAACCATAACTCACTTTTCGACTCAACGGCTTTTGCGTCGATTCGAAATGCTTCCAACGCACTTGTAATTACATTTGAAATGTGTTACAAGTATTTTTGCTGAGTTTCGCCACTTCGCAGAAATCGGCGAACTTAAGCTTTAGAATTTGAAACTTCAAATTCTCAACTACAACTCACTTTTCTCTGAATTCAATAAAAATAGTATTTCATACCATTTTTATTTATATTATTTATATACCATAAATCTGGTACATTACAACTAAGTCGGAGAACCACCTCCACTATCAGATCAGAGATACATAACTCATGATCTAGAAATAATCTCCTCAACCTACAAGGGAGCTCAAATCCACCTGGCACTAGGACTCATCCCAAAACTCAGAAAGGGATCACTCGGCCCCCAGGCACGAGGTATGATGCACCCTGAACCAATGCCATACCTCTGGCAAACTTATGTTTTAAAAACCACCTTTAAAAATGCTGATTTTTCCTTAAAACGGCTTTCTCGATTTTTAAAACGATCAGGGTGCAAAAATGATGCCAACAGAACATGCAGTCTAGTGTCCTATAGTATCAGGAGTCTACTAAAAATAATCCGGGGTTCCAATAAATTTTACAAAAAATTCCAGACAACTATCAGATTTAAAAAACAGTGAAAATAACATGGAAAACATGATCAAATTGCATTCAGGAGCATTAGAGGGCATTCCATACATTTTGGAGAAATTCCAACCCACCTCAAAAGCATTCCGCAGGCAATCGCCGAAGTCGGGGATGCGCCGAACCGCTCGCCGCCTCGAATCTGCCGGAAACCGCAAACCGCGCGCGCACTCAACTACTCTGCCAACAAGCACCAACGCTCCAGCACAATTTACTTATAAGCTCACAATCAACAATTAAGTAAAAATCCACCCACACACACCACCAGCTCCAAAAGCACACACTAAAACATCCCCTAATTCATTCACAAATTTCACCTCAATCCAACAGCCAACACAATAAACACATAAACTCACACACAATTTGCAAGCTCCAAGTATCCACATAAAACCCAACAGCACACTCCATAACTTCTCTGCACACACACACAAGGTCCAAATACTCACCTAAGGCTCACAACATACCACAAAAGGATTTCCTATCTCTAGTTCCAACACCTCGAGCCAACTGCATACATCATCCCTACCGCGCACTCGATCCGAGCTCCGCACGGCGCTTCGCCGAAAACCGCGCAACAAAACGTCGTCCTGTGAGAGCAAAAAGGGAAAAGCCTCGTCAAAATCTGCCCACAAAAGTCCACGCGACACCCGGGCAACCCACAGCCACGGCGTGCGCTCACATGATCCGCCGGCACCGGCCCCCCTCCCGGCCGCCCGCGCGGCGCCCACGCTTGGGGCCAGCCGCACGCTCCCGTGCGCTGCAGCTGCTGCCACGCGCGCTGCCAGGGCCCGCCGCGCGGCACCCTGGCACGCAGCGCAACGCATGGGCCCGCCGCGTAGCGGCCCAGCCCGTTATGCGCGCGCCCTTGCCGCGCGGCGCTGCCTCTGCGCGGCGCACGCAGCGCTGCTGCGCGCTGCCCGCGCGGCACCTGGGCCTGCCGCGCGGCGCCCTGGCCAGCAACGCGCGCCGTCTGCGCGCTGCGCGCAGCGCGAGCCCGCGCCCGCAGCTGTGCGGCGCCCGCCTCTGCGCGGCGCCCCAGCTGCGCAGCGCCCTGGCGCCCGCCGTGCAGCGCCCTTACGTGTTGCGCGGCGCCCTGGCGCCCACTCTGCAGTGGCCTAGCACCCGCTGTGCAGTGCCCTGCTGCGCGCGGCACTCACGCCCGCCCCGCAGGCTGCGCAGACCTTCTGCGCGCGCCCGTGCCGCCACCACCTCGCCGCAGTAACCACACCAACTGGACTAGCAGTCCACCAACCAACAACATCTCAACCCCAAACCCAAACAACTCCAACTCCATTCATCCAAAATCCAAACAAAACCCAAGAAAACCAACTCACTAAAAAAAACTGCACTTACCAACCAAGAGCTCGACGCGCGCGCCGCACGCTCCTCAGGCTTCCCACGGGGTCTACACCATCACTCCTCTAATCCAATCTTCTTTTTTTCTTTCTTTTTCCTTTACCTTCTTCCCTCTTTTCTTCTTTTCCCTCATTCCTCTGCTTCACTATTTTTCCTCTGTTTGCAGAGAGTGAAGAAGGCGATGATGTCGCTAATTAAGGTTCACATAATTAGAAGTTGGCTGAGGGTGCAGCTTAGCAAAGGAAAAAGACCAAAATGCCCCAAGCAGAAATATCTAAACCAAATACATCCACTTCCATTTCCACTAATTCCCTTTCTTCTCTTTTCTTTTCTCTTTTCCTCACAGGCCATAAGTGTAGAGTACCGGGACTTTGGATAGTCTACAGACCTCGCAGGATGGCGTGGTGCGAAGAAATTGCTTTGGACGAGTTCCAATTATGTTTACGGATGAGCTCAGGATGAGTCTGACCGACGTGGAAGCCCAAGCTTGAATCGGAGTTTTTCGGGCATTGTGCGCCGATAGAGGACCGGTTTTGTTTGTGTACCGACTCCACCGTGGTGCGCAGAAAAAATTGGAAAAAATGTTGGGACAAGTGTATTTGCAGATTACAACGGAGTTCGGGAGGTTCCAGATTGATGCGGAGGCCCCGAAGGCAAAAAGTGAGTTGGAGTAGGCAGTTATGGGGGCCGGTTTTTGGATTTAGCGCACCGACTCCACAGTTGAGCTTTTTAAGGGGAAAAAGTTGTGGACATGTGTATTTTCAGATTACAACGGAGTTCGGGAGGTTTCGGACCCGTGCGGAGGCCCCGAGGGCAAAAAGTGAGTTATTGGGGGCTTTGATGGAATATTTAATTAATTTAATTAAATGGTCGCTTGGTCTGTTATGTAAAGGAATTTAATTTTACTTGGTTGTCTTTGGTCTGGGAAGAAATGGATTAAGAGAGCAAGATAAGGAAAAAAATGAATGAATTAGAAGGGCATTGGATATTTTTGGTGGAGGGTAAATGGGTCTTTTTTCAATCCTTAATTAAGCCACCTTATTAATTAGCCAGCTCATCTTCATCTTCCTGGCAGCATGAAACAGAGGAAAGCAAAAGAAACAGAGGAAGAGAGAGAGAAAGAAGAAGAAGGAAGAAGAAAAGGAGGAAGAAGAAAAAGAAGATTTTGAGTGTGGTTTTGATGTTGGTCTTCCTCCTAGAAGCCGTGTGGAGAGAGCGGAGCGCGCTCGTCGAGCCTCCAACGTGGTAAGTGCAGTTTTTGTTTTCTTCTTTTTAGAGAGAGAGTGAGCTCGGTTTGTTTTTCTGGCTGATGTTGGAGTTGTTGGGTGGCTAATTGTCCACTGTTTGGAGTGTTGGCCGCAGCAGCAGGGTGTCACGCCCCGGGGGTTTTATTTTAGCGGAAACGATACTTCAAAGTACGCGTAAAGTGCGTACGAATTTTTTTGTTTAGAAACCTCCTTCCCCGGCGCGTGCCCAGACCCGCCACATATACAGATTCACTCAAAAATCGGGCAGAGTCTCCTCTGTATATGCACGGCGTCGCGGCTGCTACAATAGCCGATTATGAGCAATCATTTTCCCATTTAATCACAACAGTTCGAAGTAGTACGGTGCATGAAGACTAAACAATACCCGTGGCCAATCAAGTTGAAAGGATAAACTCACAGTTTTGAAAGCAGGTCCACACGACCCAAGGTTTTGAAGACAGTTTGAAAAGATGCCATAAATCCACAGGTGTTGGAAAACAGGTCCACACGACCCAGATTTTTAAAAGATAGTTTTCGAAGTTCTTTTCTTTTCTAGTCATGTTGCTTTGAAAGCGGCCAAACGGGAACAATAACGGAAATAGTAGTGCATAAGTAGAAAGAAAGAACTCAACATCCACACGACCCCACAAGGGTATCGAGAACCACACAGTAACCTACAATACTGAATGAAATGCAGAGGAGGTAAATAAAACAGCATACTAGGGCTCCCTCAGACCGACTGCTACCAACTCGGCCTCACCGTCGCCTACCTCTACCCCCTGGAGGTACCTGTCACAGAGTGGGTAGTCAGCGACACTATCATCAAAATAGTACTAAAGCAGTAAAGTAATACCAAGCCACAAAGTAAGGCTAGCCGGAACAACCGCTCTACTCGTAATGGTAACTCGCAACCACCTGTACCACCTGTAGCACCTGTAACCCCGGTAACACCTGTAACACCTGACCGCGTCGGGATCCAATCCCGGCGGTCTCACACCTGACTACATCGGGATCCAATCCCGGCAGTCCCACACCTGACTACATCGGGATCCAATCCCGGCAGTCCCACACCTGACTACATCGGGATCCAATCCCGGCAGTCCCACACCTGACTACATCGGGATCCAATCCCGGCAGTCCCACAGCTCGCACCTCGCTGCCTCAGACCCCCCAGCGGTCAGGGGCCCCCCACTACGTCACCTCGTGGGGTAACACGGGTCAAAGACCGCCTTTCCGGAAAAGAGCACCCTTTGCGGTGGCCAAACCGCGGGTGCGCGTGTCGCAACTCGAGCATAAGTAACCAAGTAACCAAGTAACCAAGTAACCAAGTAACCAAGTAACCAAGTAACCATGTCACCATGTCACGGGGTAAGGTAGTACATCATAGAAACCATCAGCGTTAGTACCGATTAATAATAAAAAGTCCCTTTCGGATTACCAACACAATACTCAGCCTCGACCGTAAACCCACCTTGTTGTCGCGCTCCTGACTGATGTAAGGTTCTCTCGCGTCTCGGGTGCCCGCCCGGACCTACACGAATCTGTCATATAGGAGTCAGCAACTTAAGGCTTTGTCAGACTAATGATTAGAGCGCCCGGCGCCCTCTCACCTTGCGTATAATACGCACAGGTACGCGCCTGGCCCCGCACGGCTGGGCGGTGTACTAACAGCGTGCGGCCGTCCGCATGCGGTAACGCCCGCAAACGGCGGCGCCCGCATGCGGAGGTGCCCGCAAGCGGCGGCGCCCGCATGCGGCGGTGCCCGCAAGCGGCGGCGCCCGCATGCGGCGGCGCACAAGCGGCGGCGCCCACATGCGGCAGCCCGCAAGCGGCCGTGCCCGCATGCGGAGGCGCCCGCAAGCGGCGCGCCCGCATGCGGGGGCGCCCGCATGCGGCAGCCCGCAAGCGGCGGCGCCCGCATGCGGCAGCCCGCATGCGGTGCCGCCCGCAAGTGGCGGCGCGCATGCGGCAGCCCGCATGCGGTGCCGCCCGCAAGCGGCAGCCCGCATGCGGCAGCCCGCATGCGGCGCCGCCCGCAAGCGGCGGCGCCCGCATGCGGCAGTCCGCATGCGGTGCCGCCCGCAAGTGGCGGCGCCCGCATGCGGCAGTCCGCATGCGGAGCCGCCGTGCGCGCCGGATTCCGGCGATGCCCATGCCCCTTCTTTTCCCCCCCCCCCCCCTCCTCGTCCGCTCCAACCAAGAACGGGGCGAGAAAGCAAAACCCTAGCGTGCTCACCTCGGTTGTCGGAGGGAAAGGCGATCCGATCCTGCGAGTTCGGCTACAAGGAATGTGGGGACGTCTCCTTCTCCTTCCTTGGTCTCGCCTCTTGGATCCTCCGCGCAATCGGTGAGGAAGCAGAAGGGGTTCGTTTTGGGAAACAGAAAGGTTGGGGAAGTGGGGTCTCGTACGTAGGGGCTTGTGGGGAGTTGCGGGTAGTTAAGGGAAGTGGTTAGTTATGGGGAGTGGGTAGTTATGGGGAGTGGGTAGTTATGGGAAGTTGCGGGTAGTTAGGGGAGTTGTGGGTAGTTAAGGGAAGTGGTTAGTTATGGGGAGTGGGTAGTTATGGGAAGTTGCGGGTAGTTAGGGGAGTTGTGGGTAGTTACGGGAAGTTGCGGGTAGTTAGGGGAGTTGTGGGTAGTTGTGGGAAGTTGCGGGTAGTTAGGGGAGTTGTGGGTAGTTATGGGAAGTTGCGGGTAGTTAGGGGAGTTGTGGGTAGTTATGGGAAGTTGTACGACGGGGAAAAATAACGGGAGTGATTAAGGTGGCGGGAGCGGTTAAATTAGGGAATGGGGAGTCAACCCAGTTCAAGTTAAAACGGGTCCAAATCAGGTGCGAACTAGAGTCCGGTCTGTCTGAAAAACCGCGTTATCCACCTGAACCGTTAGTTACCTTCCGGAATTTATTCCGGGAGATTCCGGCGTCGGAATTCAAAACCGTTTTCGCCGCCACTCTCCGTTTCGCGAGCCCTATTAACTAAAAATACCCGCGGGCCCCGACGGTCTATCCGGAAACAAGGAATTATTCGATCATCCCCCAATCCCCCCGAAACGAAAAGCGGAAATAACGAACCAAAAGTAGACCCTTAAAATATTTTAAACTAGCGGCTATTACACCACTCACCTCTTAAAACGAGTTTCGTCCTCGAAACTCAATCCTGATTTGCGGTAAAGAGATAAGGATAGCCCTCTCTCATCTTCGATTCTAGTTCCCACGTCGCTTCCCGCTCCTCGTGGTTGCTCCAGTGCACCTTCACATAGGGGATGTCTCGGTTTCGAAGCGTCTTACTTTCTCTTGCTAGTATTCGCACAGGGGTTTCCTCGAAACTTAGGTCCTCCTTTAGTTCGAGTGTCGAGACGTCCAGCACATGCGACGGGTCGGGGAGGTATTTCTTGAGCATCGACACGTGGAACACGTCATGAATCCGGTTGAGGTTCGGTGGTAGGGCAAGGCGGTAAGCCACTGGGCCGATCCGTTCCCGGATCTCGAATGGTCCCACGAACCGCGGGCTTAGCTTGCCTTTTATCCCGAATCGCTTGATTCCCCTGGACGGCGAGACCCGCAAAAACACGTGTTCTCCTACCGGGAACTCTAAATCGCGGCGTCTTCGATCCGCGTAGCTCTTTTGTCGACTCTGGGCGGTTAGTAAGCGCTGTCTGATGAGGCGCACTTTCCCTTCTGTTTCTTCCACCAAGTCGGGTCCCAAGAGCTTTCGTTCTCCCAAGTCGTCCCAACAGATCGGGGATCGGCAGCGTCTCCCGTATAAAGCTTCGTAGGGTGCCATCAGTATGCTGGCCTGGTGGCTATTGTTGTAAGCGAATTCTACAAGTGGTAGGTAACGCTCCCAACCGACTCCCCAATCGAGTACACAGGCCCGAAGCAGGTCCTCTAGCGTCTGTATCACTCGCTCCGACTGCCCGTCTGTCTGAGGGTGGAAGGCTGTGCTGAAGTGCAATTTAGTCCCCAGGGCTTGTTGCAGACTCTGCCAAAACTTTGAGACAAAACGCGTGTCTCTGTCTGATGTGATCGACGCCGGTACCCCATGCAGTCTCACAATCTCGCTGAGATAGACTTGAGCCAACCGTTCTCTGGTCCAGGTTGTGTGAATCGGCAGGAAGTGTGCTGACTTAGTTAGCCGGTCTACCACAACCCATATTGTGTCGTGTCCTTGTGGTGAACGTGGGAACCCGGTGACAAAGTCCATGGTGATATGATCCCACTTCCACTCCGGTACCGGTAAGGGTTGAAATTTTCCCGCCGGTCGTTGATGTTCCGCCTTTATTTGTTGACACACCAGGCAATGAGCTACAAATTGGGTTACATCCCTCTTCATCTTGGGCCACCAGAAGGTCTGCTTGAGGTCCCTGTACATCTTTGTGCCTCCTGGATGCGCTGTATAAGGGGCGCTGTGTGCCTCGGACAGAATTTCCTTCTTTAATTCCGGGGTATCCGGCACGCAAATCCGCCCGCGGAACCGTAGGGTATCATCGCTTTTTAATGAAAAGTCCCCTTCCTGATCCGGTGAGATCTTGTCTCTTACGAGCTGTAAGTGCGAGTCCGCCTGCTGTCCCTCTCGAATCTTTTCTAACAGTGTTGGCTTGACTACCAGAGTTAGAAGTTGCGCAACCGTGCCCGCTGACACTACTTCCAACCCTAGTCGAGAAAATTCTGCGATCAAGTCGCTCTGCTCAGTTATCGCACCTACCGATCCTCCCTCAAGTCGCCCCTTCCTGCTCAGAGCGTCTGCTACCACGTTTGCTTTCCCGGGGTGGTATTGGATCGTTAGGTCGTAATCCTTCAGTAATTCAAGCCACCGTCTCTGCCGCAGGTTTAGTTCCTTTTGTGTGAACAGGTATTTAAGACTTTGGTGATCTGAGAAGATGTTACAATGGACACCAAAGAGATAGTGTCTCCATAACTTCAGGACGAAGACCACTGCAGCCAGCTCTAGGTCGTGTGTTGGGTAGTTTCTTTCGCAGTCCTTTAGTTGCCTAGATGCATAGGCTATTACCTTCCCCTGCTGCATTAACACACCCCCAAGGCCGATTCTTGAAGCGTCGCAGTACACCTCATAGTCCTCACCGGGTGTTGGTAGTACAAGAATCGGTGCCTCTGTTAGCCTTCTTTTGAGTTCTTCAAAACTTTCCTGGCATTTGGCCGTCCATACAAACTTTTCTCCTTTCTTGGTCAACCGGTTTAGAGGGGTCGCAATCTTCGAGAAACCCTCGACAAAGCATCTATAATACCCCGCCAGCCCCAAGAAACTGCGGATCTCCGTCACCGTTGTGGGCGGCTGCCAGTCTATCACCGATTCCACCTTCTTGGGGTCTACGGCGATTCCCTTTGCCGAGATCACATGCCCCAGGAATCCTACTTCGCGTAGCCAGAACTCACACTTTTTGAGCTTAGCGAACAGCTCCTGCTCCCTGAGGGTTTGGAGAATCGTTCGTAAGTGATCCTCGTGCTCCTCGTCGGTGGATGAGTATATTAGTATATCATCGATGAAGACCACCACGAACCGATCTAAGAATGGTCTGAAGACCCGGTTCATCATGTCCATAAAGACTGCGGGGGCGTTCGTAAGTCCGAACGGCATGACCGTAAACTCGTAATGGCCATACCGGGTCCGGAAAGCGGTCTTCGGAATGTCCTCGTTCCGAACCCGGAGCTGGTGGTAGCCAGACTGTAGATCAATTTTTGAAAAGACCGTCGCTCCTCGTAGTTGGTCGAAGAGGTCGTCGATTCTGGGCAAGGGGTACTTATTTTTCACCGTGACCTTGTTTATTCCTCTGTAATCGATACAGAGTCGCAGGCTCCCATCCTTCTTCCGCACGAAAAGCACTGGTGCGCCCCAGGGTGACACACTCGGCCTGACAAACCCTTTGTCCAAGAGGTCTTCCAGCTGCGCTTTTAACTCCTTCAACTCCGCGAAGGCCATTCGGTAGGGTGCCTTCGTTATAGGTTGAGTACCTGGCAAGAGTTCAATAGGGAACACCACCTCCCTTTCAGGGGGTATCCCAGGCAGCTCCGTCGGAAAGACATCGGGAAAGTCCCTCACCACCGGGATGTCTGAAGGTGTCGTCGAGGGTCGAGTAACCAGATCTACCGATGCCAAAAAGGCCACACACCCACCCTCTATCAGACTCCTGGCTCGAGTCGCTGAGATGACTGCCGGGAAGGAGGTGCTTTTGCACGCTAGGTACGCATTCTTAGGGAAACTTGGTTCTTGTAGTTGTACCATCCGCTTATCGCAGTCGATAAGCGCTTGGTACCTTGAGAGCCAGTCCATGCCCAGAATAACGGCGTACTCCTTCAAGGGAATCACTATTAATCCCAAGGGCAAAATAGCCGCCCTAGCTTAATCGGGCAAGTGGCTACCAAATTAGTCGCCTCCAGCGTCCCACGAAAACCGTGCGTAAATAAATCACACAGATTCCCCTTTCCCCCACGTTCACTCACGTCCTACAACCTTACGTCTCACACATTTCATTTATTCGTAGTTAAGTGTGATATCTCGGTGGATGTTGGGTTGTCACTGTTGTGATTAAAGCAAAGTCTCTGATACCATCTTAATCTGTCACGCCCCGGGGGTTTTATTTTAGCGGAAACGATACTTCAAAGTACGCGTAAAGTGCGTATGAATTTTTTTGTTTAGAAACCTCCTTCCCCGGCGCGTGCCCAGACCCGCCACATATACAGATTCACTCAAAAATCGGGCAGAGTCTCCTCTGTATATGCACGGCGTCGCGGCTGCTACAATAGCCGATTATGAGCAATCATTTTCCCATTTAATCACAACAGTTCGAAGTAGTACGGTGCATGAAGACTAAACAATACCCGTGGCCAATCAAGTTGAAAGGATAAACTCACAGTTTTGAAAGCAGGTCCACACGACCCAAGGTTTTGAAGACAGTTTGAAAAGATGCCATAAATCCACAGGTGTTGGAAAACAGGTCCACACGACCCAGATTTTTAAAAGATAGTTTTCGAAGTTCTTTTCTTTTCTAGTCATGTTGCTTTGAAAGCGGCCAAACGGGAACAATAACGGAAATAGTAGTGCATAAGTAGAAAGAAAGAACTCAACATCCACACGACCCCACAAGGGTATCGAGAACCACACAGTAACCTACAATACTGAATGAAATGCAGAGGAGGTAAATAAAACAGCATACTAGGGCTCCCTCAGACCGACTGCTACCAACTCGGCCTCACCGTCGCCTACCTCTACCCCCTGGAGGTACCTGTCACAGAGTGGGTAGTCAGCGACACTATCATCAAAATAGTACTAAAGCAGTAAAGTAATACCAAGCCACAAAGTAAGGCTAGCCGGAACAACCGCTCTACTCGTAATGGTAACTCGCAACCACCTGTACCACCTGTAGCACCTGTAACCCCGGTAACACCTGTAACACCTGACCGCGTCGGGATCCAATCCCGGCGGTCTCACACCTGACTACATCGGGATCCAATCCCGGCAGTCCCACACCTGACTACATCGGGATCCAATCCCGGCAGTCCCACACCTGACTACATCGGGATCCAATCCCGGCAGTCCCACAGCTCGCACCTCGCTGCCTCAGACCCCCCAGCGGTCAGGGGCCCCCCACTACGTCACCTCGTGGGGTAACACGGGTCAAAGACCGCCTTTCCGGAAAAGAGCACCCTTTGCGGTGGCCAAACCACGGGTGCGCGTGTCGCAACTCGAGCATAAGTAACCAAGTAACCAAGTAACCAAGTAACCAAGTAACCAAGTAACCATGTCACCATGTCACGGGGTAAGGTAGTACATCATAGAAACCATCAGCGTTAGTACCGATTAATAATAAAAAGTCCCTTTCGGATTACCAACACAATACTCAGCCTCGACCGTAAACCCACCTTGTTGTCGCGCTCCTGACTGATGTAAGGTTCTCTCGCGTCTCGGGTGCCCGCCCGGACCAACACGAATCTGTCATATAGGAGTCAGCAACTTAAGGCTTTGTCAGACTAATGATTAGAGCGCCCGGCGCCCTCTCACCTTGCGTATAATACGCACAGGTACGCGCCTGGCCCCGCACGGCTGGGCGGTGTACTAACAGCGTGCGGCCGTCCGCATGCGGTAACGCCCGCAAACGGCGGCGCCCGCATGCGGAGGTGCCCGCAAGCGGCGGCGCCCGCATGCGGCGGTGCCCGCAAGCGGCGGCGCCCGCATGCGGCGGCGCACAAGCGGCGGCGCCCACATGCGGCAGCCCGCAAGCGGTCGTGCCCGCATGCGGAGGCGCCCGCAAGCGGCGCGCCCGCATGCGGGGGCGCCCGCATGCGGCAGCCCGCAAGCGGCGGCGCCCGCATGCGGCAGCCCGCATGTGGTGCCGCCCGCAAGTGGCGGCGCGCATGCGGCAGCCCGCATGCGGTGCCGCCCGCAAGCGGCAGCCCGCATGCGGCATCCCGCATGCGGCGCCGCCCGCAAGCGGCGGCGCCCGCATGCGGCAGTCCGCATGCGGTGCCGCCCGCAAGTGGCGGCGCCCGCATGCGGCAGTCCGCATGCGGAGCCGCCGTGCGCGCCGGATTCCGGCGATGCCCATGCCCCTTCTTTTCCCCCCCCCCCCCCCTCCTCGTCCGCTCCAACCAAGAACGGGGCGAGAAAGCAAAACCCTAGCGTGCTCACCTCGGTTGTCGGAGGGAAAGGCGATCCGATCCTGCGAGTTCGGCTACAAGGAATGTGGGGACGTCTCCTTCTCCTTCCTTGGTCTCGCCTCTTGGATCCTCCGCGCAATCGGTGAGGAAGCAGAAGGGGTTCGTTTTGGGAAACAGAAAGGTTGGGGAAGTGGGGTCTCGTACGTAGGGGCTTGTGGGGAGTTGCGGGTAGTTAAGGGAAGTGGTTAGTTATGGGGAGTGGGTAGTTATGGGGAGTGGGTAGTTATGGGAAGTTGCGGGTAGTTAGGGGAGTTGTGGGTAGTTAAGGGAAGTGGTTAGTTATGGGGAGTGGGTAGTTATGGGAAGTTGCGGGTAGTTAGGGGAGTTGTGGGTAGTTACGGGAAGTTGCGGGTAGTTAGGGGAGTTGTGGGTAGTTGTGTGAAGTTGCGGGTAGTTAGGGGAGTTGTGGGTAGTTATGGGAAGTTGCGGGTAGTTAGGGGAGTTGTGGGTAGTTATGGGAAGTTGTACGACGGGGAAAAATAACGGGAGTGATTAAGGTGGCGGGAGCGGTTAAATTAGGGAATGGGGAATCAACCCAGTTCAAGTTAAAACGGGTCCAAATCAGGTGCGAACTAGAGTTCGGTCTGTCTGAAAAACCGCGTTATCCACCTGAACCGTTAGTTACCTTCCGGAATTTATTCCGGGAGATTCCGGCGTCGGAATTCAAAACCGTTTTCGCCGCCACTCTCCGTTTCGCGAGCCCTATTAACTAAAAATACCCGCGGGCCCCGACGGTCTGTCCGGAAACAAGGAATTATTCGATCATCCCCCAATCCCCCCGAAACGAAAAGCGGAAATAACGAACCAAAAGTAGACCCTTAAAATATTTTAAACTAGCGGCTATTACACAGGGTGCCGCGCGGGCGCCATGGGCGCGCGCGCAGTTGCGGCGGGCGCCGCGCAGTAGGGCTGGGCACCGCGCAGCCGCGGACGCGGGCGCGCGCAGCAAGCGCGGGCGCCGCGCAGCGAGCGCAGGGCTGCTGCGCGGAGCGCGCCAGGGCGCCGCGCGCAGCAGCTGTGGGCGTGTGCGGCAGGCCCTGGCAGCGCGCGCGGCAGGCCCAGGCGTGCGCGGCAGGCCCAGGCGCGCGCGGCAGGGCCTGGCAGCGCGCGCGGTAGGCCCTGGCAGCGCGCGCGGCAGGGCCTTGGCGGCGCGCGCAGCAGGCCCAGGCGGGCGCGCGGCAGGCCCTGGCGGCGCGCGGGCTGCAGCAACACGGCGCGCTGTTTGGGGTGGCTGCAGCGTGTTGTGCGCGTGGGCGCGCGGCGTTTTCGGCGGCCGAGGGCTGGTTTTGCCCAAAGAGCTTGAGTTTCGCGATGTGGCCGAGCTTGTTGGATTTTATTTTTTTTCTTGCTTTTTGTAGAGCAGTTTTGGGGTGCGGCTTGGCCGGTTTTCGTTGTTTCCGCCGCGCGGAGCCTTGGGAAGTTGAAGAGACCCTTTTTCGCTGTGAGCAGAGAGTTGGCGTGGTGGATTTTATTTTGTGCAAATGGAGCATGTAGTGTGTATGGGTGGATTTAGGTAGTTTGTTTATGTGAGCTTATTTTTGTGTGTTGATGGTATGTGGTGGACTTGGAGAGTGTATGGACACTTGGTTGGTGCTGTGAGCTGACAGTGAGTGAGCCGGAGCCGCAGAATTTTTGTGGAGTACTCGAGGCATTTTTTTCCGAGCTTTCGGGGATTTTTTCCGACATTGCGGCAGTGTGCGCGCGCGGCGCGGTTTCCGGATTTTCTTCAGTTTGAGGTTTCGGCGCGTCACCGACTTCAGCGTTTGCCTGCGGATTGAATTTGAGGTGGGTTGGAATTTCTCCAAAATTTCTGGAATGCCCTTTAATTCTATTGAACGCAAGTTGATCATGTTTATCTTGCTATTTTTCACTGTTTTTAATCTGATAGTTGCTTGGAATTTTCTGTATAATTTATTGGAACCCCGGATTATTTTTAGTAGACTCCTGATATTATATGACACTAGGTTTCATGCTTTGTTTGCATCATAATTGCACCTGAACCGTTTTAAAAATCGAGAAACCCGTTTTAAGGAAAATCAAGGTTTTCAAAGATGGTTTTTAAATTATGAGTTGCCAAAGGTATGACTTAGGTTCAGGGTACTTGTATACTCGTGCCGGGGGGGGCGAGTGGATTTTTAGAGCATGTGTGTTGAGCTCTAGTGTCATGTGAGATGAGCTTCCTTGTGGGGATTGGGTGATTGCTCTAGATTGTATTTTTTCCGATTTAGTCGTTGAGGTGGACCTCCGACTTAGCTTGAGAGTTTGGGGTTCTGGCAGATCGAGTCGTGGAGGTTTCCTGACTTAGCCATGAGTTATGCATTATCAGATTGAGTCGTTGAGGGTTCTCCGACAGATCATGTGAGGATTTGGGCTTTTCTTGTTGAGTCGAGGAGTTTTTCCGAACGAGTTGTACTTCTGAGTATTGAGTTGCCGATCTGTTTGATCGTGGACCATAGCCTGCATGTGTCGTTTATTGAGACAGTTGAGACTGATGTGATACTTGAGCTCATTGGGGTCGCTCCACTCGGGTGGGTCACGCTCCGGATGCGTAGTTGTGTTGACACCCCTGGCCGAGTTACCAGGTGGTTACTTGCCCCTGGCCGAGTTACCAGGTGGTTACTTGCCCCTGGCCGAGTTACCAGGTGGTTATTTGATTGAGACTGAGATAGTCGGACAGGACGCCCCACGTAAATCCCGTCCTCATGGGGATGTGTGGTAGTGGGCAAGTGCGTTCCTAGTCGACAGGCGCAGGCTTGACTGGACCTTATGTGGCAGTCTTTGGGATTGGGTGTTATGAGCGGGTGGTCACACATTATGTTCTTAGATGGTTTTTCTTTGAAGTATTGATACTGAGGCATTTTAGCAGTAGCGAGAGTATGCATAGCATGTTTATGATAGAGCTTCCTTTTGAGCTTTATGTTTGAGACACATTAGCTGTAGTTTTCTTTCAGCTTACCATTATTTATCTATCTATCTATCTGCATACCTATCTGTTTTGCCTCCAGTAGACTTGGTGGGCATACCGTGGATTTTGGGACGGTACCCACTGAGATCTGCCTTTTGCAGTAGATCTCACACCCGCTGCGGTGACAGGTTTGAGGCAGCTGTTCCGGCTTGGTTCGCGCGGAGACAGCGGGTCGAGGTGAGGACGCGGCCGATTAGCTCCTTACCAGCATTGAGAGTCTGAGGTAGATGTACCCGGTGTATTTTAAGTTTCTGTTTTTGTACTGGACATTCTGAAAGATCTGTGAGAATGTATTTACTTTTTAGTTGAGAGACTTGTATTGAGGATTTTGTTTATATTCAGATGTTCAGTGTTTTACTTTCTTTAGCTAGTAGTTCTTTTTCAGCTCTGATACATGCTTAGCTATAGATCTTTTGCAGGGTAGGCGCTTCGTCTGTACGGCAGTTTCCGCACAGACGGCGGATCTGTTGGCGAGCCCGGGTCGCAGTTCGACCCCGGGGCGTGACAATAAGTTTACAAATTAATTAAATTAATTAATTAATCTCCTTTAAGGCCAACTCCAAGTCACTTTTTGCCTTCGGGGTCCCCGCACCAATCCGGAACCTCACGAACTCCGCTGTAATCTGAAAATACACATGTCCACAGCTTTTCCCCCTCAAAAAGCTCAACTATGGAGTCGGTGTGCTCAATCCAAAAACCGACTCCAAAATTGCCAGTTCCAACTCACTTTTTGCCTTCGGGCCCTCCACGTCAGTCCGGAACCTCCCGAACCCCGCTGTAATCATAAAGTACACCTGTTCCAAGTATTTTCCAATTTTTTTTCTGTACACCACTGTGGAATCGAGGCTTCCCAAATCAGTCCTCTATCGGCGCACAATGCCCGGAATTCCGAATCAAGCTGGGCTTCCGCGTTGATCCGAATCAACCCGAACTCATCTGAAGACACATATGGAACACGCCCGAGGCAAATTCTTTCGCACCACGCCATCATGCGAGGTCGGTGCGCCATCCGAAATCCCGGTATTCTACACTCTCCCCTCCTTAAAAGGGTTTCGTCCTCGAAACCAGAATAAATCCATAACTCAGGGGAGGGTCTCAATCAAATGGGAATAGCAAAACCCTCAACTCAAAACCTCGTCCAACTCCAAAAGAGTGTAGTCCAAAATATGCAAGGGGTCAAATACACTTCTTCCAGCCAGATAAACACTCGCGGATCAAACTCCCCGCATAAATCTCGAATGAACAAACTCTTGCGGATAGTGGCTTCCACAATCCAGACCTCCAAATCCAAGCTCTAAACCTCCAATTGGCATAACTCCTCCGTTGCTCCTTAGCAACTAAAAACTCAAAACTCCACAATGCACTCTTACATCCCTTTACAGGAAAAGAAATTCAACATCGGGGACATACCCCAAATTCCAACTCTCAATTCCAAGTTTTCAAAAGTGGCACTCACAGATCAACCATCTCATTTCCAATGTTGCACTGCTCACCTAGACAAGGCGTAACTGACCATAAGGTCCCCGCCGGGATAATGATATACTAAATTGATCATATAGCTCCAATAACCCTGTCCACCGGCGTTGCCTCAACCAAAATCCCCCTGAGTAACCAAGTACTTCCGGTTCAAGGGTCTAGGGATAACTCCATGCTCTCTCTATCACCACATAGGCTAAGGCAAATCCCCAAACGGCATCACTCTTTGTTGGGTCAACTGTTACCCTGGCCGCTGAAATCATATGGCCTAATCACAGAACCTTTCGAAGTTCAAAGCATCCTCTCTCAACTCGACATCCAACTTCTTCTCTCTTAGAAGTTGCGGCACTAACCCCAAGTGCTCCTCATGCTCTATGTCACATCGGAAAAAATCCAAATATCCACGACGGTTACGGTCACCCACCCGTCCAAACACAGCTGGAACACTCAATTCCTCAAATCCTAAAGGCGTCAGGGCATTAATTAATCCATTTGACAGTGTTGTAAGCTCACCATGCCCCTACCGGATCCTAGACGCCATCGGGGCACAGCCCTCGGCTGTAAGGTTCCATAAAGCTATCAAACACACAAAGGGCGTCTGCCGAAAACAATCCCATTCCTGTTCGTGCTCGAACCATCATAAAACACTCACCGTTGTGCACCCACAACGTGGCATCACAGCCGTGTACCAACGGCATGGCATCCTATCCAAAATCAACCTCTCGGCTCCTCAATGTCATATCCCCACGACGTAGCACTGGGTCACACGGACCTCTCGATCTATCGAATCCCGCAACTGCGCTTACAACTCTAATTCTCTGTCTCACAGATGATACTCCAATAGGTACTACCACAGTCGGCGCAGTTTCCAAAACCACGTCAATCACTATCTCGATCTAAATCTCACTAAACGGCGGCTTCAACATCAGCTCAGGTAGACTCACTCCCGGGATCACACGGGCGATAAGGATATTCTTTAATCCCGGTGCCGCCGTAGGCACCTTCTCTACAGTCGCTAGCAAAGCGATGCAATCACGACTCAACCTCTGTCGTGCTCTAACATCCTCTAAAAACACACTCCTCCTGACCAGGTCCACGAAGGGTCATTATCCTCTCTCGACAATCCATGATAGCAAAATAATGGGATAACCAAATCCTATCCAACCTCATAACCACATCCCTAAACTAATGTAGGACTAATACTCAGTGGTCAAATCCAAAGTCCCATCTGCACTGGGCAGGACTGGCAACACTCATCCATGTGCTATACGTGATCTGGAACCTGATCTTCACGTGCACAAGCCAACCGTCCTAACTCTGGCCCAAGCGAAGCTACTCCTGCTCTATAAAACACACTCAAGCGGTGTCGGCATCAACCATGCTCTAACTTCGACGACCGTAAGGAATCCACACCTAGAAAGACGCGATCCACTGTCCTGGCGTCCTCTAACCGGCTGCATAATCTCATCCACAAGATGCTAGTGGCCATCGCTTTATCTGACTCGGCATCACGGCTCCATCAGCCTACCGGTAAATCGGACGAACCTCTGCATCCTGAAGGGGTAGTGAGAGTGCCGTCGCAAGCGGCAAAACCATGAGTCCCCCTATAGGACACTCTGCCTGAAAATATCATGACTATCCATATGGACAACATCGCCCCTTCCTGAGGTCACACTATGGCGATGAATGCGGCCCACCGCAAGTGACAAACTCATCCTGACACTACTGCTGGTGCCTCGACTGTCGAGAACCTCCTGGCCTCTGTCTCCTCTGAGACCCATGATCCTGAGACTGGAATCATGGCAACCTCGAACCACTCGACTATCCCAAAATCCGACGATGCTGGACGTCTCTCACTGGAGCTGGTCCCTCGCTCTTCGTCCCTCCTCGACGTGATCACTGTTCCTCGGTCAATCCATCGAGCATGCCCAATCGCTGCATCTAAAGTCGGCACTCGCCGAGAATGCACAAAGAGATAGATATCCAAATGCAGTCCCCTCTCAAACATAATCCACCTCTAAGCCTGATCCTGGGCGACAAGGGGTACACTGCTCAACCGTCGCGGAAACTCGCTCCAGGTCATCAACTGCGCTCCCGGTGGTCCGACAGGACGAACTCGACACCACCGACTCTCGGCGTCCTTATCCAAAATGCATGACCAAGCACCCTGATGCTTCTCTTGGACGAACAAATACTCGAACAGTTCTTCCATAGCAGCGATCCAGTTCTCGGCCTCCCAAGGCTCCAAACTCTATCCCGGAATCCGCAGGGGATGGAACTGGTTGAAGTAAAACAACCGGTCATTAACTCTCGCTGCTCCTGCACTATCCACAGTGCGATCTAGGTTGAAATCGACGATGTCGCGGCCGGGGTACTAATGGCGGTACCCCGGGAGAAGCTCTCAGCTCAAGCATGCGCATCACGCGCTCCATGTTCTCTTCCTGGCGCCGCATCGCCTCAAATGTCTGGGCTACATGGGCCTGTAACTCTCAGACCTCACTCTGCTCTATCAATTTGGCCTCCCGCTGTTCGACTCCTCATCCAAGGTCAAACACACCCTCGCCGCTGCACGGCGTCTCAGAAGCATCGAAAACCACTGCAACAGAACAAACATTAGGACCTAAAGTCTCTCGACCCAATCAAGCGAAAGTCTATAACATGTTACCCTTACTAAAGCATTATGTTGTCTGCAGCCAACATAATCATCTTTAGAGAAATAACATGTAAGATCACTCACCCCAATCCTCTGGGGGAGGTACAAACTCAATCAGGACTCTTGCAAAAGTCACGTCTCTCACGACAGTTATCCTACTGTCCAACCAATAGGCTAGGGTCTCTAAGTCCCCAACGACCTATATTCCTAGGCTCTGATACCACCCTAATCTGTCACGCCCCGGGGTCGAACTGCGACCCGGGCTCGCCAACAGATCCGCCGTCTGTGCGGAAACTGCCGCACAGACGCAGCGTCTACCCTACAAAAGATCTATAGCTAAACATGTATCAGAGCTGAAAAGAAACTAATAGCTACAGAAAACCTCTGAACATCTGGATAAATAAAAATCATCAATACATGTCTCTCAACTATAAAGAGTAAATGAAATCCTCACTGATCTCACAGAATGTCTAGTACAAAAGTGGAAACATAAAAATACCGGGTACATCTACCTCTGACTCTCAATGCTGGTAAGTAACTAATCAGCCACGTCCTCACCTCGATCTGCTGTCTCCACGCGAGCTAAGCCGGAACAGCAACCTCGGTAAACCTGTCACCGCAGCGGGTGTGAGATCTACTGCAGAAGGTAGATCCCAGTGGGTACCGTCACCAATATCCACGGTATGCCCACTAAGTCTACTGGAGGCAAACAGATAGGTATGCAGATAGATAGATAGATAATGGGTAAGCTGAAAGAAAACTACAGCTAAAAATATCTCAATCATAAAGCTCAAGAAAACTCTACCAATCACATGATATGCATACACTCTCTACTCCTAAGATGCCTCAGTATCAATGCTCAAAGGAAAGAAACCCATCTAAGAACATAATAAATAACCACCCGCTCATATCACCCAATCTGAAAGACTGCCAAAACCGGCTCAGTCCACCCTGCGCCTGTCATCTAGGAACGCACCTGCCCACTACCACGCATCCACAAGAGGACGGGATTTACGTGGGGCGTCCTAAACTGACTATCTCAATCTCGCACAAAGTGACCCCATGGTAACTCGGCCAGGGGTATCAAGCGACCACTAGTATATGAACTAGGCGCATCATCATCTCATCATCAACACGCACCCGGGGCGTAACTCGAGGGGAGCGACCCCAGCGAGCTCAAGTATCTCATCTGTCTCAACTGTCTCAATAAGCGGCACATGCAGGCTATGGTCCACGATCAAACAGATCGGCAACTCGATGCTCAAAAGCACAACTCAGTCGGAACAGGACTCCACGACTCAACAGGAAAAGCCCAAATCCTCACATAATCTGTCGGAGAACCCTCTACGACTCAATCTAATAATGAACAACCCATGGTTAAGTCGGGAAACCTCCACGACTCGATCTGCCAGAACCCCAAAACTCTCATAACTAAGTCGGAGAACCACCTCCACTATCAGATCAGAGATACATAACTCATGATCTAGAAATAATCTCCTCAACCTACAAGGGAGCTCAAATCCACCAAACACTAGGACTCATCCCAAAACTCAAAAAGGGATCACTCGGCCCCCAAGCACGAGGTATGATGCACCCTGAACCAATGCCATACCTCTGGCAAACATATGTTTTAAAAACCACCTTTAAAAATGCTGATTTTTCCTTAAAACGGCTTTCTCGATTTTTAAAACGATCAGGGTGCAAAAATGATGCCAACAAAACATGCAGTCTAGTGTCCTATAGTATCAGGAGTCTACTAAAAATAATCCGGGGTTCCAATAAATTTTACAGAAAATTCCAAGCAACTATCAGATTTAAAAACAGTGAAAATAACATGGAAAACATGATCAAATTGCATTCAGGAGCATTAGAGGGCATTCCATACATTTTGGAGAAATTCCAACATACCTCAAAAGCATTCCGCAGGCAATCGCTGAAGTCGGGGATGCGCCGAACCGCTCGCCGCCTCGAATCTGCCGGAAACCGCAAACCGCGCGCGCACTCAACTACTCTACCAGCAAGCACCAACGCTCCAGCACAATTTACTTGTAAGCTCACAATCAACAATTAAGTAAAAATCCACCCACACACACCACCAGCTCCAAAAGCACACACTAAAACATCCCCTAATTCATTCACAAATTTCACCTCAATCCAAATGCCAACACAATAAACACAAAAACTCACACACAATTTGCAAGCTCCAAGTATCCACATAAAACCCAACAGCACACTCCATAACTTCTCAGCACACACAAACAAGGTCCAAATACTCACATAAGGCTCACAACATACCACAAAAGGATTTCCTCTCTCTAGTTCCGACACCTCGAGCCAACTGCATACATCATCCCTACCGAGCACTCGATCCGAGCTCCGCACGGCGCTTCGCCGAAAACCGCGCAACAAAACGTCGTCCTGTGAGAGCAAAAAGGGAAAAGCCTCGTCAAAATCTGCCCACAAAAGTCCACGCGACACTCGGGCAACCCACAGCCACGGCGTGCGCTCACATGACCCGCCGGCACCGGCCCCCCTCCCGGCCGCTCGCCGACCGCATGCAGCAACCGCGCCAACCGCGCGTTGTGCTGGTGCCGCCCGCGCGGCGCCCACGCTTGGGGCCAGCCGCGCGCGCCCGCGCGCTGCAGCTGCTGTCGCACGCGCTGCCAGGGACCGCCGCGTGACGCCCTGGCCCGCAGCGCGGCGCATGGGCCCGCCGCGCAGCGGCCCAGCCCGCTATGCGCGCGCGCCCTTGCCGCGCGGCGCTGCCTCTTCGCGGCGCCTGCAGCGCTGCTGCGCGCTGCCCGCGCGGCACCTGGGCCTGCCGCGCGGCGCCCTAGCCAGCAACGCGCGCCCACTGCGCGCTGCGCGCAGTGCGAGCCCGCGCCCGTAGATGTGCGGCGCCTGCCTCTGCGCGGTGCCCGCCACAGCGCGGCGCCCCAGCTGCGCAGTGCCCTGGCACCCGCCGCGCAGCGCCCTTGCGCACTGCACGGCGCCCTGGCGCCCACTGCGCAGCGGCCTGGCGCCCGCTGCGTAGTGCCCTGCTGCGCGCGGCGCTCACGCGCGCCCGCGCAGGCTGCGCAGGCTTGCTGCGCACGCCCGTGCCGCCACCACCTCGCCACAGTAAGCACACCAACTAGACTAGCAGTCCACCAACCAACAACATCTCAACCCCAAACCCAAACAACTCCAACTCCATTCATCCAAAATCCAAACAAAACCCAAGAAAACCAACTCACTAAAAAAACTGCACTTACCAACCAAGAGCTCGACGCGCGCGCCGCACGCTCCTCAGGCTTCCCACGGGGTCCACACCATCACTCCTCTAATCCAATCTTCTTTTTTTCTTTCTTTTTCCTTCACCTTTGTCCCTCTTTTCTTCTTTTTCCTCATTCCTCTGCTTCACTATTTTTCCTCTGTTTGCAGAGAGTGAAGAAGGCGATGACGTGGCTAATTAAGGTTCACATAATTAGAAGTTGGCTGAGGGTGCAGCTTAGCAAAGGAAAAAGACCAAAATGCCCCAAGCAGAAATATCTAAACCAAATACATCCACTCCTATTTCCACTAATTCCCTTTCTTCTCTTTTCTTTTCTCTTTTCCTCACAGGCCATAAGTTTACAAATTAATTAAATTAATTAATTAATCTCCTTTAAGGCCAACTCCAAGTCACTTTTTGCCTTCGGGGTCCCCGCACCAATCCGGAACCTCCCGAACTCCGCTGTAATCTGAAAATACACATGTCCACAGCTTTTTCCACTCAAAAAGCTCAACTGTGGAGTCGGTGTGCTCAATCCAAAAACCGGCTCCAAAATTGCCAGTTCCAACTCACTTTTTGCCTTCGGGCCCTCCGCGTCAGTCCGAAACCTCCCGAACCCCGCTGTAATCATAAAATACACCTGTTCCAAGTATTTTCCAATTTTTTTTTGTACACCACTGTGGAATCGAGGCTTCCCAAATCAGTCCTCTATCGGCGCACAATGCCCGGAACTCCGAATCAAGCTGGGGCTTCCGCGTTGATCCGAATCAACCCGAACTCATCTGAAGACACATATGGAACACGCCCGAGGCAAATTCTTCCGCACCACGCCATCATGCGAGGTCGGTGCGCCATCCGAAATCCTGGTATTCTACACATACGCCACGTGGCGGAGCAGGAGGCGCGACGTAGTGGGCCCGGCCCACAGGAGCTGGCGCGGGCAGGCGCGCGGGTGAGCGCGGTGCGCGGGGGCGGCTGACGGTTGGGTGGTGCAGCGGGCGCGGTCCACGGAGCATGCGGGTTGGTGCCTCGGGCTGCGTGCAAGTCAGGTGTCAGGCGGCTGGTGCAGGAACGCACGTGGGCGCTGACCGGCACAGCGTGGGTGCGGTCCACGTGGCGGCGCGTGGTTGGTGGGCGCCAACCACCGCGCTGCACTGTGCACGCCACGAGGCGCGGTCGGGTTGGCCGGTTCGGCTGTGCGCTGTTCGGGGGCCATGTGGCGCATCGACAGCAATCCGGGCGCTGATGAACGGTTGCGGATTCGGCGCGGTTTCGGCGCCCGAAGGATTTGAGCGCCCGAAACCAGGGACTCAGGCGGCATTATTGGATTTGTTGGGCTGGGTCTATAAGTAGGCCCAGTATAGCTACGTTTCTGGGTTTTTCCGGCCAGTTTCTCACAAGGGTTTCTACAGAGGATTTCTTTTCCAACCTATGCTGCATCTTGTGGAGGATTCCCGAGATTTTTGGAGGCCTCGATATCGGCGTTTTCTGCAATGTGGCGCACTTCGACGCTCCTTCGATTTTGGCTTTTACCGTTGCTTTTCAGTCCGCGAGACCCCCTGAGCTGCCCCGATGGAATTTTGAGCCGATTTTTACGGCAACGCGTTCATGAGAGGTACACCTTCATTTTCCTTATTGATCACTTTGCCTCATTTTGGGTTTTTGGCATGGTTCCCAAGGTATTTCTGTGACCCTTTGTACTGTTGTGAGGTACGGGACAGCGGTGGAGTATTGTTGGGATTTCTCGGCCTACGGGCTTCGGAACGGGATGTATGAGGACTCGATCGGCATCTACACTTCGAGAGGAACTTGTATTTTTATTGGAATTTTTCGAGGACTCTTCGAAGGTGATAATTAAGCTTTTTCGTGGCTGGTTTTCTGCAGAATTGCGTATTCTGGATGTTTTGGCCTACGGCGATGTTCTAATTGTTTCTTGGCCTACAGGTGTCGGAACGAGATGTATAAATACTCGATTTGGATCTACTCGTTGCGAGGATCGGAACCGTGATTTTTTTGGATTTTTCGGAGGACCGCACGCAGGTGAAAATCCCCTATCTCTCTGCTGGATTGTAAAAATGGCAAGTGCTGTTTGGTGTGTGTGGGGTATTAACTAGTGTGTTGTGGTTGTGATGTTGGTTGGAATAGAGGCTTGTGCGACTGAGTGCCGAGGATGTGGTTTCGGCGGATTTTGCTAGCGAGTGACTGCGCACTTCACCGACATCGGCTTTGCCTGCGGAAAGCGTTTCAAGTGGGTTGCTTCGTCTCCAGAACCGGTGGACGGTTCTCTAATTCTATATGTTAGAATGCATGCATGTTTAGGGTACAATATATGTGGTTGAGGGTTAAGCTTAGGAATGATAATTGTATAAGGAATTGCCAGTTAATTATTCATGTTATAACTTATGGGAACTGGCAAGATCTTTATCCATGATGATGATTAAGGAAAGCTTACTTAGGGAACATTACTCTTTTGATTATTAGCATGCCATGTTAGCACATAGCTTTTATGAGATTTGATTATGCGATCGGGCAAGATTATGTATCTATGTGCGGATATCACCTGAGATGATTTCTTATGAATCATGTATTATGGATAGGTGTAGTTCATTAGTGATTTTGGTATGTGATTATACCATGTGGAGCTATTATGTGATTTACTCTCCTTTTTCCCTTCTTGAGGACAAATGCATGCTTGTATGGACATCTAGATAGGCCATCTTTTACTGCTACACTATCATGTTGGGACTTGACTTAGGAGAAACCATCTTTGCTTCTTTTCTCCTTTTTAGTCAATCATGTGGTTCATGTTGCTCGGGTTCGAGCGGGGGTTTGGGATAGTGTAGTCGAGACTTCGAGTCTGGGACAGGTTGGGTTTGATTGTGGATTGTGGGTATTACGGCGACCGCGGATATTGGGCGGTTGGCCGAGTGTCGGTTGTACTTGATTGTGGATGGCAGGATAGTACGGCAACCACGGATATTGGGCGGTTGACCGGAGGTCTGTTATGGGTTTATGGATTGTGGGGCATTACGACAACCGCGGATACTGGGCGGTTGACCGGATATTTACTTATGCATCAGATTGGGTATCAGATTTCTCTAGTGGACGGAGTTTCCCACTTATTGAGTACTATTGCATCTGATTGAGGACCGGAGTTTTCTTTAGTGGATGGGTTTTCCCACTTTGATCAGAGTCGTGATCCAGTCCTGCTGTTTTATGATACTTATGATACTTGTTACGTAGATACTTTACTCGTGTGGGTCGCTCCCCTCGATTGCCACTCCGGAGTGTGCGACGGCAGGCTTTCAGTCCTTAAGACTCCTTCTTCTCATCGGTGCTATGTTTTGGCTAGCATACCCGATACGGCAGGCACAGCAGGCAGTAACAGTTCTTACTGGTCCATTGATTGGGTTTATTACAGGCAGATACTTTATTGTTGCACTCGTGCCTGGGGGGCTGAGTTGAGTCTAGTACCTGTGTTGAGACCGGTACTAGTGTTGTGGGAACCGTTTGGGGTTGACGATGGTCCCGGGGTCGTTGTGAGTATTTCGACCGTTGTGCGAGATGTTGAGGATCTTGAGTCTATCTGTTCTGAGAGAGAGCGTGGATTTCGACTATAGCCTGCATGTGCCACTATTCGATAGCGAGTTACTCCGTATGGACACCCTACGTAATTCCTGCCTGGCAGTGGGAGGTGGTTGTAGGTGGGCGCAGCCTTGACTGGACCAGATGTGGCAGTCAGCTCGATTGGGTCGATTGTGCACTTCATGTGCGAGTGGTTGCATATCTTTCATTGGTTTTCCCCATTTGAACATTTAGATAGAGGCATGGTAGCTGTAAAGTATCTCCAGCATTCTTGTTCAGTTTTTACTGCATGGTTATCTTATGCCTCTAGTAGACTTAGTGGGCAGATCGTCGGGCCTGGTGGCGGTACCCACTGAGAACTCCCTGTTGGTGTAGTTCTCACACCCGTTGCGGGTTTTCCCCCTCCTTTTTCTTTCCTCTCCTTTGTTTTGCAGAGTCTTAGCGGGTGTTGCTGATTCTGCGGTTGCTGTTCGAGGCGAGGGAGTCGCAAGCTAGATCCCTACCTATCTTTGGAGAGTAGTTGTACCCCTTCATTGGAGATTTGCATTACAGTCAGTAGATTAGTTATTTTATTTCCACTTTTGAGAGATCATTGTATTGTGAGGATTTGACTTGTACTAGAGCCTATACACTGATGTATTATTTCAGGTTACATCCCTGTTGAGTTCGGAGTTATTGTATTTGAGGATTTTGTATGATTATCACTTATGGGAGATGGATATTGTATCATTATTTCCAGTTGTACAGAAGGTTAGTTTTCAATTTTACAGCTGTTTTATTTTTTAGCTCTAATATTTGTTTAGCTGTAGTCCCTTCTCTTGCAAGATGGACGCTTCGCCTATGCGGGGTTTTTTATAGGCGGCGGATCTGTTGGCGAGCCCAAGTCGCAGTTTCGACCCCTGGGCGTGACACGACGTATTTCACGTGTCCCAGCTCCGCAAGTATGCCCATGACATGGCTCATATTATCGACCATCCACCATTGGATCTACGGGAGGATCTAAGCTATGACGAATACCCGTGGAGGATAGTTGATAAACAAGAAAAGAAACAGAGAAACCGCTCCATTTCTTATGTGAGGGTTCTCTGGACCAACGATGGCAATTGAGAAGCCTTTTGGGAACTCGAGAGCGATATGCGAGAGTGGCATCCTCACTTATTCAAGGAATAAGAAAGTGTATGCGGAATTTTAGTTTCGCGGACGAAACTCCAATAAGGAGGGAGGGATGTAGTGCCCCGACTTTTCCTAAAATGGCAAAGTGTGGATAAGACGCCCTAAATGTCACGCCCCAAGGTCGAAACTGCGATCCGGGCCCGCCAACAGATCCGCCGCCCATACGGGAAGCCCCGTACAGACGAAGTGTCTAACCTGCAAAAGATAATACTACAGCAATACAGATATCAGAGCTAAAAAGTATACTATTGAAATAAAATAATACATCTCCAAATAGTACAAGTCTGAACCTCACAATACATAAGTCTCTAAAAAATAAAACTCTCAAAAGTAACTAACTACTAAAATCCAGCAGACTGTACTACAAGCTCCAAAAAGGGTACCACTATACTCCAAGGACGGGTAGGGAACTAGTTCGCGACTCCCCTACCTCGATCAGCAACAGAAGGATCAGCAACTCCCACAGAAGACTCTGCAAAACAAAGGAGAGGAAAGAGGAAGGGGGGGAAGAACCCCCAGCGGGTGTGAGAACTACACCAACACGTAGTTCTCAGTGGGTACCGCCACCAAACCCGACGGTCTGCCCACTAAGTCTACTAGAGGCATAAGATAACGGGAAAACTGTAATAATGTAAAGATAGGCTGGAAAGAAATCTACAGCTATCATGTCTCTACCTACAATGCTCAATGGATGATACAGATGAAAATGATGCATCGACTCTAACTCACAATACTCAATCACAGTGATTGCCACATAGGGTCCAGTCAAACCTGCGCCCACCTACTGCCATTACATCCACGGAGGACTGGACTTACGTAGGGTGTCCGTAACTGCCAAAACTGGCCCAGCTAGAAGGACTGCGTTGATAAGTCGCGATAGCAAAGTAACAGGCCCAGCTCCGGAGCGGCACTCGAGGGGCGCGACCCCACCGAGGAAAGTATCCGCGCATCTCTGTCGAGCTCAATATGGCTCATGCAGGCTATAATCCAAATCAATGATCAAACAAGATCAACAGTGCCCAAATCACATCTCTAACTCACTAGTTGGAAATACTCGAACAGTCAGGACCGCCGTCAACCCAACGGCTCCCCAAATAGGACATCAATTCAACATGCAAACTCACTAGCTGGGTATACTCCACAGCCGACAACAATGAAGGGTCCGAAAACCCCGAAAGACTAGAACCTACAACCCAAATCAAACAAGAACAGGCTCTAGACATAGCCTCTCGTTGTTCTCGACCCAAAGAATAGGCAGCCCTTAGAATCCAGATCACTCAAACTCTCTCGGGTGAAGAAGTTTACAGAAAAGGTGATATTTATTACCGAAAACCATTTTCACTCGAACCCATCCGGGGTGGGGACTAAAAGTAGTTCCTTTTTTGTAAAATCATCTTGATTTAAGGAAACCAATTTTAATGAATTTTAGCTATTTTAGGAAAGTTAGTTAGAAAATAAGTTGTATTCCCAAACCCCGAAGGGCTAATGCCTTCGTCCAATCAGACAAGAATAGACTCCGGCGACCCTTCGACATTTGGAAGAAAAAATATTGGTTTACTGAAATCATGTGTGTCCAAAAAGATCCTAGATTCAAGGTCCTGCTATCGCCAGTACACTACTGCCACGAACACAGCGGCGACAAATATATCGAAGAACTCGAAAACCCGGGACCACCGTTTACCCAAACGGCTCCCGCCACAGATACCAGACTAGCTACATCTACCAGACTCCACTCTGCCCCTAAGCACGAGCGTAACATGCATCCCACACTAAGAGAAATCCTGACCACTCGGCCCACTACCCGGGCGAGGAAAACACTATGTCCAGGGATAGAGTATAGCGTGTGGATGTGTAAAGCATAAATAAACCTAGCCCAAGTTGGAGTTTTCTACTTGTCTAGTTAAAACATGCAACATATGACAGGGTGCTAGGTCAAAGTTCCAATAATAGTGTTTAGTTCAACTGAAACATAAATAGGGAACACTATCAGATATGATCTCAATATCAACCAAAATAAACATCATCTCTTTCCCTAACATGCCTCCTAACACATCTCACAATCATGCATGCTTGCTATTCCATAGAATTAGAGAACCGTCCACCGGTTTTGGATACGAAGCAACCCACCTGAAAGTGCGCGTCGATCCAATGTCCAAACATAACGTGGATAATTCTCAGGTTCCCATGATCCCCATGATTCCAAGAACACCCAAATCTACGAACCACTGCAAAAAGTATCGCACTTAGCATCAACGGTAGCAGTTCCAAAGACAGCACATGCTGTTTTGCAAGTACAACACAAAAAACGTGGATTCTCACCTCTGTGCAATCCTCAGAAAAATCCATAAAAATCACCGTTGCACTCCTCGCGAAGTGTAGACACGAATCGTGTATTTATACGCCTCATTCCGATACTCGTAGGCCGAGAAAATCCATAAATACTCCGCCGCTGTCCAAAAATTGCTGCAGAAAAATGGGGCTTAAAGAAGCTCCAGAAAACCAAGTAAAACCTCGAAACGGGCAGAAATGGTAAATACAAGAAATGTTTCCCTACCTGTCATGAAGAAAATGCAGCAATAATAACTCTAAAAGTCCCTCGGGGTAGCCCAGAGGAGCCCGCTTACCGAAATGCGACGGAGAAGAAAACCGGAAGAAGAACGTCGCAGTGCGCCGAATCGCAGAAATTGCCGATGTCGAGGTCTCCAAAAATCACTAAATCTCTGTGAGAGATGAAGTACAGGTGAAAGAAGCCACGACCAAAAGGCTCAGCTTGAAAATTACCCAATAAAAATGAAAGGAGAGAGAGAGAGAAGAACTATTTATATAGGCTAAGGGGGGAAAATCACCCCTTTGGGGTACGATTTCGGGCGCCAGAAATTTTCGGGCGCCAAACAGGCGGCACCAACAGCGGATCCGCGCAGTGCCCAGATTGTCCTGGGCACGACGCGTGTCCTGAACACGGGACAGCGGCGCCCGGCCAACCGGGCGCTGCCGCGTGTCCCGACATAGGGGTCAGGCGGGGCGACGGCAGCGAATGGCGGGGCGCCACGTGGCGCCCCCCCGCGTGGGCGCCATGCCACCCGCACCTGCCCCCAACTGCCCTGACCTGCCCCGCCAATCAACGTGTGCCAGGTGTCCTCCCTCGGCGCTCGCTGCGCTCGGCTCTCGCTGCGCCAGGTCCATATACCGAGCACCTTCAGCGCCGCGTGGACCGAGCCGCGTAAGCCGACCAATCCAGAGCTGCCACGTGGCTCTGCCCTGGTCGACTTTCCCCATGCGTGCTCCCATGGACCGCGCGCGCGTGAGCTAGCCAATCCCGGGCTGCCACATGTCCTCCCTTCGGTCCACAGCTCCCGCCATGCACCAAAAAATGCATAAAACTTCCGGAGGTCCATTTTTGGGCATCCGGACTTTGAAAAATACAACTAAATAGCCGGTTTTCGATGTTTTTCCGCGCTGAATCCAAATCCGTCCACGGATTAGCTTGAAACCCTTTCAAAAATTTGGCGAAAGCAGCCGAAACATAGGCTTGATCAAGAAACCTCACTGAGTCCGTCCAACGTGTCCATTTGACGCGTTGCGGGTCCGACACACCAATAATAGGTGTTCCACAACAAGGATCATGGAGGAAAAGCTGCACGGGGATCGGGGTCACTACACTAAAAGTGTTTAAAGATACGTTTAAAAAGAGTTAGAGCAAGTTTGGTTCGAAGCTAAAAGCGTTCGGGCCAAAAGTGAGTTGAAAGTGAAATTTTAGATAAGTTCCGAAATGGAAATTGGGTTAAAATCAACCCTGTAACAGTCAAAATGGTTGTGGGTATGTTAGAAATGAATTCCGAACCTGTCGGAATGAATTCTGTGGGGTTTAGAGCCTGGTAGAGCGAAAACGAAAAATTTGAAGAATAGTCGTGTTTTGAGGATTTGATTATTTTGAGGAATAATCATAAAAACTTTAATATGAAAGGTTTTTCAAAAGTGTTGGAAATGTGTAGGAGGAGTTTCGGTTGTGCAGGATTTGATTTGGAGAAAAAACGGAATGAAAATCGGAGTTCCAGAGCAAAAATAAAAGAAAAAATAAGGTACAGGAATGTTGAAATTGTAAGGGAGTCCGGACCGTGGGAAAAGAGTCTGGACTGTTTTGTTGCGCTGAAAATCCTACGTTCGGGGTCCGGACCGTGGCAAGACAGTACAGACTGTCACGCATAGAAAGCTCTAGAAAGCGGTAGGTTTGTGATTTTTTGTTGGGGTTTGGGTATAAAAGGCTTGGGGACCCTTCTCCCAACCTCAGCACCCCTTTCACCCTCTTTCACTTTCTCTCTCCTCTCTTTATCTCTCTAGAAATGGGAAGGAACACTAGCTTCAAGGATGGGATTTTGGTCGGATTGATCTCCTTCGTAGCCACGGATCGGAAGAGGATCGCTAGGAGAGCATCCTAGGAGGAAGACCTCTCTTGAGCAAGAAATCAAGAGGTGAGTTTTTAGGGTTTTTGAAAAATTTAGAGTTTTTGGATTTTTGAGCTCCAAAGAGGTTTTTAATAATCTCTTTTGGTTTCTAACCCATGTTTTAGGTGTTTTTCTTGAGGAACAAGAGATCAAGCCCTAATTCTTGCAAAGAACACATCAAGGCGGGGGATTCTTCTGAAAATCGGTGATCTCTCCCCTTTTTTCTTTGATTTTGGATTTAGCAGTATATTAGCAAGCATATAGTGTAGAGTGTTTATGATTTTGGATAAAATAGGGTTTAGCCCTAAAAAGAGAACTATGTTAAACCACATTTAGATCTTCTTACATGTGTGAAATGGTAAAGATAAATGTGTGGTTGTAATCATGTTAGGGTATAACCCTAGAAAGTTGAGGTAAATAAACCTAGAGAAGGTTAACTTTGCAAATTGTATGGATGTAAATCAAGGAGAAAACCTAGAGTAAAGGTTTATAATGTGTGGCATTAACCCTAGGAAAAGGATGTGTGGCATTGTCTTAGGGAATAATCTAAGGTTGTTTGATAGAGTATTTAACTCAGAGTCAAAACTCTAAGGATTTTGTACATTGGTTGAGATTAAAGGGTATAACAAATGTCAACCCTAGAGCTTGGTCTTAGGGTGTGTGGGCAAAATGAACAATCACTTTAACTTCAACTTGAGTTAAATGAATGAAAGAGGAATGTTTAAAGAGTCCAAGGGACTTTTTAGCTACCCTTGAGGCAAGGACCTAGGGTAAGAGATAAAGGAATGAAAGGAAATGCTTAAAGAGCAAAAGAAGCTAAAAGCTTAAGTGAATGAAAAGAAAAGAAAATGGCACCTTCGGAAGCTGGGACTCGTGTGGGAGAGTAAGAGCAAGGACCATCTCCCCGGGCTGCAGCCAATATTATGCGAGGTACTTCTGCTGGTTGACATAGTACACGAGTGCTATTAGCACCTTAGATCGTCTCGTCTTGTGGTAGCATGACTACCGGGCACGGGCCCGTTGGGCGAGGCTTTCCAAGGGATAAACAATTTGAACTAAAACACAAGAATATGAATGAGTAAAAGAGAATGTGGAGTGGCCAAGGTGGCCGGGTTAGCTTAACCCCTTTTGTAGTGGCATAGTGGCCGAGCTTATGGATAGTAGTCTAGTATGGCAAGTTATGATAGCAATGAGATATTGAGCATACACAGTTAGTGTAGAGATACTCTTACATGTGTTTGATCATGTTAGTTAGCATCTACAGGTTCCTTATCATGGATTATCTTGCTATCTATTGCTTCTATTGGACCAAGCGGTGTTGAACATTCTTTCTCGGTGGTTGAACCCACTGGAAACTTTAAGTAGTTCTAAGACCCTTGGGTGATCATTTTTACAGGTTCAGGTACAGCCGGTGAGGCATGCGATAGGGGCAAGGGCCCAGCAGTATAGATGTGATGACCCGGATCTTCGCGGATGATTTGCAGCGTGATCAGTGGCTCTTAGATGCCCTTTTTGTGTGATGGAGGTGTTTGCGTGCGAAGCGGATGCGAGAATTGAACTCAGCGTGAAAAATAGATCACAAACACCTATGTGGAAGCCTTTGTCGAAAAATAGAAGTGGTTTCGTGTCACGCCCCAGGGTCGAAACTGCGACCCGGGCCCGCCAACAGATCCGCCACCTATGCCAACCTGCATAGGCGAAGCGTTCTACCTGCAAGAAAAGTGCTACAGCTAACAGATATCAGAGCTGTAAATAAAAATCTGCTGTAACTAAAATCAATCACTGTACAACTGGAAATAAACAACACTGTCTGCCTCCCAAAATAATAATAATACAAATCCTCGAGTACAAGCTCTAAACCCAACCGGGAGGTAACTCCAATATATATACAACAGTGTACAGTCTCTCAATACAAAATATCCTCACTACAAAAGTCTCTCAAAAGAGGAAAAAGAAACAGCTAATCTACTGATGATCTCCACAGAAGGGTACCGCTACTCTCCAACGCCGGGTAGGGATCTAGCTCGCGACTCCCTCGCCACGATCAACAACCACAGAGTCGGCAACACCTGCTAAGACTCTGCAAAACAAAGGAGAGGAGAGGAAAAGAGGGGGAAAACCCCCAAAGGGTGTGAGAACTACACCAAAAAGGGAGTTCTCAGTGGGTACCACCGCCAGACCCGACGGTCTGCCCACCAAGTCCTCAAGAGACAAAAACTAACCAAAGCCGTAAAGACTGATAAAAAGAAGCTGGACCCTCTCAACAGCTATCAAGCCACTAAGCTTGCTATGACTGCCATGCCTGCTACGCCTGCCATGCCTGCCTATGCCTGCCATGCCTGCTATGCCTGCTATGCCTGCCATGCCTGCTCTGCATGCCTATGCCTGCCTATGCCCGCCATGCCTGCTCTGCCTGCCTATGCCTGCCAAGCCTGCCATGCCTGCTCTGCCTGCCTATGCCTGCCATGCCTGCTATGCCTGCCCTGCCTGCCTATGCCTGCTATGCCTGCTATGCCTGCCCTGCCTGCCTATGCCTGCTATGCCTGCCATGCCTGCCTGCCTACTATGCCTGCTATGCCTGCCCTGCCTGCCTATTATGCCTGCTATGCCTGCCATGCCTGCCTGCCTACTATGCCCGCTATGCCTGCCTATGCCTGCCTATACCTGCTATGCCTGCCTGCCTGCCACGCCTGCCTATGCCTGCTCTGCCTGCCTGCCTACTATGCCTGCCTTACAACGGTCAACAACTCACAATGACCTTGGGACCACCGTACCCCAAAACGGTTCCCAACAACACTAGCACTGGTCCAAACACCGCCACTAGACTCCACTCGGTCCCCCTGACACGAGCGCAACTAAAAAGCAAAAGTCTGTAATAAGCCCAATCTAATGCCACCAGTAGACACTGGTACTGCCTGTTCTGCCTGCCGCGACGGGTATGCCAGCCTACGCATAACACCGAAGCAAGGGAGTCTCAAGGACTCAAAGTCTGTCTGCCGCGCACTCCGGAGTGGCACTCGAGGGGAGCGACCCACACGAGTAAAGTATCTCAATCAGCAGGACTGGATCATGACTCTGATCAAAGTGGGAAAACCCATCCACTAGAGAAATCGGATACCCAATCTGGTGCATAAATAAATATCCGGTCAACCGCCCAATATCCGCGGTTGCCGCAAAGCCCCACAACTAATCCAACCTGTCCCAGACACCAAGTCCCGACTACACTACCCAGAACCCCTGCTCGAACCTGAGCAACACAGACCACCTGACTAACAAAGAAGGAGAAAAGGATAACATGGTTTCTCCTAAGTCAAGTTCCAAAAGTAGTGCAGCGGTAAAAGATGGCCTAACTACATGTCCATGCACGCATGCTTTGTTCTCAGAAATAATAAAAGTGGGTGAAGCATAAAATAGTAAAGCATGCTAAAACATTCCTACTATGGTATACCAATCTCACCCAAGTGGGCCATTCCTTGCTTACCTCTCGCTCATATCGGTTGCAGATCAAATACGCCTGTTATCAATCATAGAGGGATGATAACCCCACATGTGCACTTACATTCACCATGATATAAAAACCTTATACAGTTACTAAATTAAGCTTACCCACCTGAAGTGCTCAATCCAAGGCAAACCTGGAGTTGGTGAAGAGGGTAGACGCCCGCGGTCCAAAATCTGCCAACATAACACCCACGGTACAAGTCGCGAAAGCCTCGGCTTCAAACAGCTGAAAACACCCCTGAGCACAACAATAACGCTCAACATTACACTCTTATTCCAAAATCAACCAAACATACACAATCTGAAAATCAGTCCCAAAGCCGCGCATATTTCACCTGCTGCAAGTGCCCAGAAAAATCCAATAAAAATACCACAGTAATCCTCGCGTCGATACCTTCGAAACGAGTACCTGCACGTCCAATTCCGAGCTTCCTACACTGAGAAACAATTCGGACAAGGGAACCACCCCGAATCAAACTACACTCAAAAACTGTAGCAACAAATACTGTTCACAGATAATCTTCACCTTCGAGAATTATTCAGAAAATTCCAAGAAAATTTGGGCATATTCCTCGTGATGTGTAGATGCAAATCGCCTCTTGAATCGCCCCAATCCGAGGCCTGTGCGCGAAGATATCGCCAAAATACCGCACCGCTGTCCCAAAACTGCGCCCAGAAAAAGGGGTTACAAGATGATCCGAAAGACCCATGAAAAGCTCGGAATGGGAAAAACCAGTAAACATGGGAAACATAGCCCTACCTGTCGTGAAGCCAACGGCGCAAGAATCGCCTCATTCGGAGGTCGGAGTAAGCCGAGGGAGTCCTCGCACCGAAATGCGACGAAGAAGAACACAAACGAACGAGCGTCGCGCCGCGCCGTAAAAATGGTAACCTCGGGATGCGTGCCACCAAAAATCCCAAAACTTTGCAGAAAGATGCAGCCAAACACGAGGATCAACTTTGCTGAAGGCACCCCGGCGAGAAGAGGCTCGGAAATGGTGGAAAAAGGGAGAAGAAGAGAGCTCGGATCGCTATTTATAGGCTGCAGAAACAAATGGGAAAATACCGGCCATGTCCCCATTTCCGGGCGCATGCCACTTTCGGGCGCGTACTGTAGCAGCCCGAAAATCCCCAAAGGCGCGCACTGTAGCAGCCCGGAAGTCCCCTGGGCCTCCACGTCATCCGCCAAACAGGCGACAGCAACACCAGCCGCTCCCCGCGCGACACGTGGCGCCCCCAGACGCCGACACGTGTCCTCCCCAAGCGCGGGAAGCCGCCCGACCGCGCCCACGTGCGCCTGACGCCGCCGCCTGCCACCCTGCCGCGCACAGTAGACCCACCAATCGGGGAACGCCACGTGTCAGGCCACTTTCCAGTGAACCCGGTGCACGAAATCCTGTGGACCGAACCAATGCAAACCTGCCACGTGTCCAAGCCCGGTGCACCGTAAACCATGAGCCATCCCGAATACTGCGTAGACCAACCGCCGTGAACCCTCCTCTAGGATGATGCCACGTGTCCATCCCCCGGTGCACCATGCGCCCCGCACTCTCCGTAGACCGCGCCCCGCGGGCCGGCCCACTCCTGAGCCGCCACGCGTCCCGCCCCCGGTGCACGCCTGCCGCGTGGACCGGGCGGCCCGCGCCTCCGTCCGCCGCGCTGCCTGCGGCCGCTCCGCCGCTGCCGCCGCCGCCGGAAACACTGTTCCGGCGTGAACAGTGTCCGGTGCTCAAAAATGACAAGTGGGTAGTCCGTTTTAACCGTTTTCGCGCGCTGAATCCGAATTTGATGTCCATTTCGCCAAATTCCAACTCCAAAATTTGCCGAAGGCATCCGGAAAGGTAATCCTTGGTCCAAACTTCGCACTGAGTCCAATTTAAATATCCTTGGCGCGCGAAACCACTTCTGGAACTCCGACGGAGTCCGCCAAACACCCACGTGATCCATTTAACACACTGAGCCCAACACTAATGTCCAATTGGGGCACAAATCCCACCAACACGCCACATAGGCTTCCAGGAGCTGTAGATGATCCAGTAATCTCGTCGTGGGGATCCAGGTCCTCACATCCTCCCCCACTAAGAAAAGTTTCGTCCTCGAAACTAGCTCAAATCCACCAGGAGTCACAAATACCACGGGTAGGTATCCATCAATCACGCCTCCAGCTCCCCACACACCACACACTCCCCGTGATCACTCCCCAATAACAACAATACCCAGTACGGCATGGCCCGATTGCGCGATTCCCTCCTCTCTCGAGCCAGAATCCGCAACGGGCGTTCCTCGTACTCCAACAATCACAGATCTCAATAGACAAGTCAATCACGGCGAGGGATCCAAAAGTAAAACACACCTGAGCTGAGACGTAAAACAACACAGAGGCTCCATCAAAAGCTGGGGGAAAAACAGAATAACCATCGGTGCAACACGCACCAAACCACATCCTGGTGTAAATCTCAACAAGGT
This sequence comes from Tillandsia leiboldiana, assembly GCA_029204045.2. NCBI lineage: Eukaryota > Viridiplantae > Streptophyta > Magnoliopsida > Poales > Bromeliaceae > Tillandsia > Tillandsia leiboldiana. The sequence goes on from CM055061.1 coordinate 25,876,918, forward strand.
GACCCGAAGTATACCCACAGATTCATCCTATGAGGAAAAGATCCAATAAGCTGGGGTCTTCACTCGGTTACTTCCGATCCAAAATCACCCGAGTGGCCTTCTCAACCACGAGCTACCCTCAAAAGGGATCCTCCAGAGATCCAATCTCAAGCCACGGTTGGACACTCAACAAGCCAACATAACTCCAACAGACCCACGGGTCGAAAGGATGCCCTGACGGGGACCAAACCGTCAGTGAACGGGACTGAAAACTGGCAAAAAGGCGATCATAATGCTGATGCTCAAACTCACGGTCAAAAATCCCAACCAGCAACGACAATCCGCATAAATCCCATTCAACATGCTGAAAGCTGTAATCTCCGTCGGCACCGCATGGCGAATACTGCAAACTGAAGCTGAAATCCTGATCTATCACATGGTAAAGAACGGAAATGCTGAGTAATCAAAACTGATAGCCGAGCAGGCATGGCCTACGCCCAGGTATAACAATCCAAGCTGGGAATAAAGGACGTACTGAAAGGCTCAACTGTGGAATCCAAGCTGCCTGCAAAAACAGTGTTTCATCCTGCCACAGCACTCACAGGGTTGGACTAAAGAAGTGTGGACCGAAGATCCACCCACGGTAACTCTACCGCCACCATGGGAGGCATCACCAAAACACACAATTCCATCTCCCAACACAGGAAACACTAGCATTGGCGCTAAGACCAGTCACATTATCCATTGGCCATGCTCTCTTGGCACCGCCAAGTCTAGAAGCTTCTCACCTCAAGAATGAAAGTTGGTCTCGGTCAACTAGAATAACATCCACAAAGTGCTCCTAGTACTCCAAGTCACTCTGGGAGTAAATCAAAATATCCACGGAAAACACCACTCCCAGTCCGTCCAAGTACAACTGGGACCTACTATTCCTCAGATCTTGAAGTCCACAGGGCATTCGTCATTTCATTGGGTCTCACTAACAACTCAGAATGCCCCCACCGCGTCCACAACGCCACCTAGGCGAAGTCCTCAGCTGTCTAACTCCAAGTGGGCACTCGGATCATACACCAACAGCCGGAGTACAACTCCATCAATAAGGTCCTAGATACCATAAAAGGACCCTCACATCCGTGTATCAACGATGTGGCATCACCACCGTATACCAACGGCGTGGCACTAGGTCAAACAGACCCCCCGATCCATCGGCCCCTGCAGCAGTGCCATCGGGTCTCTCTCAGCCCTACCGGCGATATCCAATGAGGTGCTGTCCAGGGTGGTGCGGTCCCTCAAACCACGTCAAACACAATCTCTATCTCCCTAACCGGCGGCATTACCAACAACTAAGGTGAAATCACACCCGGAGTCTCGTGGGCAACAGAGATATCCCTGAGTCCCGGTGCCGCCGTAAGCACCTCTCATCCGGTCGCTAAAACCAAAGTGCTCTAACAACCTCCACGAGCAAGCCTCCAATTGCCTGTCTTGCCGAAGATCAAGTCCCCTTTTGCCGCAGTCGAACATCCTGTGGCATAGTGCCCAACAATCTCAAGCATAAGGTCAAAACACCTAATTGCTATAATTCCCAATAATTCTGCCGGTAACTCGCGGTCTCGGCCGCACAAGACATGATCCAAAAGCCTCCTTCACGTGCACAACAACAACAGGAACCTGTACCTCTAGTGCACGTGGTAACAAATCCACCTCTAACCCATGTAAGAGTGGAACATGCTCTAACTCCGACTACCGTGGTGAAATCCCACCTGCGACACTCAATCCACTACCGTGGCGCCCTCCAACCGGGCGGCACAGATTCATCCGCTCAAAGCAAGTGGTTGTCGCTCAATCTGCCTGAAAATCAGGGCTATCACTAGGAAGCACGACCTCTGTCTCTGATCACAATGAGGCGACGAATAAGGTCCTCCGCAGATAACAAATCCACGCTATCGCTGCGCCGCTCTGATAAAATACTGATGTCGCCTCCGGGGTCCACTCGTCCTCTGACATCTCGGGAATTCGTCATCCAAGAAAAGAAAATTAGTCATGCCCCTGCCGGCCGATCTGTCCTCCATCATCCGGCGCCAAGCGCCAAAATCCAGAACTCACCTCTGGCGGCAGATCCCTATCCAAGGAACTGCAATGCCGCGCTCCATACACTGTGCCTGCTCCATCGAGGCGTCTAAATCTACAATGGAGGGACTGAATAACAGAAAGGTGCCCTGGCGCAATCCACTCCCAGTCTCATATATCCTATGCGCCTCGTCCCTCGAATCTGGAGCGCGCAGTTCAACAACTGCATACACTTACAAACACAGGGAGGCTCTCAATTAATCACTCCATCACCACCAGCCGCGACTCTGCCTCCAAGGGCTCTAAACTCAATCTTACGAGTCGGGGTGGTTCATCTGCCAAATATGGCTCAAGAGGTCGATCATGTCCCACAGCTCACCAGCTGTCAACCATCCACCCTGCCTCGGTGCCTCGACACTAAACATTGGCACAGAGGGGGCTACTCAATGCTCCGACAACTGTGTCACCAAGACCAGCTGCTCACTCTGCCGCTGACAAGCCTCAGACAATCCTGTCATCTGGGTCCGGGGTTCTCTGACCTCGATCCGGGTATCCGGCCCAAAACCAACTGCTCAAGCTCAACTACTATGACAGGATGCACACGGGTCAAAACCCAGCGTCGGGGAGACACCGCTCGCCACGACGAAACAACAAAACAGAACACAACAACACTCGACCCAATCCAGCGAAAGTCTAAAGCATGTCACCCGTTCCACAGCATTATGTTGTCTGCAGCCAACATAATCACTTAGGAGAATAAACATGCCAATCACTCCTCCCGTCCCTCGGGAGAGGTATAAAACTCAATCAGGACTCTCGCAAAAATCACGACTCTCACAAAGTCAACCAAGGGTCAAACCAAAAGCCTAGGGTTTCTAAGTCCACCATGACCTACAACCTAGGCTCTGATACCACTCTAATCTGTCACGCCCCAGGGTCGAAACTGCGACCCGGGCCCGCCAACAGATCCGCCACCTATGCCAACCTGCATAGGCGAAGCGTTCTACCTGCAAGAAAAGTGCTACAGCTAACAGATATCAGAGCTGTAAATAAAAATCTGCTGTAACTAAAATCAATCACTGTACAACTGGAAATAAACAACACTGTCTGCCTCCCAAAATAATAATAATACAAATCCTCGAGTACAAGCTCTAAACCCAACCGGGAGGTAACTCCAATATATATACAACAGTGTACAGTCTCTCAATACAAAATATCCTCACTACAAAAGTCTCTCAAAAGAGGAAAAGAAACAGCTAATCTACTGATGATCTCCACAGAAGGGTACCGCTACTCTCCAACGCCGGGTAGGGATCTAGCTCGCGACTCCCTCGCCACGATCAACAACCACAGAGTCGGCAACACCTGCTAAGACTCTGCAAAACAAAGGAGAGGAGAGGAAAAGAGGGGGAAAACCCCCAAAGGGTGTGAGAACTACACCAAAAAGGGAGTTCTCAGTGGGTACCACCGCCAGACCCGACGGTCTGCCCACCAAGTCCTCAAGAGACAAAAACTAACCAAAGCCGTAAAGACTGATAAAAAGAAGCTGGACCCTCTCAACAGCTATCAAGCCACTAAGCTTGCTATGACTGCCATGCCTGCTACGCCTGCCATGCCTGCCTATGCCTGCCATGCCTGCTATGCCTGCTATGCCTGCCATGCCTGCTCTGCATGCCTATGCCTGCCTATGCCCGCCATGCCTGCTCTGCCTGCCTATGCCTGCCAAGCCTGCCATGCCTGCTCTGCCTGCCTATGCCTGCCATGCCTGCTATGCCTGCCCTGCCTGCCTATGCCTGCTATGCCTGCTATGCCTGCCCTGCCTGCCTATGCCTGCTATGCCTGCCATGCCTGCCTGCCTACTATGCCTGCTATGCCTGCCCTGCCTGCCTATTATGCCTGCTATGCCTGCCATGCCTGCCTGCCTACTATGCCCGCTATGCCTGCCTATGCCTGCCTATACCTGCTATGCCTGCCTGCCTGCCACGCCTGCCTATGCCTGCTCTGCCTGCCTGCCTACTATGCCTGCCTTACAACGGTCAACAACTCACAATGACCTTGGGACCACCGTACCCCAAAACGGTTCCCAACAACACTAGCACTGGTCCAAACACCGCCACTAGACTCCACTCGGTCCCCCTGACACGAGCGCAACTAAAAAGCAAAAGTCTGTAATAAGCCCAATCTAATGCCACCAGTAGACACTGGTACTGCCTGCTCTGCCTGCCGCGACGGGTATGCCAGCCTACGCATAACACCGAAGCAAGGGAGTCTCAAGGACTCAAAGTCTGTCTGCCGCGCACTCCGGAGTGGCACTCGAGGGGAGCGACCCACATGAGTAAAGTATCTCAATCAGCAGGACTGGATCATGACTCTGATCAAAGTGGGAAAACCCATCCACTAGAGAAATCGGATACCCAATCTGGTGCATAAATAAATATCCGGTCAACCGCCCAATATCCGCGGTTGCCGCAAAGCCCCACAACTAATCCAACCTGTCCCAGACACCAAGTCCCGACTACACTACCCAGAACCCCTGCTCGAACCTGAGCAACACAGACCACCTGACTAACAAAGAAGGAGAAAAGGATAACATGGTTTCTCCTAAGTCAAGTTCCAAAGTAGTGCAGCGGTAAAAGATGGCCTAACTACATGTCCATGCACGCATGCTTTGTTCTCAGAAATAATAAAAGTGGGTGAAGCATAAAATAGTAAAGCATGCTAAAACATTCCTACTATGGTATACCAATCTCACCCAAGTGGGCCATTCCTTGCTTACCTCTCGCTCATATCGGTTGCACATCAAATACGCCTGTTATCAATCATAGAGGGATGATAACCCCACATGTGCACTTACATTCACCATGATATAAAAACCTTATACAGTTACTAAATTAAGCTTACCCACCTGAAGTGCTCAATCCAAGGCAAACCTGGAGTCGGTGAAGAGGGTAGACGCCCGCGGTCCAAAATCTGCCAACATAACACCCACGGTACAAGTCGCGAAAGCCTCGGCTTCAAACAGCTGAAAACACCCCTGAGCACAACAATAACGCTCAACATTACACTCTTATTCCAAAATCAACCAAACATACACAATCTGAAAATCAGTCCCAAAGCCGCGCATATTTCACCTGCTGCAAGTGCCCAGAAAAATCCAATAAAAATACCACAGTAATCCTCGCGTCGATACCTTCGAAACGAGTACCTGCACGTCCAATTCCGAGCTTCCTACACTGAGAAACAATTCGGACAAGGGAACCACCCCGAATCAAACTACACTCAAAAACTGTAGCAACAAATACTGTTCACAGATAATCTTCACCTTCGAGAATTATTCAGAAAATTCCAAGAAAATTTGGGCATATTCCTCGTGATGTGTAGATGCAAATCGCCTCTTGAATCGCCCCAATCCGAGGCCTGTGCGCGAAGATATCGCCAAAATACCGCACCGCTGTCCCAAAACTCCGCCCAGAAAAAGGGGTTACAAGATGATCCGAAAGACCCATGAAAAGCTCGGAATGGGAAAAACCAGTAAACATGGGAAACATAGCCCTACCTGTCGTGAAGCCAACGGCGCAAGAATCGCCTCATTCGGAGGTCGGAGTAAGCCGGGGGAGTCCTCGCACCGAAATGCGACGAAGAAGAACACAAACGAACGAGCGTCGCGCCGCGCCGTAAAAATGGTAACCTCGGGATGCGTGCCACCAAAAATCCCAAAACTTTGCAGAAAGATGCAGCCAAACACGAGGATCAACTTTGCTGAAGGCACCCCGGCGAGAAGAGGCTCGGAAATGGTGGAAAAAGGGAGAAGAAGAGAGCTCGGATCGCTATTTATAGGCTGCAGAAACAAATGGGAAAATACCGGCCATGTCCCCATTTCCGGGCGCATGCCACTTTCGGGCGCGTACTGTAGCAGCCCGAAAATCCCCAAAGGCGCGCACTGTAGCAGCCCGGAAGTCCCCTGGGCCTCCACGTCATCCGCCAAACAGGCGACAGCAACACCAGCCGCTCCCCGCGCGACACGTGGCGCCCCCAGACGCCGACACGTGTCCTCCCCAAGCGCGGGAAGCCGCCCGACCGCGCCCACGTGCGCCTGACGCCGCCGCCTGCCACCCTGCCGCGCACAGTAGACCCACCAATCGGGGAACGCCACGTGTCAGGCCACTTTCCAGTGAACCCGGTGCACGAAATCCTGTGGACCGAACCAATGCAAACCTGCCACGTGTCCAAGCCCGGTGCACCGTAAACCATGAGCCATCCCGAATACTGCGTAGACCAACCGCCGTGAACCCTCCTCTAGGATGATGCCACGTGTCCATCCCCCGGTGCACCATGCGCCCCGCACTCTCCGTAGACCGCGCCCCGCGGGCCGGCCCACTCCTGAGCCGCCACGCGTCCCGCCCCCGGTGCACGCCTGCCGCGTGGACCGGGCGGCCCGCGCCTCCGTCCGCCGCGCTGCCTGCGGCCGCTCCGCCGCTGCCGCCGCCGCCGGAAACACTGTTCCGGCGTGAACAGTGTCCGGTGCTCAAAAATGACAAGTGGGTAGTCCGTTTTAACCGTTTTCGCGCGCTGAATCCGAATTTGATGTCCATTTCGCCAAATTCCAACTCCAAAATTTGCCGAAGGCATCCGGAAAGGTAATCCTTGGTCCAAACTTCGCACTGAGTCCAATTTAAATATCCTTGGCGCGCGAAACCACTTCTGGAACTCCGACGGAGTCCGCCAAACACCCACGTGATCCATTTAACACACTGAGCCCAACACTAATGTCCAATTGGGGCACAAATCCCACCAACACGCCACATAGGCCTCCAGGAGCTGTAGATGATCCAGTAATCTCGTCGTGGGGATCCAGGTCCTCACATTTCGCGCAAAACGGACACCAGATTTGGATTCAGCGCGGAAAAATAATCGAAATTGGCTATTTGGATATATTTTTTGGGATCCGAACGCCCTAAAATGGAATCCGGCACTTTTACTGTAGGTCGGGATTGGTGTTGTGGCACAGCCACAGATTGGTTAATGGTGTGCCACGTGTCGTCATGTGATTGGACGAGCGCGATTGCGCTGTCGAGCTTCGATTGGATGTGGTTGCCATGTGTTGGCGTGCCATTGGTCGAGCTGTTGACTCTGGCGTGGGCGCGGATCAGGCGACATGTGACCGTCCAGGTTGATTCGGGCGCTCTAGGGACATTGACCGTGGGAAGTTTCGGGCGCCCGAAAGTGTACCCAGAACTCTAAAACTAGAATTTTCTTGGGCCATAATAAGGGCTTTCCTTCTCCATTTCGCAGTTTTTCGATATGATTTTTTTGGAGGATTTTTACATAGGAGATCACCACCCTCTCCACCTTCTTCCTCACCCTCTTGAGCACCATTGAAGGACTTTGGGGAGTTTTTTCATCATCTCCTACCTCAAGCATGTAAGGATCCTCCATTGAAGCATTTTCAGGCCACTTCGTCGCGTTTTAGTGCGAGGCTTCTACAAAGCTCATTCCTTGGACTTTTTGGATGATTTTTAGTTTGCCATCTTCACGAGAGGTAGGCCTACAATTTTGGTATTCAACACTTTCCCTGGATCTTGAGATCTCTTGGAGTTTTTATGCCATCTTTGGAGCCTTCGTGTACAGATTTCATTTTCGGACAGTCAATAGTATTTATGTAATTTCTCGGTGATTTCTACTTGGATTTTGGATTTCTTTAGCTTGATTTGTATCTACTCTCAAAGAGAAATCCATTGGCACCTTGCTTGCTAGATTTGGTGTGAAGATCCGGATGTCTGGGATGGTTTTGCAGGGCGAGCAGTGGCTTCTGGAGGCCTATGTTATGTGATAGAGTTGGTTGTTCATGAATCGAATTCCAGATTTGGAACCGGCACGAAAATCGGATCAAGTTTGCTTTTGCGGGGGCTTCCGGCAAAATTTAGAAAGAGAATTTGGCGAAACGGACAGCGGATTTGGACTCAGCACGCGAAAACGATAAAAATGAGCTATTTATTTGCATTTTTCAGACTTCGGAGCAAAAAGTTACTGTTCACCGGCCGGAAATACTGTTCCGGCGGCCGGCGGCGACAGGCAGGAGGCGGAGCGCGGCGGTGCAGCGGCGGAACGCGGCCACGGGCAGGCGCGTGCACCGGGAGCACCGAGGATTGGTGCTGCCACGTGGCAGCACCCTATTGGTTGGATGGCGTCAAACGAGGCGGCGGCGGCTGTGACATGTGGCGTCATGTGATTGGCCGACAGATTCCGGAAGACCCGGCGCGTGGACCGGGCGCGTGCGCCGCGTGAACCACGTGGAGGCACGTGGCACTGTTCCATTGGCGGGCGCACGCCGCCCACGTGCGCGAGGCATGCGGAACACGGCGCGGTGGGACACGTGGCGTGATCTGGTGGATTCGGGCGGGACACATGTAATCATCTGGTCGATTCGGGCGGCTACAGTGCCTTTCAGGCGCCCGGATTCTGGACCCGAATCAGCAAGCCCACTATTTGGACTTTTGGCTATAAATAGGCCATTGAGAGCTTCATTTCTGGACTTTCTGAGATCCTTTTTGTGACACCCCCGGAATTTGGATTAGTCCTCTATATAAATGATATAATAGGACTAAAATCTCTAACCCGGCTATAGCATTTTGGATGGTAGCAAGATCCAAGAGGAACATGAGAGTTAAGCGTGCTAGAGCTAGAGTAGTTCTAGGATGGGTGACCCCCTGGGAAGTGGGGCGTCACAGTTGGTATCAGAGACATTCACCAGCCGGAAATGTGAGATGAGTCTCGGCTGAGCCAGGGTTATATAGCGGGTAGAGCGAGGCTCCCCGGCTAATGACCGTTGTGAGTGGAGTGCAGCTCCTCACAAGGTCGGCTAAGGCTAGCGAGACGAGTCTCACATCGCCTGGTGCTTGTGAATGTGCTTGAGCCTGACGTGGACGTCAGGGCTTAAAGGGGGGAAGAATGTGACACCCCCGGAATTTGGATTAGTCCTCTATATAAATGATATAATAGGACTAAAATCTCTAACCCGGCTATAGCATTTTGGATGGTAGCAAGATCCAAGAGGAACATGAGAGTTAAGCGTGCTAGAGCTAGAGTAGTTCTAGGATGGGTGACCCCCTGGGAAGTGGGGCGTCACAGTGGTATCAGAGCTGCCAATGCGCGCTCCCGCTCCGCCTTTTCCGCCGTCATAACGGGTGTAGTAGAACCCGATGCCGCCAGAGGCGCACTCCTCGGAAGGGGGCACGCCGACAGTGGAACGGCCCCCACGCCCTCACCCTCAACCGCTCCCGGCGCGCGAGTCGAGGGTGCAGGCGGACTGTGACGCCCCACTTCCCAGGGGGTCACCCATCCTAGAACTACTCTAGCTCTAGCACGCTTAACTCTCATGTTCCTCTTGGATCTTGTTACCATCCAAAATGCTATAGCCGGGTTAGAGATTTTAGTCCTATTATATCATTTATATAGAGGACTAATCCAAATTCCGGGGGTGTCACATTCTTCCCCCCTTTAAGCCCTGACGTCCACGTCAGGCTCAAGCACATTCACAAGCACCAGGCGATGTGAGACTCGTCTCGCTAGACTTAGCCGACCTTGTGAGGAGCTGCACTCCACTCACAACGGTCATTAGCCGGGGAACCTCGCTCTACCCGCTATATAACCCTGGCTCAGCCGTGACTCATCTCACATTTCCGGCTGGTGAATGTCTCTGATACCAATGTGACACCCCCAGAATTTGGATTAGTCCTCTATATAAATGATATAATAGGACTAAAATCTCTAACCCGGCTATAGCATTTTGGATGGTAGCAAGATCCAAGAGGAACATGAGAGTTAAGCGTGCTAGAGCTAGAGTAGTTCTAGGATGGGTGACCCCCTGGGAAGTGGGGCGTCACAGTTTGTCACGCCCCGGGGGTTAGCATCGCGCGGAAGAGGAGCCACCGATGCCCCTGGTTCGACCATATATTTTTTTTTTAAAACAATATTCCCCGGCGCGTGCCCAGACCCGCCGCATACACAAATTCGCTCTACAAACGGGCAGAGTCTCCTTTGTATATGCACGGCGTCTCAACTATAAGGTGCCTCACAAGGCGTAGCACATACAATCTCTAACCACATCAGTTGGGGTCTTGTACACATACAACCATACAATTCACTTGATATTCTAGCATTCACTTAAAACATAAAGGCCGGTGTTTTGAAAGGATAAATAATCACAGGGTTTTGAAAGCGGCATCCACACGACGCCATCGTTTATGAAAACATTTCGCAAAATACATAAATCCCATAAGGTTTGTAAAGCTTGGTGCCCACACGGCACCCATGTTTTAAAAGCAGTTTTCGCAAACGGTTTACTTTGCTTTTCATCGTTCAATACGGCCGAGTAAGAGAGAGCGTAGAATTCATTCAATTATTCAAAAGGAAAAAGGGCAACATCCACTTCGACCCCACGGGGGTGTCGCAAACCACAGCTAGCTATCATGAATAATAAAAGAAAAGGGAAAGAAGAGTCACTGTATCTGAAATCACCCAAAAATCAGATCAGCACCCTCGCGTCCTCACCGGCGCCCTAGCACTCGCCCCTGGACGAACCTGTCACGGTGTGGGAAGTTAGTGACTAGAAATAGCATGATAAGCGTAGATAAGCAATGATAAGGCAAACCACAAACACCGGAGCAACCATCCCTCCCATGCATCATCCACCATAACTACACCCTGTATCAAAAATAACATCGGGCACCTTCCCCGATGCCCACCGCCGAGCACCTGCCTCGGCCGTCGAGCACCGACCTCGACAATACAGCTCACACACCCCACCCATGGGGGCCCCCATTCCTAACACCACCTTCGCGTGGGGTACACGGGTCAACGTACCACTTTTCCGGAAAAGCACACCCTTGCGGTGGCCAAACCGCGGGTGTGCGTGTAGCAAAACTTGAGCCTCAGATTAAGTATCATAGTATAACAGGGTTAGCGTAAAAACAGAAGGAGACTGATAATTCCACCTTGCCCCAACATGCTATTTCTAACAGTTAATCCCTATTCCCGAAATCCCCGGGAACGTACCCACCTTGTGTGCGTCGTCCTGCGTTCGTCCAGTCCGCGTCTGTGCACCAGTCGCCAATAGCGTCCCGCACTCCTGAAGGAACAAGGGCAAGTCAAGACTTAGAAGTCCGAAACTTACAACGACTCCCAACAGCGTGCGGCGGAGTTCTTCGCACAGCACCGGCCCGTGCGACGACCACTCTGCCTGGGCGCAGCCCCCGCGCGGCACCAGCCCGCGCGGGCGCGTTGCCCGCGGTGCGGGGCGACCCCGCGCGGCACCAGCCCGCGCGGGCGCCCCTCCTGCGGGCGGCCCCGCGCGGCCGGGCGCCGCGCGGGCGCGCTGCCCGCGGTGCGGGGCGACCCCGCGCGGCACCAGCCCGCGCGGCGCCCCTCCTGCGGGCGGCCCCGCGCGGCCGAGCGCCGCACGGGCGCGCTGCCCGCGGTGCGGGGCGGCCCCGCGCGGCACCAGCCCGCGCGGGCGCCCCCTCTTGCGGGAGGCCCCGCGCGGCCGAGCGCCGCGCGGGCGCGCTGCCCGCGGTGCGGGGCGGCCCCGCGCGGCACCAGCCCGCGCGGGCGCCCCCTCTTGTGGGCGGCCCCGCGCGGCCGAGCGTCGCGCGGCGCGCTGCCCGCGGTGTGGGCGACCCCGCGCGGCACCTGCCCGCACGGCGCCCCACCCGCGGCCGGCCCCGCGCGCAGCGGCGCGCGATGGCGCCGCCCCTTCTCCCTCCTCGTGACCAACAAAAGAAAAGGGGGAGATTCCCCCAAACGAAACGCATCCGACTCACCTCGATGTGCGGAAGAGGAGGAGAAAGAGGGATCGTCCGCTTGCCTCCTCCGTCTACCCTTGCCCGTGTGCTTGGTTACTCTTTGCCGGCGGCTACGAGGGAGGAAGAAGAAGAATAGAGGCGGCCACCAAAAGAAATAAGAGGAACCCTCATCCTCTTTCCCACACGGCTATATTTATATACTAAAGGAATTAGGGTTTACCTTAAAAGGTGTGCGGGCTGCCGACACGGATCCCGAGGCGTCTAAGGGGGTCCGAACTTCAAAAATTTATTCTGGGAGAACCGGGAGTCGGAATCCGAAACCGATCGTGTCCCCGTTCTCCGTTTCGCGAGCCCTTCCGCCTAAAAATATCCGCGAGTCCCGACGGACTTTCCGGAAAAACACTAAAAATTGTCCCACAGTCGGACAGTCGTAAGAAAGGGATAACGGGAAGGGTCACGGAAAAGCCAGGTCTTACATCACTCACCAATAAAAACAAGTTTCGTCCCCGAAACTTAACTCCCGCCTACGGCGAAGAGGTCCGGGTAGCACTCCCCCATCTTTGACTCTGGTTCCTAAGTTACCTCACATTCTTCCTGGTTGCTTCACAGCGCCTTCCCATAGGGGGATCGTCCGGTTGCGCAACCCTTTTGTCCTCTCGTGCTAAGATCCGCATCGAGGTTTGGCAGTAAAGCCAACCGGTATGTCACCGGGCCTACGCGCTACAAAATCCCGAATATCGGGTCATTGACGCCAACCAACAATCCCAAAAGCTCGAACTATTAGCAATACGCAACTCATTTACTTAAGGCGTTCTGTCACACCGCCACCGATCTTGACCTGACTCAACCCACCTGGACGTCTAAGGCGTACTGTTACAACGCCTCGGGTCTTGGCCCGACTCACCTCACCTGGACGTCTAAGGCGTACTGTTACAACGCCTCGGGTCTATTGTCACAAGGCCGGAAGTTGGACCTATTTAACCCATAACTAAATAGCCAACATAAAAGACAACTAAGTCTTCACCTCCTTATTGGGCAGGAGGGTACGAAGCATTACTTCTAAGGGTTCCTTTGGGGTCGTGGCCAAAATTTCTCTTGTACGAGGTCTTCCTTGCTACTACCTCCCTCGTAGCCGAAACGTCTGCTTTCCCCCGCCGGTCGCTGATGTTTCGCTTTCACCTGTTGGCACACCCAATATTGCGCCACAATTTGTGCCACATCGCTCTTTCGATTTGGGCCACCAGAAGGTCTGCCATAGATCCCTGCACCTCTTTGTACCTCCGGGATGCGCGGTATAGGAGGTATTATATACTTTGGCTAGATTTTCTTCCCTCGTTTCTAGCTTATCGGGCACACGAATTCGTCCCCGGAACCTTATTACATCCCTGAGTCACTCGTAAAAATTCCGCCTTGCTCCGAGGACATTCTGTCTTGCACCAGTTGTAGTTACGTGTCCGTCGTTTGGTCTCCCAAGATCCTCTTGGAGATTCGTCAGACTAGATCTTATAGTCCTTTCCGGGCTTCAGCTGTATGAGTACTGGCACCTGTGTGCGTCTGTCTTTAAGTTCTTTGAAACTCCTTTGGCACTGGGCTGTCCAAACGAATCTCTACCCGCTTTGGGTTAGTCGATTTAGGGAAGTGGCCTCCCACGAAGCGTCTGTAGTAGCCTGCCCGTCCTAGGAAGCTTCGGATCTCCGTCACCGTTGTTGGCCGAGCCCAGTTGGCCACTGACTCGATCCTCCTCGGATCCACTGCAATTCCAGACGTCGAAACGACATGCCCCAAAAAGTCCACCTCACGGAGCCAAAACTCACACTTTATGAGTTTGGCATATGGTTGCTGATCCTGGAGGGTCTAGGGGATTACTCGCGAGTGTTCCCCATACCCCTTGTCTGTTGTGAGAGTAGATCGGAACGTCCACTATAAGACCATTACCGACTGGTCTAAGGAGGGCTTGAGTATCCTATTCATCATGCCCGTGAATACCGCTGGTGCATTAACGAGTCTAAACGGTATGACCGTGAACTCATGTCGACCACTCCGAGTTCGTAAGGCTGTTTTTCGGTAAGTCCGGTTCCCGGAGACGCACTTGGAACTTCAAGCAGTCAGCTACCACTTAAAGATTGCCGTGGCTGTCGGCCCCAAGCGTGATGCCGTTAACTTTTAACGGAGACCTCATTAGTCCTTAGAGACTAAGAACCCGTCTCGCCCTCGCTGGGCAGGAAGGAGTACAGCCGCCTGCCTCGAGGGGTAGCCGGAGGATCCGACCGAACTTATTTCTACAATGGGATTTCTTCTAATATCTATGGTAGGGAGAAACATGAAGCGAGGGGGAGGGGTGGGATGCTGCTACGGATGATGTCCCTGTTTCCGAGGGCCAGTTGAAACAATGGCGCCCCGGTTTGCCGCATCGAAAACGGTGGTCTTGCTTCTGGGGACATTCGGTCACTTGGTGTATTCCACCGCAATTGATGCAAGACTTGTCCACCGACCATTGTCCTCCCGTCGGCGCATTCGTGGTTCCTTATTGCCATCTCAGGTATTTAGGAGGCCGGCTCCTCTTGGTATGCTCCTTTCCAAAACAAGGTCGAGCTCGTTTCGTATCCCCGCCGCAATCTGAGCTCTCCCGTCGGGCTCGTGAACTCGCAAATTCGTGCTCCACTGTGGTGGCTCTATCGACCACCTCCTAGAAGGTGTGCAAATCCGCCGTTTGCACCACCTTGTAGATATCGCTTCGTAAACCATTCACAAAAAGACGGGCTTTGTGAGATTCATCTCTTATAACAGGGGGAACACATTTGGTCAACCTCACAATTTGCCCGTTGATAACCCGTAACTGTCTGACTTCCTTTCTTGATGTGCTTCCGGTCATCTTCCATTTGCTGTTTGATGCTGTCGGAGAGAAATTCCTCAAACAGTTTTTCTCGGAACGTGGTCCAAGATGGAAGGGCGGTGCCCTCGCAGTAACGGCGGTCATTCTGGGGATAGGTGTCACCACGGTCTCTCCCAAGGGAGCTCCAACAGTGGCCCCCGGCATAAGTCCCGAAGTTGCTGGTGTTAGTGCTGCTGAAGGCGTCGTCGGATGAACCTGCGGTATCTCGGTCACCGAGGTCGGAGAAGGGGCAACCGTAGTCTCGCTGACCGCCACCGACGGTCTCGTCACTGGTGCGGTTGGTCCGGGCAAAGAAGCCTGGGCGACCTCCATTGGTAATGTCGACTGTTGCGCCCACTGCCGCACTTGTTCCATAAGGGTTGCCAACTGCCCGGCCACCTCTTGTAGTTGTTGTCGGAGCAGCTGATACTCCGCCGCTATTGGCACCGTACTTTCTGCCCCTGCGTTCTCCGCTGATAACCCCTTTCGGGCCATTAATCGCTACATACAAAGAAACCAAGTCAACCCTAGACCTATCGGGTCTAGCACCACGACCTACAGACGTACTAAAATTAAATCCCCCAGTTCACTTTATTAATCAGTAGTTAGTGTATCGCGCCCCGTGGATGTTGGGCCCCGACTGTTGTGGTTAAAGTTTACCGCTCCGATACCATCTTAATCTGTCACGCCCCGGGGGTTAGCATCGCGCGGAAGAGGAGCCACCGATGCCCCTGGTTCGACCATATATTTTTTTTTAAAACAATATTCCCCGGCGCGTGCCCAGACCCGCCGCATACACAAATTCGCTCTACAAACGGGCAGAGTCTCCTTTGTATATGCACGGCGTCTCAACTATAAGGTGCCTCACAAGGCGTAGCACATACAATCTCTAACCACATCAGTTGGGGTCTTGTACACATACAACCATACAATTCACTTGATATTCTAGCATTCACTTAAAGCATAAAGGCCGGTGTTTTGAAAGGATAAATAATCACAGGGTTTTGAAAGCGGCATCCACACGACGCCATCGTTTATGAAAACATTTCGCAAAATACATAAATCCCATAAGGTTTGTAAAGCTTGGTGCCCACACGGCACCCATGTTTTAAAAGCAGTTTTCGCAAACGGTTTACTTTGCTTTTCATCGTTCAATACGGCCGAGTAAGAGAGAGCGTAGAATTCATTCAATTATTCAAAAGGAAAAAGGGCAACATCCACTTCGACCCCACGGGGGTGTCGCAAACCACAGCTAGCTATCATGAATAATAAAAGAAAAGGGAAAGAAGAGTCACTGTATCTGAAATCACCCAAAATCAGATCAGCACCCTCGCGTCCTCACCGGCGCCCTAGCACTCGCCCCTGGACGAACCTGTCACGGTGTGGGAAGTTAGTGACTAGAAATAGCATGATAAGCGTAGATAAGCAATGATAAGGCAAACCACAAACACCGGAGCAACCATCCCTCCCATGCATCATCCACCATAACTACACCCTGTATCAAAAATAACATCGGGCACCTTCCCCGATGCCCACCGCCGAGCACCTGCCTCGGCCGTCGAGCACCGACCTCGACAATACAGCTCACACCCCCCACCCATGGGGGCCCCCATTCCTAACGCCACCTTCGCGTGGGGTACACGGGTCAACGTACCACTTTTCCGGAAAAGCACACCCTTGCGGTGGCCAAACCGCGGGTGTGCGTGTAGCAAAACTTGAGCCTCAGATTAAGTATCATAGTATAACAGGGTTAGCGTAAAAACAGAAGGAGACTGATAATTCCACCTTGCCCCAACATGCTATTTCTAACAGTTAATCCCTATTCCCGAAATCCCCGGGAACGTACCCACCTTGTGTGCGTCGTCCTGCGTTCGTCCAGTCCGCGTCTGTGCACCAGTCGCCAATAGCGTCCCGCACTCCTGAAGGAACAAGGGCAAGTCAAGACTTAGAAGTCCGAAACTTACAACGACTCCCAACAGCGTGCGGCGGAGTTCTTCGCACAGCACCGGCCCGTGCGACGACCACTCTGCCTGGGCGCAGCCCCCGCGCGGCACCAGCCCGCGCGGGCGCGTTGCCCGCGGTGCGGGGCGACCCCGCGCGGCACCAGCCCGCGCGGGCGCCCCTCCTGCGGGCGGCCCCGCGCGGCCGGGCGCCGCGCGGGCGCGCTGCCCGCGGTGCGGGGCGACCCCGCGCGGAACCAGCCCGCGCGGGCGCCCCTCCTGCGGGCGGCCCCGCGCGGCACCAGCCCGCGCGGGCGCGCTGCCCGCGGTGCGGGGCGACCCCGCGCGGCACCAGCCCGCGCGGGCGCCCCTCCAGCGGGCGGCCGCGCGCGGCCGATCGCCGCGCGGGCGCGCTGCCCGCGGTGCGGGGCGACCCCGCGCGGCACCAGGCCGCGCGGCGCCCCTCCTGCGGGCGGCCCCGCGCGGCCGATCGCCGCGCGGGCGCGCTGCCCGCGGTGCGGGGCGACCCCGCGCGGCACCAGCCCGCGCGGCGCCCCTCCTGCGGGCGGCCCCGCGCGGCCGAGCGCCGCGCGGGCGCGCTGCCCGCGGTGCGGGGCGGCCCCGCGCGGCACCAGCCCGCGCGGGCGCCCCCTCTTGCGGGCGGCCCCGCGCGGCCGAGCGCCGCGCGGGCGCGCTGCCCGCGGTGCGGGGCGGCCCCGCGCGGCACCAGCACGCGCGGGCGCCCCCTCTTGTGGGCGGCCCCGCGCGGCCGAGCGTCGCGCGGCGCGCTGCCCGCGGTGTGGGCGACCCCGCGCGGCACCTGCCCGCACGGCGCCCCACCCGCGGCCGGCCCCGCGCGCAGCGGCGCGCGATGGCGCCGCCCCTTCTCCCTCCTCGTGACCAACAAAAGAAAAGGGGGAGATTCCCCCAAACGAAACGCATCCGACTCACCTCGATGTGCGGAGGAGGAGGAGAAAGAGGGATCGTCCGCTTGCCTCCTCCGTCTACCCTTGCCCGTGTGCTTGGTTACTCTTTGCCGGCGGCTATGAGGGAGGAAGAAGAAGAATAGAGGCGGCCACCAAAAGAAATAAGAGGAACCCTCATCCTCTTTCCCACACGGCTATATTTATATACTAAAGGAATTAGGGTTTACCTTAAAAGGTGTGCGGGCTGCCGACACGGATCCCGAGGCGTCTAAGGGGGTCCGAACTTCAAAAATTTATTCTGGGAGAACCGGGAGTCGGAATCCGAAACCGATCGTGTCCCCGTTCTCCGTTTCGCGAGCCCTTCCGCCTAAAAATATCCGCGAGTCCCGACGGACTTTCCGGAAAAACACTAAAAATTGTCCCACAGTCGGACAGTCGTAAGAAAGGGATAACGGGAAGGGTCACGGAAAAGCCAGGTCTTACACAGTTGGTATCAGAGACATTCACCAGCCGGAAATGTGAGATGAGTCTCGGCTGAGCCAGGGTTATATAGCGGGTAGAGCGAGGCTCCCCGGCTAATGACCGTTGTGAGTGGAGTGCAGCTCCTCACAAGGTCGGCTAAGTCTAGCGAGACGAGTCTCACATCGCCTGGTGCTTGTGAATGTGCTTGAGCCTGACGTGGACGTCAGGGCTTAAAGGGGGGAAGAATGTGACACCCCCGGAATTTGGATTAGTCCTCTATATAAATGATATAATAGGACTAAAATCTCTAACCCGGCTATAGCATTTTGGATGGCAGCAAGATCCAAGAGGAACATGAGAGTTAAGCGTGCTAGAGCTAGAGTAGTTCTAGGATGGGTGACCCCCTGGGAAGTGGGGCGTCACACTTTTTGAGTGTCGTTTTTGACAGAGAGTTTCTACTTTGAGTCTTCTACACTTTTTGGGGTTTTGGAGAAATTTTGGAGGCCGTTTGATATTTTTCCTCCCCGATCTCGCGAGCTTCGACGTTGTTTCGATATCAATCGTTTTCGTCGACTCTTAGTCCGCGGACTCCCCCGAGCTTAGTTCTTGGTATTTTTCACCGATTTTTTCAGCGACGTTTCCACGACAGGTAGATCTTCGATTTTGGTATTCATCTCATTGCTCCGTTTTGAGTTTTTATGGGAGTGTGTTCAGCATCTTTAGACCCCCCTTTTTGTTGTTGCATGTTCTGGACAGAAGAAGAGTAATCTTGCAATTTCTTGGCCTACGAGAGGCGGAATTTGGTGTTTAAGGACTCGATTTCTATCTACACTTCGCGGGGATCGCCGTCATATTTTTCTCGGAATTTTTGGAGGGCATCTCGCAGGAGGTAATTTCCTGTTTTGTGGACAGATGTGTGATAAAATTACTGTTTTGAGTGATTTGAGCTTACCACGATGTTCGGCTTATATCTCAGCGGCCGGGTGGAATTTTCGGTCGATTTTTGGTGCGTTGGAATCGTGAGAACTTGATGATCGCACCCATTAAATTTTAGCTCTTTTGGACTCAGGACTAACGTGCACATCCAGGTGGGTTGGATTTCTTCCAAACTTTATGGAATGCCTTCTAATTCTGTTGAAAGCATGTTAGCATGCCTAGTTTAGCTATTTGTATAGCTGGTAAAATCTGATAGATGTCTAGATTATTTTTGAATGACAGACCTGAACCCTATTTATCATCAGTATGATCTTGAGACTGTTTGACACTAGATTGCATGATTAGTTGACTTCCGAACTGCATCTGAACTGTTTTAAAATCATTAAACCTGTTTTAATATATAAAGTGGCTTCAAAAATAGTTTTAAACATTGTGATCACCCAGAGGGGTTGGATAGGTTCAGGATGCATGAACTCTCGTGCCTGGGGGCCGAGGGGATTTTTATTGACTCAGTGGATGGGTTTCCTAGTGTCTTGGGGGTTTGTGTGCACTATCAGATTGAGTCGTGGAGGGTTCTCCGACCTGTTTATGGGTTAGTTGGCATTTCAAGTTTTCGATCTGTTCGATCGTAGATTATAGCCTGCAGATGCCATTTATTGAGCCAGATGAGACACGCTTATTCCTCGGTGGGGTCGCGCCCCTCGAGAGCCGCTCCGGATGCGATGATGATGATGATGTACCTGATGAGGCTGCTTTGCGTGATATTATGATAGTTCGATTGGACACCCTAGTTGATACACTAGGGGCCCTAGTTGATACACTAGGGGGCACAGGCTTGACTGGACCAGATTTGGCAGTCATTGAGATTTGGGTTGATGTGAGCACCTCGTGAGTGAGTGGATGCATTGCATGTTCTTAGTTGAGTTTTTCCTTTGAGCATGATACTTGAGGCATACTAGTTGTAGTTCCATTTTAGCTTTCACATTATCTATCTGTATACCTATTGTCTTGCCTCCAGTAGACTTAGTGGGCATACCGTGGATCTTGGTGACGGTACCCACTGGGTACTACCTTCTGCAGTAGTTCTCACACCCGCTGTGGTGACAGGTTTTCCTGAGGTAGCTGTTCCGGCACCGGTTCGGGCGGAGGCAGCAGATCGAGGTAAGGGCATGGCCGAGTAGCTCCTTACCAGCTTTATTTTGAGAGTCAGAGGTAGATGTACCCTGTCTGAGAGATTTATTTGTGTACTGAACAGTCTGAGATGTTTGATGTATCATGTATTATGTTTTAGTGATGGGAGATGACTATGTATTTTGGATGTGTTACTTCAACTGTTCAGTGTTGGGATTCTGTAGCTACTTATTTTACTTTTACAGCTCTGATACATGTTTAGCTATAGATCTGATTTGCAGGTTAGACGCTTCGTCTGTGCGAAGATTTTCGTACAGATGGTGGATCTGTTGGCGAGCCCGGGTCGCAGTTCCAACCCCGGGGCGTGACATTTGGTGCTCGTTTGCCTAGGTAACATTAACGATCTCCTTGACCCTGTGACAGGGGATGACTATAGTTTTGTTTTGGATTTTGAGTAGAGGATTGAGCCTTTGAATGCAGATATCTTGGGAAATATTTGATCTTTTTCAGGATTTCAAAGTTTAGACATCTTCTTAAGCTTAAGATGAGCAAATTCTCTTTTGTAATCTGTGGAAAATTCTTTATGGATTAGCCTCTATAATGCTTGGAAGTTCATGCTGATTTTTGGTTAGCAGTTTTGGACAGCATGTGATGTTTTGTTGTTTTGTTTAATAAAGGGAATTAAAGATGGATTTTTGAAGCTTTGGAGATGTTCATATGATAGAGGACACCTTAGAATTGCTGTTTGGAGCTTCCCTTTGAGGTGATTAATGCATAAATTTTATCTCTTTTATCAACTAAGTACTTGCTGAAATTCTAGGATCGATCTGTGCAACATGCATTGTTTCGGCGATTGCGCCTAATCCGAGTGGAGGATTTGGATGATTTTTTTGTCATTGGACTCCTGAGAGGCTGAGGATTCTACACGCCAAATTTCAGCTAGATCGGGCATCGTATCGACTACTTCCAGGTGGGTTGAATTTTCCTCCAAACTTAGCGGACGGTTTTCCAATTCTATCTTGTAGTTGACATGCATGATAGACTTGTACTCTTCATATTGTCGGAATGTAAGCATGTTTGAGTATACTTCTTTTGTTGAATGAGATGTGGGCTTGATTAAGTTATACTCCTTATATTGATTGAGTTATGAGCATATTAGAGTACACACCTTATGTTGATTGAGATATGGACATGATAAAGTTATACCCCTTTTATGGAATTGGGAAGCAAGCATGATAGTGTACCCAGAGACGTCGTGAAGTGACGAGAGCACATCCTACATCAGATGAGGAGCTCGAGCAGCGAGAGGCAGAGCAGATAGAGCATGGTGAGGTTCGGGAGTTGCGAGCTCAGGTAGTCCAGATGTCTGAGGCGATGAGATGCCAGGAGGAGGCGACCATGCGCCAGGAAGAGAATATGGAGAGCGTGATGCGCATGCTGGAGCAGAGAGCATCTCCGACAGCACCGCCAGTTGTACCCCCTATCGCGGCATCATCAACTTCGACCCTAATTGCGCCATTGTCAGTGCAGAAGCAGCGAGAGCTTACTGATCGTTTGACCTAGTTTAGTCAGTTCCATCCCCCACAGTTTTCGGGACAGAGTCTGGAGCCTTGGGAGGCAGAAAATTGGATTGCTGCGATGGAAAAGCTGTTTGAGAACTTGTTCATCGAGGAGAAGCATCAAGTGCATTTGGCTACGCACTTTCTGGAGAAGGACGCTGAGACTTGGTGGCGTCGCGTACGTCCAGCTAGACCTCCTGGAGTTCAGTTGATGACCTGGAGCGAGTTTCGTGCTTTACTGCTTGGGCCCTTCTTTCTCGACATTGCAAAGCAGAAACTGGAAGGAGAGCTGAGACGCCTGCAACAAGGGAATCGACCACTTCAAGAGTATATTCGCAATTTTACAAAGTTACTGAACAGTGTACCCCATGTAGCACGGGATGAGGCCCAGCGAGTTGATCTTTTTGAGAGATGATTGCATCGGGACATTTATCTGTTTGTTCACTCCCAGCGATCGCCGACTCTGGATGCGGCGATTGAGCATGCTCGATGGATTGATCGAGATGCGGTGGTTATGAATGAGAGGGACGGAGCGCCAGGGACAAGCTCTGGAGGGAAGACTCCAGCACCGTCTGATTTGGGACAACCTAATAGATCGAGACCTCCGAGGCCACCACGATTTCAGCTCCAGAGTCGTGGGCCTTAGAAGGGACAGAGATCAAGAGGTTTTCGACTGCCGAGACAGCAGCAGCAGCCACAGCATCATGGGCGTCCTGACGAATGTGTCATCTGCGGCAGACCCCATGCACCCCAGCAGTGCGACCAGAGGCAGGGCTGGTGTTTTCGATGCGGTCAGACAGGGCACTACTCTTCATCTTGCCCGTGTGATGACCTGGATCTCAGCAGAGCTTCTGCAGGGGGTTTGGCAGCTTTTGGGGGCCTGTACTGTGTGTTGGAGGTGTTAGTGCACCAATTTGACACAAGTGGCGGACTTCGGGCTTAATGGATCACGTGAGTGATCGGAGGACCCCGTTGAGTGTTTAGAAGTGTTCTCGCGTGGAACAGATGTCAAAATTGTACTCAGCGCGAAATTTGGGGTAAAAACACTTGTCTGGATGCATTCGGCAAATTTTAGGAGCGGAATTTGGCAAATCGGACAGCGGATTTAGATTCAGCGCGCGAAAACGATGAATTTGGGCTACTTACTGGATTTTTTCGCCACTGGTTACTGTTCACGCCGGAACAGTAACTCCGGCAGCGGTGGCGGCGGCGAGCAGCGGCGGAGCACGGCGGACGGGCACGGGCAGGCGGCGGAGCGGCCGCGGGCAGCGCGCGGGCGCGGGCGCGCGGGCAGGCGCGCGGTGCACGGGAGCGCGTTGGACACGTGGCAGCTGGCGATAGGGTCGGTTCTGTGGGCACGGTTCACGTAGTGGCGCGGGTGGTGCATGGACCGGCGGGACACGTGGCGGATTCTAGTTGGCGGGTTCACGCAGGCAGGGACCACGGAGCGCGGGGTGCCTCGGAACAGTGCATGGCAGGGGCGCGCCAGGCGGCGCGCCAGGGTTGGTCGGGGGGCGGTAGTGCGGGCCAGGTGGCGCCCTGTGATTCGCGGGCGCCACCTACCCGCGTTGACCAGGAGTGGCCGCGCGGCGCCACGCGTGCGGCAGGAAAGGCTGTTGCCTGTTCGGGGCGACGTGGCACTCTCCGGGCGTTCCGGGCGCTCGTCGCGGGCCGGCCCGTGGGGCTTTCGGGCGCCCGAAAGTGGGCCTGCGCTCGAAAGTTGGGACAAATCCGGGATTTTTGGATTTGTCATTTTGGGCCTATAAATAGAGCCCGAACTTTACCCTGGAACTCTTTTCCTGCTCCTCATCTCTCTGTGCAACCTTCACGAGATCTCTTCCTCTCCCTGTGGCGATTCCATCTGCAGATTCCAAGATTTTTCTGAGGTAGGCATCCCGAGGTTTTCATTTTTACGGCACGGCGCGACGCTCGTTCGTTTGTGATCTCCTTCGTCGCGTTTTGGTGCGAGGACTCCCCCGGCTTGCTCCGAGCTCCGATTGAGGCGATTTTTGCGCCGTTGGACTCACGACAGGTAGGGCTTCGATCTTCGTGTTTGAGCTCCCCCTCATTTCGAGTTTATCTTGGAGTTCCCCGAGCTTCCATTTGACCCTTTTTCTTGGGCGTAGTTTTGGACAGCGCTGTGGTATTTCGGCCATATCTTCGCGTACAGATATCGGATTGGGGCGTTTCAAAAGGCGTTTTGCATCTACACATCACGAGGAATACCCCCAAATTTTCTTGGAATTTTCTGAATTTTTCCCCGAAGGTGAAAGTCCCTGTTTGCAGAACCTTGTGATTCAGATTTTGCGATTTGTCTATTTCGGGGTGGTTCCCTTGTCGAATTTGTATCTCAGCGTAGGAAACTCGGATTTGAACGTGCAGGTACTCGTTTCGACCGGTTCGTCGCGAGGATCGTGACAGTATTTTTCTTGGAATTTTCCGGGCACTTCTCGCAGGTAAAAATAGGGCATCTTTGGACTGTTAGCATTGGGACAGCATGTGTTGAGTTTAATTGTATGTTTTGGGGTAATTCTTGTACAGTGATCGCGGCGGTTTAGCTGTTTAGGCGGGAGCACTTTTTGGACTTGGAATTAGCGATCGAGGTGGGTGGTTGTTATACTCCTCATTTTCTGACATACCCCAAGGAATATTGGAGAGATCCTCCCATTGGTTACATAGAATGATCAATTATGGACATGCATGCTTAAAGTAAATAATTGTGAGCCTATCAAATGAAAATTACTATTGTGGAACTCTGATAGTGGTTGGGGGTTATACATGTTTGTATGGATATAGTTTTGGCACTTAACCTTGCATGTTGAATTTACTTTTATGTTGGGATAAAATGAAATTTCTTGTGGGAGGGTACCACTTGAGGATCTTTTGGGACATGCATAGGTGGATGATTTAGGTGAGGGAAAATTGTGGATTTTAAACATGTGTGGTTGGGCAATGATTTAGCATGATGGTTATATCTATGCGGAGCTATTGATTGATACACATGTGGAGCCATTATTTATCACACTTTCTCTATCTTTCATGAGGACATATGCATGCTTGTTTGGACATCTAGGTAGGCCATCTTTTATCGCTACACTTTCATGCTGCAACTTGACTTAGGAGAAACCTTGTTTGTTTCTTTTCTCCTTTCGTTAGTCAGGTGGTATTTGTTACTCGGGTTTGAGCAGGGGTTTGGGATAGTGTAGCCGGGGCCTGGATTATGGATTATGGGTTTTGTGGCAACCGCGGATATTGGGCGGTTGACCGGAGGTCGGTTGTGAGACTTGGTTGTGGATTGCGAGGTATTGCGGCGATCGCAGATTTTGGGCGATTGACCGGATGTTCATTTGTGCATCAGATTGGGGATCAGTTTTCTTTTAGTGGAGGGGTGTGTTCCACTGGGGTTTTATATTGATCCAGTTCTGCTTTTGATACTTATCACACCGGCGCGGTTATTGCTCGGTGATGCTTTCCTCGTGTGGGTCGCTCCCCTCGAGTTCCCCTCCGGAGGCCGGGGCCAGACAGTTATTGACAGTTTTGCTATCACATCGGCGTGGCTTATTTGCCCGATGATGAGGGCGGCAGCAGGAGTTTTGCTATCACATCAGCGCGGCTTACTTGCCCGATGATGAGGGCGGTACAGATTGGGTTCATCTGGGATGGTTGGTTACTGTTGCATACGGTTGTTCCAGTCTAGGACTGCATTTTTAGAGGCATACTAGTGGTAGTTTTTCCTTTGCAGTAGTCTTTTACTTACCACTCTTCTTCCCCTTTTTGCCTCTGGTAGACCTAGTTGGTGTGTTAAGGGCGTGAGGCTTTACCCACTAGGGGAGGCTACTGGTTCACTAGTAGTTCTCACCCCCATTCTTCTTTTTCTTTTCTTCTCCTTTGTTTTGCAGAGCCTTCTGCGGGTGCTGCTGGACATACAGCGGCAGGTCGAGGAGAGAGGACGGCGGAGTAGCTAGACTGTGGACCTGACAGTGAGTAGCTAGACTGGTACCTCTTATGTATCCTATCTCAGACAGTTGTACTTTTACTTTTGGGGTTTGGCTTTAGCCAGCTGGTTGTATATTTGTGGTGAGCTGGGAGAGAGACTTGTACTTTATTTTACAGTCATTTTGTATTTTTACTTCCAGTTCAGTCTGAGATGTAGTATTTTCAGTTTAGCTCTGTTTTATTGCTCTATTATTGTATTTGTTTTATTTGAGCAGGTTACCGGTGCTTCGTGTATGCGGAAAATTCCGTGTGCACGGCGGATCTGTAGACGAGCCCGAGTTCTGGTTTACACTCGGGGCCTGACAGCCCGAGAGCAGGATCGGCAGCACCTACATCAGCATCGACACCTCCTTCGCCTTTGCAGGTAGCAGGAGCTTCGCGGAGCTTTGGCCATGTCACGCCCCGGAGTCGAAACTGCGACCCGGGCTCGCCAACAGATCCGCCACCTATGCCAAACCCCGCATAGGCGAAGCGTCCTACCTGTAAGAAAAGTACTACAGCTAACAGATATCAGAGCTATAAATGAAAATCTGCTGTATAATTAAAATCAACCACTGTACAACTGGAAATAATACAACGACGTCCACCTCCCAAAAATAATAATCATACAATATCCTCTGATACAAGACTCATAGCTCAACAGGGAGGTATCTCCAATAAATACATCAGTGTACAGGCTCTGTAGAGTACCGCATCTTCGGATGGCGCACCGACCGCACATGGTGTCGTTGAGCAGAGAGTTGCCTTGGGCATGTTGCATTTGAGTTTACTGTTGATGTCGGGTTGATTTGGATCAACGCAGAAGTCCCAGCTCGATTCGGGACTTTTCCGGCGTAGTGCGCCGATTGAGGATTTGATTTGGGAATTTACCGATCTCACAGTGAAGTACAGAAAATTTGTGAACTCTTGGAACAGGTATATTATCAGATTACAGCGAAGTTCGGGAGGTTCCGGACAGACGCGGAGGATCCGGAGGCAAAAAGTGAGTCGGAACTGGCAGTTTCGGAGCCGGTTTTTGATTTGAGCACCCCGACTCAACGGATGAGCTTTTTGAAGAGAAAAAGCTGTGAGCGCGTGTACTTTCGATTTACAGCGGAGTTTGGGAGGTTCCGGACAGCGGCGGAGAGCCCGAAGGAAAAAAGTGAGTTGGAGTTGGGCTTTTTGGAATATTTTATTAATTTAATTAGTAGCTTTGCTAATTAAAGGGAGTCTTCTCTGCTTGAAGTCTGGGAGTGTGGAGTGAGGTGAGTGGGTTGGATTGGTTTTTTTAATTGAGCTCAAGGCACTAATTAAGGTTTTAATTAAAGTCCCTTTTTCTTTAATTAAAGCTTTATGCTTTATAAAAGCCACCCACCTCTCCTCTGTAGCAGAGAAAGAAAGAAAGGAAAAGAGAAAGAAAGAAAGCAAGAGAAAAGAGAGGAAAAGGCAGAAGAAGAAGAGGAAAAGAGAGGACTTGAAGGCTTTTTGGGTCTTGGACTCCCCGTTGGTGGCCGTGAGAAGCTCGTGGGCGTGCGACAAGCGGCGACGAGGTAAGCTAATTTCTGATTTTTGGGTTTTTGCGGTGTTTTGGAGTTTTTGGGTTTTTAACTTGATTTACGGGTTTTATTAATTGTATTTATTTTATTTTTCTGCGCGGGGGATCGCCGCCGTGGGAGCCGCGCGCGCGCGCAATGGCGCACGCGCGGCCGGCGCGGCTGCTGCACGGGCGCACAAGGGCGCCGCGCGCAGCAGCCGCAAGGGTGCTGCAGGGCTGGCAGCACCCTGCGGCCCACCCGCGTGCGCGGGCAGCACCAGGGCGCTGCGCCCTGGTGCTGCGCCGCGCGGGTGATGCTGGCCGCGCGCAAGCGTGCGCGGCGGGCGCACGCGCCCTGCGGACCACGCGCGTGGCGCGCGCGGTGCCGCCCGCAGGGCGCGCACCGCGCGGGCCCTTGCGGGCTGCGCGCGGTGCCGCAGGCCGCGCGCAGGGCGCGCACCGCGCGGGCCCTTGCGGGCTGCGTGCGGTGCCGCGGGCCCTGCGCTGGCCGCATGCAGCGCGCAGGGCGCTGCGCGGGCCGCGCGCGAGGTGCTCGCGGTGCCGCAAGGCCGCGCGCAGGGCGCGCACCGCGCGGGCCCTTGCGGGTCGTGCGCGGTGCCGCGAGCCCTGCGCTGGCCGCGCGCATCGCGCAGGGCGCTGCGCGGGTCGCGCGCAGCCTTGCGGACCGCGCACGAGGTGCTCGCGGTGCCGCAAGGCCGCGCGCAGGGCGCGCACCGCCCGGGCCCTTGCCGGCCGTGCGCGGTGCCGCGGGCCCTGCGCTGGCCGCGCGCAGCGCGCAGGGCGCTGCGCGGGCCGCGCGCAGCCCTGCGGACCGCGCGCGAGGTGCGCGCGGTGCCGCAAGGCCGTGCGCAGGGCGCGCACCGCGCGGGCCGTGCGCGGTGCCGCGGGCCCTGCGCTGGCCGCGCGCAGCGCCGCGGGCCCTGCGCGAGAGCGCGCGCGGCGCTGCGAGGCGATGTGCGGCAGGCGTGCGGCAGGCTGCGCCGCGCGGTCGTCCTGCTTGCAGCAGTTTCGCTGTTTTCGCGTTTGGCGAGCGGTTTCGCAGGCAGCTTTGATGCCTTTTTCGCGAGCAGATTTTGGTGCTTTTCGCGAACGGTTTTCGCAGTTTTCGCGCGCTGTTTTCGAGCAGATTTCGCGCGGTCTTCGAGCAGATTTCGCGAGCGGTTTTCGCAGTTTTCGCACGCTGTTTTCGCGCAGATTTCACGCGGTTTTCGAGCAAATTTCGTGAGCGGTTTTCGCAGTTTTCGCGCGCTGTTTTCGCACTGTTTTCGCGCTGTTTCGCGAGCAGTTTTAGGCATTTTTGCGAGCAGTTTTGCGAACTGTTTCGCATGCTGATTTCTGCAGTTTTCGCAAGCCGGTTTCGAGCAGTTTTTCGCAAGCAAATTTTCGCGAGCTATTTCGCGAGCAGTTTTTCGCGAGCAGATTTTAGTGCAGTTTTGCGAGCGGTTTTCGAGCAGTTTTTGGCCGACGAAGGCCGTTTTCACCGCCTGATGCTCGGTTTGCGACCGTTTTTGATTGATTTGCGATTCCATCTTTCCTGGCCGACTGCAGTGCTGTTTTTAGCTTTTGTCGAGGCCGGTTGAGAGTTTCTCCGCCGCGTTGAGCCGCGGGCTGGCTTCGGGGCATCCGCGGAGCGCGCGGTCTTGTGGTAGGTCGCAGCGTGCTCCTATTTGCGTGCGGATTCCGGCACCGTGCTTCGTTTGCGTGCGAACCCCGTGAAGGCAAGGTAATCCCGCTGAGCCCAATTGCAAGTGTCGACAAGCAATTGGTAGCGAGCAGAGGTGGGTTGGTTTTCTCTCCAAGTCTACGGACTTCCTTCTAATTCTATTATGATAGGATTTGCATGCTAGTAAGCGTTGTATCGGAACCTTGACTAGCACCCCTGTCATATGTTGCATGTGTTTAACCAGACCAATAGAGAACCTTAATCTGGGCTAGGTTCTTTTGATGCTTTAGATATCCCCCACATTGCATATCCTTCTGGACATAGAGTTCCTCGCCCAGGGAGTGGGCCAAGTGGTCAGGGTGTTGTGGGATGGGTGTGGCACTCGGGCCGGGGGCCGAGTGGGGTCTGGTGGCTGGGTTAGGCCAGTGTTGGTGTTTTGGGAGCCGTTTCAGATAAACGGTGGTCCCGGAAGTTTAGTTTCCGCTGTTCTTCTCGTCACCATCGTGTTGTGATCGTGGTGCACGTGTGTTAGCAGGACCTTGAACCCAGAACCTTTTTGGACGAACACATGATTTTAGTCAGCCAATGTTTTCTTCCAAGCCTCGCAGGGGCGCCTGAGTCTGTTCTTGTTTGATAGAACGAGGGCATTGGCTCTTCGAGGTTAGGACATAAAACTGGTTTTCAAATGGTTTCCTATAAAGACTAAAAATCATTAAAAGATGGATTTCTCTCAGACCAAATGGTTTCTTAATAAACGCCACTGTTTCTTATAAGCTTATCCACCCGAGATGATTCGAGTGGTCTGGGTTCTAAGGGCTGACTTCCTTCTTGGGCCGAAAACGACGGGAGGTGACACATATAGCCTGTTCTTGCTTGATCGGGGCCGTAGGTAGTAGTCACCCGAGGTTTTCGGCCCCTTTGCGGATTTGGCTGTGGAGTATCTCCAGCCGTGTGTGTGTGTGTGTTGAGACAGTTTTCCCACTTTAACCGAGAGGGACCGAATTCCTGAACGACAAAGGATCGAGAACTTCGATAGGCTGAGCCTAGGGTCTGTTCTTGTTTGTTGGGGCTCTAGGCACTGGTCTATCGGGTTTTTGGATCTTCGCCGCGTCAGTCGGTTCTTCTCGCCTATGAGTGGGGTGTTGTTGTGGGAGCCGTTTGGAGTGACGGCGGTTCCAGCTGGGTAGTTAGTGTTGTGAGCTTGAGTCGTAGAGGGTTCTCCGACATAGCTGCGAGAGTGGTTGAGCTGTTCATACTCGGGTCGAGGTTCTTTCCGACTGAGTTGTGCTTTGAGCTCGTGATACCGATCTGTTTGATCGTGGATATAGCCTGCTGAGCCTGGCATTTCATGCCAGTTATGAGATACTTGTGATACTTGAGTTCGGTGGGGTCGCTCCCCTCGAGCTACGCCCCGGGTGTGATGATGATGATACCGAGCCTGACGAGGCTGCGATGATGCGACTAGTTGATACACTAGAGTTCGCTTGAGATTGAGATAGTCCGTGTAGGACACCCTACGTAAGACCAAGTCCTGTTTGGGCGTAGTGGCAGTAGTGGAGCGCAGGCTGGACTAGACCTTATGAGGCAGTCATGGAGATTGAGTGAGTATGCTTGCTGTGCCTTAGTGAGTTGTCCTTTGAGCATAGTACTTGACATATGGTCAGTTGTGAGTGGACGCATACCATCATCTGTGTTCTTTTCCCCATTGAGCATAGTAGATAGAGGCATGATAGCTGTAGATACTTTCCAGCTTACTTTTCATTATTACAGTCTTATCTGTTATCTTATGCCTCTAGTAGACTTAGTGGGCAGACCGTGGTTCATGGAGACGGTACCCACTGAGAACTACTGTAGGATGTAGTTCTCACACCCTCTGTCGGTGACAGGTTGCTGAGGCTTTCTTCCGTTCCTGCCGAGTTGACTAGACGGACCGAGGACAGGGAGTCGCGTGATAGTTCCCTACCAGCATTGTTACTTTAGAGTGAGGTAGATGTACCATCCCGGATTGTGGGAGTTGGTTATGTGTTGTTGCATTACTAGTTCAGTTGTCTCCCTTTTGGATTTGTAGATGTTGTATAGGTGGACTTCTACTTGTATCATCTTGTTTGGGGAGATAGACTATGTTTTTATTTCTCAGCTTTTTAGTAGTGAGATTTTATATTACAGCTTTCTTACCCGCTCTGATATCTGTGTAGCTGTATTTCTGTCTCTTGCAGGTTAGACGCTTCGTCTGTACGGCAGTTTCCGTGCCGATTGCGGGTCTGTTAGCGAGCCCGGGTCGCAGTTTCGACCTCGGGGCGTGACAGATTAGAGTGGTATCAGAGCCTAGGGTGTAGGTCATTGAGGACTTAGAAACCCTAGGCTTGTGGTTGGACATTAGGATGACTACGTGAGAGTCGTGACCTTAGCGAGAGTCCTGATTGAGTTTTTACCTCTCCCTAGAGTTCGGATGAGTGATTTGACATGTTATTTTCTCAAAGTGATTATGTTGGATGCAGACAACATAATACTTAGGAAGGATAACAAGTCTTAGACTTTCGCTGGATTGGGTCGTATGGTTGTTATGTCCTGACATTCGCTTTTGTTTCAGTTACCGTCATGCCGCCGAGACGTCGTGTAGCGACGAGAGGGCGTTCGACCTGGGGTGAGGAGCCCGAGCGGCGGGAGGCCGGGCAGGCCAGGCAGAGTAGGGTACAGGAGCTGCGGGCTCAGGTGGCCCAGATGACAGAGGCGTTGCGACGCCAGGAGAATAATATGGAGCGCATGATGCGCATGCTTGAGCAGAGGGCACCTCCTGTGACGCCACCAGCAGTGTCACGCCCCGAGTTCACCAATTTGTACGGTTCGGGCACGCCAACAGACCCGCCAATCGAGTAAGACCTGTTTCTACCCGAAAGGAACGGTAACATCCATAATAACACAACCAGTGTATGCGGAAGCTGTATATCAGAGCACTAAAAATCACTATAAATTTAAAACTTTCATTCAATAACGAATAGTTAATGCGGAAATGAAAGCATACGGGAGTGAACCATAAATTAAACTTACTACACTTTACATTTCTGAACTTGCAAATAAAATTATTACATTTCCTTTACATAAACTCCTCACTATACAAGGTTCACTCAAGAAATACATAAATGGGATACCTCTGCTAGACCCTCTAGGTCACCATGCTGCTGGGCCCTTGCCCCTGTCGTATGCCTCGCTGTCTGCATCTGATCCGTCTCGACCGCTGCATCCATTCCCGAACCTGTGGGGGGAGTCACCCAAGGGGTGTGAGAACTTCATCTGAGTTCCCAGTGGGTTCAACCACCGAGAAAAAGTGTCCTACACCACTTGGTCCAATGGAAGCAATAATAATAGTGCTAGGAAACTAAATCCTCAATATCAAAATGCAGCTATGCAATATAACATATCACTACACTATCTGTGTATAACCATCTACCCAGCACTACTCTGTCTAGCCACACTAGGCTGCTAAGCACCAACTCGGCCACTATGCCGCTGAATACAGGGTCCAACTAACCCGGCCACCTTGGCCACTCTATTTTTCTTTATTCTTTAGATTCTGGTGCTTTAGTTCAAGTTAACCCTCGGAAATTCTTATCCAACGGGCCCGAGCCCGGTAGTCTTGCTACCATAAGATAAGATTTCTAAGGTTGCCGATAACACCCGCAAGTGTTACCCCGCCCAACGGGGAACTTGTCATACGGGTCACTGCCCGGGAGAGGGACACTGCCCATGGCTCCGACAAGATCTACGTTTCACCCCCGAAGGTACGCCCATTTTATCTTTTTATATTTTCTTTCTTTTCTTTCTACTTTAGTTCTTAGCCTCTTTGCCTTTGAACACTTGCTTTCCTTTCTTATTCAGGCTTATAGCTCCCTTTTTGCCACTGGCAAATCACTTTCTCTTTTCTTTGAGCATTTAGCTCCTTGCTTTCACTTTTAGCCATTCGAAAGTACCTCGTCCGACGGGTCACTGCCCAGGGAGTCCTGCTCCACTTGACGAGTCTCAAATTCGAAGGCGCCAATTACATTTTCTTTATGCTTTTAGCCACTTTTAGCTTGCTTTTAATCTTTGCCTTTTAGCAACAATTTTTTCCTCTTATCCTAGGTCTTGCCATAAGGATGACTTGAGAGTCTCCTGGACTCTTAAACATTTCTCTTTTATTTCTTTAACTTAAATTGAAGTTAAAGTTATTATCCATTTGCCCAGACACCCTATGACCTTCTAGGGTTATATTTGATCAACTCTTTAAACTGGGGATCTCATCCCACATTTCTGATTCCTCACTGAATCCTAGAGTTAACTAAACTCTGTTTTCCTGCTTCACCATTAACTTAGAGTTACACTGACTCTAATTCCATGTTCCACTGTTATCTTAGAATTACATTGACTCTACTTTTCTGTTTTCCCTTTCATATCTCCACACTTGATCCACCTTTTCCATCCTCCTGATTCCTTACTGAATCCTAGAGTCAACTTGACTCTATTTCCTGTCTGTGAGTTTAAACTCTTCTAGCTCAACTTAGGTTCCCTTTACCTAAGTCCCATGTCATACTTGTCCTAGAGTTCCATGACTCTATGCTGACCTCTAGTTCACCTTAGGTTTCCTTACCTAAGTTCCATGTCATACTCATCCTAGAGTTCCTTGACTCTATGTTGAACACTAGTTCTCCTTAGGTTCTCTTTACCTAAGTTCCATGTCATATACACCCTAGAGTTTTCTGACTCTATGTTGATCACTCTATCCAGTGTCCTTAGGTTATCACCTAAGACCATGCCACTCATCCTTCCTAGGATAACTCCTAAGTTGATGTCACTCGTCAAACCCCTAAACTAGGTTTTCTCCTAGTCTTACTACCAACAAGTTCTGTTCCCTTATATCACATGATTCCTAGGGTTGTACCCTAACATGATCACAGTCATCAAGTAATTACTCATTTCTACGCATGCAATTATTTCCATCTCAATCATGAATAATATTCATCATCTATGTAGATAAATCAAAATTTCATTTCCCTCTATGTTCATTTAAACATGTAAATACATCATCTATTTTCCTTTTCACTCATTCATAATCATAATTAAAATTACACTACACTAGCATGCTTACTATAATGCTTCAAAATCAAAAGCAGAGGAAAAAGTGGAGAGGTCGCCCATTTTCGGTAGAATCCCCCACCTCGGTGTATTCTTTTGGTCCTTGAAGGAGACAATTTCAACTCCTTGGATCCGTGAGACTTCCCTACATTGTAAGGAAAGCAAAAGATAAAGCAATTGCTTTTACATGATTCACTAAAATTCATAAGGCGGTAAAACTAACCCCTTTTTGACAACTTAAAGGGAAAAATCCCTAATTGGTCATTTTCCCCCACCAAAAGGCTAATTTTTGATTGGTTCGTAAAAATGAGACGAGAATAATCCTCCCATGGCATGTTGCCAAAAAGAAACTTGCTCAACTCGATCCGAGGTCAAAATGCTCTCAAGAATTTGAGAAAAGCTCAATTTGAGCAATTTCCCCCAATTAATGATTTCGCACATCGGCAAAAATCAAGAATTTGCATTCATTCATTTCCTTCTTCTTTAAAATTTGAGAAGAACTCAATTGGAGCATTGTAGCTGCCTTGCGCAGCAACCATGGCTGCCCAGCTGCTGCTGCTAGCAGCAGCAGTAGCTGAGCAGCAGCATGGTGCAGCTGCTGCTGCATTGAAGCAGCAGCAGCTGCAGCACATGCTGCGGCTGCAGCACACACCCCCCCCCCCCTCCCCATTATTTTTTTTGTGTTCTTTCTTCCCAAGTGAAATAGGGAAAAAAAAGATAGAGAGAGAGAGAGAGAGCACCTTTTTGGAGAAAACTGAGAGGGAAGGTGAGAGAGAGATAGTCTTCTCCTTCTTCTCTTTCTCTTCTTCTTCTTCTTCTTCTTCTCTTTCTCTTCTTCTTCTTCTTCTTCTTCTCTTTCTCTCTTTCGTTTCCTTTCTTGCTCCAGCAGAAAAGAGAGAGGGAGAGAGAGAGAGAGTGAGGGTTCAAAAGAGAGGAGAGAGTAGAGTATTTACTCTCTGCAGGGGGTAGGTGGGGGAAAGGGGTGATTTTACCAAAAAGCCCCCAACTTAACCCCAATTTTACTCAAATACCCTTTTAAAATGCTGCAGTTTTCCTGCAGTGAGCAAATTTGAGTACCCTCTTTTCACTGTGCTTTGCCGTCAGCTGGGAGATCGAAAATAAAATTTTTCTTCTTCCCTTTATTCTACAAATTTTTCTTAAACTTCCCACGATTTTTTTAAAATTTTTGGACTACTCTAAGCCCTCGAAAGAGAGCCCCGAAAAAGCTTCGCGATCAACTGCACTGTCAAAAACTGCAGTTTCAGAATTCACGAAGCATTTTTCTTCGCTTCGTTCTCCAATTTTTTCCTTAATCGCTCACCTAGGTTTTTCACCCCTTTTAATTAGAAAACTTTTGTGTGACACTCCACGATTTCTTTTAAATTTTTGGCCTACTCTAGGTCTGCGAAACAGGGCTCCCAAAAAGCTTCGTGATCAGAAATTTCAGGAATTTCCAGAATTTGCTAAGTCCTCGGGTTCAAGTCACTTTTCGACCCGATGCCCTTCGCGTCAGCCCGAAACGCACCGAACTCGACTGTAATCATATTTAAAACACGTTACAAGTCTTCTCGCCGAATTTCGCCATTTTGCGAACTCGGCGAACACGAATCCAAATTTTGCAAACTTGAGGCTTCGCTTCTCAACCACAACTCACTTTTCGACTCAACGGCTTTTTCGTCGATTCGAAATGCTTCCAACCCACTTGTAATTACATTTAAAATGTGTAACAAGCATTTTTGCTGAGTTTCGCCACTTTCCAGAAATCGGCGAACTTAAGCTTTAGAATTTGAAACTTCAAATTCTCAACTTACAACTCACTTTTCGACTCAACGGCCTCTGCGTCGATTCGAAATGCTTACAACTCACTTGTAATCACATTTGAAATATGTTACAAGTATTTTTGCTGAGTTTGGCCATTTCTGGGTCACCAAAAGCCTCGCTGTATCAAAAATCGCTGGCGGACCCCGTTCTCGCAATCCGGGTGTCCGATCAACGCGAAATTTTTACTGTAGCCTTAAAACAATATTACGGAGCTCCCAGAATTTTCTGACTCTGTGAATTTTCTGCTCAAAATCTGGGCCCCTTTTTCAATTAAAATTCTAAATCCCTCATTTTTAATCCGATTTCGGCCCAATTCGCTTCCACATCATCCACACTTCTCTAACTTTCATAAAAATAGTATTTCATACCATTTTTATTTAGATTTATTATATGTGCCGAAAATCCGGTACATTACATTCTACCCCCCTTAAAATAGTTTCGTCCTCGAAACTTAAGTCACACTGCGACTCAAATCTGATCGAGAGGGGGGAATCTTACCCCCAATGTTGGGCCTACTATACATCGTTACTAGGCATCATACTGCCACGAATGACACAGTCTTTATCTGCGAAAATTTTCCACTTTAATTCCGCCATCATTCTTTCACAACGAGGTTGCATCTGCAACCAATTACCCTTACCGTATTTTTTTCCGGTCGCTCCGCTGCCTAATGTGGAGGGCAAAGGCCAATCCACAAGTCCTCAGCTATCACGCACGCTGCTAGTGCTCTAAGTCCACGGGTTATCAGCTAACCCGATATATCGGACTACTAATAGGTTCACAAACCACGGTCCAACAGGGGCCTATAGCCCAACCAGTCCAACTCTGTATAATGGCTCTCACTAGCACACAGACCCAATCATCATACGGGTAGATCCTCACTTAGGATTACTACACCCACACTCCCACTAGGAGCTACAGTACCTCAATCACCACTAGCTCTACGGCCTGGTCATATCACACTCTCAGTGTACTAATCTCAGTGTACTAATAGCCTCAATGCTCACACGTGGCATTCCACGTTCCCGGGTCATCGCTCGGACTACCGTCCCGACCAAATCTCTATCATGCCCCGCCATCAGGTCTCGGGCTGCTGTCTCTCACAGCTGACTGCGCCTGCCCACTGGGCTACAGGCCCACAGTCCACAAATATGGTCCAGGCACGGATCGTCCCCAAGCGAACCCGCTAATCGTCGCCACGCGACCACTATGCTCACTGAGCAAAACCAACTAACCAGTCGTCAATCCACGACCCAAACTCTCTATCAACTCTGGCCACACGGGGCAAAGGCTAATGTGCCATCTAATCAGCTCTCTCTGGCTAAATAATACTTGTGCTCCATGAGCACCCAAACAATTGGGCGTCCTACGCCCCCATGCTAACTCGCAGAAATCCAGTGTTAAGCGATTCGCTTACGTACCCCTACGGCTCTCGTGCAACTCTCCCAACTGGGTCGAGGCACCACAACAACAGTTCACCATTCTGGTGACTAACACGCAAATCCTGCGGTGGCAATCCTTGCCATTAGCCCCATTCATCAGAACGGCGCCAGTAAAACTCTCGCTCTATCGAGAGATCCATGCATCCTGAAGCCTACTCTAGGCCCGTAAACCTTTCTTGCCCTAATCCTTAGGACATATTTAATTGGTTCTCGCAACATAGCGATCACCAGCGTTCTATAAGTCGGTCTCTCACTAGACCCTTCCAACCGTACCTTGCCAGCAAATTAGCTGACACAAGCTTATAACACTCATTGCTAAAGGTGCGGGGTGCGCCGGCAAAAGCTCGGCGGCCACTGCCACCCGCTCCACTGTCGCCCCAACAGGCGGCGACGCCGTATACTCGTGCGTCATTTATGCAGCCTCAGCTTGCTGCGCTATCAGCCACTGGAGCCTATCTATCTGCTCCGACTGTCACCCTGACGCCACTCTTAGGCGTCGGAATTTGTCTTCCTGTCGGCGGGGAATTTCCGCTGACGGCAAGAAGATTCAGCATGCTGCTGGACCACACCAATAAGTGCGGCCACCTACTATCGCAGCTCGTGTACCTTGTTCGACCCAGAGCGCTCTCCCGGCACGAGTCGAAACAAGCGCGTTTCCCTAGGTGGTGTCATCGCCAATATGCACACCACAACGAAACAACTAGCCCAAATTTAGCCATTTGAGCAATGCACAGTCTATATACCGACAAAAAGGCTCGTCGACTCAATCATGCGAAAGTATAGGAGGGTACTCCTTTTCATCTCCAACATTACGTTGTCGGCCGCCAACGTAATATCCGAAGAATGAAAGCTCGTCGCCCTCGATCAGTCCCAACATCCTTTTTGGGAATAACAATAGCCAATCAATTACTTTCGCCCAATAATCAACGCGCTCTCTCGTGCTAATCCCTAGGGTCTCCCTAAGGTTGCTAACCACCTAGGACTATTCCTAGGCTCTGATACCACTCTAATCTGTCACGCCCCGAGTCCGCCAATTTGTACGGTTCGGGCACGCCAACAGACCCGCCAATCGAGTAAGACCTGTTTCTACCCGAAAGGAACGGTAACATCCATAATAACACAACCAGTGTATGCGGAAGCTGTATATCAGAGCACTAAAAATCACTATAAATTTAAAACTTTCATTCAATAACGAATAGTTAATGCGGAAATGAAAGCATACAGGAGTGAACCATAAATTAAACTTACTACACTTTACATTTCTGAACTTGCAAATAAAATTATTACATTTCCTTTACATAAATTCCTCACTATACAAGGTTCACTCAAGAAATACATAAATAGGATACCTCTGCTAGACCCTCTAGGTCACCATGCTGCTGGGCCCTTGCCCCTGTCGTATGCCTCGCTGTCTGCATCTGATCCGTCTCGACCGCTGCATCCATTCCCGAACCTGTGGGCGGAGTCACCCAAGGGGTGTGAGAACTTCATCTGAGTTCCCAGTGGGTTCAACCACCGAGAAAAAGTGTCCTACACCACTTGGTCCAATGGAAGCAATAATAATAGTGCTAGGAAACTAAATCCTCAATATCAAAATGCAGCTATGCAATATAACATATCACTACACTATCTGTGTATAACCATCTACCCAGCACTACTCTGTCTAGCCACACTAGGCTGCTAAGCACCAACTCGGCCACTATGCCGCTGAATACAGGGTCCAACTAACCCGGCCACCTTGGCCACTCTATTTTTCTTTATTCTTTAGATTCTGGTGCTTTAGTTCAAGTTAACCCTCGGAAATTCTTATCCAACGGGCCCGAGCCCGGTAGTCTTGCTACCATAAGATAAGATTTCTAAGGTTGCCGATAACACCCGCAAGTGTTACCCCGCCCAACGGGGAACTTGTCATACGGGTCACTGCCCGGGAGAGGGACACTGCCCATGGCTCCGACAAGATCTACGTTTCACCCCCGAAG
The DNA here is from genome assembly GCA_029204045.2 of Tillandsia leiboldiana. NCBI lineage: Eukaryota > Viridiplantae > Streptophyta > Magnoliopsida > Poales > Bromeliaceae > Tillandsia > Tillandsia leiboldiana. Next base: position 25,916,134 of record CM055061.1, read on the forward strand.
GTACGCCCATTTTATCTTTTTATATTTTCTTTCTTTTCTTTCTACTTTAGTTCTTAGCCTCTTTGCCTTTGAACACTTGCTTTCCTTTCTTATTCAGGCTTATAGCTCCCTTTTTGCCACTGGCAAATCACTTTCTCTTTTCTTTGAGCATTTAGCTCCTTGCTTTCACTTTTAGCCATTCGAAAGTACCTCGTCCGACGGGTCACTGCCCAGGGAGTCCTGCTCCACTTGACGAGTCTCAAATTCGAAGGCGCCAATTACATTTTCTTTATGCTTTTAGCCACTTTTAGCTTGCTTTTAATCTTTGCCTTTTAGCAACAATTTTTTCCTCTTATCCTAGGTCTTGCCATAAGGATGACTTGAGAGTCTCCTGGACTCTTAAACATTTCTCTTTTATTTCTTTAACTTAAATTGAAGTTAAAGTTATTATCCATTTGCCCAGACACCCTATGACCTTCTAGGGTTATATTTGATCAACTCTTTAAACTGGGGATCTCATCCCACATTTCTGATTCCTCACTGAATCCTAGAGTAACTAAACTCTGTTTTCCTGCTTCACCATTAACTTAGAGTTACACTGACTCTAATTCCATGTTCCACTGTTATCTTAGAATTACATTGACTCTACTTTTCTGTTTTCACTTTCATATCTCCACACTTGATCCACCTTTTCCATCCTCCTGATTCCTTACTGAATCCTAGAGTCAACTTGACTCTATTTCCTGTCTGTGAGTTTAAACTCTTCTAGCTCAACTTAGGTTCCCTTTACCTAAGTCCCATGTCATACTTGTCCTAGAGTTCCATGACTCTATGCTGACCTCTAGTTCACCTTAGGTTTCCTTACCTAAGTTCCATGTCATACTCATCCTAGAGTTCCTTGACTCTATGTTGAACACTAGTTCTCCTTAGGTTCTCTTTACCTAAGTTCCATGTCATATACACCCTAGAGTTTTCTGACTCTATGTTGATCACTCTATCCAGTGTCCTTAGGTTATCACCTAAGACCATGCCACTCATCCTTCCTAGGATAACTCCTAAGTTGATGTCACTCGTCAAACCCCTAAACTAGGTTTTCTCCTAGTCTTACTACCAACAAGTTCTGTTCCCTTATATCACATGATTCCTAGGGTTGTACCCTAACATGATCACAGTCATCAAGTAATTACTCATTTCTACGCATGCAATTATTTCCATCTCAATCATGAATAATATTCATCATCTATGTAGATAAATCAAAATTTCATTTCCCTCTATGTTCATTTAAACATGTAAATACATCATCTATTTTCCTTTTCCCTCATTCATAATCATAATTAAAATTACACTACACTAGCATGCTTACTATAATGCTTCAAAATCAAAAGCAGAGGAAAAAGTGGAGAGGTCACCCATTTTCGGTAGAATCCCCCACCTCGGTGTATTCTTTTGGTCCTTGAAGGAGACAATTTCAACTCCTTGGATCCGTGAGACTTCCCTACATTGTAAGGAAAGCGAAAGATAAAGCAATTGCTTTTACATGATTCACTAAAATTCATAAGGCGGTAAAACTAACCCCTTTTTGACAACTTAAAGGGAAAAATCCCTAATTGGTCATTTTCCCCCACCAAAAGGCTAATTTTTGATTGGTTCGTAAAAATGAGAGGAGAATAACCCTCCCATGGAATGTTGCCAAAAAGAAATTTGCTCAACTCGATCCGAGGTCAAAATGCTCTCAAGAATTTGAGAAAAGCTCAATTTGAGCAATTTCCCCCAATTAATGATTTCGCACATCGGCAAAAATCAAGAATTTGCATTCATTCATTTCCTTCTTCTTTAAAATTTGAGAAGAACTCAATTGGAGCAATTCACTCCCTTTACAGATTTTTTTTTTGCTCATTGGAGAAAAGAAAAGAAGAAGAAATTTTCTTCTTTCTTCTTTCCTTCTTTTCTTTTCTTTCTTCTTTCTTCTCTTTTCTTCTTCTTTTTTTTTGTAAAGGCCCCTGCTGCTGGGCAGCAGCATGCATAGCTGCTGCCCAAGCAGTAGCTCCTGCTGCAGCTGCTGCTGCTGCTGCTGCTTGGGCAGCAGCAGCTGCAGCCAGCCCTGCAGCTGCATGCAGCTGCCAATGCAGCTGCCTGGCAGCTGCCCTGCCCCCCCCCCCTTTTTTTTTTTTTTTTTTCTTTTTTTCTTCCAAAATCTGTTGCTGGGCAGCAGCTTGCACAGCTGCTGCCCAGGCAGCAGTGCTTGCAGCTGCTGTAGTTACAGCAGGCTGCGCAAGGCAGCATTGTAGCTGCCTTGCGCAGCAACCATGGCTGCCCAGCTGCTGCTGCTAGCAGCAGCATGGTGCAGCTGCTGCTGCATTGAAGCAGCAGCAGCTGCAGCACACACCCCCCCCCCCTCCCCATTATTTTTTTGTGTTCTTTCTTCCCAAGTGAAATAGGGAAAAAAAAGATAGAGAGAGAGAGAGAGCACCTTTTTGGAGAAAACTGAGAGGGAAGGTGAGAGAGAGATAGTCTTCTCCTTCTTCTCTTTCTCTTCTTCTTCTTCTTCTTCTTCTCTTTCTCTTCTTCTTCTTCTTCTTCTCTTTCTCTTTCGTTTCCTTTCTTGCTCCAGCAGAAAAGAGAGAGGGAGAGAGAGAGAGAGTGAGGGTTCAAAAGAGAGGAGAGAGTAGAGTATTTACTCTCTGCAGGGGGTAGGTGGGGGAAAGGGGTGATTTTACCAAAAAGCCCCCAACTTAACCCCAATTTTACTCAAATACCCTTTAAAAATGCTGCAGTTTTCCTGCAGTGAGCAAATTTGAGTACCCTCTTTTCACTGCGCTTTGCCGTCAGCTGGGAGATCAAAAATAAAATTTTTCTTCTTCCCTTTATTCTACAAATTTTTCTTAAACTTCCCACGATTTTTTTTTAAATTTTTGGACTACTCTAAGCCCTCGAAAGAGAGCCCCGAAAGAGCTTCGCGATCAACTGCACTGTCAAAAACTGCAGTTTCATGATTCACGAAGCATTTTTCTTCGCTTCGTACTCCAATTTTTTCCTAGTCTTACTACCAACAAGTTCTGTTCCCTTATATCACATGATTCCTAGGGTTGTACCCTAACATGATCACAGTCATCAAGTAATTACTCATTTCTACGCATGCAATTATTTCCATCTCAATCATGAATAATATTCATCATCTATGTAGATAAATCAAAATTTCATTTCCCTCTATGTTCATTTAAACATGTAAATACATCATCTATTTTCCTTTTCCCTCATTCATAATCATAATTAAAATTACACTACACTAGCATGCTTACTATAATGCTTCAAAATCAAAAGCAGAGGAAAAAGTGGAGAGGTCACCCATTTTCGGTAGAATCCCCCACCTCGGTGTATTCTTTTGGTCCTTGAAGGAGACAATTTCAACTCCTTGGATCCGTGAGACTTCCCTACATTGTAAGGAAAGCGAAAGATAAAGCAATTGCTTTTACATGATTCACTAAAATTCATAAGGCGGTAAAACTAACCCCTTTTTGACAACTTAAAGGGAAAAATCCCTAATTGGTCATTTTCCCCCACCAAAAGGCTAATTTTTGATTGGTTCGTAAAAATGAGAGGAGAATAATCCTCCCATGGCATGTTGCCAAAAAGAAATTTGCTCAACTCGATCCGAGGTCAAAATGCTCTCAAGAATTTGAGAAAAGCTCAATTTGAGCAATTTCCCCCAATTAATGATTTCGCAGATCGGCAAAAATCAAGAATTTGCATTCATTCATTTCCTTCTTCTTTAAAATTTGAGAATAACTCAATTGGAGCAATTCACTCCCTTTACAGATTTTTTTTTTGCTCATTGTAGAAAAGAAAAGAAGAAGAAATTTTCTTCTTTCTTCTTTCCTTCTTTTCTTTTCTTTCTTCTTTCTTCTCTTTTCTTCTTCTTTTTTTTTGTAAAGGCCCCTGCTGCTGGGCAGCAGCATGCATAGCTGCTGCCCAAGCAGCAGCTCCTGCTGCAGCTGCTGCTGCTACTGCTGCTACTGCTGCTTGGGCAGCAGCAGCTGCAGCCAGCCCTGCAGCTGCATGCAGCTGCCAATGCAGCTGCCTGGCAGCTGCCCTGCCCCCCCTTTTTTTTTTCTTTTTTTCTTTTTTTCTTCCAAAATCTGCTGCTGGGCAGCAGCTTGCACAGCTGCTGCCCAGGCAGCAGTGCTTGCAGCTGCTGCTGCTGCTTGTAGCAGCAGCAGCTGCTGCAGTTACAGCAGGCTGCGCAAGGCAGCATTGTAGCTGCCTTGCGCAGCAACCATGGCTGCCCAGCTGCTGCTGCTAGCAGCAGCAGCATGGTGCAGCTGCTGCTGCATTGAAGCAGCAGCAGCTGCAGCACATGCTGCGGCTGCAGCACACACCCCCCCTCCCCATTATTTTTTTTTGTGTTCTTTCTTCCCAAGTGAAATAGGGAAAAAAAAGATAGAGAGAGAGAGAGAGAGCACCTTTTTGGAGAAAACTGAGAGGGAAGGTGAGAGAGAGATAGTCTTCTCCTTCTTCTCCTTCTCTTCTTCTTCTTCTTCTTCTTCTTCTCTTTCTCTTCTTCTTCTTCTTCTTCTCTTTCTCTCTTTCGTTTCCTTTCTTGCTCCAGCAGAAAAGAGAGAGGGAGAGAGAGAGAGAGTGAGGGTTCAAAAGAGAGGAGAGAGTAGAGTATTTACTCTCTGCAGGGGGTAGGTGGGGGAAAGGGCCAATTTTACTCAAATACCCTTTAAAAATGCTGCAGTTTTCCTGCAGTGAGCAAATTTGAGTACCCTCTTTTCACTGCGCTTTGCCGTCAGCTGGGAGATCGAAAATAAAATTTTTCTTCTTCCCTTTATTCTACAAATTTTTCTTAAACTTCCCACGATTTTGTTTAAATTTTTGGACTACTCTAAGCCCTCGAAAGAGAGCCCCGAAAAAGCTTCGCGATCAACTGCACTGTCAAAAACTGCAGTTTCAGAATTCACGAAGCATTTTTCTTCGCTTCGTTCTCCAATTTTTTCCTTAATCGCTCACCTAGATTTTTCACACCTTTTAATTAGAAAACTTTTGTGTGACACTCCACGATTTCTTTTAAATTTTTGGCCTACTCTAGGTCTGCGAAACAGGGCTCCCAAAAAGCTTCGTGATCAGAAATTTCCAGAATTTGCTAAGTCCTCGGGTTCAAGTCACTTTTCGACCCGATGCCCTTCGCGTCAGCCCGAAACGCACCGAACTCGACTGTAATCATATTTAAAACACGTTACAAGTCTTCTCGCCGAATTTCGCCATTTTGTGAACTCGGCGAACACGAATCCAAATTTTGCAAACTTGAGGCTTCGCTTCTCAACCACAACTCACTTTTCGACTCAACGGCTTTTTCGTCGATTCGAAATGCTTCCAACCCACTTGTAATTACATTTAAAATGTGTAACAAGCATTTTTGCTGAGTTTCGCCACTTTCCAGAAATCGGCGAACTTAAGCTTTAGAATTTGAAACTTCAAATTCTCAACTTACAACTCACTTTTCGACTCAACGGCCTCTGCGTCGATTCGAAATGCTTACAACTCACTTGTAATCACATTTGAAATATGTTACAAGTATTTTTGCTGAGTTTGGCCATTTCTGGGTCACCAAAAGCCTCGCTGTATCAAAAATCGCTGGCGGACCCCGTTCTCGCAATCCGGGTGTCCGATCAATGCAAAATTTTTACTGTGGCCTTAAAACAATATTACGGAGCTTCCAGAATTTTCTCAGAATTTTCTGACTCTGTGAATTTTCTGCTCAAAATCTGGGCCCCTTTTTCAATTAAAATTCTAAATCCCTCATTTTTAATCCGATTTCGGCCCAATTCGCTTCCACATCATCCACACTTCTCTAACTTTCATAAAAATAGTATTTCATACCATTTTTATTTAGATTTATTATATGTGCCGAAAATCCGGTACATTACAAGCAGTACCTCCGGTTACGACATCCTCGACCTCGTCACAGTTTCCTCCGCTGACAGAGGCAGAGCAGAGGGAGCTCATGGATCGACTATCCTTTATCAGCCAGTTTCATCCCCCGCGGTTCTCAGGTCAGAGTTCGGAGCCGTGGGAGGTTGAGAGCTGGATCGCGGCCATGGAGAAATTGTTTGAGAACCTCTTCATCAAGGAAGAACATCAGGTACATTTGGGGGCGCGCTTTTTGGAGAGTGACGCCGAGACTTGGTGGCGTCGAGTCCGCCCAGTTGGACCGCCAGGAGTTCAGTTGATGACTTGGCCAGAGTTTCGGGCTTTGCTACGCGGGGCCTATTTTCCCGATAGTGCAAAGCAGAAGTTTGAAGGAGATCTTCGACGTTTGCAGCAGGGTGATCGACCACTTCAGGAGTACATTCGGGAGTTCCAGAAGTTGTTGAACAGCGTGCCACATATCGCCCCAGATGAGGCTCAGAGGGTGGAGTTGTTTGAGAGAGGACTGCACCAGGGTCCAGCTCTGGGATGAGGCATCCGGTACCGCCCGATTTTGGGCAGTCGAGTAGATCGAGGCCCCCGGGGCCGCCACCATCCCAGTCCGAGGGTCGTGGATTTCAGAGGAGAAAGAGATCAGGAGTTCCCCCACAACCGAGGCACCAGCAGCGGTATCAGGACGAGTGTGTCATCTGCGGTGGGCCGCATGTAGTGCAGCAGTGTGATCATAGGCAGGGGCGATGCTTTTCGTGTGGATAGTCGGGACACTTTCGGGTAGCATGCCCTCGAGCAGTGCTTACGGTAATGCCGCTTGCGACGGCACCCCCGCTACCTTTTCCAGAAGAAGGAGCTCCTCCGACTTACCGCCAGCCAGATGAGGCCACGACGTCGAGGCAGCCAGGGCAACGACCACCCACATCGTGTGGATGAGTTTGGGTTGCCCGATTGGAGGGCGCCAGGTAGCGGATCGCTTGGTACTTGGTATGACTTCCTTTCCTAGTTGTTGAGATCAGAGTTTTGCGCCCTGCATGGTTCGAGTTGGTGGATTGCAGATTTTGGGGTGCAACTACAGCAGGGACAGCTTCAACACCTCTCTCTTGTTTTCTTGTCTTGACGCCGAAACTGGCGAACGGGACGAAAATTTCAAGGGGCTACTCCAGAAATGGAGACGATGCTGGAACCTGTTCTTGTTTGATTGTGGTGAAGGCATCGGTCTTTTGGAATTTTTGGGCTTTTCGCTATTTCGGCTACTTTCCAATAGAGAGTTGAGGTTGATGATGTTCCCGATGTAGGGCTTCCTTGTGGTAGGAGGTGCGTTTTAGGTTTCGGGGACGAAACCTTTTTGAAGGAGGGGAGAGTGTAGAGTACCGGGTCTTCGGATGGCGCACCGACCGCACATGGTGTCGTTGAGCAGAGAGTTGCCTTGGGCATGTTGCATTTGAGTTTACTGTTGATGTCGGGTTGATTTGGATCAACGCAGAAGCCCCAGCTCGATTCGGGACTTTTCCGGCATAGTGCGCCGATTGAGGATTTGATTTGGGAATTTACCGATCTAACAGTGAAGTTCAAAAAATTCGTGAACTCTTGGAACAAGTATAATATCATATTACAGCGAAGTTCGGGAGGTTCCGGACTGACGCGGAGGATCCGGAGGCAAAAAGTGAGTCGGAACTGGCAGTTTCGGAGCGGATTTTTGATTTGAGCACCCCGACTCAACGGATAAGCTTTTTGAAGAGAAAAAGCTGTGAGCGCGTGTACTTTCGATTTACAGCGGAGTTCGGGAGGTTCCGGAGAGCGGCGGAGAGCCCGAAGGCAAAAAGTGAGTTGGAGTTGGGCTTTTTGGAATATTTTATTAATTTAATTAGTAGCTTTGCTAATTAAAGGGAGTCTTCTCTGCTTGAAGTCTGGGAGTGTGGAGTGAGGTGAGTGGGTTGGATTGATTTTTTTAATTGAGCTCAAGGCACTAATTAAGGTTTTAATTAAAGTCCCTTTTTCTTTAATTAAAGCTTTATGCTTTATAAAAGCCACCCACCTCTCCTCTGTAGCAGAGAAAGAAAGAAAGGAAAAGAGAAAGAAAGAAAGGAAAAGAGAGAAGAAAGGAAGAGAAAAGAGAGGAAAGGAAGAAGAAGAAGAGGAAAAGAGAGGACTCGAAGGCTTTTTGGGTCTTGGACTCCCCGTTGGTGGCCGTGAGAAGCTCGTGGGCGTGCGACGTTCGGCGACGAGGTAAGCTAATTTCTGATTTTTGGGTTTTTGCGGTGTTTTGTAGTTTTTGGGTTTTTAACTTGATTTACGGGTTCTATTAATTGTATTTATTTTATTTTTCTGCGCGGGGGATCGCCGCCGTGGGAGCCGCGCGCGCGCGAAATGGCGCATGCGCGGCCGACGCGGCTGCTGCACGGGCGCACAAGGGCGCCGCGCGCAGCAGCCGCAAGGGTGCTGCAGGGCTGGCAGCACCCTGCGGCCCACCCGCGTGTGCGGGCAGCACCAGGGGGTTGCGCCCTGGTGCAGCGCCGCGCGGGTGCTGCTGGCTGCGCGCAAGCGCCCGCGGCGGGCGCACGCGCCCTGCGGACAGCACGCGTGGCGCGCGCGGTGCCGCACGCCGCGCGCAGGGCGCGCACCGCACGGGCCCTTGCGGGCTGCGCGCGGTGCCGCGGGCCCTGCGCTGGCCGCGGGTAGCACGCAGGGCGCTGCGCGGGCCGCGCGCTGCTCTGCGGACCGCGCGCGAGGCGCGCGCGGTACCGCAGGCCGCGCGCATGGCGTGCACCGCGCGGGCCCTTGCGGGCTGCGCGCGGTGCCGCGGGCCCTGCGCTGGCCGCGCGCAGCGCGCAGGGCGCTGCGCAGGCCGCGCGCGAGGTGCGCGCGGTGCCGCAAGGCCGCGCGCGAGGTGCGCGCGGTGCCGCAAGGCCGCGCGCAGGGCGCGCACCGCGCGGGCCCTTGCGGGCCGTGCGCGGTGCCGCGGGCCCTGCGGTGGCCGCGCGCAGCCTTGCGGACCGCGCGCGATGTGCGCGCGGTGCCGCAAGGCCGCGCGCAGGGCGCGCACCGCGCGGGCCCTTGCGGGCCGTGCGCGGTGCCGCGGGCCCTGCGCTGGCCGCGCGCAGTGCGCAGGGCGCTGCGCTGGCCGCGCGCAGCCCTGCGGACCGCACGCGAGGTGCGCGCGGTGCCGCAAGGCCGCGCGCACCGCGCGGGCCCTTGCGGGCCGTGCGCGGTGCTGCGGGCCCTGCGCTGGCCGCGCGCAGTGCCGCAGGCCCTGCGCGGGCGCGCGCGCGGCGCTGCGAGGCACTGTGCGGCAGGCGTGCGGCAGGCTGCGCCGCACGGTCGTCCTGCTGGCAGGAGTTTCGCTGTTTTCGCGTTTGGCGAGCGGTTTCGCAGGCAGCTTTGATGCCTTTTTTGCGAGCAGATTTTGGTGCTTTTCGCGAGCGGTTTTCGCGGTTTTCGCAGTTTTCGCGCGCTGTTTTCGCGCAGATTTCGCGCGGTCTTCGAGCAGATTTCCCGAGCGGTTTTCGCAGTTTTCGCGTGCTATTTTCGCGCAGATTTCGCGCGATTTTCGAGCAGATTTCGCGAGCGGTTTACGCAGTTTTCGCGCGCTGTTTTCGCGCAGTTTTCGCGCAGTTTCGCGAGCAGTTTTAGGCATTTTTGCGAGCAGTTTTGCGAACTGTTTCGCATGCTGATTTCTGCAGTTTTCGCAAGCCGGTTTCGAGCAGTTTTTCGCGAGCAATTTTTCGCGAGCTGTTTCACGAGCAGTTTTTCGCGAGCAGATTTTAGTGCAGTTTTGCGAGCGGTTTTCAAGCAGTTTTTCGCCGAAGAAGGCCGTTTTCACCGCCTGATGCTCGGTTTGCGACCGTTTTTGATTGATTTGCGATTCCTTCTTTCCTGGCAGACTGCAGTGCTGTTTTTAGCTTCTGTCGAGGCCGGTTGAGAGTTTCTCCGCCGCGTTGAGCCGCGGGCTGGCTTCGCGGCATCCGCGGAGCGCGCGGTCTTGTGGTAGGTCGCAGCGTGCTCCGATTTGCGTGCGGATTCCAGCACCGTGCTTCGTTTGCGTGCGGACCCCGTGGAGGCAAGGTAATCCCGCTGAGCCCAATTGCAAGTGTCGACAAGCAATTGGTGGCGAGCAGAGGTGGGTTGGTTTTCTCTCCAAGTCTACGGACTTCCTTCTAATTCTATTATGATAGGATTTGCATGCTAGTAAGCGTTTTATTGGAACCATGACTAGCACCCCTGTCATATGTTGCATGTGTTTAACCAGACCAATAGAGAACCTTAATCTGGGCTAGGTTCTTTTGATGCTTTAGATATCCCCCACACTGCATATCCTTCTGGACATAGAGTTCCTCGCCCAGGGAGTGGGCCGAGTGGTCAGGGTGTTGTGGGATTGGTGTGGCACTCGGGCCGGGGGCCGAGTGGGGTCTGGTGGCTGGGTTAGACCAGTGTTGGTTTTTTGGGAGCCGTTTCAGATAAACGGTGGTCCCGGGAGTTTAGTTTCCGCTGTTCTTCTCATCACCATCGTGTTGTGATCGTGGTGCACGTGTGTTAGCAGGACCTTGAACCCAGAACCTTTTTGGACGAACACATGATTTTAGTCAGCCAATGTTTTCTTCCAAGCCTCGCAGGGGCGCCTGAGTCTGTTCTTGTTTGATAGGACGAGGGCATTGGCTCTTCGAGGTTAGGACATAAAACTGGTTTTCAAATGGTTTCCTATAAAGACTAAAAAACATTAAAAGATGGATTTCTCTCAGACCAAATGGTTTCTTAATAAACGTCACTGTTTCTTATAAGCTTATCCACCCGAGATGATTCGAGTGGTCTGGGTTCTAAGGGCTGACTTCCTTCTTGGGCCGAAAACGACGGGAGGTGACACCGCCTGTTCTTGCTTGATCGGGGCCGTAGGTAGTAGTCACCCGAGGTTTTCGGCCCCTTTGCGGATTTGGCTGTGGAGTATCTCCAGCCGTGTGTGTGTGTGTTGAGACAGTTTTCCCACTTTAACCGAGAGGGACCGAATTCCTGAACGGCAAAGGATCGAGAACTTCGATAGGCTGAGCCTAGGGTCTGTTCTTGTTTGATTGGGGCTCTAGGCACTGGTCTATCGGGATTTTCGGATCTTCGCCGCGTCAGTCGGTTCTTCTCGCCTATGAGTGGGGTGTTGTTGTGGGAGCCGTTAGGAGTGACGGCGGTTCCAGCTGGGTAGTTAGTGTTGTGAGCTTGAGTCGTAGAGGGTTCTCCGACATAGCTGCGAGAGTGGTTGAGCTGTTCATACTCGGGTCGAGGTTCTTTCCGACTGAGTTGTGCTTTGAGCTCGTGATACCGATCTGTTTGATCGTGGATATAGCCTGCTGAGCCTGGCATTTCATGCCAGTTATGAGATACTTGTGATACTTGAGTTCGGTGGGGTCGCTCCCCTCGAGCTACGCCCCGGGTGCGATGATGATGATACCGAGCCTGACGAGGCTGCGATGATGAGACTAGTTGATACACTAGAGTTCGCTTGAGATTGAGATAGCCCGTGTAGGACACCCTACATAAGACCAAGTCCTGTTTGGGCGTAGTGGCAGTAGTGGAGCGCAGGCTGGACTGGACCTTATGAGGCAGTCTTGGAGATTGAGTGAGTATGCTTGCTGTGCCTTAGTGAGTTGTCCTTTGAGCATAGTACTTGACATATGGTCAGTTGTGAGTGGACGCATACCATCATCTGTGTTCTTTTCCCCATTGAGCATAGTAGATAGAGGCATGATAGCTGTAGATACTTTCCAGCTTACTTTTCATTATTACAGTCTTATCAGTTATCTTATGCCTCTAGTAGACTTAGTGGGCAGACCGTGGTTCTTGGAGACGGTACCCACTGAGAACTACTGTAGGATGTAGTTCTCACACCCTCTGTCGGTGACAGGTTGCTGAGGCTTTCTTCCGTTCCTGCCGAGTTGACTGGATGGACCGAGGACAGGGAGTTGCGTGATAGTTCCCTACCAGCATTGTTACTTTAGAGTGAGGTAGATGTACCATCCCGGATTGTGGGAGTTGGTTATGTGTTGTTGCATTACTAGTTCAGTTGTCTCCCTTTTGGATTTGTAGATGTTGTATAGGTGGACTTCTACTTGTATCATCTTGTTTGGGGAGATAGACTATGTTTTTATTTCTCAGCTTTTTAGTAGTGAGATTTTATATTACAGCTTTCTTACCCGCTCTGATATCCGTGTAGCTGTAGTTCTATCTCTTGCAGGTTAGACGCTTCGTCTGTACGGCAGTTTCCGTGCGGATGGCGGGTCTGTTAGCGAGCCCGGGTCGCAGTTTCGACCCCAGGGTGTGACAGGCTCTCAATACAAATAAAATCCTCACTACATCAGTCTCTCAAAAGAGGAAAATAAAACAACTAATCTACTGAAGCTCTCCTCTGAAGGGGTACCGCTACTCTCCAAACATGGGTAGGGATCTAGCTCGCGACTCCCTCGCCTCGATCATCGACCGCAGAAATTAGCAACACCCGCTAAGACTCTGCAAAACAAAGGAGAGGAAGGAAAAAGGAGGGGGAAAACCCCAAAGGGTGTGAGAACTACACCAAAAAGGGAGTTCTCAGTGGGTACCACCGCCGGACCCGACGGTCTGCCCACTAAGTCCTCAAAAGACAATAACTAACCAAAGCCGTAAAGACTGAAATAAGGAAGCTGGAGCCTCTCAATAGCTATCATGCCTCTATGCCTGCTATGCCTGACATGCCTGCCTATGCCTGCTATGCCTGCCATGCCTGCCATGCCTGCCTATGCCTGCCATGCCTGCCTATGCCTGCTATGCCTGCCATGCCTGCCTATGCCTGCTATGCCTGCCATGCCTGCCATGCCTGCCTATGCCTGCCATGCCTGCCTATGCCTCTCGTACAACGGTCAACAACTCACAATGACCTTGGGACAACCGTCGATCCCCAAACGGTTCCCGACAACACTAGCACTGGTCTAGACTTCACTCGGTCCCCCTGACACGAGTACAACAATAAAGCGAATATCAGTAATAAACCCAATCTGGTGCCACCAGTAAAACTGGCATTGCCTGCTCAGCGGAATCTGCACACATGGCTCGAAACCGTAGGATCGGCCCACATGGCCCGCATGCCAAAGTTAGTAACAGATCGGCATCTAAACCGTCCGATCGGAAACTAAAGTAAGTAATAGATCGGCATCTAAACCGTCCAATCGGAAACAAAAGTAAGTAACAGATCGGCATCTAAACCGTCCGATCGAAAACTAAAGTAAGTAACAGATCGGCATCTAAACCGTCCGATCGGAAACTCAAGAGTGGCACTCGAGGGGAGCGACCCACACGAGTAAAGTATCTCTGTATAGCAGGACTTTGATCAAGACTATGATCAACGTGGAAAACTCTGTCCACTAGAGAAAGACCCGACCTCAATCGAATGCAAAAGTACTCAATAGGGGGAAACTTTGTTCACTAGAGAATTCAGATACCCAATCTGGTGCATAAATAAATATCCGGTCAACCGCCCAATATCCGCGGTTGCCGCAATGCCCCACAACTAATCCAACCTGTCCCAGACACCAAGTCCCGACTACACTACCCAGATCCCTACTCGAACCCGAGCAACACTGACCACCTGACTAACAAAGAAGGAGAAAGGAAAAGCATGGTTTCTCCTAAGTCAAGTTCCAATAAGTAGTGTAGCAATAAAAGATGGCCTAACTACATGACCATACAAGCATGCTTTTGTCCTCAGAAACGATAAAAGTGGGTGAAACATATATTAACAAAGCATGCTAAAGTATTCCTACTATGGTATACCAATCTCACCCAAGTAGGCTATTCCTTGCTTACCTTTCGCTCATATCGGTTGTACATCAAATATGCATGCTGTCAGTCATCGAGGGGTGACATCCCCACAAGTGCACTTATATTTGCCATAACATAATCATTGCCTTATACAGTTATTGATATTAAGCTTACCCACCTGAAGTGTTCAATCCAAGGCAAACCTGGGGTCGGTGAAGAGCGTGGCCACTTGCTCGCACAATCCGCTGAACCCGTATCCACGGTACATGTCGCGCCACCTCGGCTCCTTGCAGTGTTCCAAAAACACTCGCGAACCCTCCTGGGTACAACAAAAGGTCCAAAGTTACACTTTATGCTAAAAATATCCAAGTATACACCATCTGTTGAAACCAGCCTCGAAGATGTGCAATTTTCGCCTGCAGAACGGACTCTGAAAAATCCATCAAAAATACTGTCGCGATCGCCGCGTCGAGACCTTCGAAACGAGTGCCTGCACGTCAAAATTCGAGTCCCGGAGGCAGAGTTACAAATTCCACAACACGGTGAGCGCAGAAGTCCACAACAAACACAACTGTAATACTCTGCACAGTAAAGGGGAAAGAAGTATACCTTCGGGCGAATCTCAGAAAATTCCCCGAAAACACGACGGTAATCCTTGTGACGCGTAGATCCAAAGAGTGTAAAGGCACGCCTCAATCCGAGCTCGTACAACAAGTTGCACGCAAAACGGTGCACACTTTACGAGTCCGCACGCAAAACGATGCACGGCCATCAAACCTGCACGCAAAATGAAGTACGCCATTAAAACCCGCACGCAAAACGGTGCGCTCCAATACGACCTGCACGCGAAACGATGCACGTTCCTCGAATCTGCACACAAAACGAGGCATGCATCCTTTAAGGTTGCACGCAAAACGAGGCGCGTCCAAAATGCCAGCAACAGTCCGCGCAGTAAACGGCACAGTAAAACACGGTCCCTAACAAGCATGAGGGCGTGGGGTCAAATCCAAAATCCAAAAAGGAAAACTCAAAACTGTGCCACAAATACCGCAAAACAACAAACGGGGCCTACCTCGACAACGTCGTGACGTCCATCGCGCCCATTAGCCTCTTTGGAGCACCTTGCGGGCTCCACGGAGTCCACGGCGCGCTCGTGCGCCCTCGAAAACCCCGCCACGAATCGCCCTCTCCCTCTCCTGGTGCGCTCGGGCGAAACCAGAAAGGGAAAAAGAAGGAAAAAAGGGGCCTTTCGGGCCGTTAAAGGCCAAAAACCAACTTTCGGGCACAACTTTTGGGCGCCCGAAAACTTTCGGGCGGCTACAGTAACCGGCCCAGCCGCGGTCCACGCGCCCGCGCCGCGCCAGCGAGGCGCCACCTCACCATCGCTCGGCCAATGGTGAGGCGACACGTGTCCCTGGACCCGTGCACCGCGACCACCGAACAGTGGCGGCCAATCAGGGGCCGCCACGTGGACCGCACCCACGCCCGCTCTGACGCCGGCTGTAGCGACGCGTCCCATCGCGCGCTGACCAGCGAATGGGACGCCGACACGTGGCCTGCCCCCGCTGACGCCGCGCCAGGGCCCGCGCGCCTTCCCCGCGCAAGCCTGCGCCCCTGCCAGGCACGCGCCCCGAGGCGAGCCCTGCCAGCACCGTGGTCCCGGTGTACTGCACCGACCAACCACCTTCTGCCACGCGTCCCGCCATCCGGTGCACGCCGGCCCCGTGGACCGCGCTCCTGCGCGCGCGCCCGCGCACCTGCCCGCGCGCCTGCCCGCGGCTTCTCCGCCACCTGCCCGAGCCCGCTCCGCCGCTGCCCGCCGCCGCCGACGCTGCCCCCGGCCGCCGGAACAGTGTCCATTGCCTCGAAAACCGTGCCAGGTCATCCGGACTCCGAAAACAACAAGTAAATAGTCCGTTTTTATCGTTTTCGCGCGTTGAATCCAAATCCGAAGTCTGATTTGCCAAACTCCAACTCTAAAAATTACCGACGGCATCCGGAAAGGTGTTCTTTTGTCCAAACTTCGCGCTGAGCCCAATTTTAATATCCATTGCACGCAAAACCACTTCTAAGCATTCGACGGAGTCATCTGACTACTCCGTGATCAATTAAACACTATGAGTCCATCACTAGTGTCCAATTGGTGCACAAACGCCACCGACACGCCACATAGGCCTCCAGGGGCTACTGGTCAACCAGTAATCTAGTCGCGGGGATCCAAGTTCTCACAGGCCAGGCTGATCGGGCCACCTCTTCACGACAGCCGGACAGGCGACCACCTCCGAGCGGGCGAGTATATGCTGCTCAGGTAGAAGACTCCTTGGCGGCTGATCAGGTGGTGGTAGGTATTATCCTTATCTCCTCCACTCATGCTAGAGCATTATTTGATACTGGAGCATCTCAATCATTTATCAGTAGAGAATTTGCATCGTTGCATGGGCTAGAGATAAGACCGTTAGCTTGTGCACGTGAGGTTCAGATTCCCGATCACGTGTTACACGTAGATGAGTGTTGTCGGTCCTACCCAGTGCAGTTAGGACCCTGGATTCTACCTATTGATTTGTTGGTCCTACGCCAGCTCCGAGATTTTGATGTAGTGTTGGCTATAGATTGGTTATCCCGATATTATGCTACCATTGATTGTAGAGAGAGGACGGTGATCCTCCGAGAACCCGGACAGGAGGAGTTCACCTACCTAGGCTGCCAGAGCACGCTGTTCGTAGCGACCGTTTCCTCAGCGAGAGCTAGACGGATGATGAGTAGAGGTTGCACGGCTTTCCTGGCAACTATTGTTGAGGTGCCTACGGCGGCACTGGGACTCGAGGAAATCCCTATCGTCCGAGAGTTTCCGGATGTGTTTCCTCTTGAGCTGATGATTATGCCGCCGTAGAGGGAGATAGAGTTTGTGATCGATGTGGTCCCAAGAACCGCGCCGGTCTCGAAGGCACCTTATCGGATGGCACCTGCCGAGTTGAGAGAATTGAAGGCACAACTGCAGGATCTGATGGATAAAAGTTTCATTAAACCTAGTGTGTCTCCGTGGGGAGCGCCAGTTTTGTTCGTGACAAAAAAGGATGGATCCCTTAGACTGTGTGTAGATTACAGAGAACTGAACAAAGTGACCATTCGGAACAAGTATCCTTTACCACGGATAGACGATTTGTTTGACCAGTTGCAAGGAACTCTGGTGTTTTCAAAGATCGATCTCCAGTCTGGTTACCACCAGTTGAGGGTAAGGGCTGAAGACATACCCAAGACAGCCTTTATATCTCAGTACGGACATTATGAGTTCACGATGATGCCATTCGGATTGACTAATGCCCCAGCCGCATTCATGGATTTAATGAACTGGATGTTTCAACCGTACTTGGACCGGTTTGTCGTGGTGTTTATTAATGATATTTTGATTTACTCCCGAAGCAATGAGGAGCATGAGGAGCATTTAAGGATAGTACTGCAGCTTCTGAGAGAGAAGAACTTGTATGACAAACTTAAGAAGTGCGAATTCTGGCTTCAGGAAGTTGCATTTTTAAGCCATGTGGTTTCAGCCGCTGGAGTGGCAGTGGACCCGACGAAGATTGATGCTGTTCGGGATTGGCCTAGACCGACGACGGTTACTGAGGTCCGGAGTTTCTTAGTCTTAGCAAGATATTACCGTTGGTTTGTTGAGGGTTTTGCGAAACTCTCTACTCCCCTTACCCGATTGACTAGGAAGGGAATCAGATTTACTTGGACTGAGCAATGCCAGCAGAGCTGAAGATGAGCTGAAGATGAGATTGATATCTGCACCGATCTTTGCATTGCCTGTGATAGGAGAGGGATTTGTGATTTATAGTGATGCCTCCCACGGCGGATTGGGTTGTGTATTGATGCAGCATGGTAGGGCAATTGCTTACACTTCGCGGCAACTGAAGGATTATGAGAAGAATTACCCTACACATGATTTGGAGTTAGCCGTTGTAGTGTTTGCATTGAAACTGTGGCGACATTACCTTTATGGTGAGCACTGTGAGATATTTACTGACCATAAGAGTCTGAAGTACTTGTTTACTCAGAAGGAGTTAAACTTGAGGCAACGCCGGTGGTTGGAACTGTTAAAGGACTATGACTTTAGTATTCAGTATCACCCCGGCAAGGTTAATGTCGTCGCAGATGCCTTGAGTAGGCGGGCAATGCAGACCTTGAGTATTTTGATCACTCAGCAGATGCCATTGAGAGAGCAGCTGAGGCGACTCGAGATTGAGGTCGTGTCCCTTGGAGATTCTGCAAGGCTTATGTCTTTGATCATCCAACACACTCTG
This sequence comes from Tillandsia leiboldiana, assembly GCA_029204045.2. Classification (NCBI taxonomy): domain Eukaryota; kingdom Viridiplantae; phylum Streptophyta; class Magnoliopsida; order Poales; family Bromeliaceae; genus Tillandsia; species Tillandsia leiboldiana. The sequence continues at coordinate 25,934,106 of CM055061.1, forward strand.
CTGGATAAGATTAAGGAGAAACAAAGTGTGGACCCCTATCTAGAGAGGATTAGAGACCAAGTGCAGCATGGCCATGGTGGGGACTTTTCAGTTGATGCAGCAGGAGTACTGAGGTACAAGGATCGCTTTTGTGTGCCCATGGATTCTGAGATTCGGGAGCTGATTTTGAGAGAGGCTCACTATACACCTTATACCCTTAACCCTGGAGGAACTAAGATGTATAGGGACTTAAGGGCACAGTTTTGGTGGAATGGCATGAAAAGAGATATTGGAAGGTTTGTCGCTCACTGTCTAACTTGTCAGCAAGTTAAAGCTGGGCACCAGGTACCGGTTGGCAAGTTACAAAACCTTCCAATTCCTGAATGGAAATAGGATCATGTGACCATGGACTTTATTGTTGGATTACCAAGGTCACAGAGTGGAGCTGATGCTATTTGGGTGATTGTGGATTGACTGACCAAATCTGCCCATTTTCTGCCTATACAGTCGAGTTGGGCTCTTGAGAAGTTAGCACAGCTATATTTGGATGAGATTGTAAGGCTGCATGGTGTGCCAGGCTCGATTGTGTCTGATAGGGACCCGAGATTCACGTCGCATTTCTGGAAGAGTCTACAGACAGCCTTGGGGACCCAGCTTCGTTTCAGCACGGCCTTTCACCCACAGACTGATGGACAGTCTGAGCGGGCCATTCAGACTCTTGAGGATCTGTTGAGAGCGTGTGTCCTGAGCTTTAGTGATAGTTGGGATCGACATTTGAGATTGGCTGAGTTCGCGTACAACAATAGTTTCCAAGTGAGCATTCAAATGGCGCCCTTTGAAGCGTTGTACGGACGCAAATGTCGATCGCCATTATTTTGGAGTGACGTGGGTGAAAGGAAAACCTTGGGACCAGACTATCTATTGGAAGCTGAAGAAAAGGTCTAGATTATTCGGCGACATTTGGAGACCGCCCAGAGCCGACAGAGGAGTTATTCCGATAGGAGGCGGCGTGACTTAGAGTTCCAGATTGGTGATCATGTTTTCCTGAAAGTCTCGCCATCTAGAGGGATATGCCGATTTGGAGTACGAGGAAAGCTTAGTCCGCAGTTTATTGGACCCTTCGAGGTACTCGAGAGGATTGGCCCAGTGGCTTACAGAGTTGCACTTCCCCCACACCTTGCAGGAGTTCATGATGTTTTCCATGTCTCAGCTTTGAGGAGATTTGTTTATGATCCTACGCACGTGATTGAATTCACTCCACTTGAGATCGGTGAGGATCTAGGGTACGAGGAGCGCCCATTGCGGATTCTGGCTCGTGAGGTGAGAGAATTGCGCAATCGGGCTATACCGTACGTGAAAGTGTTGTGGAGTAATCACGAGGAGCGGTAGGCTACTTGGGAGCTGGAGACGGTGATGATGGATGCTTATCCCCACCTGTTTGAGACTCCTGGATGAGGTATGTTTAGTTTCGAGGACAAAACTTTCTTTTAGAGGGGGAGGATGTGAAGATCCGGATCACTGGGATGGTTTTGCAGGGCGAGCAATGGCTTCTGGAGGCCTATGTTGTGTGATAGAGTTGGTTGTTCATGAATCAGATTCTAGATTTGGAACCGATGCGAAAATCGGATCAAGTTTGCTTTTGCGGGGGCTTCCGGCAAAATTTAGAAAGAGAGTTTGGTGAAACGGACAGCGGATTTGGACTCATCGCGCGAAAACGATGAAAATGGGCTATTTACTTGCACTTTTGGGACTTCAAAGCAAAAAGTTACTGTTCACCGGCCGAAAACACTGTTCCGGCAGCCGGCGGCGACAGGCAGGAGGCGGAGCGCAGCGGTGCAGCGGTGGAACGCGGCCGCGGGCAGCGCGGGCAGGCACGTGCAGGCGCGGCGCGGGCGGCGGGTCCACGTGCAGGCGCGTGCACCGGGAGCACCGAGGATTGGTGATGCCACGTGGTAGCACCCTATTGGTTGGACGGCGTCAAACGAGATGGCGGCGACTATGACACATGGCGTCGTGTGATTGGGCAACCGATTCTAGAAGACCCGGCGCGTGGACCGGGCGCGTGCGCCGCGTGAACCACGTGGGGACACGTGGCACTGTTCCATTGGCGGGCGCACGCCGCCCACGTGTGCAAGGCATCCGGAACACGGGGCGGTGGGACACGTGGCGTGATCTGGTGGATTAGGGCGGGACACGTGGCATCATCTGGTCGATTCGGGCGGCTACAGTGCCTTTCGGGCGCCCGGATTCTGGACCCGAATCCGCAAGCCCACTATTTGGATTTTTGGCTATAAATAGGCCATTGAGAGCTTCATTTCTGGACTATCTGAGATCCTTTTTGAGTGTGGTTTTCGACAGCGAGTTTCTACTTCGACTTTTCTACACTTTTTGGGGTTTTGGAGAAACTTTGGAGGCGGTTTGATATTTTTCCTCCCCGATCTCGCGAGCTTCGACGCTGTTTCGATATCGATCGTTTTCGTCGACTCTTCGTCCGCAGACTCCCTTAAGCTGAGTTCTTGGAAATTTTTGCCGATTTTTGTAGCGACGTTTCCATGACAGGTAGATCTTCGATTTGGTATTCATCACTTTGCTCCGTTTTGAGTTTTTATGGGAGTGCGTGCAGCATCTTTAGACCCCCTTTTCGCTTTTGCATGTTATGGACAGCGGAGGAGTAATCTTGCAATTTCTCTGCCTATGAGAGGCGGAATTTGGTGTTTAAGGACTCCATTTCTATCTACACTTCGTGAAGATCGCCGTCATATTTTTTTTGGAATTTTTGGAGGGCATCTCGCAGGAGGTAATTTCCTGTTTTGTGGACAGATGTGCGATGCACCACGACACGCCCGGCGGCACTTCGTGTAGCAAGATGGCACAGTAAAACTCGGTCCCTAACACGCACAAGGGCATGGGGTCAAATCCAAAATCCAAAAGGAACACCCAAAACTGTGCCAAAATACCCCCAAAGTCACATACGGGACCTACCTCGACATCGTCGCGCCGTCCAACGCATGCACACGCGTCTATCCGGCTCCTTGGCACACCTTGCGCGCTCCACGGGGTCAACGGTGTGCTCGCGCACCCACGAAAACCCCCCCACGAATCGCCCTCTCCCTCCCCTTAGCCTCTCGGTGCGAGCAAAAAGGAGAAAAGGGGAAGAAATGGGGCCATTCGGGCCTTTATAGGCCGAAATCCCACATTCGGGCGCAACTTTCGGGCGCCCGAAACCGATTTTCGGGCTGCTACTGTGACACCCCCAGAATTTGGATTAGTACTATATATAAATGATATAATAGGACTAAATCTCATAACCCGGCTATAGCATTTTGGATGGTAGCAAGATCCAAGAGGAACATGAGAGTTAAGCGTGCTAGAGCTAGAGTAGTTCTAGGATGGGTGACCCCCTGGGAAGTGGGGCGTCACAGTTGGTATCAGAGCCATTCACCAGCCGGAAATGTGAGATGAGTCTCGGCTGAGCCAGGGTTATATAGCGGGTAGAGCGAGGCTCCCCGGCTAATGACCGTTGTGAGTGGAGTGCAGCTCCTCACAAGGTCGGCTAAGGCTAGCGAGACGAGTCTCACATCGCCTGGTGCTTGTGAGTGTGCTTGAGCCTGACGTGGACGTCAGGGCTTAAAGGGGGGAAGAATGTGACACCCCCAGAATTTGGATTAGTCCTATATATAAATGATATAATAGGACTAAATCTCATAACCCGGCTATAGCATTTTGGATGGTAGCAAGATCCAAGAGGAACATGAGAGTTAAGCGTGCTAGAGCTAGAGTAGTTCTAGGATGGGTGACCCCCTGGGAAGTGGGGCGTCACAGCTACAGTAACCGGCCCCGCGGTCCACGCGTCAACGCCGCGCCAACGATGCGCCACGTCATCGGCGTTCAGCCAATCAGGGAGCGACACGTGTCCTTGGACCAGTGCACCGCGCCTACGGAACAGCGGCAGCCAATCGGCGACCGCCACGTGGACCGCACCCGTGCCCCGCGCGTCAACGCAGCAACAGCGACGCCTCGCGTCACGCGTCGCATCGCGCTGACCCGCGAACGGGAGTCCGACACGTGGCCTGCCCCGCTGACGCCGCGCCAGGGCCCGCGCGCCTTCCCCGTGCGGGCCTGCGCCTCGGCCGCTATGGCCAATGGGGAGACGCCACATGGCGTCCCCCACCCACCCCGCGCTCTGCGCGCCACGCGCCTCTGTGCGACGCATCGGGATTCGTGCATTTACCTCGGGATGCGTGCCGATTGCCTCGAGATTCGTGCCCGTTGTATCGGGATCCGTGCACACTGCCTCAAGATCCGTGCCACAGCATCGGGATCCGTGCCACTGCATCGGGATCTGTGCACACTGCCTCGGGATCCGTGCCACAGCTTTGGGATCCGGTTGCGCTATAGTAACTTTCGGGCGCTGCTTTGATCTGGACCGGGCTGCTACAGTAACCAGCCCGCCAAAGCCGAACCGGGTTTGCTTCAGTACCCAAATCCCGCCCTGCTACAGTACTTTCCGGGCGCCCGGAAACAACTTTCGGGCGCCCGGAAGTTGGCCCACTTCCGGACTTCGCCCGATTAGCCCGTTTTCGTCCTTTTTCGCCTGTTTTCGCTCAAATTTGACAGGCAGCCACAGTTTTACTTGATTTATCATGGGACATTTTAAATTTTCGGTTTTGACCATTTCCGGTTTACCGAAAGTCCCACCGTATTCAGAATCGCTGGCAGACCCCGTTCTCACTATCCGGGTATCCGATCAACGCAAAACTTTTACTGTGGCTCTAAAACATAATTACGGAGCTCCCCGAATTTTCTTAGAATTTTCTGGCACTGTAAATTTTTTGCCAATAATCTGGGCCCACTTTCTCACATAAAATTCTTGATCCCTTATTTTTATCCCGATTTGGGCCCAATTCACTTCCAGGTCATTCTTTACTTCTCTAAATTCAATAAAAATAGTATTTCATACCATTTTTATTTACATTTATTTATAAACCAAAATCTGGTACACTACATTCTACCCTCCTTAAAAGAGTTTCGTCCACGAAACTTAAATCGCATCTCAATTCGAAATCGATCGAATAAGAGGGATTATGCCCCTGAATGCTGGGCTCACTACATATCATCATTGGGCATCACATCGCCGGCTCACCAAAACTACACGAACATCTCATTCGTGGATCCCTATCTCCACTCAGGGAAATTTCAGACCTTGTGTCTAGCCACTTTCACTAAGTAGGTGAAAGACATAGTCGAGCACTTGCTCCCTCAATTGTCACGAATGACCAGTCTTTACTTGCGAAATTCCTTGTTAATTCCGCCATCATTTTTTCATAACGAGGCTGCATTCGTAACCAATTACATTTACCGCATTTTCCCTGCCGCTCCGCTACCTGATGTGGAGGGCAAAGGCTAATCCGCGAGTTCTTAGCTAACCCGTTCACTTTGGACTACTAACAGGTCCACAGACCACGGTTCAACATAGGCCTATAGCCAAACCTCTAACCTGACATCGTGCAACAACTCTCATTTACACGAACGGACCCTATCGTCATAAGGTAGATCCTCAACTAGGATTACTGCACTCACACTCCTACTAGGAGTAACAGCATCTCAATCATCACCAGCCCTATGGCTGGGTCACGACTACACTATCACTGTACAAACAGCCTAAGGGCTCACATGTGGCATTCCACGTTCCTGGGTCATCGCTCGGACTACGGCCCCGACCAAATCTCTATCATGCCCCGCCCTCAGGTCTCGGGCCGCTGTCTCTCACAGCCGACTGCGCCTGCCCACTGGGCTACAGTCCCACAGTCCACACATATGGTCCAGGCACGGATCGTCCCCAAACGAACCCGCTAATCGTCGCCACGCGACTACTACGCTCACTGAGCAAAAACCCACTCGCTAGTCGTCAATCTACGACCCGAACTCTCTATCGACTCCGGCTACTCTTAGTAAAAGCTAATGTGCCACCCAACCAGCTCTCTCTGGCTAAACGGTACTTGTGCTCCATAAGCACCTAAACGGTTGGGCGTTCTACGCCCCCACGCTAACTCGCCAAAATCTAGTGTTAAGCGATTGCTTAAACTCACCTACGGCTCTTATACACCTCTCCCAACTGGGTTGATGTCACGCCCCGGGGTTTGTTTTAGCGGAAACGATTCATAAAAGTCGAATGTTTGACGTGTGAATTTTTTTTTTTTTTTTTTTTTTAAAGGAGAACCCCTCTTCCCCGGCACGTGCCCAGACCCGCCACACATACAGGATCACTCTGCAAACGGACGGAGTCTCCCCTGTATGTGCACGGCGTAGCGTTCAGTACATGCTCCAACATACACAGCCAATCAATCACAACAATTAACCAGCATTCTAAACTAATAACAGAAGAACCTATGGCCGGCCAATTTGGAAAGGATAAATCCACGGTTTTGAAAGAGCGCCTACCCGGCGTTTACGTTTTGAAAGCTAGTTTCGAAATTAGCATAAATCCACAAGGTTCGAAAGCGGTGCCCACACGACACTTAGATTTTTAAAAACGGTTTTCGCAATCTTTTCTTTGGCTTCTGCCTTTTTGATTTTTAAATGGCCGATAGAAATAAAAGGAAAAAATATTCCACCAGGGGCACTAAATGTAGCCCGTACCGACATCCATGCCGACCCCACGAGGGTATCGCGAACCACTCACATAACTACAAAGTAATGAAAAGCGAGAATAAAAGAATAAACACAGTCCAGGGTCCCCAGCGACCCAGCTGCTCCTGTCCCGTCCTCACCACCGCCTACCTCTCTCCCCGTCTGGACCCTGTCACGAAGTGGGATGTCAGTGACGCAGAAATAGTAAAGCATGAGAATATAGTAAAACAAACCGTGAAGACAACTGGAGCAACCACCCTCCCAAGGAGGAAAGGCAACCTGTACACCTGCGTCCTGTAATACCCGGGCGCGTCGGACAGCTAAACCGACGGCCCGCACCGTACCTGCAGAAACCCGACCACGCCGGACAACTAAACCGACGGGTCGCACTGCTCGCACCTCGGCGCCTCAACCCCACCACTAATAAGGGGCCCCACTACGTCACCTCGTGGGTATACACGGGTCATAGACCACTTTTCCGGAAAAGCGCACCCTTTGCGGTGGCCAAACCGCGGGTGCGCGTGTGGCAACCTCGAGCCAAGTAACCGTAACCACCATCATGTCAGCATCATAATATAAATAACAAGAGTAATGAGGTAAATGAAGTAAAGTGCATAATTGATAACAAAGTAATATTGCGCGCACTCGAAGGTGGCCCGTTGACATATAAGGGTTAAAAGAGAGAATCACCGTCGGTAACTGACGCGAATCACTATAGCGATCCCACTAACATGCATAAGCTATCGCCCACCATTATTTAACCCCAGTACACGTAGAACAGACCCCGTCCAACATGATAGAATTTAGAGGCTAGGGATAAAGTAAATACAACCCACCTGTCGCTAGTAGAAAAACCACGCTCGGCTCCCCGCGTCCCGGCGCGCTCCCCGAAGCTGCAAGACGGGATCCCCGGGCGGGGAGGTCAAGAACCTTTAAACGCGAAGTAAGGAAAAGCCCCAACACCGGCCGGCCCCCGACGGCAGCGACCGAACCCCCCACGCGCCGCCGTGCTGTCCGCGCGGCGCCTCGCATGTGCGGGCTGCCCCGCGGCCGCCCCGCATGCGGGCGCCCCGCACGGCACCCCCGCATGCGCGGCCTGCACCGCGCGGTGCCCCCGCATGCGCAGGCTGCCCCGCGCGGCGCCCCGCACGCGGGTGCTCCGCACGGCGCCCCCGCATGCGCGGGCTGCACCGCGCGGTGCCCCCGCATGCGCGGGCTGCCCCGCGCGGCGCCTTGCATGCGGGTGCCCCGCACGGCACCCCCGCATGCGCGGGCGGCCCCGCACGGCGCCCCGCATGCGGGTGCCCCGCGCGGCGCCCCCGCATGCGCGGGTTGCCCCGCGCGGCGCCCCGCACGCGGGTGCCCCGCACGGCGCCCCCGCATGCGCGGGCTGCACCGCGCGGTGCCCCGCATGCGCGGGCTGCCCCGCGCGGCGCCTTGCATGCGGGTGCCCCGCACGGCACCCCCGCATGCGCGGGCGGCCCCGCACGGCGCCCCGCATGCGGGTGCCCCGCGCGGCGCTCCGCGTGCGATGGCACGCCCCTCTCCTTCCCTCTCCGACGAAATCAAGAAACCCCCCCCTCGCTCGTGACGAGAAAAAGACAAGAAAAGAAAACGAAAACACGGCTCACCTTGTCTTGGTCGGTACCGGGCGAAGGAGAGGGATCGTCCTCTTCGCGTTCGTCGGATCTTTGCGGGGAGGCGATCGATCTCTTCTCTTCCACGCCGGCCGAAGGAAAGGACGAGGGTTTTTGGGGACCGCTCCTCGTCCACGCTCGGATAATGTACGCCAAGGAGGGGGAGGCGAGGTTTAGGAAACCTAATTCCCAAGGCCGACTATTAGACGTTTTGGGCGTAGTGGATTTTGGACTCCAAAATTAAATTTAACCCTCGAGTGAAAGGAAAACAAAAAGGGGTGGTTTAATCCCATACCTCAAAATGGTCGACTAAACTCGATCTGATTGCGGTCCAGAGTTCGGTCCGCCCCCGGTAATTGTGTAAGTCACCTGGGCTACGGTACCAGCTTCCGGAATTTATTCTGGGAGATCCGGGGGTCGGAATCCAAAACCGATCGCGCCGCCGGTCTCCGTTTCGCGAGCTTTACTAACCAAAAATACCCGCGAGCCCCGACCGTCTGCCCAGAAAAATAAGGAAAAATTACCCTCGAACCCCTATTGTCAACCAGACGGTTCAATAAAAATCGACGGAAAGCCCCGAAAGGCAAAATAAATCCGCGGTTATCACACCACTCACCTCTAAAAAACGAGTTTCGTCCTCGAAACTCAGACCCGGGTGGTGGTGAACAGGTTCGGGTAGTTCTCCCTCATTTTAGACTCCAGCTCCCATGTTGCTTCTCGCTCCTCGTGGTTGCTCCAGAGCACCTTCACGTAGGGGATGGCTCGATTCCGCAGTGATTTGCTTTCCCTTGCCAGGATTCTCACGGGGGTTTCCTCGAAGCTTAGGTCTTCTTTAAGGTCGAGTAAGGCGACATCCAGGATATGCGATGGATCGGAGAGGTATTTACGGAGCATCGAAACGTGGAAGACGTCATGGACTCGGTCAAGGTTTGGTGGTAGGGCAAGGCGGTACGCCACTGGGCCGATGCGTTCCACAATCTCGAAAGGCCCTACAAACCGTGGGCTCAGTTTCCCTTTTAGCCCGAACCGTTTGACTCCTCTGGACGGCGAGACCCGCAAGAAAACATGCTCTCCCACTTGGAATTCCAAGTCGCGGCGCCTTTGGTCCGCGTAGCTCTTCTGGCGGCTCTGGGCGGTTAGCAGGCGCTGTCTGATGAGGCGAACCTTCTCTTCCGTTTCCTCCACTAAGTCGGGCCCCAAGAATTTCCGTTCTCCCAGATCGTCCCAACAAATCGGGGATCGGCAGCGTCTTCCATATAAGGCCTCGTAGGGCGCCATCTGGATGCTGGCCTGGTAGCTGTTGTTGTAGGCGAATTCCACGAGAGGTAGGTAGCGTGACCACCCGATCCCCCAATCTAGTACACAGGCGCGGAGCAGGTCTTCGAGGGTTTGTATCACGCGCTCCGACTGTCCGTCCGTCTGAGGGTGGAAGGCTGTGCTGAACTGTAGTTTGGTTCCCATGGCTCGCTGAAGGCTCTGCCAAAATTTCGAGACAAAGCGCGTGTCTCTGTCCGAGGTGATCGATGCCGGCACTCCATGTAATCTCACGATCTCGCTGATATATGTTTGGGCCAACCGTTCTCGGGTCCAGGTCGTATGAACTGGCAGAAAGTGTGCTGACTTGGTTAACCGGTCGACTACGACCCAAATTGCGTCGTGGCCCTGGGGTGAACGTGGGAAGCCCGTGACAAAGTCCATGGTGATTTGCTCCCACTTCCACTCTGGCACCGGTAGGGGCTGTAGCTTCCCTGCTGGCCGCTGATGCTCGACCTTTATCCGTTGGCACACTAGGCAATGAGCTACGTGTCGAGTGACGTCCCCCTTCATGTTGGGCCACCAGTAGGTCTGTTTGAGGTCCCTGTACATCTTCGTGCCTCCTGGATGTGCCGCATAAGGGGCCCGGTGTGCCTCTGTCAAAATTACCTCCTTCAATTCCGACGAATCCGGCACGCAGATCCGTCTGCGGAACCGTAGGGTGCCGTCGTCTTCCACTGCAAAGTCGCTCTCTTGGTCCAGGGGGATCTTGTCTCGTACGCGCTGTAGGTGTGGGTCAGTCTGTTGTCCCTCCCGGATCTTCTCAAGTAGCGTCGGCTTGACCACCAAGGTTAGGAGTTGCCTGACCGTGCCTGTCGGCACCACTTCCAACTGCATTCGTGCGAACTCCGCTATCAAGTGGTTTTGCTCCGTTATCGCGCTCCTTGACGCCCCGTCTTGGCGTCCTTTCCTGCTCAGGGCGTCCGCCACCACGTTTGCCTTTCCGGGATGGTACTGTATCGTCAAGTCGTAGTCCTTCAACAACTCCAGCCACCGCCTCTGCCGCAAGTTTAATTCTTTTTGGGTAAAGATATACTTAAGACTTTGATGATCCGAGAAGACGTTACAGTGGACCCCAAAGAGGTAGTGCCTCCACTGTTTTAAAACGAAGACTACTGCGGCCAGCTCCAAGTCGTGTATTGGGTAGTTCTTCTCGTAATCCTTTAGTTGCCTGGACGCGTAGGCAATCACTTTCCCCTGTTGCATCAGAACCCCACCCAGGCCGATCCCCGAGGCGTCGCAGTACACCTCGTAATCTTCCCCGGGTGTCGGCAGCACAAGTATTGGTGCCCTGGTTAACCTCCTTTTGAGTTCCTCAAAGCTTTCCTGGCATTTGGCCGTCCATATGAACTTCTCCCCTTTTCTGGTCAACCGATTCAAAGGGGTAGCGATCTTCGCGAAACCCTCTACAAAACGCCTGTAGTATCCTGCCAGTCCTAGGAAACTGCGGACCTCTGTCACCGTCGTCGGCGGCTGCCAGTCGACCACGGACTCCACCTTCTTCGGATCCACGGAGATTCCCTGTGCCGAGATCACATGTCCTAGGAAGCCGACTTCGCGTAGCCAGAACTCACACTTCTTGAGTTTAGCGAACAGCTCCTGTTCCCTGAGGGTTTGGAGGACTGTTTGCAAATGGTCCTCGTGTTCTTCGTCGGTAGTGGAGTAGATCAGTATGTCGTCGATGAAAACCACCACGAACCGATCTAGGAAGGGTCTGAAGATCCTATTCATCATGTCCATGAAGACTGCGGGGGCGTTCGTGAGCCCAAAGGGCATAACCGTGAACTCGTAGTGGCCGTACCGGGTCCGGAAAGCAGTCTTCGGAATGTCCTTGTCCCGAACCCGGAGTTGGTGGTAGCCCGACTGTAAATCGATCTTGGAGAAGACCGTCGCCCCTCTCAGCTGGTCGAAGAGGTCATCTATTCTAGGCAGGGGGTACTTGTTTTTCTCTGTGACTTTGTTTATTCCTCTGTAATCAATGCAGAGACGCAGGCTTCCGTCTTTCTTCCGCACGAAGAGTACCGGTGCGCCCCAGGGTGACACACTCGGTCTTATGAACCCTTTATCCAAGAGGTCTTCCAGTTGTGCTTTAAGCTCCTTTAGTTCTGCGAAGGCCATTCGGTAAGGTGCCTTCGAAATAGGCTGCGTGCCCGGTAGTAGTTCGATGGGGAATTCCACCTCCCGTTCAGGGGGCATCCCAGGCAGTTCCGTGGGGAAGACGTCGGGGAAGTCCCTCACCACTGGAATATCGGCGAGCGTCGTCGGGGGTCGGGTAGCCAAATCCACCGATGCTAAGTAGGCCACGCAACCACCCTCCACCAGTCTTCTGGCCCGGGTCGCTGAGATGATCGCCGGGAAGGAGATGCTCTTACCCATCATGTACACATGCTCAGGGAAACCCGGTTCGTGTAGACGCAGCTGTCGCTTGTCACAATCGACGAGCGCCTGGTACCTCGTGAGCCAGTTCATGCCCAGCACCACGTCGTACTCCTTCAGGGGGATTACTACTAGATCCCAAGGGCATGCTAGTCGCCCTAGTTTAATCGGGCAGGCGGTCACGACGCTGACCGCCTCCAAGGTCCCTCCCGCCGTTTGCACTGTCAAGGGATTTTGGAGGGGTGTCTCCTCGAGACCAACCAAAAACACGAAGTCACGGGAAATGAAAGAGTGTGTTGCTCCGGTGTCGAAAAGGGTTCTAGCACGGGAATTGGAAACAGAAGTAGTACCTGCAAGTGCTTCCTCCGGCGGATCTGTCTCTTGGTGGGTCATTGAGAAGACTCTCCCGCCTGGTTGTGGCTGCCGGTCCTCCTCGCGCCGTGGTGCAGGGGGCCTAGACGTCGACGCCGTAGGGGCTTTCCCCCGCCCTGAGAGCTGTGGCGTGGGCGTAGAAGCTGCGGAGGACGCCGACCCCCCGCCTAAGGGGCAGTTGCGGCGGAAGTGCCCTCGTCTGCCGCACCTGAAGCAGTGGTCGCCTCTTTGGGGGCACTCCCCCGGAATGTGCCCTCCCCCGCATATGACACAAGGCCTATTCCCTGGCCTCGGTCCTCCTGTTGGCGCGCTCCGGGACCCTGCCTGAGGTCTCCACCGTTTGGGGGCCCCGCCCCCGCCCCAAGAGCCTCCTCCCGAGTTCTGCTGTTGCCGCTTCCGGTCCTCTAGCCGCGTCGAGTTCTCCCTCCTGGCGCGGGTGACCGCAAAACCCCGCTCCACCGTAGTGGCTCTGTCGACCACTTTCTGGAAGGTGTGTAGCTCGGCTGCTTGCACCACCTCGAAGATATTGCTCCGCAAGCCATCCACAAAGAGCTGCGCCTTGTGTGCCTCGTCCCTTATGACGAACGGGACGCAGTTTGCTAGCCGGACGAACTCCCGCTGATACTCCATGACCGTCCGGTCCCCCTGTTGGATGTGGTTCAGGTCATCCTCCAACTTTTTCTTGACACTGTTGGTGAAGAAGGCCCCGAACAGTTCCTGTTTGAAGGTTGTCCAGGACGGAAATGTGGTACCCTTAGTAGGATCGGGGCGTACCGTCTTCCACCACAAGCGAGCGTTCCCCTCCAAGCAGTGGACCGCTAGGGGAACCCGCTCGTCGTCCTCCATGAGCAGGTCTTCAAAAAGTTTCTCCATCGACCCCACCCATTTCTCAACGACCCACGGATCAGTCGTGTCCCCTTCGAACGTGGGTGGGTCGTATTTCTTGAAGTCCTTTAGGTTGGCCCGCACCCGATCCCGCTCGGTCATCGCACCCGTCCCCTCCCTCGCGGCGGTGGCAGCCACGGTCGGGGCAGGTGTGACTACAGTCTCCTCCAGAGTAACCCTGCTGGTCGTCCCCGACGCCGGTCCCGTAGTCGTCGCCGGTGGTGGTGCTGTCGGTGGTGCCGCGGCCGGCGCTGTCGCCCCCTGTGGGGGACCCGGGGCGACCGTCACCGTCGCGGCCTGTTGCCGTTGCGTCAACTGACGCACGTGCTCAGTAAGGTTGGCCAGATTCCCCGCCATCTCCTGCAGTTGTTGCCGCAGGAGCTGGTTCTCCGCGGCCGTCGACGCTGTTGCGTCTGCTTCCGCGTCCCCGGCCGATGATCTAGTACGGGCCATGTCTGTCGTACATCACAAGAGTCAACTTTAGACTACCCTACTAACAACAACCATAAAGTGAAAGCGAGGACTCAACATTTTCCCCCCTTCGGCCACTCACGTTCTACAGTCCTAAGTCCTACCCATTTCATTCACATGTAGGCAAGTGAGGGTTGTCTACGGATGTCGGCACTAATTGTTGTGATTGAAAGAACTCTCTGATACCATTTAATCTGTCACGCCCCGGGGTTTGTTTTAGCGGAAACGATTCATAAAAGTCGAATGTTTGACGTGTGAATTTTTTTTTTTTTTTTTTTTTAAAGGAGAACCCCTCTTCCCCGGCACGTGCCCAGTCCCGCCACACATACAGGATCACTCTGCAAACGGACGGAGTCTCCCCTGTATGTGCACGGCGTAGCGTTCAGTACATGCTCCAACATACACAGCCAATCAATCACAACAATTAACCAGCATTCTAAACTAATAACAGAAGAACCTATGGCCGGCCAATTTGGAAAGGATAAATCCACGGTTTTGAAAGAGCGCCTACCCGGCGCTTACGTTTTGAAAGCTAGTTTCGAAATTAGCATAAATCCACAAGGTTCGAAAGCGGTGCCCACACGACACTTAGATTTTTAAAAACGGTTTTCGCAATCTTTTCTTTGGCTTCTGCCTTTTTGATTTTTAAATGGCCGATAGAAATAAAAGGAAAAAATATTCCACCAGGGGCACTAAATGTAGCCCGTACCGACATCCATGCCGACCCCACGAGGGTATCGCGAACCACTCACATAACTACAAAGTAATGAAAAGCGAGAATAAAAGAATAAACACAGTCCAGGGTCCCCAGCGACCCAGCTGCTCCTGTCCCGTCCTCACCACCGCCTACCTCTCTCCCCGTCTGGACCCTGTCACGAAGTGGGATGTCAGTGACGCAGAAATAGTAAAGCATGAGAATATAGTAAAACAAACCGTGAAGACAACTGGAGCAACCACCCTCCCAAGGAGGAAAGGCAACCTGTACACCTGCGTCCTGTAATACCCGGGCGCGTCGGACAGCTAAACCGACGGCCCGCACCGTACCTGCAGAAACCCGACCACGCCGGACAACTAAACCGACGGGTCGCACTGCTCGCACCTCGGCGCCTCAACCCCACCACTAATAAGGGGCCCCACTACGTCACCTCGTGGGTATACACGGGTCATAGACCACTTTTCCGAAAAAGCGCACCCTTTGCGGTGGCCAAACCGCGGGTGCGCGTGTGGCAACCTCGAGCCAAGTAACCGTAACCACCATCATGTCAGCATCATAATATAAATAACAAGAGTAATGAGGTAAATGAAGTAAAGTGCATAATTGATAACAAAGTAATATTGCGCGCACTCGAAGGTGGCCCGTTGACATATAAGGGTTAAAAGAGAGAATCACCGTCGGTAACTGACGCGAATCACTATAGCGATCCCACTAACATGCATAAGCTATCGCCCACCATTATTTAACCCCAGTACACGTAGAACAGACCCCGTCCAACATGATAGAATTTAGAGGCTAGGGATAAAGTAAATACAACCCACCTGTCGCTAGTAGAAAAACCACGCTCGGCTCCCCGCGTCCCGGCGCGCTCCCCGAAGCTGCAAGACGGGATCCCCGGGCGGGGAGGTCAAGAACCTTTAAACGCGAAGTAAGGAAAAGCCCCAACACCGGCCGGCCCCCGACGGCAGCGACCGAACCCCCCACGCGCCGCCGTGCTGTCCGCGCGGCGCCTCGCATGTGCGGGCTGCCCCGCGGCCGCCCCGCATGCGGGCGCCCCGCACGGCACCCCCGCATGCGCGGCCTGCACCGCGCGGTGCCCCCGCATGCGCAGGCTGCCCCGCGCGGCGCCCCGCACGCGGGTGCCCCGCACGGCGCCCCCGCATGCGCGGGCTGCACCGCGCGGTGCCCCCGCATGCGCGGGCTGCCCCGCGCGGCGCCTTGCATGCGGGTGCCCCGCACGGCACCCCCGCATGCGCGGGCGGCCCCGCACGGCGCCCCGCACGCGGGTGCCCCGCACGGCGCCCCCGCATGCGCGGGCTGCACCGCGCGGTGCCCCGCATGCGCGGGCTGCCCCGCGCGGCGCCTTGCATGCGGGTGCCCCGCACGGCACCCCCGCATGCGCGGGCGGCCCCGCACGGCGCCCCGCATGCGGGTGCCCCGCGCGGCGCCCCCGCATGCGCGGGTTGCCCCGCGCGGCGCTCCGCGTGCGATGGCACGCCCCTCTCCTTCCCTCTCCGACGAAATCAAGAAACCCCCCCCTCGCTCGTGACGAGAAAAAGACAAGAAAAGAAAACGAAAACACGGCTCACCTTGTCTTGGTCGGTACCGGGCGAAGGAGAGGGATCGTCCTCTTCGCGTTCGTCGGATCTTTGCGGGGAGGCGATCGATCTCTTCTCTTCCACGCCGGCCGAAGGAAAGGACGAGGGTTTTTGGGGACCGCTCCTCGTCCACGCTCGGATAATGTACGCCAAGGAGGGGGAGGCGAGGTTTAGGAAACCTAATTCCCAAGGCCGACTATTAGACGTTTTGGGCGTAGTGGATTTTGGACTCCAAAATTAAATTTAACCCTCGAGTGAAAGGAAAACAAAAAGGGGTGGTTTAATCCCATACCTCAAAATGGTCGACTAAACTCGATCTGATTGCGGTCCAGAGTTCGGTCCGCCCCCGGTAATTGTGTAAGTCACCTGGGCTACGGTACCAGCTTCCGGAATTTATTCTGGGAGATCCGGGGGTCGGAATCCAAAACCGATCGCGCCGCCGGTCTCCGTTTCGCGAGCTTTACTAACCAAAAATACCCGCGAGCCCCGACCGTCTGCCCAGAAAAATAAGGAAAAATTACCCTCGAACCCCTATTGTCAACCAGACGGTTCAATAAAAATCGACGGAAAGCCCCGAAAGGCAAAATAAATCCGCGGTTATCACAGTTGAGGCACCACAACAACAGTTCACCAACTCCGGTGATTAACACGCGAACCCTACGGTGGCAACCCCTGCCGTTATACTGATCCGTCAGACCGGTGCCACAAAATTCCCGCTCGCTTGCGAGGTTTTCGAATCTCGAAACCTACCCTGGGTCTTACCATCCCCCACTACGCGGCAATTCAGCCACAAAGATATGCCACACGGTCACTACCGTCATCGGGGCGAACTTTCGCCACCAGGCCCGTAAGTCTTTCTTGCCCTAACTTTTAGGACACAGCAACTTGGCTCTCCCAACATAGCGATCACCGTCATCTTGTAAGTCGGTCTCTCACCGGACCTCATTAGTCACGCTTTGTCAGCAAACTAGCCAACACCCGCTTATAACACCTCTCGCTGTAGGTGCAGGGTGCGCCGACATAAGCTCGGCGGCCATTACCACTCCTTCTATTGTCTCCCCTACATGCGGCGACACCAGGCGCTCATGCATCGTCTATGCAGCCTCAACTTGCTGCGCTATCAGCCACTGGAGCCTACCAACCTACTCCGGCTGTCGCCTCGACGCCTCTCTAGGCGTCGGAACCGTTTTCCTGCTGGCAAGAAGCTTCCGCCTGTAGGCAAAAGTTTCCGCCCGCTGCTGGACCACACCTATAAGTGCGGCCACCTGCTATCGCAACTCGTGTATCTTGTTCGACCCAGAGCCCTCTCGTGGCTCGAGTCGAGACAAGGCGTCTCCCTATGTGGTGTCATGGCCAATCTCCACACCACACGAAACGATTAGCCCAAATTTAGCCATTTGAGCAACACGTACACTAAACACCGACAAAAAGGCTCGTCGACCCAATCATGCGAAAGCATAAGAGAGCACTCCCTTTCATCTCCAACATTACATTGTCGGCCGTCAACGTAATAGTCCGAAGAATGAAAGCTCATTACCCTCGATCAGTCCCAATATCCTTCTTGGGAACAACAATAACCAATCAAGTACTCTCGCCCAAAATCCACGTACTCTCTCGTGTTTAATCCCTAGGGTCTCCCTAAGGTTTGCTAACCACCTAGGACTATTCCTAGACTCTGATACCACTCTAATCTGTCACGCCCCGAGACCGCCAATTTGTACAGTTCGGGCACGCCAACAGACCCGTCAATCGGGTATGACCTCTCACTACCCGAAAGGAACGGTAACATTCAAAACAATACATCAAGTGTATGTGGAAGCTCAATATCAGAGTACTAAAATCACCACTAACTTAAAACTTTCATTCGATAAACAAATAGTTTAAGCAGGTATGAAAGCATGATAAGCATGAACCATAAATAAACTTTATTACATTTCCATCTCTCAACTTGCAATTAAATAATATTACAAATCTTTACATCTTTTCCTCACAATACATGGTTCACACAAAATATAAAAAGAATGGTACCTCTGCTAGACCCTCTAGGTCTCTATGCTGCTGGGCTCTTGCCCCTGTCGTCTGTCTCGACCGCTGTATCTGGACCTGGAAAAATGGTCACCCGAGGGTGTGAGAACTACTTAAAGTTCCCAGTGGGTTCAACCATCGAGAAAGAATGTCCTACACTGCTTGGTCCAATGGAAGCAATAATAATAGAATGCTAGGAAAACTATAAACCTCAATATTAAAATGCTGATGTGCATATAATAGGTCACTACACTATCTGTGTATACTCAACGACCCGACACTACTCTGTCTAGCCATACCAGGCAACTATCCATCAACTCGGCAACTATGCCGCTGTATACAGGGTTCAACTAACCCGGCCACCTTGGCCAGTCTATTTCCACTTTATTCTTTTTACATTCTGGTGCTTTAGTTAAAGTTAACCCTCGGAGATTCTTACCCAAAGGGCCCCAGCCCAGTAGTCATGCTACCACAAGACGAGAATCTCTAAGGTTGCCAATAGCACACGCCGGTACTACCCCGCCCCAACGAAGTAAATGTGTCCTTCGGGTCACTACTTGGGAGAGGGCACTGCCCTTTACGTCCGATCAGGTGCGCCCGGGGAGAGGGCAAGCCCTTTACGTCTCGCAGAACCACATTTCACCTTCGAAGGCACGCCCGTTTTATTATCTTTTCTTATCTTTTAATTTCTTTTCTCTTGGCACTTAGCCCTTTTGCACTTTATCCATTTGCCTTTGTCTTTACTCTTAAGCACTTGCTTTTCTTTGCTTTCTCACTCGAGCCTTCAGCTCGCATTGCCACTTGCAATTTCTTTCACTTTTTCCTTTAGCCTTTCCAAGGTATCTCGTCCAACAGGTCACTGCCCAAGGAGTCCTGCTCCCAAACTGACGAGTCTCAACCTGAATGCGCCATTTGCATTCTCTTTCTGTTCTCTTTCTTTTAAGCCTTTTGCTTATCTTGCTTATTAAGCCACTTTTAGCTTTCTCTTAAGCTTTATCTTTTTCATTAATTCATCCCTTACCCTATGTCACGCCCCGGGGGGTCAAACCACGCCCCGGGCTCGCCAACAGATCCGCCGTCTGTACGGAAACTGCCGTACAGACGAAGCGTCCAACCTGCAAAGAGATCTATCGCTAAACAAGTATCAGAGCGGAAAAGGAGCTATGCAGAAGGAAGAAAACCGAATAACTGAAATCACTAAGTAAAGAGTCCAAATACATGAGTCCACTATCTCCCAAAACATAAGTACAGTACCACTGTCTAGTACAAAAGAGGAAACCAAAAAGGTACAGGTCACTCTATCACTGACTCGACCGGCACGGGTAGGAACTAGTCGGCGACGCCCTTACCTCGGTCAGAGGACTCCGCACGAGCCGAGCCTGGAAAAGACGCCTCAGGAACACCTGTCACACGCAGCGGGTGTGAGATCAACTGCAAAAGCAGATCTCAGTGGGTACCGCTGCCAGAACTCACGGTGGGCCCACCAAGTCCGCTGGAGGCAAAAACAGATAGATAGATAAATAGATAGATAGATAGATAGATAGATAGATAGATATGCAAGCAGGAAATGAATCTACCACTATATGCCTCAATACTATGCTCGAAGGAAAAACATCTAAGAACATATGCCACAACCACCCGCTCATGTCACCAAATCTCTACGACTGCCCCATAGGGGCCAGTCGAGCCTGCGCCTGTCGACTAGGAGCGCACCTGCCCACCACCACACATCCACTTGAGGACGGGATTTACGTGGGGCGTCCTGTCCGACTGTCTCAATCTCTCTCAAGTAGCCGCCTGGTAGCTCGGCCAGGGGCGAGTACCCACCTGGTAGCACGGCCAGGGGTATCAACATCTCAACGCATCCGGAGCGTGACCCGAGGGGCGCGACCCCACCGGGTAAGGATCATGTCACATCTATCTCAGGAAGCGGCACCTGCAGGCTATAATCCTCGATCAAGTAGATCGGAAAACTCGAATGACTCTACTCACAATCAAGTCGGAAAACCAACCCTCGACTAAATCTGGTAATGCTACTAACATCCTGAGACTCTGAAGTATAGCTAGAAAATCCAGGAATCCCCCTTTCTCGGCCCCCGGCACGAGATCAATACTCACAAGGGGTTTCCCACAATTTAGAACAATATTCTGGCAGTTACCAGATAGGAGTAATAATGGAAAGGAACACGATACCTTTGCATTTCGAAGCAATGTAGAGCAATCCGTGATTTTTAAATAGAACAACCCACCTGTGCTCAACCCGCAAAGTCGCGCGCCAAATGAAGGTCCCTAAGCGATCCTGCAGCTCCTCGCGGCAAAACGTGCACCACCGGTCACGTAGCAAGCTAGCGCTAAGTAACCACTGCGGAAACGGTGAAAACTGGGGTCAGAAAAACCCGCGGCCCAAAACCGCGCTCAAAACGGCGGTGCAAACCCAACCGCCGATGAAGAAACGCCGGGCGTTGCGCGGAAAGCCCATCGCGCACCCGCCGCGGCGCACCGTCGAGTCGAAGACGACGGCACAGAGCGGCCCACGGCCGAACAGCCCAAAGAACCCGGCCCCGCGCGGCGGCGGCCTGCCGCGCGGCCGGCAGCGCCGCGCGGCGCCCTACAGTGCCGCGCGCCCAGCGCGCGGCCTACAGGGCCGCCCGCGCGGCACCTCAGCAGGGCCGCGCGCCTAGCGCGCGGCCCGCAAGGCCGCACGACCCCATAGGCCGCCCGCGCGGCACCTCTGCAGGGCCGCGCGCCCAGCGCGCGGCCCGCAAGGTGTTGGGTTATATGTAATAAGGATCTAAATAGGGGAAAAAAAAACCTAGAGGGGGGTGAATAGGTGTAAACGTATAAACACTCAAAAATCGTTGCGATAAAAACCCAATGCGGAAATAAAAATTAACTCGCAAGATTTTTACGTGGAAAACTCCATCACCGGAGTAAAAAACTACGGGACCGATAACACGGCAGAAATCCACTAGAATTAAAACACGTACAAGGTGATTTACCGTACACACTTACGACTCAACCTTTTCCATACGCTCCTAGAGGATCTTCTCCGCTCGCTCCGCGACGCTTCTCGAATCCCCGATCTGCGCCCAACGCCGAATCCACGACGTCCAACCGAGTCCACGGTCTTCACCCAATAGCACCCTTCGAATCCACGAATGTGCCTCGCTCCGAATCCACGAGAGCGGTTGAACCTTGAATCCACAAGGACACGCGAATCCACGCGCCGATTTTTGGGGTAAATCGTTGTTTTTGGTGGTGATGATCTGCCGAATACTTAGATCAAAGATAGATCGGAAATACCATCTAAGTATTCATTAGTTTGATTCAACTCAAGATGTGAGTATGAATACCTAGAATCAAACTAATCAATATAGATGAAGAAACAAAGAGTATTCTCTAATGATTTCCTTTCTTCTCTATATGTGGATCTAGGGCCGTATGAAATGATATATGAATATGACGGCTCTATTTTGGATTCTGGATTCACCCTAGAAAAAGAGTCATAGGGTCTATTTATAGGCTAGAAACCCTAGGAAGGAGATAAGAATCAAAAACCTAACATTTCTGGAATTTTGACGGACGGCGATCCGGATCGGATTTGGGCGATCCGGATTGCAGTTGCAATAAAGACGGTTTCCAGAAAACAAACGTTCGGGATCCGGATCGGAATGCCTGATCCGGATCGTTCATACATTTCAGAGAACTCAACGTTCGGGATCCGGATCGTGAGATGCTGCGATCCGGATTGAAGTAATGTATGAAACAACAACCTTCGGGATCCGGATCGCTGGCTCTGATCCGGATCCTGAACATGTCCGAACACCAGTTTTTGATTTTTATGCAGTTAAAAATTCTTCCAAGTGTTTCTACACTACAAGAAGTATTCGGATCACACAAAAATATTTAGTTAAACATACCTGATCCTTTTGAATTCTTCTTTCTTGAGATTGAGTTGAATGATCCAACTTTCTTTACCTTCAATCTTCAAGACTTGAAACTTTCACGAAACTACGCCAACTCAAATTCCGTAACAATCTCCCCCTTTGGCGGTTTCGTGACAAAACACAGATCCACTCAAGAAAATTCAAAAAGATATTTTTGTTGCTATCACCATACAACAAAAATTTACAATGGAGATCCGAAAATTTAAAAACATGAGATAAACTCCTAAAACAGACTCTAGACTTAGACATCTGTACTCTCTGCACAAAGAAATCATCCTTGACAAAAAGAGATCGTTAGATACCTCAAGAATATTTAGCATTCAAAACCTAGTACAGAGATAGAGTTTATCTGATCATCATGACATTTGAGAATTCAGATATGTAAGAAAATCATAGTCAAAAACCAACATATCTTCTATGCAATTAAAAACCAAATGTCACAAAATGTTAGTCCAACATCAACTTGTTAGTCATAATACATGCCCAAATAGTTAGTCGAATAGATAGTAGAGACATGCAAACAATCACCAGATAAAAACCAAAGTTGAAGTTGAAATGATACTTACCTTGATGTATACAAAATTTTCACATCAGCATTGTTCATCATTGTACCTTGATGCAGTCATCATTGTTCATCATTGTACCTTGATGTATACAAGATTTTCACAATTTTCACAATTTTCACATCATCATTGTTGTTCAAGTTCTCTAAACTCTCTCCCCCTTTTTGTCACAAACAAAGCCAAAAATTACCGAAGTGGAGAGAATGGTTAACAGTTCAAGTTGGAGAACTAAAGACTAAAACTAAAACTTAAAAACCTGCACAAAAGAGAGATTTAAACATATGCATAATAAACAGAAATTGGAAGGATACGGATTATTCAGACTCGTCTGAACTGATACAGCCGAGAATTTGGAATATCTTCTTTAATCGCTTGTTCATTGATGATTGATTCTTATTTACCTTCTTTATTTCTTCCTTTACCTCAATTAGTTCATTTGATATACGTTCTTGCTCGTTGGAGAGCCTTTGCTGTTCTTTATAGATTGAGGTAACCGATGCATCATCATCAGAGGTTGATTGCGGTGCTTGTTGTGCCGGAGGTGCTGGTTGGACTGGAGGAGCTGCTGCCGGTGCAGAGGTTGTCGCTTGTTGTTGTTGTGCTCGTTGCCGGTGAGGAGGTATGAAGGGTTCATCTGGCTTCGTCGAGAGAGACTTTACAATTGTTGTTTCATTGATCGTTCCTAGACTGTGCATATAGGAGCTCGCATTTGTGTCAGCTTTAAATTTGCGAAGAATGCGCATGATGATCATTGGATAAGGTAGTCTCTCTGACGGATGAGCATGCTCCACATATCGTGCCATCCTTGACCAGATGACGTAAGGAATGTTTAAGTTAGCTCCCATTGCTGCTGTGGGGTTTCCAAGTAGATAAAGGAATATCATTCTTTCCCACCGAAGAACCTTTGTGTTCATGTTTGGAATGACATTATAACAAGCAATGAGGTTCAAGAAGCGGTACTCTGGTCGTAGTTCTTTTGAGAAAACGGAGTTTCCTGTCGACCGAGTATCTGGAACACAGATTCCATCAACTACCACTCTCCAGGAGTAGGTGTTGAAGACTTGATTCTTCAGGTAATGAGTCCCATCGGCTCGGGCGTCCATCCCTAATACCTCTCCAATCAGTTGGGGCGTCACTTTGATCTTAACATTCTTGACCAATGTTTGAAAATCTCGGCGACCGCTCTCCTGATCAACTAGATAGCAAGCATTCTGATAAAACATTCTCACAGAGTGAAGACAATAACCAGTTGTTTCCGGGAAATTGCAAATGGGAGCAAGACCTATCTGGTCAAACAAAGTCCCAAACGTCCGAGAACGCTCCTTTAAGGCTTTTACATCAACATGCCTTTCTCCAATGCATTCTCTGTTTTCAAAATCCTTTATTCTAGCCGAGCTGACAAAGTCTTGTGGAGGTGCTTGCCTATCAGCTGGTTGCTCAATGGAGATTCCTTGTGCACTCCCTCTTTTGCGAGCAACACTTTTTCTTCTTGTCTTCCCAGAAGTTTCTTCCATTGGAGCTTTGCCTTTCTCAGCAGCAGTGGGCGGAGCCTTCGATGTTTCTGCAGGTGCTTTTCCCTTTGAAGCAGTCGGAACAGTCGTTGCTTCAACTTGCAGTTCATCCCAATTAATTGATTCCGTTTCAGATTCTGTATCGGAATCATCTTTAGCTTTCTTCGCTTTCTTAGCCTTCTTAGCCCTCTTGGGCTTGACAGTGTCTCTCGTATGTACCATAGCAGCAAGTAGGAAAACAATCCAAGTGATCACCATTGCTATTGGTTTCTTGAGAAAAGAAATCCTGTGTGGAACAACTCAAGAACATGAAAAAATTGTTAATTTTCAAAGATTTGAAAAATTGTACCCAAACAATCATAATCATGTAGAGAGACTAAGAATCAAATTAGTTTTGCAAAAGGACTTTTAAAAATAGATCAATTGCATGATTTTCGAAAATCCTTATTATATGCCCTAAAACCGAAATTTTAGAAATCGAAGCCTAAAAATCCGTTAATCAGGAGAATACCTAGCATATAATCAAAACTAATCTACCCAGAGTTCTTATTTCAAAAGAAATTTGATCAAAAACCATCCACAAACAAAATTGATCCAAGAAATTCATCACGTTTGAGGAGGAATAGAGAAAAACGGTGAAAAACCGAGATTTTGATCAATAAAACTTACTTGGAGTTGAAGAACTTGAGTTTGAAAGCTTCCAAGAAGGGTGAAATCTAGAGAGAGAAGCTCTGGAAACTTTGGAACAAAAGATTGGAGTAAAAGAAAATTAAAACCCTTTTGTTCTTTATAAAACCCTAGCCGCGATCCGGATCAGTTCATGATAGCGATCCGGATCGGCTACCCGCAGTGAGAAACTGCGTTCGGGATCCGGATCGGCAGGTCCAATCCGGATCGTCAGCCCGCAGAAGAATACCTGCGTTCGGGATCCGGATCATCTTGCCCGATCCGGATCGGCTCCAACTTTTTCTTTAGAAAATTTCAGAGAAATTCAAGAAAAACCAGAAAAAGATTGTAAGCACAAATGTGTATCAACTTTAAACAGAAATCATCGTTTCATACAACAAGAATTAGATTATGCCAAATCTATCAATAATATCCAAAAATGAAACGAGAATTTACAAAAATTAAATCCCTTAAAGTTGAACACCTTCAATTACATCTAACTTGATCTTATGAGTAATGCCTTTATCAAATCATCAATTCAGTAAAGAAAATGAAATACAAAGATCAATAGATGTTTGAAATCCCAAATATAGTAGATAATGTATCTAGACAATCTGTTGAAGAGAGTGGCTCTTTGAGCATCTTTCTTTAAAAACCCACCTTATACCAACCTTGAAATTTGACGGAGTCAAGTATTTCAACATGCATTTTACTTAATCAAAATTTGAACAACCATGCTTGGTATACATGTGGTAGCTGCACACAATACTCGGACGACCGAGGTGGTAGCTCTTTCCTCCATGTGGTGGTAGTTTTCACACTCCTCATTGGGATGTAACTCTTTCCACATCTTTTGAGCATTTTACTTTTCTTTGACTCCCCCTCAATTGGCTATCAATTATTTAAGATATAAAGTATTCAACCAAAAATTGATCTCGATTTCATACTCGACTAAACAGTCAAATAAGATAATGACTATACCAAGAGATCATTGAGAGAGAGGAATTGACTTTGATCACTCAGAAGATGATTTAATTAACATAAATGATCATTGCAACAGTGAAATATTATGATGGCGAAAGCATAATAAATTTCTAAATGTGCGAAAAGATGCAATTAAAGTCAATTATGATCTATGCTCAATTAATGTCCTATGTACAGACATAGATAATGAACAAAACAAAACAAAGACAAAACATATCCTAAGCAAAGGTTTCAAAAAGAAGTTTATTTCAAGGAAAGCATTCCAATTGCTTTTCGCAAATGAATAAAACGTTTTTGATCCAAAGGTTTTGTTAGAATGTCAGCTAATTGATCCTCAGTTGAAATATATGAAAGTTGAAGAGTATTTGATTCAACTAGCTCTCTAAGAAAATGATATCTAAGTTCAATATGTTTTGTTCTAGAGTGCAACACAGGGTTTTTAGAAATGTTAATTGCACTTGTGTTGTCACAAAGAATTGTTACCGAAGATGCTGAAATCCGGAAGTCGCTCAATACGCTTTTCATCCAAATGAGTTGAGTTGAGCAACTTCCAGCTGAAATGTATTCCGCTTCGGCAGTCGAGAGTGCTATGCAATTCTGCTTTTTACTGTGCCATGCAACAAGGCAATGGCCAAGATAGAAGCATGCACCACTCGTGCTTTTCCGATCATCCACTGATCCTGCCCAATCGGCATCTGAGTATCCAACAATATCCAAACTTGTTCCCATAGGATACCAAATTCCGAAATTAATTGATCCTTTGATATACCGGATGATCCTTTTCACCGCTTTCAGGTGAACCTCCTTTGGTGCAGATTGATATCTCGCGCAGATCCCAACACCAAAAGATATATCCGGGCGACTAGCCGTGAGGTAAAGTAGACTTCCAATCATACTTCGATACAGTTTCTCGTCTACATTCTCACTTTGTGATTCACTTCCAAGTCCCTTGTTGCTAGTTCCCATTGGAGTCGGAAAATCCTTCGAATTTTCAAGATCAAACTTTTTAACCAACTCCATTGCATACTTGGATTGACTCAAGTGAATACCTTCATCATTTTGTTTAATTTGCAATCCAAGGAAATAAGTCAATTCGCCCATCATGGACATCTCAAATTCGCTTTCCATGGTCTCCGCGAATTTAGAAGCATCATTATCTCTTGTTGCGCCAAATACAATGTCATCGACATAGATTTGTGCTACAATGAAATTGCTTTGATAATGCTTCACAAAGAGAGTCCTATCAGCTCCCCCTCGAGTGTAGCCCTTCTCCAAAAGGTGCTTTGTCAACCTTTCGTACCATGCCCGCGGTGCTTGTTTCAGACCGTAAAGAGCCTTTTTCAAACGAAAAACATGGTTAGGTTGTTTATGGTCTACAAAACCTTTCGGTTGAGCCACATAAACTTCCTCATTTAAAAACCCATTTAGAAATGCGCTCTTAACGTCCATTTGAAATAATTTGATTTTAAAATGACAAGCAATAGCAAACAGTATACGAATGGACTCGAGTCTAGCTACAGGGGTGAATGTTTCGTCAAAGTCTATACCTTCTACTTGAGAGTAGCCTTGAGCAACTAATCGTGCCTTGTTCCTAATGATAGTACCATCCTCATTTTTCTTATTCTTGAAAATCCATTTGGTACCTATCACATTGTGTTGCTTTGGAGGCTTCGTTAATTCCTAGACTTTGTTTCGCTCAAATTGATGGAGCTCTTCCTGCATTGCTTTAATCCAGTAGTCATCCTGAAGAGCTTCATGTTACGGCATTTTGGTGTTGGCATATTTCGTGAGTCAAGTCAGTGAGTTGAGTCGGAGTCTTAAAGGGATCAAATTGTCAATCAGCTTTCAAAGACTTAGAGAAGATTCAACAAGAGCTCAAGTTGACACTCAGTGTCTTGAGTCTTGAAGATTGAAGTTGAAGAATTGTGGATCAGTTACATCAATCTCAAGAAGAAAGTATTCAAGAGGATCAGGTATGTTTAACTAAATAATTTTGGTGATCCGAATACTTTCTTATAGTGTAGAAACACTTGGATGAATTTTTAATGTCATAATAATCAAAAACTGGTGTTCGGACATGTTCAGGATCCGGATCAGAGCCAACGATCCGGATCCCGAAGGTTGTTGCTTCATACAAGACTTCGATCCGGATCCATGCAATTTCCGATCCGGATCCCGAATGTTAAGTTTTCTGATTTGTATGAACGATCCGGATCGGGCAATGCGATCCGGATCCCGAACCATGGTATTTCTGGAATCGTCAATCTCGTTACGACGATCCGGATCGCAGTAAATCCGATCCGGATCGCCGTCCTAAAAATTTCCAGATAAGGTATGTTTTTGATTCTTATCTCTTTCCAAAGGTTTCTAAACTATAAATAGACACTTAGGGTTTCTCAAAAACGTGGGAGCTACGGCCGATCTTTTCATAAAACTCTTGAGAGCAACCCTAGAGGCTAGGTTTTTATCGATCTTCTTTATAGCCTCTTTTAGGTCAATTCGAAGGTTCTTTCAAGAACATATCTTTTGTCGAATTGATCTAATCTTTGCTTAGAGATTTCTTCTACGGTTCCTCAATGAGAATCTAAGCAAAGGATCACCATCGAAGTCAATATTCTTATCGACTGAGTTTGCGTCGTGGATTCGACGTGGCATCGTGGATTCGGTGTGCTAAAGGCGTTTCGTGGATTCGAAATGTGTGCTCGTAGATTCGAGTGGCGTTCGTGGATTCGAACGTGTGCAGTGGGCGTGCAAAATCGGTGGAGCGCGAGGTCCAAGAAATTGAAGGAGGGGTTAAATCCGTGGAGACGTTAATCACCTTGTTATTCTTCCTTTCTTAGGGATTGTTATTGCGTGGATATCCAACCGGTCAGCGCAAGGTCCGAAGAAGCTGAAGGAGGGGTTTGAGTCCGTGGAGTCGGTAATCACCTTGTTATTCTTCTATTCTTATTGGATTGTTATTGCGTGTTGGTCCCGTGGTTTTTCTCCTGGATTGGAGTTTCCACGTAAATCTCGGTGTGCTGTTTTTATTTTCCGCATTGGTTTTTATTTTGCATTGAGATTGAGTTTTTAAGTATTACACCTATTCACCCCCCCTCTAGTTGTTTGATAGTACCTATTTAGATCCTTGTGGATCCTATAAAAACCTACAATTGGTATCAGAGAGGGTTTTAGGTTTATCTATCATGATGGGTGAAAGTGGTAATATTTATAGACCTCCTCTTTTTGATGGGACTAATTATGCTTATTGGAAAGTGCGGATGAGAGCTTTTCTCATCTCAATTGATGAGCGTGTTTGGCAAACCGTGGAACACGGTTGGGTGCATCCTGTTGAGGAAGTAGGAAATTCTACTACCCCAAAACCTCTCTCTAGATGGTCCAAAGAGGAATTTGAAAGATCTTCTTACAATGGGAAAGGTATGAACGCTTTATTTAATTCTCTTTCCTCGACTGAGTTCACAAGAATTTCCGCGTGTGAAACCGCGAAGGAAATTTGGGATATTCTCAAAATTACACATGAGGGTACTAATCTTGTAAAAATTCAAAAGCTCCAGATGCTTACAAGTCAATTTGACTCTATTCATATGGAAGAGTATGAATTGTTTACAGATTATTACACTAGACTTCAAGATGTAATAAATACATGTACTAATTTAGGAGAAAAGATCCCGGAGTCGATAATTGTAAGAAAGATACTTCGGACTCTTCCGGAACGGTTTAGGCAAAGGTTACCGCCATTGAAACCGTTAGTCATCCGGATGAGATGAGTATAGAGGAATTAGTAGGTGCTTTGCAAACTTATGAAATGACTTTTCCTACTAATCAAGTTTCTTCCAAGTCTTCTTCTAAGCTTACAGGTATTGCATTCAAATCAACAAAGGAAGAAGATAGCGAATCAAGTTCCGACGATGAAATCTCTTTTGCCGATTTTGAAGAACAATTGGCGCGGATCGTAAAGAAATTTCGTCGGAAGTTTTGGAAGAATCGAACCGATGGATCTTCATCCACGAAATCTTCTAAAGGATCATCGGGTTCTAAATCCTCTAAACTCAAAGGCTTTGCAAAACCTTCTAAAGAAAAAGAAAAGGATGATTTCGAAGGGGAAATCCAATGCTATCGATGCAAAGGCTACGGCCATTTTTCAACGGATTGTCCTTCTAAGAAATCATATAGAAAGAAGGCTTTGCAAGCAAAAACTTGGGACGATTCTACTTCTAATGAATCGACCTCAAGTAAAGGGGAAAAAGTTGTTGCCTCTCATGCCTCTTATATTCCCTCTTCTAATGGTTGCTTATCATCTTTAATCACTGACTCTATTCCTTTGATTTTGCATGAAACATCAACATCCGGCGGAGAGTCATCAAGTGAGGGGGAGTCGGACGAGGAAGAACTCGTTGAGGCATATCAACAACTTCTTGCGGAATCT
Source organism: Tillandsia leiboldiana (assembly GCA_029204045.2). Taxonomy (NCBI): domain Eukaryota; kingdom Viridiplantae; phylum Streptophyta; class Magnoliopsida; order Poales; family Bromeliaceae; genus Tillandsia; species Tillandsia leiboldiana. The sequence continues at coordinate 25,964,205 of CM055061.1, forward strand.
AAGAAGATGGCCAAGCATATCAAGAAGTTGAGGAAGCAACGACTTGAGAATCAAGACGAGAATCATGCTTTAAAGATAAAACTTCATGATCTCGAGGAGGAACAAGGACGTTTATTGAATAACAATAAAATCCTCCAAGAAAAGCTAAACCAATCGGAGACAAACGCTAAATCATATACGGACAAGATTGGTTTTCTAGAAAAACAGTTTGAGGAGATTCATGTCACCAACCAAGTATTGACCAAGCAAGTTCATGAACTCAAATCCGACATACAAAGGCTTTCAACCGTTTCCAAGAAATTTGATTGTATATCCGGATTAGGTCAAACAAGCAAGGTTGGTTTGGGATTTAAAAAGGATCAAATTGTGCATGCTTCAAGTTCCACATTCAAATTGAAAGGAAGAACGTGTCACTTATGTGGACTTGAAGGACATTTGGTGAAGAATTGCCCGAAAAAGAGAAAGAAGAGTCTTCGGCAACTTCATCTACGGAGCGAACTCAACGGAATCAAAAGACACACCAAGTCAATGGAGTTCACTCAAACCACCAAAGGTCCGAGCCACAACATCAATCATACAAGTGGATCATTGCGAGGCAAAGACCTAAGGTGGACCAACAGTCAAAGCGGACAACCCCCGGCCACAACGAATCAAGACAACCCAAAATCCAGCGATTTTGGATTCGGAAAGGTGATATCTTTCCGTGTCTTAAGTTCTAATTAGCTTATGACTGTATGTAATGCTTTGATTGGTTTTCCCTTCATATTTTTTTGAATCTCTGCATTACATGTTTTCAATGCTCTTCGTTTTTATGTTTTGTTATTTAAACAAAAGGTTTTTAATGAACAAGTGCATTGAATGAAAAGGATTTTCACTTTCAATCACTCCAATTTAATTTTATATGGATTATCAACTTTACTCCATAATCATAATCCTAAAGATACTTCATTATAGGAGTTTTTGATATTATAAGCATCAAATTTTTGAAATCATGTGTGATCTTTAGTTGCTTAATCTATCTCGGTTGTGTGAATTCATTGTGATAAACGTGAGACAACCGATAGACTAAAATTTGGGATTTAATTCTTTCACGTAAGAGATTGAATTCTTACAAGGGTATTGAAATGATTTATAAAAGATGTGGAAAGAGTTACATCCGAAAGGAGTGTGAAAACTACCACCACATGCTGGAAAGAGCTGCCACCCCGGTTGTTCGGTTTGTGTGTGAAGCTACCACATGTTATGGATGCTTGATAGTATTTTATGAGAAAATCTTTAGTTGAAGCATTTGGAGATTTATATGCAAAACTCTTATATTTTGAACAATCTCCTGGTTGGTATAAGGTGGGATAGTTGAAAGATGCTCAAAGAGCCACCCTTAGGTATTTTAGTGCTTATCTCAAATTTGAAAGGGTAAGAAATCAAATTGATGTCTTTTGGAAATCTCTGTAAGTCATCTTTGTAAATCCGTTACATCTTGATAGAGTTTGGATCTCAAGATTATTTTTGATGACTTGTGTTTGATGAATATAACATGAAAAACTGTTTATAATGTTTTATCTTTGTTTTTCATGATTTAGGAGTAAATCTTTTTAATCTTGTGAAATTAATTGGATTGAATGACATCTTGTTAATTCATTGGTTAAAGCACTTAAATTGTTTTCTTGATGGAATACAAATCGGTACTTGAAAAGATTCTAAAATCTGGATTTGTTTCAAGAAATTATTTGATTTTTGCTTTCTGGTACAGGTACGGAATCTGCATTTTTGTTATATACCAGAACTGAGCTTTTATCTCTCTTTCTCTATGAACTAATATTGTTAGTGATTTCCTTTTCTCTAGTATGTTCACTGTTTGACAATTTGTGACAAAAAGGGGGAGAAGAGAAATGACCGAGATGAGATCATCAAGAGAGGATAAACGAAACGAAAATGAAAAAATGGGGGAGAACGGAAAATGATGATCGTATCACAAAGGGGGAGAACATAGATGCTCAAGATAGGGGGAGACAAAAAAATTGAAAGAGCAGAAAAACAAAAGAACCAAAAGGAAGACGGATCAAATGTAGGATTGTAATTTCTAACGACTAACGTTTGATTTTGTTTGGAGTTTCGTTGTGCAGGAATTACATCACTTTAAGACTCCAAGTCCTAAGTCATAGAGTATGTTCTAGGACTGTTTGGTTCAAATGTAATTTTGTATTTATTGGATCCTTCACGCAAAGAAAATCAATGTTTTGGTGATGACATTGAGTTTCGATTTTTTGGATTAAGATGAGTGACTTGAGCGCTTTTATGTATTTTTGGGTTTTGTCACGAAATTGCCAAAGGGGGAGATTGTTACGGCATTTTGGTGTTGGCATATTTCGTGAGTCAAGTCAGTGAGTTGAGTCGGAGTCTTAAAGGGATCAAATTGTCAATCAGCTTTCAAAGACTTAGAGAAGATTCAACAAGAGCTCAAGTTGACACTCAGTGTCTTGAGTCTTGAAGATTGAAGTTGAAGAATTGTGGATCAGTTACATCAATCTCAAGAAGAAAGTATTCAAGAGGATCAGGTATGTTTAACTAAATAATTTTGGTGATCCGAATACTTTCTTATAGTGTAGAAACACTTGGATGAATTTTTAATGTCATAATAATCAAAAACTGGTGTTCGGACATGTTCAGGATCCGGATCAGAGCCAACGATCCGGATCCCGAAGGTTGTTGCTTCATACAAGACTTCGATCCGGATCCATGCAATTTCCGATCCGGATCCCGAATGTTAAGTTTTCTGATTTGTATGAACGATCCGGATCGGGCAATGCGATCCGGATCCCGAACCATGGTATTTCTGGAATCGTCAATCTCGTTACGACGATCCGGATCGCAGTAAATCCGATCCGGATCGCCGTCCTGAAAATTTCCAGATAAGGTATGTTTTTGATTCTTATCTCTTTCCAAAGGTTTCTAAACTATAAATAGACACTTAGGGTTTCTCAAAAACGTGGGAGCTACGGCCGATCTTTTCATAAAACTCTTGAGAGCAACCCTAGAGGCTAGGTTTTTATCGATCTTCTTTATAGCCTCTTTTAGGTCAATTCGAAGGTTCTTTCAAGAACATATCTTTTGTCGAATTGATCTAATCTTTGCTTAGAGATTTCTTCTACGGTTCCTCAATGAGAATCTAAGCAAAGGATCACCATCGAAGTCAATATTCTTATCGACTGAGTTTGCGTCGTGGATTTGACGTGGCATCGTGGATTCGGTGTGCTAAAGGCGTTTCGTGGATTCGAAACGTGTGCTCGTGGATTCGAGTGGCGTTCGTGGATTCGAACGTGTGCAGTGGGCGTGCAAAATCGGTGGAGTGCGAGGTCCAAGAAATTGAAGGAGGGGTTAAATCCGTGGAGACGGTAATCACCTTGTTATTCTTCCTTTCTTAGGGATTGTTATTGCGTGGATATCCAACCGGTCAGCGCAAGGTCCGAAGAAGCTGAAGGAGGGGTTTGAGTCCGTGGAGTCGGTAATCACCTTGTTATTCTTCTATTCTTATTGGATTGTTATTGCGTGTTGGTCCCGTGGTTTTTCTCCTGGATTGGAGTTTCCACGTAAATCTCGGTGTGCTGTTTTTATTTTCCGCATTGGTTTTTATTTTGCACTGAGATTGAGTTTTTAAGTATTACACCTATTCACCCCCCCTCTAGTTGTTTGATAGTACCTATTTAGATCCTTGTGGATCCTATAAAAACCTACACTTCATCTATGTTCTTTGGTTCGATTAAAGATACGTAGCAAGCGAATCCACAAACCAACTGCCTTCGAGTTCTAACTCCTTCTTGTGGATCTCCAATAATATTCGATTCCGGATGATCCTTGGAGATTCGTAGCGTTTGTTGAAACGGAGTACTTGGAGATATATGAGATGATTCGTGCACATTAGATAAACTTGAAGAACCATTAGATGCATCATTAATATTGGAAGTATTATTATGAGAAGATGCAACAGCAGGAGAATCATCATCTAGAGAAATATCGAGGGTAGATTTTTCAGATGCAAAGTGAAAAGCTTCATCTACTTTAACATTTATAGATTCTACGATCGTCTTAGATTCCAAGTTAAATACTCGATATGCTCTACTATTAGTAGAATACCCCAAGAAAATCCCTTCGTCACTTCGTGAGTCAAACTTTCCAAGGTTTTCACGGTCACGTAAAATGTAACACCGACTCCCGAAGATGCGAAAATATTTGATGTTGGGTTTTCTACCACACCATAGTTCATATGGTGTATTTAACGTTCCCGGGCGCAAGAACACTCGATTAATGACATAGACAGCGGTGTTCACAGCTTCAGCCCAAAAATGTAGCGGTAAATTCCGGCTATGAAGCATCACACGCGCCATCTCTTGAACAACCCTGTTCTTGCGCTCGACAACACCATTCTGTTGAGGTGTATAGGGTGCAGAGAATTCATGCTTAATACCGTTTGAAGTACAAAAGTCAATGAATTTTGAATTAATGAATTCTCCACCTCTATCACTTCTAACACGAATGATCTTTTCATTCTTTTCAATCATAATACGAAGGCAAATCTCGTGAAAAGAATCAAAAGTATCAGCTTTCTCTTTTAAAAATGCTACCCAAGAATACCGAGAGAAATCATCAACCAATAAAAAAATATACCATTTACCTCCCAAAGATGGTTGACGGGTCGGCCAAAAGAAAGAAAAATAGTCTACATAAACTACACAACATTTAATCGTAGAACGATTAAAGACAAGGAGGGGTTTCACCTTGCATACCCAAACCTTTTGAGTTTTGGAGTATGTTGGCAATGGTTGAGAAGTTTTCCTTGATGAAGACGTCTTGCATGATTGGTCTTTTTCTTTTGTCATCGTCTTGTTTGAAGTACTACCAATGTCCTTCTCTTTAGGAAAATCCTTCTTTGAATTCCGGGGAGTGAACTTATTGGTAGCAGTTGCAAGATGTGGTTGATTTGATCTTTGAGCTCCAATCTTGCAATTTCTTTCAATGTGCCCTGTAAAATTACAACGAAAACATACCTTTGTGCATGACGATTCCGAAGAGGATGAAGTAGGCTTGTCGTCGTTGGTTGTCGTGAATTCCGGTGTCGGAGGAGGAGATACCGACTGAGGCACAAAGACTGTCCCAACCGAACTAAAATTGTCTTCAGTTTGATTGTATCCGAGGCCGAACTTGTTTGTTTGACCAAGACCAAGAAGTTTATCCAACTTACTCCTTCCAAAAGAAAATTGCTGTAAGTCATCCTTAAGTTGGAGAATGGTCTCTGTCATTTCCAATCTTTCCCGTCGGGCCTCGCCGTAGAGCTTCAAGAAGTAATTTGCTTTGTTTACCATATCTATATAATTCTTCTCGAGTTGCTCATTGGACTCTTGAAGGGAAACATTTTCTTTTATCAGATTATCCCTTTCCACTTCAAGATCGGTTGAGAGAGAAGTTACCCTTTTTACTTCTTCTTCGAGATCCTGCAATCTCCCTCTCAACCCCTTGTTTTGCTTAGCCGGTTTCTTTGAATCCCGTAAAGGTCTATGGTAGGCTAGAGCAAAATCTTCACCTTCCGAATCATCTGATTCATTGTCCGTTGCATTCTTTTCAACAGTGGAGTTGGACAACGACTCGGATGTACTTGCCATAAAGCACATGAAGGGTGAAGATACGGACGCGTGGAATGCCGTGGAGCTCTTTTCTTCATCACTCGAAGACGACTCATTTGACGTTGAGTTGTCATCCCAAGTGACGACTTGCATCGCCTTCTTCTTTGCCGAATACTTGTTGGGACGCTCCGTTGCAATGTGGCTGTAGCCTCGACATTTGAAGCATTGTAGTTGTCCCTCTGAACTTTTCTTACCCTTTGAGAAGTTCTCTTGCTTTCTTGACTTGTAACTTGAAGTACCCTTGCCTTTGATCGACTTTCCGAAGGATGGAGATTTACTTGAATTACCCCTTCGAAAGTTGCGGCGAAACTTCCTTGTCAAGAGAGCGAGCTGCTTCTCAAATTCCTCCATAGAAAGGTTCTCGTCATCGTCTGAGGAGGATGTATCCGCGTCTTCTTCCTTAGTTGTTTTCAACGCATAACCTGAAGACTTAGAAGAGGATGCTTTTCCAGAAGAATTGTTAGTAGTAAATGTCATTTCATAAGTTTGTAATGAACCAACTAATTCTTCTACACGTATTTCGTCTGGGTGTTTAATAGTTTCAATGGCAGTAACCTTTGGGCGAAATCGTTCAGGAAGAGTTCTTAAGATCTTTCTTACAATCTTAAATTCTGGAATCTTCTCTCCCAGGTTAGCACATGAGTTTACGATATCTTGCAATCGTGTATAGTAGTCCGTGAAAGATTCATTTTCTGCCATTAAGATAGAGTCAAACTTGCTCGTAAGCATTTGCAGTTTCTGAATCTTCACGAGGTTAGTTCCCTCATGTGTAACCTGAAGAACATCCCAGATTTCTTTCGTAGTCTCACATGCTGAGATGCGAGAGAACTCAGTTTGAGATAAGGCATTAAAAATAGCATTAATTCCCTTGCCATTGTAAGAAGATGAGTCTAACTCTTCCTTGGTCCATTTCGACCTAGGTTTTAAGGTGTGGACATCACCAATAAATTCAGTTGGATTAGACCATCCTAATTCAATTGATTGCCACACCCGTTCGTCGATGGAAACTAAAAAGGCTTTCATCCGCACTTTCCAGTACGCATAATTTGTTCCATCGAAGAACGGGGGGTCGGTTGATGTTTCCACCTTCAACCATTGTTTACAACCCTATTCCCTCTCTGATACCACTTGTTGGGTTATATGTAATAAGGATCTAAATAGGGGAAAAAAAAACCTAGAGGGGGTGAATAGGTGTAAACGTATAAACACTCAAAAATCGTTGCGATAAAAACCCAATGCGGAAATAAAAATTAACTCGCAAAATTTTTACGTGGAAAACTCCATCACCGGAGTAAAAAACCACGGGACCGATAACACGGCAGAAATCCACTAGAATTAAAACACGTACAAGGTGATTTACCGTACACACTTACGACTCAACCTTTTCCATACGCTCCTAGAGGATCTTCTCCGCTCGCTCCGCGACGCTTCTCGAATCCACGATCTGCGCCCAACGCCGAATCCACGGCGTCCAACGTCGAATCCACGACGTCCGACCGAGTCCACGGTCTTCACCCAATAGCACCCTTCGAATCCACGAATGTGCCTCGCTCCGAATCCACGAGAGCGGTTGAACCTTGAATCCACAAGGACACGCGAATCCACGCGCCGATTTTTGGGGTAAATCGTTGTTTTTGGTGGTGATGATCCGCCGAATACTTAGATCAAAGATAGATCGGAAATACCATCTAAGTATTCATTAGTTTGATTCAACTCAAGATGTGAGTATGAATACCTAGAATCAAACTAATCAATATAGATGAAGAAACAAAGAGTATTCTCTAATGATTTCCTTTCTTCTCTATATGTGGATCTAGGGCCGTATGAAATGATATATGAATATGACGGCTCTATTTTGGATTCTGGATTCACCCTAGAAAAAGAGTCATAGGGTCTATTTATAGGTTAGAAACCCTAGGAAGGAGATAAGAATCAAAAACCTAACATTTCTGGAATTTTGACGGACGGCGATCCGGATCGGATTTGGGCGATCCGGATTGCAGTTGCAATAAAGACGGTTTCTAGAAAACAAACGTTCGGGATCTGGATCGGAATGCCTGATCCGGATCGTTCATACATTTCAGAGAACTCAACGTTCGGGATCCGGATCGTGAGATGCTGCGATCCGGATTGAAGTAATGTATGAAACAACAACCTTCGGGATCTGGATCGCTGGCTCTGATCCGGATCCTGAACATGTCCGAACACCAGTTTTTGATTTTTATGCAGTTAAAAATTCTTCCAAGTGTTTCTACACTACAAGAAGTATTCGGATCACACAAAAATATTTAGTTAAACATACCTGATCCTTTTGAATTCTTCTTTCTTGAGATTGAGTTGAATGATCCAACTTTCTTTACCTTCAATCTTCAAGACTTGAAACTTTCACGAAACTACGCCAACTCAAATTCCGTAACACAAGGCAGCGCGGCCCCATGGGCCGCCCGCGCGGCACCTCTGCAGGGCCGCGCGCCCAGCGCGCGGCCCCATGGGCCGCCCGCGCGGTACCGCTGCAGGGCCACGCGCCCAGCGCGCGGCCTGCAGTGCCGCGCGGCATAGGGGCCGCCCGCGCGGCACCCCTGCAGTGCCGCGCGCCACGCGCGCGGCATGCAGTGCCGCGCGGCACAGGGGCCACCCGCGCGGCACCCCTGTAGTGCCGCGCGCCACGCGCGCGGCCTGCAGTGCCGCGCAGCACAGGGGCCGCCCGCGCGGCACCCCTGCAGTGCCGCGCGTCACAGGGGCCGCCCGCGCGGCACCCCTGCGGTGCCGCGCGCCAAGCGCGCGGCCTGCAGGGCCGCGCGGCCCCATGCCGCGGCTCCCGAGCAGTCCGGCGCCCTGCTGCTCAAAATTGGCAGCAGGGCGCATGCTGCGCGCGGCGCTCATGCGCGCCCGCGCAGCGGCAGCCCTCCTAGCCACGCGCGCCCAAAAATCGCGCGCGCGCGCTAGTGCAGCATCAGCCACCCCGGACAACAAGTCCGCACTGCCGCAACAACGGGGAAAGAAAAGAAAGAAGAAGAAGAGAGCTCAGAAAAAAAACCCGAGAAAAATAAATAAAGCGAAAATGAACCCCTACCTCGATGTTGCCGTCGCGCGCACCTCGCTCGGCGCTCCCCGGCAATCCCACAGGCGGTTCACTCTAAGAGGTCTCCCTTAAATCCCCAGCCCTTCTCCCCTCTTCTTCCCTTCTTCTCTGCTTCTCACCAAGACCAAGAGGAGGCTGCCAGCTAGCTTCTTGGAGAAGAGAAAGGTGACAAGGCAGGGAGGGTGAGGAGCAAATTAATTAAGCAAAAGAAAAAGGAAGTTAAGGGATTTTAATTAAGTTACCTACTCACCATCCACTAAAATAAAACCCCCTCCAACCATCAGCCGAGGCTCCCTCACAGCTACACACAAAAGAACCAAGTCTCAAAAAAAAACTCCTTTCATAAAAAAAAAATAATAAAATAATCCAAAAGTGCCCCGCTAACTCACTTTCCGACCCCGGGCTTTCCGCCGCAGCCCGGAACCTCCCGAGCTCCACTGTAAACTGAAAATACACATGCTCACAGCTTTCCTCACCCAAAAAGCTCATCAGAAGAGTCGGTAGGCTCAAACTAAAAAAACGGCATACTACACTCTCCCCCCCTTCGAACGGTTTCGTCCTCGAAACCCAAAAAGCTCCAAACTCACGAAGGGGTCTCAAATAGATCAGGATAGGCGGTCCTCAGCTGTTCCTCGGGCTCCCAAGTAGCCTCCCTCTCATCATGGTGGCTCCAAAGTACCTTCACATAAGGTATAACCCGATTGCGTTCCCTCGTCTCACGAGCGAGAATTCGCATCGGGCGCTCCTGAAAGTGCAGCTCCTCATCCATCTCCAGGGAAGTGAAATCCAGTATGTGCGAGGGATCATACACATACTTCCTCAAAACGGAAACATGGAATACATCATGAGTACCCGATAATCGCGGCGGTAGAGCAACCCGATAGGCGACCGGTCCGATGCGCTCTAATACCTCGAATGGTCCAATAAAACGCGGGCTCAGTTTCCCGCGCACTCCAAAGCGTCGCATCCCTCGAGCGGGCGAGACTTTCAGAAAAACATGATCTCCCACTTGAAACTCCAAGTCTCGCCGCCTCCTATCGGCGTAGCTCCTCTGTCGGCTCTGCGCAGTCACTAGATGACGCCGAATAACCTTTACTTTATCCTCGGCTTCCAAAAGTAATTCTGGCCCCACAGTTCTTCTTTCACCCACGTCACTCCAACAAAGAGGTGATCGACATTTCCTACCATACAATGCTTCATAGGGCGCCATCTGGATACTCGCCTGGAAGCTATTGTTGTAGGCAAACTCTGCTAACCTCAGATGTCGATCCCAACTGCCGCTAAAGCTCAAGACACAAGCTCTCAACATGTCCTCCAGAGTCTGAATAGTCCGCTCGGACTGTCCGTCGGTCTGTGGGTGAAAGGCGGTGCTAAACTGAAGCTGGGTCTCCAAGGCCCCCTGTAAGCTCCTCCAGAACTGCGAAGTGAACCTCGGGTCCCTATTAGATACAATAGAAGCTGGCACCCCATGAAGCCTCACAATCTCGTCAAGGTACAACTGCGCTAACCTCTCCAAGATCCAACCTGACTGAATCGGCAGAAAGTGGGCTGATTTGGTCAAACGGTCTACTATCACCCAAATGGCGTCAGCCCCACTATGAGTCCTCGGTAGACCAACAATAAAATCCATAGTAATGCAATCCCACTTCCACTCGGGGATTGGTAGGCTTTGTAACTTGCCCGCCGGAACCTGATGCTCTGCTTTAACCTGCTGGCAAGTTAGGCAATGAGCTACAAACCTACCAACGTCCCTCTTCATGCCAGGCCACCAGAACTGAGCCCTCAAATCTCTATACATCTTTGTCCCTCCAGGGTGGAGGGTGTAAGGTGTATAGTGAGCCTCCCTAAGGATAAGCTCTCTAATCTCGGGGTCCACGGGCACACAGTAGCGGTCCCTGTACCTGAGTACTCCCGCTACATCCACAGAAAAGTCCCCGCCCTGGCCACGCTGCACCTGGTCTCTGATCCTCTCAAGATAGGGGTCCCCACTCTGCTTCACACTAATCCTGTCCAGCAGAGTGGGCTGCAAGACCATAGACATCAGTCTTGCGGAAACCCCAGGGGACACAACCTCCAAACCCAATCTCCTCAGCTGCTCTCTCAGTGGTCTCTGCTGGGTAATAAGCATGCTCAAGGTCTGCCCTGCTCGCTGGCTCAAAGCATCCGCGACTACGTTGGCCTTGCCGGGATGATATAGAATACTCAAGTCATAATCCTTCAGCAGCTCAAGCCACCGGCGCTGCCTTAAATTGAGTTCTCTTTGAGTAAACAGGTATTTCAAACTCTGATGATCGGTGAAGATTTCACAGTGCTCACCATACAAATAATGACGCCAAAGCTTCAAAGCATAAACGACGGCAGCTAGCTCAAGGTCATGCGTAGGGTAATTTCTCTTGTAATCCTTTAACTGGCGCGAAGCAAAGGCAATTACCCTACCCTGCTGCATCAACACGCATCCAAGGCCGCTGTGGGAGGCGTCACTGTACATCACGTACCCCTCTCCCATGACTGGTAGTGCAAGGACTGGCGCTGTAGTCAACCTCTGCTTCAACTCCTCGAAGCTCTGTTGGCACTCCACTGACCAAACGAACCTGACCCCTTTCCTGGTCAATCTGGTGAGGGGAGTAGAGAGCTTCGCAAAGCCCTCTACAAACCGACGGTAGTAGCCTGCAAGGCCCAAGAAACTCCGTATCTCAGTCACCGTCGTCGGTCTAGGCCAATCCCGAACTGCATCGATCTTCGTCGGGTCCACTGCCACTCCTGCGGCTGATACCACATGGCCTAGAAAAGAAACTTCCCGAAGCCAGAAGGCGCACTTTTTCAACTTGGCATACAACTCCTTCTCTCTCAGAAGCTGTAGCACTATCCGCAAGTGCTCCTCGTGCTCAAAATCACTACGGGAATATACCAAAATGTCATCTATGAAAACCACCACGAAACGGTCCAAGTACGGCTGGAACACTCGGTTCATCAGATCCATAAACGCAGCCGGGGCATTCGTCAAACCAAAAGGTAACACTGTGAACTCATAATGCCCATACCGAGTCCTAAACGCCGTCTTGGATATATCCTCGGCCCTCACCCTCAGCTGGTGGTAACCGGATTGAAGATCTATCTTCGAGAAGACCGTAGCTCCCTGAAGCTGATCAAATAAATCGTCAATCCGAGGAAGTGGGTACTTGTTCTTGACGGTCACTTTATCTAACTCTCGATAGTCCACACAAAGCCTAAGTGACCCGTCCTTCTTCTTTACAAACAGAATCGGGGCTCCCCAAGGAGAAACACTAGGTCGCACAAACCCGCGATCCAAAAGATCCTGCAGCTGAGCCTTTAACTCCCTCAATTCCGCAGGGGCCATCCTGTAGGGTGCCTTAGAGATTGGTGCAGTTCCGGGAACTACATCAATCACAAACTCAATCTCTCGATCCGGCGGCATGGACGATAGCTCTGGAGGGAACACATCTGGATACTCTCGGACGATAGGAATGTCCTCGAGCCCAGGCATCGCCGCAGGCACCTCTACAATAGTAGCTAAGAAAGCGATACATCCACGGCTCATCATTTGTCGAGCTCTAGCAGAAGAGATCGTCGCAGCAAAAAGAGTACTCTGACAACCCCTAAAAATGAACTCCTGCTGTCCCGGCTCACGTAGGGTCACAGTCCTCTCTCTACAATCGATGGTGGCATAATACTGAGTCAACCAGTCCATACCCAGCACTACATCGAAATCCCGGAGCTGACGTAGGACCAAAAGGTCGACAGGCAAAACCCAAGGCCCCAACTGCACTGGGCAGGACCAACAACACTCATCCACGAGTAACACGTGCTCAGGTATCTGAACCTCACGAGCACACTCTAACGGCCCTATCTCTAGCCCATGCATGGATGCAAAAGTCCTACCGATAAATGAATGTGATGCTCCGGTATCAAATAAAGCTCTAGTGCGAGTAGAAGAGATAAGGATAATACCTGCCACCACGTGGCAAGCCGTCCCCGAGTCCTCGACCTGAGCTGCAAAGACTCTCCCGCTCGGGGGTGGTCGCCTGTCTGGCTGCCGCGACGAAGTGGCCCTATCCCCCTGGCCAAAACGTGCCGAAGCCCCGCCCGTCGAAAAGGGCGGTGGAGGAGCCGAAGCTGTCGATGCCGCGACTGATCCCGCTCTAGGACAAGACCATGCTCTGTGCCCTGCCTGCCCACACTGGAAGCACCGGCCCTGCCGCTGATCACACTGCGAAGGTGCGTGGGGGCCGCCGCATATCACACACCTGTCAGCGTGCCTCCGCTGCTGCTGCTGCTGCCTAGGGGGTCGAGGGCCCCCCGATCCCTGCCTCCTCTGTGACCTGCGGCCCCGAGGCTGGAACGGTGGCGGTCTCGGGGGCCTCGGTCTGCTAGACTGTCCAAACTCAGATGGCGCCGGGCGCTTCTCCCCCGAACTAGCCCCAGGCGCCAGGCCCTGCTCAGACATAACCACGGATCCTCTGTCAACCCACTGCGCGTGATCAATCGCCGCATCCAAAGTCTGGGCTCTAAATGAGTGAACATGAGGATAAATATCCTTGTGTAGACCTCTCTCAAACAGCTCAACCCTCTGGGCCTCATCCCGGGCAACGTGAGGCACGCTACCCAAAAGCCGCTGAAACTCAAGAACATACGTCGCGAGGGGCCGATCCCCCTGCTGCAGCCGTCGCAAATCCCCCTCCAGCTTCTGCTTTGCACTGTCGGGAAAGTAGACCCCGAGCAGCAAAGCACGAAACTCAGCCCAAGACAGCAAAGGTACACCCGGCGGTCCCACAGGCCGAACACAACGCCACCAGGTCTCGGCGTCCTTCTCCAAGAAGTGTGTGGCTAGGTGCACTTGATGCTTCTCCTTGATAAACAGGTTTTCAAATAACTTCTCCATCGCTGAAATCCAGTTTTTTGCCTCCCAAGGCTCTGAGCTCTGCCCTGCAAATAGCGGAGGGTGAAACTTGGTGATGTAGGATAGTCGATCTGTGAGCTCCTTTTGCTCTGCCTCAGTCAACAGGGCGATCGGAGACGAGGTCGACGAAGTCGCCATTGGAGGTGCAGCAGGTGACGTCCTCTGCTCAAGTAACCTCATCATACGCTCCATACTTTCCTCTTGGCGCTTGGCCGCCTCCTCCTGGCGTCGCAACGCCTCAGACATCTGGGCCACCTGGGCCCGTAGCTCCTGGACCTCGCCCTGTGCGGCCTCCTGTTGCTCGGGCTCGTCATCAGCCGCCGAAAGCGCCCTCGTCGTCACGCGACGTCTCGGAGGCATCCTAGGCAACTGCAAAAAGGAAAACCAGTGTCAGAGAAAGAACTCTCACGACCCAATCAAGCGAAAGTCTAAACATGTTACCCGTTCTAAAGCATTATGCTGTCTGCAGCCAACATAACCACTTTTAGTGAGTAAACACGTAAAGTCACTCACCCCAATCCCCTGGGGGAGTTGCAACTCAATCAGGACTCTCGCTACGATCTCGTCTCTCACGACAGTCATCCTACCGTCCAACCAAAAGCCTAGGGTCTCTAAGTGTCACGCCCCGGGGTCGAAACTGCGACCCGGGCTCGCTAACAGATCCGCCATCTATACGGAAACTGCCGTACAGACGCAGCGTCTAGCCTGCAAAAGACAAAACTACAGCTACACAGATATCAGAGCAGATAAAAAGCTGTACTATAAAATTTTTCTCAACTACAAGCTGCTACAACACATAGCCTATCTCCCAAAATCAGATGATACAAATAGAAGTCCACCTATACAACATCTACGAATCCAAATGGGAGATAGCTAACAAGAAACATAACCCACTCCCACAATCCGGGATGGTACATCTACCTCTCTCTAAAGTAACAATGCTGGTAGCGAACTATCACGCGACTCCCTGTCCTCGGTCCGTCCAATCAAGCTCAGCAGGAACGGAAGAAAGCCTCAGCAACCTGTCACCGACAGAGGGTGTGAGAACTACATCCTACAGTAGTTCTCAGTGGGTACCGTCTCCAAGAACCACGGTCTGCCCACTAAGTCTACCAGAGGCATAAGATAGAGAAAAGACTGATGATAAGATAAATAAGCTGGAAAAGAATCTACAGCTATCATGCCTCTATCTACTATGCTCAATAAGAAGAGACTATGGATGATGGTATGCAGTCACTCACTGCTGACAATATGTCACAAGTACTAAGCCCAAGACGCTCTACTATGACACATGCTACGCCATCACTCTCCCAATGTATCACAAATCTCAGCGACTGCCCCACAGGGTCCAGTCGAGTCAAGCCTGCGCCCCCTGGTGTATCAACCAGGGTGTCCCAACGGACAAACTCGATATCTCACACAGTGACCCCATGGTAGCTCGGCCAGGGGTATCAAGCGACCTCTAGTATATGAACTAGGCGCATCATCGCAGCCTCGTCAGGCTCGGTATCATCATCGCAGCCTCATCAGGCTCGGAATCATCAACGCACCCGGGGCGTGGTTCGAGGGGTGCGACCCCACCGAACTCAAGTATCTCATTAGTATCACTGTCTCACAAGTGGCTCCTGCAGGCTGTGGTCCTCGATCAAACAGATCGGTATCTCAATGCTCAAAGCACAAACTCAGTCGGAGAACCCTCCACGACTCAATCTCACAACACTGACCCACTCAACGAAGGTACTACACAGCTGGGACCACCGCCTCTCCCACGGCTCCCACAACACAACCCCACCGAACTCAACACTCAACTCACGGCCGGAGCTACTCCACGGCCAGATCTACGAAGGGTCCGAAACCCTGGGAGACTAACATCTACGTCCCCAAGAGAGAAAGCAGCCCTTAGAACCCAGATCACTCGAATCCGCTCGGGTGGATAAGTTTATAAGAAACCATGTCATTTATTTCAGAAAATCATTCGATCTGAGAGAAAGCCATCTTTATAATGATTTTTAGTCTTTTTAGGAAAACCCTTTGAAATCAAGTTTTATGCCCAAGCCTCGAAGAGCTGATGCCTTCGTCCCAACGGACGAGAACAGACTCAGACAACCTTGCGAGGCTTGGAAGAAACATTGGCTGACTAAAATCATGTATTTATCCAAAAAGGGTCTGGGTTCAAGGTCCTGCTAACACACGTGCACCACGATCCCAACCTGGTGGTGACGAGAAGAACAGTGGAAAGGAAAACCCCCGGGACCACCGTTTATCTAAAACGGTTCCCCAAAACACTAACACTGGCCTAACCCAGCCACCAGACCCCACTCGGCCCCCCGGGCCCGAGTGCAACACCCGTCCCACACACTCTGACCACTCCGCCCACTACCCGGGCGTGGAAACTCTAAGTCCCGAAGGATAAGAAAAGTGCGGGATGTCTAAAGCATAAAGGAACCTAGCCCAAATTAAGGTTCACAAATGGTCTGGTCAAAAATCATGCACATATGACGGGGGTGCTAGTTAAGTTCCAAGAAAACACTTAAACTAGCATGCAATCCTAACACATTAGAATTAGAAGGAAGTCCGTAGACTTGGAGAGAAAACTAACCCACCTCAGAAAGCCACCAATTGCTCGTCGACACTTGCAATTGGCTCAGCGGCTTACCTGGCCTCCAAGGGGTCCGCACGCAACACGAAGCCCGATGCCAGAAACCGCACGCGAAACGGAGCACGCGACGACCAACCACACGATCGCGCGCTCCGCGGAAGCTAAAACCGCACCGCAAGCTGCCAGAAGCGAAGAAATCGCAAAATCAATCAAAATGGTCAAAGCCGAGCATCCGACGGCGAAAAACAGCCTCCGTCGGCGAAAACAGCCTCCGTCAGCGAAAAATCAGCGCCCGACGGCGAAAAACAGCCCGTCGGCGAAAACCAGCGCCCGACGGCGAAAACAGCCCCGTCGGCGCAAAAACTGCTCAAAAACAGCTTGCGAAAAACCAGCGAAAACTACGCAAACTGCTCGCGAAATCTGCCCGAAAAACGCGCTAAACCGCTCGCAAACTGCTCGCGAAAAATGGCGGAAACCTGCGCGAAAACCTGCGCGAGACTGCGCGAAATCTGCGAGCGAAAACAGCGAAACCGCTTGCGAAACTGCTCGCAACCTGCTCGCGAAAAACGGCGAAAAACTGCGCAAAAACAGCGAGCGAAACAGCGGAACCGCTTGCGAAACTGCTCGCAACCTGCTCGCGAAAAACGGCGAAAAACTGCGCAAAAACAGCGAGCGAAACAGCGGAACCGCTTGCGAAACTGCTCGCAACCTGCTCGCGAAAAACGGCGAAAAAACTGCGCAAAACAGCGAGCGAAAACAGCGGCCGACGGCGGCCCACGGCTCCGACGGCGAAAACACGGCAAAAACCCGCGAAAGACAGCGGCCGACGGTGGGAAACAACGGTTGACGGCGAAAAACGGTGCCGGCACGCAAACCGAGGTGCCACCGCTGTCCCGGGAGCACGCCGAGCGGCGAAAATCCAGCCGCGCAACGAGGGAGGCCCGCCGCACGGCGCCCAACCAAGCAGCGCCGCGCCGCGACCTGCTGCGCGGTGCCGGAGCGCACCGCGCGGCGCCCAGCGGCGCTGCGCGCGGCGCCCAGCGGCGCTGCGCGCGGCGCCCAGCGGCGCTGCGCGCGGGCCCGCGCGCAGCCCACTGCGCTGCGCGCGGCCGCGCGCCTGCGCAGGCCCGCGCGCGGCCCGCGCGGCCCGCGCAGGCCCGCGCGCGGCCCTGCCGGGCGCCCCTACGCGCGGCCCTGCCGCGCGCGCCTGCGCACGGCCAGAAGGTGCCGCGCACACGCGCGCGGCCCTGCCGCGCGCCCCTGCGCGCGGCCAGAAGGTGCCGCGCGCACGCGCGCGGCCCTGCCGCGCGCCTCTGCGCGCAGCCCTGCCGCGCGCGCCTGCGCGCGGCCAAGAGGTGTCGCGCGCACCCGCGCGCGGCCATGCCGCGCGCACCTGCGCGCGGCCAAGAGGTGCCGCGCGCACCTGCGCGCGGCCCTGCCGCGCGCGCCCGCGCGCGGCCAGGCAGCGCCGCGCGCACCAGCGCGCGGCCCTGCCGCGCGCGCCTGCGCGCGGCCCGGCAGCGCCGCGTGCAGCACTTTGCTGCACGCGGCGCCGCGCCCAGCGGCACCTCGCCGCAGGGTGCTGCCAACAGCAGCACCCTGGCGCCGCGCGTGCGCCGTTGCGCGCGCGCGCGGCCGCCGGCGACGGCAAAAATCAGAAAAAGGCCCCGATAAATTCGAAAAAACCCCAAACATCCAATTAATCCAAAAAAATCCGATTTCAGCATTTTAAAACCCAATTAAAATTCCTCAAAGCTCCAAAAACTCCAAAAACCCAAAAATCTGCATAAACCTCCAAAAATCCTAAAAATTAGAATTTTACATACCTTGTCGTCGCACGTCGCACGCCCACGAGCTTCGCACGGCCTCCAACGGCGAGTCCAAAAATCCAAGATCGGCTCAAAACTCCTCTTCTTCCTTTTCCTTTTCCTTTTCCTCTCTTTTCCTTTCCTTTCTTTCTCTTTTTTCCTTTCTTTCTCTTTTCCTTTCTTTCTCTGCTGCAGAGGGAGGCTGGGGCCCTTTATATAAAGCATAAAGCTTTATTATTAATTAACTTAATTAATTAATTCCAATAATTCCAACTCCAACTCACTTTTTGCCTTCGGGCTCTCCGCCGCCGCCCGGAACCTCCCGAACTCCGCTGTAAATCGAAAATACACGCGCTCACAGCTTTTTCTCTTCAAAAAGCTCATCCGTTGAGGCGGGGTGCTCAAATCAATTACCGGCTCCAAATTTGCCAGTTCCAACTCACTTTTTGCCTCCGGGTCCTCCGCGTCAGTCCGGAACCTCCCGAACCTCGCTGTAAATCAAAAGTACACGTGTCCACAGCTTTTTCTCTTCAAAAGCTCGTCCGTTGAGTCAGGGTGCTCAAATCAATTACCGGCTCCAAAATTGCCAGTTCCGACTCACTTTTTGCCTCCGGGTCCTCCGCGTCAGTCCGGAACCTCCCGAACTTCGCTGTAAATCAAAAGTACACGTGTCCACAGCTTTTTCTCCTCAAAAAGCTTATCCGTTGAGTCGGGGTGCTCAAATCAAATACCGGCTCCAAAACTGCCAGTTCCGACTCACTTTTTGCCTCCGGGTCCTCCGCGTCGGTCCGGAACCTCCCGAACCTCGCTGTAAACTGAAAGTACACCTGTTCCAAGTGTTCCCGAATTTCCGGCGCTCCACGGTGAAGTCGGAAATCCCCAATCTCATCCTCAATCGGCCCACAAAGCCCGGAAAAACCCCGAATCGAGCTGGAGCTTCCGCGTTGATCCGAATCAACCCGGCATCAACTGTAACCTCAGATACAACATGCTCAAGGCATTCTCTGCTCCAAGTCCTCTGTGTGGTCGGCGCGCTATCCAAAGCCCCGGTACTTTACACTAAGTCCCCAATGACCTATACACCTAGGCTCTGATACCACCTAAATCTGTCACGCCCCGGGGGGTCAAACCACGCCCCGGGCTCGCCAACAGATCCGCCGTCTGTACGGAAACTGCCGTACAGACGAAGCGTCCAACATGCAAAGAGATCTATCGCTAAACAAGTATCAGAGCGGAAAAGGAGCTATGCAGAAGGAAGAAAACCGAATAACTGAAATCACTAAGTAAAGAGTCCAAATACATGAGTCCACTATCTCCCAAAACATAAGTACAGTACCACTGTCTAGTACAAAAGAGGAAACCAAAAAGGTACAGGTCACTCTATCACTGACTCGACCGGCACGGGTAGGAACTAGTCGGCGACGCCCTTACCTCGGTCAGAGGACTCCGCACGACCCGAGCCTGGAAAAGACACCTCAGGAACACCTGTCACACGCAGCGGGTGTGAGATCAACTGCAAAAGAATATCTCAGTGGGTACCGCTGCCAGAACTCACGGTGGGCCCACCAAGTCCGCTGGAGGCAAAAACAGATAGATAGATAGATAGATAGATAGATAGATAGATAGATAGATAGATATGCAAGCTGGAAATGAATCTACCACTATATGCCTCAATACTATGCTCGAAGGAAAAACATCTAAGAACATATGCCACAACCACCCGCTCATGTCACCAAATCTCTACGACTGCCCCATAAGGGCCAGTCGAGCCTGCGCCTGTCGACTAGGAGCGCACCTGCCCACCACCACACATCCACTTGAGGACGGGATTTACGTGGGGCGTCCTGTCCGACTGTCTCAATCTCTCTCAAGTAGCCGCCTGGTAGCTCGGCCAGGGGCGAGTACCCACCTGGTAGCACGGCCAGGGGTATCAACATCTCAACGCGTCCGGAGCGTGACCCGAGGGGCGCGACCCCACCGGGTAAGGATCATGTCACATCTATCTCAGCAAGCAGCATCTGCAGGCTATAATCCTCGATCAAGTAGATCGGAAAACTCGAATGACTCTACTCACAATCAAGTCGGAAAACCAACCCTCGACTAGATCTGGTAATGCTACTAACATCTTGAGACTCTGAAGTATAGCTAGAAAATCCAGGAATCCCCCTTTCTCGGCCCCCGGCACGAGATCAATACTCACAAGGGGTTTCCCACAATTTAGAACAATATTCTGGCAGTTACCAGATAGGAGTAATAATGGAAAGGAACACGATACCTTTGCATTTCGAAGTAATGTAGAGCAATCCGTGATTTTTAAATAGAACAACCCACCTGTGCTCAACCCGCAAAGTCGCGCGCCAAATGAAGGTCCCGAAGCGATCCTGCAACTCCTCGCGGCAAAACGTGCACCACCGGTCACGTAGCAAGCTAGCGCTAAGTCACCACTGCGGAAACGGTGAAAACTGGGGTCAGAAAAACCTGTGGCCCAAAACCGCGCTCAAAACGGCGGTGCAAACCCAACCGCCGACGAAGAAACGCCGGGCGTTGCGCGGAAAGCCCATCGCGCACCCGCCGCGGCGCACCGTCGAGTCGAAGACGACGACACAGAGCGGCCCACGGCCGAACAGCCCAAAGAACCTGGCCCCGCGCAGTGGCGGCCAGCCGCGCGGCCGGCAGCGCCGCGCGGCCCAAGGGTGGCCCGCGCGGCGCCCAGCAGTGCCGCGCGCGCAGCGCGCCGCCTGCAGGGCCGCCCGCGCGGCACCTCAGCAGGGCCGCGCGCCTAGCGCGCGGCCCGCAAGGCCGCGCGGCCCCATGGGCCGCCCGCGCGGCACCTCTGCAGGGCCGCGCGGCCCCATGGGTCGCCCGCGCGGCACCTCTGCAGGGCCGCGCGCCCAGCGCGCGTCCCGCAAGGCCGCGCGGCCCCATGGACCGCCCGCGCGGCACCCCTGCAGGGCCGCGCGCCCAGCGCGCGGCCTGCAGTGCCGCGCGGCACAGGGGCCGCCCGCGCGGCACCCCTGCAGTGCCACGCGCCACGCGCGTGGCCTGCAGTGCCGCGCGGCACAGGGGCCGCCCGCGCGGCACCCCTGCAGTGCCGCGCGGCACCCCTGTAGTGCCGGGCGGCACCCCTGCAGTGCCGCGCGCCGCACGCGCGCCCTGCAGTGCCGCGCGGCACAGGGGCCGCCCGCGCGGCACCCCTACAGTGCCTGTCACGCCCCGGGGGTTAGCATCGCGCGGAAGAGGAGCCACCGATGCCCCTGGTTCGACCATATATTTTTTTTTTTAAAACAATATTCCCCGGCGCGTGCCCAGACCCGCCGCATACACAAATTCGCTCTACAAACGGGCAGAGTCTCCTTTGTATATGCACGGCGTCTCAACTATAAGGTGCCTCACAAGGCGTAGCACATACAATCTCTAACCACATCAGTTGGGGTCTTGTACACATACAACCATACAATTCACTTGATATTCTAGCATTCACTTAAAGCATAAAGGCCGGTGTTTTGAAAGGATAAATAATCACAGGGTTTTGAAAGCGGCATCCACACGACGCCATCGTTTATGAAAACATTTCGCAAAATACATAAATCCCATAAGGTTTGTAAAGCTTGGTGCCCACACGGCACCCATGTTTTAAAAGCAGTTTTCGCAAACGGTTTACTTTGCTTTTCATCGTTCAATACGGCCGAGTAAGAGAGAGCGTAGAATTCATTCAATTATTCAAAAGGAAAAAGGGCAACATCCACTTCGACCCCACGGGGGTGTCGCAAACCACAGCTAGCTATCATGAATAATAAAAGAAAAGGGAAAGAAGAGTCACTGTATCTGAAATCACCCAAAAATCAGATCAGCACCCTCGCGTCCTCACCGGCGCCCTAGCACTCGCCCCTGGACGAACCTGTCACGGTGTGGGAAGTTAGTGACTAGAAATAGCATGATAAGCGTAGATAAGCAATGATAAGGCAAACCACAAACACCGGAGCAACCATCCCTCCCATGCATCATCCACCATAACTACACCCTGTATCAAAAATAACATCGGGCACCTTCCCCGATGCCCACCGCCGAGCACCTGCCTCGGCCGTCGAGCACCGACCTCGACAATACAGCTCACACCCCCCACCCATGGGGGCCCCCATTCCTAACGCCACCTTCGCGTGGGGTACACGGGTCAACGTACCACTTTTCCGGAAAAGCACACCCTTGCGGTGGCCAAACCGCGGGTGTGCGTGTAGCAAAACTTGAGCCTCAGATTAAGTATCATAGTATAACAGGGTTAGCGTAAAAACAGAAGGAGACTGATAATTCCACCTTGCCCCAACATGCTATTTCTAACAGTTAATCCCTATTCCCGAAATCCCCGGGAACGTACCCACCTTGTGTGCGTCGTCCTGCGTTCGTCCAGTCCGCGTCTATGCACCAGTCGCCAATAGCGTCCCGCACTCCTGAAGGAACAAGGGCAAGTCAAGACTTAGAAGTCCGAAACTTACAACGACTCCCAACAGCGTGCGGCGGAGTTCTTCGCACAGCACCGGCCCGTGCGACGACCACTCTGCCTGGGCGCAGCCCCCGCGCGGCACCAGCCCGCGCGGGCGCGTTGCCCGCGGTGCGGGGCGACCCCGCGCGGCACCAGCCCGCGCGGGCGCCCCTCCTGCGGGCGGCCCCGCGCGGCCGGGCGCCGCGCGGGCGCGCTGCCCGCGGTGCGGGGCGACCCCGCGCGGCACCAGCCCGCGCGGGCGCCCCTCCTGCGGGCGGCCCCGCGCGGCACCAGCCCGCGCGGGCGCGCTGCCCGCGGTGCGGGGCGACCCCGCGCGGCACCAGCCCGCGCGGGCGCCCCTCCAGCGGGCGGCCCCGCGCGGCCGATCGCCGCGCGGGCGCGCTGCCCGCGGTGCGGGGCGACCCCGCGCGGCACCAGCCCGCGCGGCGCCCCTCCTGCGGGCGGCCTCGCGCGGCCGAGCGCCGCGCGGGCGCGCTGCCCGCGGTGCGGGGCGGCCCCGCGCGGCACCAGCCCGCGCGGGCGCCCCCTCTTGCGGGCGGCCCCGCGCGGCCGAGCGCCGCGCGGGCGCGCTGTCCGCGGTGCGGGGCGGCCCCGCGCGGCACCAGCCCGCGCGGGCGCCCCCTCTTGTGGGCGGCCCCGCGCGGCCGAGCGTCGCGCGGCGCGCTGCCCGCGGTGTGGGCGACCCCGCGCGGCACCTGCCCGCACGGCGCCCCACCCGCGGCCGGCCCCGCGCGCAGCGGCGCGCGATGGCGCCGCCCCTTCTCCCTCCTCGTGACCAACAAAAGAAAAGGGGGAGATTCCCCCAAACGAAATGCATCCGACTCACCTCGATGTGCGGAAGAGGAGGAGAAAGAGGGATCGTCCGCTTGCCTCCTCCGTCTACCCTTGCCCGTGTGCTTGGTTACTCTTTGCCGGCGGCTACGAGGGAGGAAGAAGAAGAATAGAGGCGGCCACCAAAAGAAATAAGAGGAACCCTAATCCTCTTTCCCTCACGGCTATATTTATACTAAAAGGATTAGGGTTTACCTTAAAAGGTGCGCGGGTCCCAACACGGATCCCGAGGCGCCTAAGGGGGACCCCAACTTCGAGGATTAATTCTGGTCAGACCGGGAGTCGGAAAAATAAACCGATCACGCCCACGCGCTCCGCTCCGCGAGCTCTACCGCCTAAAATTATCTGCGGGCCCCGACGGTCTGTCCGGAAAAACACCAAAAATGAGGCCCCTGGTCGGGCATTACGAGAAGAGAGTGACCAGAAGAGTTAAGGAAGGGCTGGGTCTTACACCACTTACCGCTAAAAACAAGTTTCGTCCCCGAAACTTAATCTTCCCCAGCGGCGAACAGGTCCGGGTAACACTCCCTCATCTTTGTCTCGGGTTCCCAAGTTGCCTCACGCTCTTCTTGATTGCTCCAAAGCACCTTCACGTAGGGAATTGTCCGACTACGCAGCTTTTTGTCTTCTCGGGCTAGGATTCGCACCGGTACTTCTGCGAAACTCAAATCCTCCTTGAGTTCAATCGCAGAGGCGTCAAGCACCCGCGAAGGGTCGGGGAGGTATTTCCGAAGCATGGATACGTAGAACACATCATGAACGCGGTCAAGGTTCGGTGGTAGGGCGAGGCGGTAGGCTACCGGGCCGATGCGCTCCAGAATCTCAAATGGCCCTATGTACCGCGGGCTCAACTTGCCCCTCAACCCAAACCGCTTCACCCCCTTTGACGGCGACACCCGCAGTAATACGTGTTCTCCCACCTGGAATTCCAAGTCGCGTCGTCTCCGGTCTGCATAGCTCTTTTGCCGGCTCTGGGCGGTCGCCAAACGTCGCCTGATGAGGCGCACCCTTTCCTCAGTCTCGGCCACCAGGTCCGGCCCCAAGAACTTTCTCTCCCCCAGATCGTCCCAACAGATCGGGGATCTACAGCGCCTGCCGTACAATGCTTCGTACGGCGCCATCTGAATGCTCGCTTGGTAGCTGTTGTTGTATGCGAACTCTGCAAGGGGTAGGTAGTGCGACCATCCGTCTCCCAAATCCAGTACGCACGCGCAAAGCATGTCCTCGAGTATCTGAATCACCCGCTCGGATTGCCCGTCCGTCTGGGGGTGAAAGGCTGAGCTGAAGTGTAATTTGGTCCCCAAGGCTCGTTGTAGGCTCTTCCAAAAGTTTGAAACGAACCTCGTGTCCCTGTCCGAGGTGATCGTCGTTGGCACCCCGTGCAGCCTCACAATCTCGCTGAGGTAGACTTGAGCCAGCCGGTCGCGTGTCCAGGTCGTGTGGATGGGTAGGAAATGAGCTGACTTCGTTAACCGATCCACGATAACCCAGATGGCGTCGTGTCCCTGTTGCGAACGTGGGAAACCGGTGACAAAGTCCATTATGATTTGCTCCCATTTCCATTCGGGCACGGGTAGGGGTTGCAACTTCCCCGCCGGCCGTTGATGCTCGGCTTTCACCTGTTGGCAAATCAAACAGTGGGCTACGAACAGCGTCACATCTCCCTTCAATCTTGGCCACCAGAAGGTCTGTCGGATATCCCGGTACATCTTGGTGCCCCCAGGGTGCGCCACGTAGGGGGCGCTATGTGCTTCAGTCAGGATTTCCTTCTTTAGATCTGGCAGATCAGGCACGCAGATCCGCCCTCGGAACCGAAGGGTGCCGTCCGTTCCCACCGCAAAGTCTCCACTCTGCTCCGGTGAGATCCTATCTCGTTCCAGCTGCAGCTGTGGGTCCGCACCTTGGCCTTCTCGAATCCTCTCCAATAGGGTCGGCGCGACTGTTAAGGTCAACAGTCGCTCAACCGTCCCTGCTGGTACCACTTCCAACCTCAGTCGCGAAAATTCCGCGATCAAGTCATTCTGCTGCGTGATCGTGCCCGCCGAAGTTCCTTCTGCTTGTCCCTTCCTGCTTAGAGCATCGGCTACAACATTTGCTTTTCCCGGGTGGTACTGAATGGTTAAGTCGTAATCCTTCAGTAGCTCCAACCACCTCCTCTGCCGTAGGTTAAGCTCCTTCTGGGTGAAAAGGTACTTAAGGCTTTGGTGGTCCGAGAACACGTTGCAATGCACACCGTAGAGGTAGTGCCTCCATAGTTTCAGAACGAAGACCACTGCGGCAAGTTCCAAGTCATGGATCGGGTAGTTCTGTTCGTAATCCTTGAGCTGCCTTGAAGCATAGGCGATGACTCTTCCTTGCTGCATTAGTACTCCTCCCAGTCCTATTCGCGATGCATCGCAGTAGACTTCGTAGTCTTCCCCGGGGGTTGGTAAGGCAAGCACAGGCGCTCTTGTCAACCGCTTCTTAAGTTCTTCAAAGCTCTCTTGGCATTGGGCCGTCCAAAAGAACTTTACTCCTTTCCGGGTTAGGCGGTTCAGAGGGGTCGCAATCTTCGAGAAACCCTCTACGAAACGTCTGTAGTATCCCGCAAGGCCCAAGAAGCTGCGCACCTCTGTCACCGTGGTCGGCTGGGGCCAGTCGGTCACCGACTCCACCTTCTTGGGATCCACTGCGACTCCTGCTGCTGAAATGATATGCCCCAGAAACCCCACCTTGCGAAGCCAAAATTCGCATTTCTTGAGTTTTGCGAATAGCTCCTGCTCCCTAAGAGTTTGTAGAACTGTTCGTAGGTGCTCCTCGTGCTTCTCATCGGTGGTGGAGTAAATTAGGATGTCGTCGATGAAAACCACTACGAACTGATCCAGGAAGGGTCTGAAAACTCGGTTCATCATGTCCATGAACACCGCAGGGGCATTGGTAAGCCCGAATGGCATTACCGTAAACTCGTAATGGCCATACCGAGTCCGGAACGCCGTCTTCGGAATATCTTCGTCTCGGACTCGGAGCTGGTGGTAGCCCGACTGCAGGTCGATCTTTGAGAAGACAGTTGCACCCCGCAGCTGGTCAAAAAGGTCATCAATCCTTGGTAGGGGATACTTGTTTTTCACTGTGACTTTGTTGATTTCCCGATAGTCGATGCACAAACGCAAGCTCCCGTCTTTCTTTCGTACAAAGAGTACAGGCGCGCCCCAAGGGGACACACTTGGTCTGATAAACCCCCTGTCCAGGAGGTCCTCTAGCTGCGCCTTAAGTTCCTTCAGCTCCGCGAAGGCCATCCTGTAGGGGGCCTTCGTGATTGGTCGTGTGCCGGGTGGAAGCTCAATAGGAAAGACAACTTCTCTCTCGGGGGGTAACCCAGGTAGGTCGGCCGGAAAGACATCTGGGAAGTCCCTCACCACAGGGATGTCGGGGAGTGCCGTGGAGGATCCGGCGGCCAGGGCCACCGACACCAAGTAGGCCATACACCCGCCCTCAACCAACTTCCTGGCTCGGGATGCAGGAATCATGGAAGAAAAGGAAACGCTCTTGCAAGCCAAGTACACGTTCTCCGGAAAATCGGGGTACATTAGTCGCACCTCGCGCTTCTCGCAGTCTATGACCGCAAGGTACCACGTGAGCCAATCCATTCCGAGCACTACATCATACTCTTTCAATGGAATGACTACCAGATCCCAGGGGCACGGAAGCCTTCCCATCCATATAGGGCAGGAAGGCACCATGTTGCGTGCCTCCAGGGATCCCCCCGCGGTGTGAACGGTCATCAGACTGGGTAAGGGTCTCAACTCAAAATCATGGGTCAGTGCGAAGTCTCGAGACATAAACGAGAGGGTCGCTCCGGTGTCAAAAAGGGTTCTAGCGCGATAAACGGAAGCAAGAGTGATACCTGCGACGACGTGCTCAGACGGGTGTGTCTCCTGCTGTCCCATCGCGTAGACGCGGCCTCCCGAAGGTGGTGGCTTTTTCCCCTATAGATCGGGGTGCTGGCGGTCTGGGGGCTGACGTCATTGGAGCTTTCCCTCGCCCTGCGTGCTGAGGTGAGGGCACGGAGGCTGCAGAAGATGCGGTGCCTTGGTTCAGGGGACAGTTGAAACGGAAGTGTCCCTGCTTGCCACATCGGAAACAATGGTCCTGTCTCTTGGAGCAATCCATCACTCGGTGCGCCCCGCCGCAGATCACGCAAGAGCGATTTTCCGAGCGTTGTCCCTCTCCTGGCGCTCCCTTGGCTCCCTGTTGGGGCCTCCACCGCTTAGGAGGTCGATTCCCGCTGGAGGAACCCCCTCCCCCTGAGGTCATCTGGGTCCGCTTCCTGTCGTCTTGCTGGTGGGGGCCTTCCCTCCGGGCGCGCGTGACGGCAAAACCTCGTTCCACGATGGTGGCTCGGTCGACCACCTTCTGGAAGGTTTGTAGGTCCGCCGCGTCCACCACTTGGAAAATGTCCGTCCTCAATCCATCCACAAACAGTTGTGCCTTATGGGATTCATCCCGAATGACGAACGGGACACAGTTCGCCAGTCTCACGAACTCCCTCTGGTACTCCATTACTGTTTTGGCTCCCTGCCTGATGTGGTTTAAGTCGTCCTCCAGTTGTTTCTTCACGCTATTGGTAAAGAACGCCCCGAATAGCTGCTGTTTAAAGGTAGTCCATGACGGAAGGGTAGCGCCCGACGCAGAGTCGGGGCGTACAGTCTTCCACCAAATGCGGGCATTCCCCTCGAGTAAGTGGGCGGCCAGGGGGACCCGCTCGTGGTCTTCCATCAATAGGTCCTCGAACAACTTCTCCATTGTATCTACCCATTTCTCCACGACCCAGGGGTCTGTCGTGTCCCCCTCAAACGTTGGCGGGTCGTATTTCTTGAAGTCGGCCAGGTTGGCGCGTACGCGGTCTCGCTCGCTTGGTAGATTCGCCCCCTCCTTCGCGACGTTGGCGGTCGCGGCGGGGGTGGGTACCACAACCGTCACACTTGGAGCAATTCCGACGATTGGTGTCGCTGCCGGCCCTGCCGTTGCCGTCGAAGGGGCCACCTCCGGCGCCGTCGGTTGAGTTAAGGGCACCTCAGGCGCCGAGGCCCGGGTGGGGGCAACCCCTCCTTGGGTCTCCATCATCGGCGGTCCCATTGCCGGTGCCGCTGGCCCCGGGAGAGGGCCCGGGGCAACCTCCGCCGTCGCGGCGGCCTGCTGTTGCTGCGTCAGTTGGCGCACGTGGTCGTTCAGGGCTGCCAACTGTTCCGTCATCTCCTGTAGCTGCTGCCTTAGGAGCTGATTCTCCGCAGTCATCGCTTCCGCTGCGTCCGCCCCCCGTGTCCTCGGCTGTGGATCTAGTCCTGGCCATGATCTGAACATTTGTACGAACCAGTTACTCCTAGTTTAAACAAAACGGCACGCCGCTAGTGTTGGCACTAAAGGGATAAAAGAAAGAGAACACTAATCTCCCCCCCCCCCCCCTTTTTGTCTCAACGAGCACTCGCGTTTTATTTATCCCGTGTTCACTTTATTACTCAGTAGCCAGAGTATTGCGCCCGTGGATGTTAGGCCCCGACTGTTGTGGTTAAAGTTTCCCGCTCTGATACCATCTTAATCTGTCACGCCCCGGGGGTTAGCATCGCGCGGAAGAGGAGCCACCGATGCCCCTGGTTCGACCATATATTTTTTTTTTTAAAACAATATTCCCCGGCGCGTGCCCAGACCCGCCGCATACACAAATTCGCTCTACAAACGGGCAGAGTCTCCTTTGTATATGCACGGCGTCTCAACTATAAGGTGCCTCACAAGGCGTAGCACATACAATCTCTAACCACATCAGTTGGGGTCTTGTACACATACAACCATACAATTCACTTGATATTCTAGCATTCACTTAAAGCATAAAGGCCGGTGTTTTGAAAGGATAAATAATCACAGGGTTTTGAAAGCGGCATCCACACGACGCCATCGTTTATGAAAACATTTCGCAAAATACATAAATCCCATAAGGTTTGTAAAGCTTGGTGCCCACACGGCACCCATGTTTTAAAAGCAGTTTTCGCAAACGGTTTACTTTGCTTTTCATCGTTCAATACGGCCGAGTAAGAGAGAGCGTAGAATTCATTCAATTATTCAAAAGGAAAAAGGGCAACATCCACTTCGACCCCACGGGGGTGTCGCAAACCACAGCTAGCTATCATGAATAATAAAAGAAAAGGGAAAGAAGAGTCACTGTATCTGAAATCACCCAAAAATCAGATCAGCACCCTCGCGTCCTCACCGGCGCCCTAGCACTCGCCCCTGGACGAACCTGTCACGGTGTGGGAAGTTAGTGACTAGAAATAGCATGATAAGCGTAGATAAGCAATGATAAGGCAAACCACAAACACCGGAGCAACCATCCCTCCCATGCATCATCCACCATAACTACACCCTGTATCAAAAATAACATCGGGCACCTTCCCCGATGCCCACCGCCGAGCACCTGCCTCGGCCGTCGAGCACCGACCTCGACAATACAGCTCACACCCCCCACCTATGGGGGCCCCCATTCCTAACGCCACCTTCGCGTGGGGTACACGGGTCAACGTACCACTTTTCCGGAAAAGCACACCCTTGCGGTGGCCAAACCGCGGGTGTGCGTGTAGCAAAACTTGAGCCTCAGATTAAGTATCATAATATAACAGGGTTAGCGTAAAAACAGAAGGAGACTGATAATTCCACCTTGCCCCAACATGCTATTTCTAACAGTTAATCCCTATTCCCGAAATCCCCGGGAACGTACCCACCTTGTGTGCGTCGTCCTGCGTTCGTCCAGTCCGCGTCTGTGCACCAGTCGCCAATAGCGTCCCGCACTCCTGAAGGAACAAGGGCAAGTCAAGACTTAGAAGTCCGAAACTTACAACGACTCCCAACAGCGTGCGGCGGAGTTCTTCGCACAGCACCGGCCCGTGCGACGACCACTCTGCCTGGGCGCAGCCCCCGCGCGGCACCAGCCCGCGCGGGCCCGTTGCCCGCGGTGCGGGGCGACCCCGCGCGGCACCAGCCCGCGCGGGCGCCCCTCCTGCGGGCGGCCCCGCGCGGCCGGGCGCCGCGCGGGCGCGCTGCCCGCGGTGCGGGGCGACCCCGCGCGGCACCAGCCCGCGCGGGCGCCCCTCCTGCGGGCGGCCCCGCGCGGCACCAGCCCGCGCGGGCGCGCTGCCCGCGGTGCGGGGCGACCCCGCGCGGCACCAGCCCGCGCGGGCGCCCCTCCAGCGGGCGGCCCCGCGCGGCCGATCGCCGCGCGGGCGCGCTGCCCGCGGTGCGGGGCGACCCCGCGCGGCACCAGCCCGCGCGGCGCCCCTCCTGCGGGCGGCCCCGCGCGGCCGAGCGCCGCGCGGGCGCGCTGCCCGCGGTGCGGGGCGGCCCCGCGCGGCACCAGCCCGCGCGGGCGCCCCCTCTTGCGGGCGGCCCCGCGCGGCCGAGCGCCGCGCGGGCGCGCTGCCCGCGGTGCGGGGCGGCCCCGCGCGGCACCAGCCCGCGCGGGCGCCCCCTCTTGTGGGCGGCCCCGCGCGGCCGAGCGTCGCGGGCGCGCTGCCCGCGGTGCGGGGCGACCCCGCGCGGCACCAGCCCGCGCGGCGCCCCTCCTGCGGGCGGCCCCGCGCGGCCGAGCGCCGCGCGGGCGCGCTGCCCGCGGTGCGGGGCGGCCCCGCGCGGCACCAGCCCGCGCGGGCGCCCCCTCTTGCGGGCGGCCCCGCGCGGCCGAGCGCCGCGCGGGCGCGCTGCCCGCGGTGCGGGGCGGCCCCGCGCGGCACCAGCCCGCGCGGGCGCCCCCTCTTGTGGGCGGCCCCGCGCGGCCGAGCGTCGCGCGGCGCGCTGCCCGCGGTGTGGGCGACCCCGCGCGGCACCTGCCCGCACGGCGCCCCACCCGCGGCCGGCCCCGCGCGCAGCGGCGCGCGATGGCGCCGCCCCTTCTCCCTCCTCGTGACCAACAAAAGAAAAGGGGGAGATTCCCCCAAACGAAACGCATCCGACTCACCTCGATGTGCGGAAGAGGAGGAGAAAGAGGGATCGTCCGCTTGCCTCCTCCGTCTACCCTTGCCCGTGTGCTTGGTTACTCTTTGCCGGCGGCTACGAGGGAGGAAGAAGAAGAATAGAGGCGGCCACCAAAAGAAATAAGAGGAACCCTAATCCTCTTTCCCTCACGGCTATATTTATACTAAAAGGATTAGGGTTTACCTTAAAAGGTGCGCGGGTCCCAACACGGATCCCGAGGCGCCTAAGGGGGACCCCAACTTCGAGGATTAATTCTGGTCAGACCGGGAGTCGGAAAAATAAACCGATCACGCCCACGCGCTCCGCTCCGCGAGCTCTACCGCCTAAAATTATCTGCGGGCCCCGACGGTCTGTCCGGAAAAACACCAAAAATGAGGCCCCTGGTCGGGCATTACGAGAAGAGAGTGACCAGAAGAGTTAAGGAAGGGCTGGGTCTTACAGTGCCGCGCGGCACCCCTGCAGTGCCGCGCGCCAAGCGCGCGGCCTGCAGGGCCGCGCGGCCCCATGCCGCGGCTCCCGAGCAGTCCGGCGCCCTGCTGCTCAAAATTGGCAGCAGGGCGCATGCTGCGCGCGGCGCTCATGCGCGCCCGCGCAGCGGCAGCCCTCCCAGCCACGCGCGCCCAAAAATCGCGCGCGCGCGCTCGTGCAGCAGCAGCCACCCCGGACAACAAGTCCGCACTGCCGCAACAATGGGGAAAGAAAAGAAAGAAGAAGAAGAGAGCTCAGAAAAAAAACCCGAGAAAAATAAATAAAGCGAAAATGAACCCCTACGTCGATGTTGCCGTCGCGCGCACCTCGCTCGGCGCTCCCCGGCAATCCCACAGGCGGTTCACTCTAAGAGGTCTCCCTTAAAGCCTCAGCCCTTCTCCCCTCTTCTTCCCTTCTTCTCTGCTTCTCACCAAGACCAAGAGGAGGCTGCCAGCTAGCTTCTTGGAGAAGAGAAAGGTGACAAGGCAGGGAGGGTGAGGAGCAAATTAATTAAGCAAAAGAAAAAGGAAGTTAAGGGATTTTAATTAAGTTACCTACTCACCATCCACTAAAATAAAACCCCCTCCAACCATCAGCCGAGGCTCCCTCACAGCTACACACAAAAGAACCAAGTCTCAAAAAAAAACTCCTTTCATAAAAAAAAAAATAATAAAATAATCCAAAAGTGCCCCGCTAACTCACTTTTCGACCCCGGGCTTTCCGCCGCAGCCCGGAACCTCCCGAGCTCCGCTGTAAACTGAAAATACACATGCTCACAGCTTTCCTCACCCAAAAAGCTCATCAGAAGAGTCGGTAGGCTCAAACTAAAAAAATGGCATACTACACCCTAGGTCTTGCCACACGGGTAACTAGAGAGTCTCCTGGACTCTTAAACATTTCTCTTTCGTTTATTTAACTCAAATTGAAGTTAAAGTTATTGTCCATTTGCCCAGACACCCTATGACTTTCTAGGGTTATATTTGTTTAATTCTTTAACCTTGGGATCTCACCCCTTTTTCCTGATTCCTCGCTGAATCCTAGAGTTACCTTAACTCTATTTTCCTGTTCCACTTTTAACTTAGAGTTACACTGACTCTAATTTCCTGTTTGAGAGTTTAACTCCTCTAGTTCACCTTAGGTTTCCTTTACCTAAGTTCCATGTCATGCTCATCCTAGAGTTCCTTGACTCTATGTTGATCACTCTATCCAATGTCCTTATGTTATCTCCTAAGACAATGCCACTCGTTCAATTCTAGGATAAGCTCCTAAGTTTGATGTCACTCATTAAACCCTGAATCTAGGTTTTCTCCTAGTCTTACTACCAACATGTTCTTTTCCCTATGCTTTCACATGATTCCTAGGGTTATACCCTAAAATGATCACAGTCATAACATGATTATCCACTTTTACGCATGCAATTATTTTCATCTCAATCATGCATGGCAATTCCTCTCTAATTCCTTTTACACATGCAATTTATCATCTCCCTTTTTTGGCAACCAATAGTTGCACTTTTCGTCTATGTCCATCTACACATACAAGTTTATCCCCTATTTTGGGTAAATCATAATTTAGTACTTTCCTCTAAGTTCCTCTACACATGCACATTTATCATCTATCTTTAGCAACCAACAGTTGCACTTTTCGTCTGTGTCCATTTACACATGCGATCTTAATCATGATTACCTAACGCCTCTAACAGGCTACTATCATGCTTCTAAATCCAAAAGCAAAGGAGCAAGGGGAGAGGTCACCCAGTTTCGGCAGAATCCCCCACTATATGGTGTACCCAATTGCTTGTAGACACTTGCAATTGGTCTCCGCGCGATTGTTCCTATTTTCTCGAGCTTGCACGCAAGACGATGCATGTCCTCCGAACCTGGACGCAAAACGGTGCACAACATTAGAGACTGCACGAAAAATAGTGCACGCCAACTCAACCTGCACGCAAAACGGAGCACGTACCTCAAGTTTGCACGCAAAATGGTGCACGCTTTTCTTTAGGGTTGCACGCAAAATGATGCACGCTTTTCGAGTCCGTGCACAAAACGGTACATGTTCATCGAGTCCGCATGCAAAATGATGCATGTTTTCTTTAAGCTTGCACGCAAAACGGTGCATGTCTTCCCCAAGATTGCACACAAAACGGTGCACCACGACACGCCCAGCAGCACTTCGTGTAGCAAAATGGCACAGTAAAACTCGGTCCCTAACACGCACAAGGGCATGGGGTCAAATCCAAAATCCAAAAGGAAAACCCAAAACTGTGCCAAAATACCCCCAAAGTCACATACGGGACCTACCTCGACATCGTCGCGCCGTCCAACGCATGCACACGCGTCCATCCGGCTCCTTGGCACACCTTGCGCGCTCCACGGGGTCAAAGGTGTGCTCGCGCACCCACGAAACCCCCCCACGAATCGCCCTCTCCCTCCATTTAGCCTCTCGGTGCGAGCAAAAAGGAGAAAAGGGGAAGAAATGGGGCTATTCGGGCCTTTATAGGCCGAAATCCCACATTCGGGCGCAACTTTCGGGCGCCCGAAACCGGTTTTTGGGCTGCTACAGTAACCGGCCCCGCGGTCCATGCGTCAACGCCACGCCAGCGATGCACCACGTCATCCGCGTACGGCCAATCAGGGAGCGACACGTGTCCTTGGACCAGTGCACCGCGCCTACGGAACAGCGGCAGCCAATCGGCGGTCGCCACGTGGACCGCACCCGCGCCCCGGGCGTCAACGCGGCAGCAGCGACGCGTTGTGTTACGCGTCGCGTCGCGCTGACCCACGAACGGGAGGCCGACACGTGGCCTGCCCCGCTGACGCCGCGCCAGGGCCCGCGCGCCTTCCCCGTGCGGGCCTACGCCTCGGCCGCTGTGGCCAATGGGGAGACGCCACGTGGCGTCTCCCACCCACCCCGCGCGCCTTTGCGAGCCTCGCGCCGCGTGCCATGCCTCGGGATTCATGCATTGCCTCAGGATGCGTGTCGACTGCCACGGGATTCGTGCTCGCTGCATCAGCATCCGTGCACACTGCCTCGGGATCCGTGCCACAGCATCGGGATCCGGGCGCGCTACAGTAACTTTCGGGCGCTGCTTCGATCTGGACCGGGCTGCTATAGTAACCAGCCAGCCAAAGCCGAACCGGGTTTGCTATAGTACCCAAATCCCGGCCCGCTACAGTACTTTCCGAACGCCCGAAAACAACTTTCGGGCGCCCGAAAGTTGGCCCACTTCCGGACTTCGCCCGATTCGCCCGTTTTCGTCTGTTTTCGACTGTTTCTCGCTCGTTTTCGCTCAAATTTGGCAGGCAGCCACAGTTTAACTTGATTTATCATGAGACATTTTAAATTTTCAGTTTTAACAATTTCTGGTTTACCGAAAGTCCCGCTGTATTCAAAATCGCTGGCGGACCCCGTTCTCACTATCCGGGTATCCGATCAACGCAAAACTTTTACTGTGGCCCTAAAACATAATTACGGAGCTCCCCGAATTTTCTCAAAATTTTCTAGCACTATAAATTTTCTGCCAATAATCTGGGCCCACTTTCTCACATAAAATTCTAGATCTCTTATTTTTATCCCGATTTGGGCCCAATTCACTTCCAGATCATTCTTTACTTCTCTAAATTCAATAAAAATAGTATTTCATACCATTTTTATTTATATTTATTTATATACCAAAATCTGGTACACTACAATACCAGTGATAGCAGGACCTTGAACCGAGAACCTTTTTGGACACACATGATTTTAGTCGACCAATGTTTTTCTTCCAAACATCGAAGGGTCACCGGAGTCTGTTCTTGTCTGATAGGACGAAGGCATTAGCCCTTCGGGGTTTAGGAATAAAACTTATTTTCTAACTTTTTTTCCTAAATGAACTAAAAATTATTAAAAATGGGTTTTCCTCAAATCAAGATGGTTTTACAAAAAGAAACTACTTTTAGTCTTCACCCCGCGTGGGTTGGAGTGAAAAATGATTTTTAGTAATAAATGCCACATTTTTCCTGTCAACTTCCTCACTCGAGAGGATTCGAGTGGTCTGGGTTCTAAGGGCTGCCTTTCTCTTTGGGCCGAGAACAACGATAGGCTATGCCTAGAGCCTGTTCTTGTTTAATTTGGGTTGTAGGTTCTAGTCTTTCGGGTTCCCGGACCCTTCATTGTTGTCGGCTGTGGAGTATACCCAGCTAGTGAGTTTGCATGTGGAGTTGATGTCCTATTTAGGGAGCCGTTGGGTTGACGGCGGTCCTGACTGTTCGAGTATTTTCCTGTTAGTGAGTTAGAGAGGTGATTTGGGTACTATCGATATTGTTGATCGTGGATTGGACTATAGCCTGCATGAGCCATATTGAGCTCGACAAAGATGCGTAGATACTTTACTCGGTGGGGTCGCGCCCCTCAAGTGCCACTCCGGAGCTAGGCCTGTAACTTTGCTATCGCGACTTGTCGACGCAGTCCCTCTGGCTGGGCCAATTTTGGCAGTCACGGACGCCCTACGTAAGTTCAGTCCTCCGTGGATGTAATGGCAGTAGGTGGGCGCAGATTTGACTGGACCCCACATGGCAGTCACTGTGATTGGGTTGATTGAGTATTTGGGTTAGAGTCGATGCATCATTTTCATCTGTATCACCCATTGAGCATTGTAGATCGAGGCATGATAGCTATAGATTTCTTTCCAGCTTATCTTTACATTAGTACAATTTTTCTGTTATCTTATGCCTCTAGTAGACTTAGTGGGCAGACCGTCGGGCTTGGTGGCAGTTGTCACGCCCCGGGTGTAAACCAGAACCCGAGCCCGTCTACAGATCCGCCGTGCACACGGAATTTTTCGCGTACACGAAGCGCTGGTAACCTGCTCAGATATAAAATATACAATAAAAGAGCATAATACAGAGCTGAACTAAAAGAAATACATAATAATCTCAGACTGGAAATAAGGTACAAGCTGTAATAATACAATAAACTCCCAGCTCACTGAAATAAATACAACAAGCTGGCAAAAGCCAGACCCAAAAGTAAAATGGTATAGTCTGAGATACAAAAGGGGTATAATAAAAGTCCAGCTACTCTCACGGTCGGGGCAGACGATCTAGCTAGTCCGCTATCCTCTTACCTCGATCTGCCGCTGATGGCCCAGCAGCTCCCGCAGACGACTTTGCAAAACAAAGGGGAAGAGACAGGAAACAACTATGGGGGTGAGAACTACTAGATAAACCAGTAGCCTCCCCTAGTGGGTAAAACCTCAAACTCTGACGTACCCACTAGGACTACTAGAGGCAAAAAGAAAAGGTGAAGTGGTAAGGTAAATAAGATGCTAAAACAGGAAAACTACCACTACTATGCCTCAAATGCAGTACTGGCTATAAAAACTGTATGCATGCATCAGTAAACAGAAACTGCCCAAAACAACCCAATCCAACATCCGATACACGATCGGTACTGCCTGCTCTGCTGTCGAACTCTGTAATCAAGTAGTGGAAACGGCACACGACTGAATCTCTCAATAGTCAATGGATCAGCACACGACCGATAGTAAGCCTACCTCCGGAGTGGCACTCGAGGGGAGCAACCCACACGAGTAAAGTAGCCAATGTCTCACAAGTATCACAATATAGCAGGACTGGATCACGACTATGATCAAAGCGGGAAACTCCGTCCACTATAGAAAACCCAATCCCCAGCTGATGCAAAATAAACCAGACTCAACCCCAATCTGATGCAAGGATTAACATCCAGTCGACCGCCTACTGTCCGCGGTCACCGTAATACCCCACAAGTCGACAATCTAGTACAGTCCCGACTACACTATCCCAAACCCCTGCTCAAACTCGAGCAACAAGCATCTGAATGCAAAGTACAATAATAAAACATGGTTTCTCCGAAGTCAAGTCCAAGTATGATAGTGTAGCAATAAATGGTGGCCTAACCAGATATCCATACAAGCATGCAATTGTTGTCACACCCCGGAGTCGAAACTGCGACCCGGGCTCGCCAACAGATCCGCCACCTATATAAAACCCTGTATAGGCGAAGCGTCCTACCTGCAAGAAGGGCTACAGCTAAACAGATATCAGAGCTATAAAATAAAAGTGCTGTAAAATTAAAACCAACCATCTTTACAACTGGAATAATGATACAATATCCATCTCCCATAAGTGATAATCATACAAAATCCTCAAATACAAAAACTCAGAACTCAACAGGGAGGTAATCCTGAAATAAATAATACATCAGTGTACAGGCACTAAGTACAAGTCAGATCCTCACAATACATCAGTCTCTCAAAAGAGAAAATAAAATAACTAATCTACTGACTGTACTATAGATCTCCACTGAAAGGGGGTACAGCTACTATCCACAGACGGGTAGGGATCTAGATCGCGACTCCCTCGACTCACACAGCAACCGCAGAATCAGCAACACCCGCTAAGATTCTTCAAAACAAAGGAGAGAAAAGAAAGAAGTGGGGGGGGGGGGGGACCCCCAATGGGCGTGAGAACTACACCAAAAAAAGGAGTTCTCAGTGGGGACCGCCACCAGGCCCGACAATCTGCCCACTAAGTCCTCAAGAAGCATAAGATAACCAATGCGGTCTAACCGATGTGATAGCAAGAACTAAATGCCTGTCTGACCCCCCCACGCTCTAGAGGGGAATACACCAACGCTCTAGAGGAGAACTCGAAGAAAGCATCACCGGGCATAAAATGCCGCGCCGGTGAGATAGCAAGAACTAAATGCCTGTCTGACCCCCACGCTCTAGAGGGGAATACCCCAACACTCTAGAGGGGAACTCGAAGAAAGCATCACCGGGCATAAAATGCCGCGCCGGTGTGATAACTAAACTAAAAGTAGGACTGGATCGCTACAATGCCTAAGTGGAAAAAATCCCTCCACTAAAGAAATCCCGATCCCAAATCTAATGCATAAGTCAATATCCGGTCAACCGCCCAAAGTCCGCGGTCGCCGCAAAATCCTGCCAACCACAATCTAGCACAACCCGTCCCTGACACCAATGTCCCGGCTACACTACCCCAAACCCCCACTCGCACCCGAGCAACACGGACCGCCTGACTAACAAAGAAGGAGAAAGGAATAATATGGTTTCTCCTAAGTCAAGTCCCAATAAGTAGTGTAGCAGTAAAAGATGGCCTAACTATGTGTCCATATAAGCATGCATTTGTCCTCAAGATAGATAGCAGAAAGTAAACCACATGCCAAAATCATCTATGGACTACACCTGCCCAAAATCTATGGTCCATAATCCATGATAACTCCTCAGAGTAAAACCCGCACATAGACATAGCCTCCTACTCCATCGAGTAATCATAACATGAAAGTCTATGTGCAACAAGGCATGCTAAAATATCACTACTATAGTATATCAATCTTCATGATCTAGGCCATTCCACAAGCTTCCACCTCAATGCTAAATATTGTACAATTAAACAAGCATGCTAACAATCACATAGGGTAAATCCCTTAGGTAAGCATTTACTATTCATCATCATAAATATTAATCTTGCAAATCCCTTATACCATCATCCTTCCTAGCTTACCTCACAATAACATACAATGTACCCTAAACATGCATGCATTCTAATATAAGAATTAGAGAACCGTCCACCGGTTCTGGAGAAGAAACAACCCACCTGAAATGCTTTACGCAGGCAAATCCGAAGTCGGTGAAGTGCGTAGCCACATGCTAACCAAATTCCACTGAACCCGTATCCTCGGTACAAGTCGCGCAAGCCTCGGCTCCAAACAGCATCACCCAAACAATGCAACACCACAACAATCAACATCACACACAAACAATACCCCAAACATACACTTGCTGTTTTTCCCAAACAGCACAAAGAAGGGCATTCTCACCTCCAAGAAGTGCTCCAAAAATTCTAGAAAATTCACGGTTGCAATCCTCGTGACGAGTAGCCCCAAAACGAGTATTTATACGCCCCGTTCCGAAATCTGTAGACCAAGATACAATTAGAACACTGCGGCAAGTCAAAATGTACACTGTCCAAAATCTGTCAGAAACCAGTCCGAAAGAAGGTTAATTATCACCAGCAAGATAATCTCCAAAAATTCCAATAATAATACGACGGCGATCCTCTCGAATCGTAAATATCAATCGAGTCTTTAAACGCCTCATTCCGATGCTCGAGCATAGAGATAAAAATCCGACAAGTCTCCGCTGTCCAAAAATCCACCAGCAAAACAGTTGCTCAGAGATGCCTCGTAAACCGTGCCAAGAACTCAAATCGAGATGATGTGATCAGTACGGAAATCGAAGACGTACCTCACGAGAACGCGCTGCCGCAAAATTTGGCTCAAAATACCATTGGAGTGATCCAGGATGCCTCTCTGACCGAAAAGTGACGGTGGAAGCCGAAATCCAAGAAACATCGCAGTACACCACGTCGCAGAAAACGCGGATGTCGAGGCCTCCAAAAAATCTAAAACCTCATCAAAGGGTGGAGGAGAGAGAGAGGAACAACTTCCCTTCAGGCCTCACTTGCAGGAGAGCTCGGGAAAAGGCTCAAACCGCAGGCCCAAGGGGGCTATATATAGCCAAATCCAAACAAATGAAATAATTCCATCTGTGTCCGAGTTTCCGAGCGCCCGAAATTTTCGGGCGCGCACAATGCGCCAACAGTGCCCAATCCGGGCCATTGATCCAGCGCCCGGAATCACCCCAACGCGCCACGTGGCGCCGAACAGGGGACAGCGGATCCGGCCGCTCACCAGTCGCCGCGTGGCCTGCCTCGGACGCCGACGCGTGGCGCGCCCGAGCGGGAACCGCGCGTCAACGCGCGCCCGCGTGCGCGCACGCCGCGCTGTCGAGCACGCACCCCGAGGCACATGCCCCAAACTCCGTGGACCGCGTTGCCTGCACCAGCCACCCAACGGCCGCCACGTGTCCTGCCCTCCGGTGCACGCCGACCACGTGGATCGCAGGCCTGCCCGCGCGCCCGCGCGCCTGCCCGCGCCCGCTCCGCCGCCTGCCCGAACCCGCGCCGCCGCGCTCTGCCACTGCCCGCCGCCGGCGCCGAAACAGTACCTGCTGCCTCGAAATTTGTGCCAGGTCATCCGGGCTCCGAAAAATACAAGTAAATAGCCCATTTCGATCGTTTTCGCGCCCTGAATCCAAATCCGATGTCCGTTTTACCAAATTCCATTTCTAAAAATTGCCGAAGGCATCCGGAAAGGTGTTCTTAGTCTAAACTTCGCGCTGAGTCTAATTTTAATATCAGTTTCGCGCGAAACCACTTCTAAAATTCCGACGGGGTCAACCGATTACCCACGTAATCCATTTAACACCCGGAGTCCATCACTTATGTCCAATTGGTGCACTAACACCGCCGACACGCCACATAGGCCTCCAGAAGCTCCTAGTCACACTGTAGAAGCCCTGCAGAGATCTGGGTCACCACAATTGTCCTCTTTTAAAACTGTAGAAAAGTGTCTGATATTTATTTTAAAAAGATTGCTCTTACTGTACCGACAT
Source organism: Tillandsia leiboldiana (assembly GCA_029204045.2). Lineage (NCBI taxonomy): Eukaryota > Viridiplantae > Streptophyta > Magnoliopsida > Poales > Bromeliaceae > Tillandsia > Tillandsia leiboldiana. The sequence continues at coordinate 26,005,584 of CM055061.1, forward strand.
GATAAGTCATTTGCATGCGAGATTATGATATAACATTTGTCCCAACAACAGTGTCCCAATTTAACATAAATAAGCTGTCATATAATCTGTGGGGTCAACATATATGGTTCACAAATAGGATATCAATTGTCACATTTAATTTAGGGGAATTCTAATAATCCTAGTGAGCAAGTCAAAAGTGAGGTAAGCAACAACCACCCACCTCGAAAATCGCAATCCACACCCAAATAGCCTCCTCACTGTCCACAGTCCTCTAATCCTGCAACTCACCGAAAGCAGTGCACAACTGTACAAAACAATGCACCCGGTGTAAACACAAATCTCAAAAATACAGTTTTTGTTGTTTTCCAAACATCACAGAAAAAGAGGAGTTTTTACCTCTTTATAGTGCTCCAAAAAATCCAGAAAAAATACGATTGCGTTCCTTGCGACGAGTAGATCAGAAACGAGTACTTATATGCCTTGATCTGATGCTCCTAGGCCAAGATATAAATCGAACAAGCTGGTGCTGTCCCAAAAACATCACAGAAAAAAGGGGGTCAAAAGTGCATCGGGAACCGTGCCAAAAGTGCGAAACGGGGCGAAGTGGTCAACACAAAAATCGAAGCCTTACCTCTTAGGAACGCACTATCATAGAAATCGCCCAAAAATTCCTCCTAGTTTGCGCATAGCAAACTCCCGACTGAAATGCGACTGAAACGGGCCGAAATGGAGAAAAGTCGAGGCGCACTGTAAAATCGAGATCGCCGCTGTCGAGCCTCCAAAAATTCTGGGAATCCACCACGAGATCAAAAACATCAAGAGAAACAACTTTCATACAGAGCACTCCCTCCCATTCTCTCTCTAAGCTTCAGAAAAAGGAGAGAAAGAGAGGAAAGTGGAGGTATTTATAGTCCAAAAAAACAATTGGGAAAATTCCCTCCATGTCCCCAGAACCGGGCGCCCGAATTTTTCGGGCCCGCACAGTGCGGCCCAAAAGCCCTGCCCGACCCACGCCTGAAACGATCTGGGCGCGACACGTGTCCGCATAACAGCGGACAGCGGCGCCCGTGAATCGGGCGCCGCCACGTGTCCCGCACCCGGCTCGGCGCCAGCCGCTGGTGTCACGCCCCGGGGTCGAAATGCGACCCGGGCACACCAACAGATCCGCCGCCTGTACGGAGACTGCCGTACAGACGAAGCGTCTAACCTGCAAAAGAGATCTATAGCTAACAAGTATCAGAGCTGAAAGGAAGCAGGAACACCAAGCGGTGAAAAGTCCAAGTACAGCAGTCCACTAGAACCCACAACATAAGCACAAAAGCACTAAATGGTACAAAAGTGGAAACTAAAAAGTACAAGTGACACTAACACCGACACCACCGACTCGGGTAGGAGCTAGCCAGCTACGCCCTTACCTCGGTCAGAAAGCTCCGAACGAGCCAAACCTGGAACGGTCGCCTCAGGAACACCTGTCATCACAGCGGGTGTGAGATCTACTGCAACAGTCAGATCTCAGTGGGTACCAAAGCTAAACCCACGGTACACCCACTCAGTCTGCTGGAGACAAAAACACAAATAGATAGATAGATAGATAGATAGATAGATAACTGGAAATGAATCTATCGCTACATGTCTCAATGCAATGCTGGAAGTAAGTTCTCAGTCTCTCTCACGGGAGGCCTGGAAACTACGAACGTCTGCGCCCCCTACAGCCCTTATCAAACAAGAACGGGTTGTAGGCTTAGGCGCCCATAGTTTCCGCCCCCCGCACTGGGACTGCTAGAACTCTACAAGACACTAGAAGGCCACCTCAATCCCTTCTAGTAACCACCTGGTGACTCGGCCAGGGCATAACTATCTCTCTGGTAACTCGGCCAGTGATACTTACCTATCTGGTAACTCAGCCAGTGATTAATACCCATCTGGTAACTCTGCCAGTGGTAACTACTCATCTGGTAACTCAGCCAGTGATTTATACCCATCTGGTAACTCTGCCAGTGGTATCTACTCATCTGGTAACTCAGCCAGTGATTTATACCCATCTGGTAAATCTGCCAGTGGTATCTACTCATCTGGTAACTCAGCCAGTGATTTATACCCATCTGGTAACTCTGCCAGCGGTATCTACTCATCTGGTAACTCAGCCAGTAATTTATACCCATCTGGTAACTCAGCCAGTGGTAACCACACGTCTGGTAACTCAGCCAGTGACAACTCGTATACTCTAACAATGTTACTAACACTCGTGTCCAAGTCGGAAACGACAACCCTCGACTTACACGACTGTTCCGCAATTACCTGATAGTAAGGATACGATACCTTTGCATTCGGAAGCATAAAAGGGCAATCCGTAGTTCATTGGGAAAAACCAACCCACCTACGATCCATCCGCGAAAACCGTGCGCCAAACGGAGGTCCCGATGCGATCCCGCAGCTCCACGCGGCAAAATACGCGCCACCGGCCACGTGAGAAGCTAACACTATGCCACAACTGCGAGATAAGAAGAGGGACCGGGATCAGAAAACATGCGGCTAAAACCGCGCTCACAAAGGGTAAAAGAAACCAAACCGGCGACGAGAAACGCCGCGCGTTGCGCGGAAAACCCATCGCGCACACACGCCGCGGCGCGTTGCCAAGTCACAGCCCGCGCGGCAAAGGCGGCGCAGCTGCACGGCTCCAAAAACCCAGCCATTCGCGCGGCGCCCAGCAAGTCCGCGCGGCACAAGGCCGCCCGCGCGGCGCCCAGCAAGTCCGCGCGGCACAAGGCCGCCCGCGCGATGCCCAGCAAGTCCGCGCGGCACAAGGCCGCCCGCGCGAGGGTCTGCAGTGCCGCGCGCCCAGCGCGCGGCCTGCACACCGCGCGGGGCCCAGGAGGTCGCCCGCGCGGGGCCCGCAGCGCCGCGCGCCCAGCGCGCGGCCTGCACACCGCGCGGGGCCCAAGGGGCCGCCCGCGCGGGGCCTGCAGCGCCGCGCGCCCAGCGCGCGGCCTGCACACCGCGCGGGGCCCAAAGGGCCGCCCGCGCGGGGCCTGCAGTGCCGCGCGCCCAGCGCGCGGCCTGCACACCGCGCGGGGCCCAACGGGCCGCCCGCGCGGGGCCCGCAGTGCCGCGCGCCCAGCGCGCGGCCTGCACACCGCGCGGGGCCCAACGGGCCGCCCGCGCGGGGCCTGCAGCGCCGCGCGCCCAGCGCGCGGCCTGCACACCGCGCGGGGCCCAAAGGGCCGCCCGCGCGGGGCCTGCAGTGCCGCGCGCCCAGCGCGCGGCCTGCACACCGCGCGGGGCCCAACGGGCCGCCCGCGCGGGGCCTGCAGCGCCGCGCGCCCAGCGCGCGGCCTGCACACCGCGCGGGGCCCAACGGGCCGCCCGCGCGGGGCCTGCAGCGCCGCGCGCCCAGCGCGCGGCCTGCACACCGCGCGGGGCCCAACGGGCCGCCCGCGCGGGGCTGCAGCGCCGCGCGCCCAGCGCGCGGCCTGCACACCGCGCGGGGCCCAAGGGGCCGCCCGCGCGGGCCTCTAGCGCCGCGCGCCCAGCGCGCGGCCTGCACACCGCGCGGGGCCCAAAGGGCCGCCCGCGCGGGGCCTGCAGTGCCGCGCGCCCAGCGCGCGGCCTGCTCACCGCGCGGGGCCCAGGGGGCCGCCCGCGCGGGGCCCGCAGTGCCGCGCGCCCAGCGCGCGACCTGCACACCGCGCGGGGCCCAGGAGGCCACCCGCGCGGGAGGGGGGGGTCTGCAGTGCCGCGCGCCCTGCGCACGGCCTGCAAGCCCCACGGCACTGCGTTTGCACCGCAGTGCCGCGCGCGTGCCATGCGGTGCTGCGCGCCTTGCGCGCAGCCCGCCGCTCGCGCCGCCGCCCAGGCGATGCTGCCGGCGGCCCGGCGCCCTGCTGCACCTCAACAGCAGCAGGGCGCTCGCTGCGCGTGGCGCCCAAGCGCGCCCGCGCAGCGGCCCGCCTCCCTAGCCGCGCGCCGTACAAATTGCACGCGCGCGGCCCGCGCAGCCTCGCCACGACCCCGGACAGCAACCGCCACCACAAGCAGCAGGGAAAGAAAAATAAAAGAGAGGAGAGGAGAGAAGCAAAACCACAACCAAAATAAAAATCATAAAAAAATAAACCGACCTCGACGAGGCTCACCGACCTCGCTCGGCTTCACGCCCTCGCTCGGGGAAGAAAAGCTCAAGAAACCCTCTCCATTTCCTCCATCTTCATCTTCCTTCTTCTCTTTTCCTTTCCTTATCTTTCCTTTTCTCTCTTTCTTTCTTTCTCTTTTTCCTTTTTGCTACAGAGGTGGAGGGGAGTGGTTTTATAAAGCAGAGGCTTTAATTAAAATTAATTAACTTAATTAACTTAATTCCAAAAACCCAACTCCAACTCACTTTTTGCCCTCGGGCCCTCCGCCGCCGCCCGGAACCTCCCGAGCTCCGCTGTAATTCCAAAGTACACGCGCTCACAGCTTTTTCTCTTCAAAAAGCTCAACCGTTGAGTCGGGGTGCTCAAATCAAATACCGGCTCCAAAAATGCCAGTTCCGACTCACTTTTTGCCTCCGGGTCCTCCGCGTCAGTCCGGAACCTCCCGAACCTCGCTGTAAATCAAAAGTACGCGTGTCCACAGCTTTTTCTCCTCAAAAAGCTCGACCGTTGAGTCGGGGTGCTCAAATCAAATACCGGCTCCAAAAATGCCAGTTCCGACTCACTTTTTGCCTCCGGGTCCTCCGCGTCAGTCCGGAACCTCCCGAACCTCGCTGTAAATCAAAAGTACGCGTGTCCACAGCTTTTTCTCCTCAAAGAGCTCGACCGTTGAGTCGGGGTGCTCAAATCAAATACCGGCTCCAAAGATGCCAGTTCCGACTCACTTTTTGCCTCCGGGTCTTCCGCGTCAGTCCGGAACCTCCCGAACCTCGCTGTAAATCAAAAGTACACCTGCTCCAAGTGTTTCCCAATTTTTCTGCAACCCAAAGCGGTGTCGGCGCTTCCCGTACCAGTCACCTAACGCGTACAAAGCCCGAAACAAGCAGAGGCTTCCACGGGGATCCAAATCAACCCGAACTCCTCTGAAAACACAAGTGGGACACATCCAAGGCAAATTCCCCCGCACCACACCATCCTGCAAGGTCGGTGCTTCATCCAAATCCCGGTGTTCTACACTCTCCCCCCCTTAAAAGGGTTTCGTCCTCGAAATCCAACTAAATCCATACATAGGAGGGTAAATCAAAAACAAAAGGGATAGAAGATCCTCAGATTGCCCAAGGCTCTCAAGTGGTCACTCACATTCCTCATGCTGACAACACTGAACCTTCCCCAAAGGTATGATTCGACTGCAAAATTCTTTGGTTTCACCAACAAGAATCGCATCGGTCGATGAGGATAACGCAGTCCTCGTCCATCACCAAGGAAGGGAAAGCAAAACAAAACTTGCGGGGTTCAAATAGGCCTCATCCAGCCTGATCACAGCTCGAGGATCCACAACTCGCATAACTCGTTTCTATATATAACTCTCAGGCTGGTAGTCTCCCTTGATTCGAGATCTCAAAAACCGAAGTTCAAGCCTCCTTAAGGCAAAACTCCTCAGATGCTTCATAGCCACCAAAGCTCCAGTTCCACAAAACATGGATCACCTCCCTTGACAGGGGAGAAACTTCAACCTCGAGAACCTTCTCTCGATTCTGGCACTCAATTCCCAGGGTTACACAGCTCGCCTAAACAGGGCATACTGAACAAAATGTCCTCGCCGGGATAAAGCAATCATACATCCTTGCAAAATCTATCACCGGCGTTACCTCAACCTGACCTCCTGAGTGTCCAAGCACTTTAGGTTCGAGGGTTCTGAACAATTCCATGACCTCTCTATCACGGCAATATCCGGATCAAAGCTGGTATCCTCCTCAGCTTTGCCTCAATACACCTCATATCCTCTGTCACTCAAGCGGCTAAAACACAAGGCCCAAACACAAAATCCTCGATGTCGAAGTGCAACTCTCAAAGCTTGGCAACCAACTTCTTCCTCCTTAGAAGTTGTAGCACTAACCTCAAGAGCCCCCCAAGCTCCAAGTCGCTTCGGAGGTAAGCAAAAACCCACGACGGTAACACCACCAACCCGTCCAGTGAAACAGGGAAAAACACAGCTCTTAAATCAGTAGGGCATTAGTCAATCTACTTGACCACGCAAACCGCTCAAACTGCCCTACTGATTCCGGATCAGTATCCAGGCACAGCCCTCGGCTGTAAGGTTCCATAAAGATATCAATCACTCGAAGGCATCTGCCCAAGCACAAGGTGAGACTAATCAAGTTCGAACCTTACAAGAACTCACACGGTTGTGTACTCACAACGTGACATCACCACGGTGTAACAACCGCCTGGATCCTCACTGTCGTATTCCCACGACGAGGTACTAGGTCTCAGAGACCTCTCGATCCGTCAAATCTCGCAGCTGCGCTCACAGCTCTCTCTGTCTCACGGTTGATACTCCACGAGGTGCTGTCGAAGTTGGCGCGGTTACCAAACCACGTCAATGACTGTCTCGATCTCAGTCCCAATCAAGTAACTACCTGGTAACTCGGCCAGGGGCATCAACCACCTGGTAACTCGGCCAGGGGCAAGTAACCTCCTGGTAACTCAGCCAGGGGCAGGCAACCTCCTGGTAACTCAGCCAGGGCATCATATATCTCATCGCATGCTATAAAAATACACTCCTCCTGACCAGGTCTACGGAGGGTCAATGTCTTCTCTCTCGACAATCCATGATAGCATAAATTGGGACGACCGATTCCTATCCAACCTCGTATCAACACCTCAGCACTGATGTAGGACTAACATCTCGATGATCAATCCAAGGTCCTAGTTGCACTGGCAGGACAGGCAGCACTCATCCACGTGCTTCACGTGATCTGAAAATTGATCCAAACGTGCAAAACCATCAGTCCTGGCACTGGCCCACACGAAGGTACCCCCCGCTTTACCGAAACGCACACACGGCGTTGGCATAAAGCATGCTCTAACCCGACGGCCACACCAGGTGAGACGCGACCCACAACCCTTGCGATGAAAGCGGCCCATGCAAGAGGGGAACTCACATCCTGGCACTGCTGCTGAAGCGAGCACTATCGAGAGCCTCCTGGTCTCAGTCTCTCCTGAGACCCATGATCCTGTGGGTGGAATCATGGCAACCTCGAAACACGCGACTATCGCAAAATCGGCGATGCCGGAGCTCTCACTCCGAAGCTGATCCCCCGCTCACCGTCTCCCTCGGACGGGGTCACTGATCCACAGTCAAACCATCGAGCATGCACGCTCACTGCATCCAAGGTCGGCAATCGCCGAAAATGCACAAAGAGATAGTCATCTTGAGGCGGTTCCCACTCGAACACAACCAACCTCTAAGCCTCATCCTGGGCGACCAGGGATACACCGCTCAACCGTCACAGAAACTCACCCCAGAACATCAACTGCGCTCCCGATGGTCCAACAAGACGAATCCGACGCCACAGCTCTCTTGGCGTCCCAAAGAAAAGTACATAACCAAGCGCCCTGATGCTTATCCTGGATGAACAAATCCTCGAACAAATCTTCCATAACAGCGTTCCAGTTCTCGGCCTCTCACGGCTCCAACTCGGTCCCGAAATCTACAAGGGATGGAACTGGATGCGGTACACAACCTATCAGTAACCTCTCGCTGCTTCCGCACCATCAATGGTGCGATCAGGAACAGAAATCGACAAAGTCGCGGCCGGAGGTACTACTGACGATACTCCGGGAGATGCTCTCGGTCCAAGCATGTGCATCACACGCTCCATGCTCTCTCCTCCTGGCGCCATAACGCCTCAAATACCAGGACTGCTTGGGCCTGGATCTCTCAAGCCTCTCTCGGCTCCATCCATTTAGCTTCCCGCTAAACAAGCCCCTCATCCCAGGTCAAACACGCCCTCGCCGCTGCACGGCGTCTCGGAAGCATCCAAAAACCACTGCAACAAACAAACATTAGGACCAAGACTTTCTCGACCCAAACAAACGAAAGTCTAAACATGGTAACCTTTCCAAAACATTATGTTGTCTGCAGCCAACACAATCACCTTTAGAGAAAAACATGCGAGGTCACTCACCCCAATCCTCAGGGGGAGGTACACCCTCAGACAAGACTCTCGCTAAGGTCACGTCTCACACGACAGTCTTCCCACTGTCCAACCAAAAGCCTAGGGTCTCTAAGTCCCCAACGACCTATATTCCTAGGCTCTGATACCACCTAATCTGTCACGCCCCGGGGTCGAAATGCGACCCGGGCACACCAACAGATCCGCCGCCTGTACGGAGACTGCCGTACAGACGAAGCGTCTAACCTGCAAAAGAGATCTATAGCTAACAAGTATCAGAGCTGAAAGGAAGCAGGAACACCAAGCGGTGAAAAGTCCAAGTACAGCAGTCCACTAGAACCCACAACATAAGCACAAAAGCACTAAATGGTACAAAAGTGGAAACTAAAAAGTACAAGTGACACTAACACCGACACCACCGACTCGGGTAGGAGCTAGCCAGCTACGCCCTTACCTCGGTCAGAAAGCTCCGAACGAGCCAAACCTGGAACGGTCGCCTCAGGAACACCTGTCATCACAGCGGGTGTGAGATCTACTGCAACAGTCAGATCTCAGTGGGTACCAAAGCTAAACCCACGGTACACCCACTCAGTCTGCTGGAGACAAAAACACAAATAGATAGATAGATAGATAGATAGATAGATAACTGGAAATGAATCTATCGCTACATGTCTCAATGCAATGCTGGAAGTAAGTTCTCAGTCTCTCTCACGGGAGGCCTGGAAACTACGAACGTCTGTGCCCCCTACAGCCCTTATCAAACAAGAACGGGCTGTAGGCTTAGGCGCCCATAGTTTCCGCCCCCCGCACTGGGACTGCTAGAACTCTACAAGACACTAGAAGGCCACCTCAATCCCTTCTAGTAACCACCTGGTGACTCGGCCAGGGCATAACTATCTCTCTGGTAACTCGGCCAGTGATACTTACCTATCTGGTAACTCAGCCAGTGATTAATACCCATCTGGTAACTCTGCCAGTGGTAACTACTCATCTGGTAACTCAGCCAGTGATTTATACCCATCTGGTAACTCTGCCAGTGGTATCTACTCATCTGGTAACTCAGCCAGTGATTTATACCCATCTGGTAACTCTGCCAGTGGTATCTACTCATCTGGTAACTCAGCCAGTGATTTATACCCATCTGGTAACTCTGCCAGCGGTATCTACTCATCTGGTAACTCAGCCAGTAATTTATACCCATCTGGTAACTCAGCCAGTGGTATCCACACGTCTGGTAACTCAGCCAGTGACAACTCGTATACTCTAACAATGTTACTAACACTCGTGTCCAAGTCGGAAACGACAACCCTCGACTTACACGACTGTTCCGCAATTACCTGATAGTAAGGATACGATACCTTTGCATTCGGAAGCATAAAAGGGCAATCCGTAGTTCATTGGGAAAAACCAACCCACCTGCGATCCATCCGCGAAAACCGTGCGCCAAACGGAGGTCCCGATGCGATCCCGCAGCTCCACGCGGCAAAATACGCGCCACCGGCCACGTGAGAAGCTAACACTATGCCACAACTGCGAGATAAGAAGAGGGACCGGGATCAGAAAACATGCGGCTAAAACCGCGCTCACAAAGGGTAAAAGAAACCAAACCGGCGACGAGAAACGCCGCGCGTTGCGCGGAAAACCCATCGCGCACACACGCCGCGGCGCGTCGCCAAGTCACAGCCCGCGCGGCAAAGGCGGCGCAGCTGCACGGCTCCAAAAACCCAGCCATTCGCGCGGCGCCCAGCAAGTCCGCGCGGCACAAGGCCGCCCGCGCGAGGGTCTGCAGTGCCGCGCGCCCAACGCGCGGCCTGCACACCGCGCGGGGCCCAGGAGGTCGCCCGCGCGGGGCCCGCAGCGCCGCGCGCCCAGCGCGCGGCCTGCACACCGCGCGGGGCCCAAGGGGCCGCCCGCGCGGGGCCTGCAGCGCCGCGCGCCCAGCGCGCGGCCTGCACACCGCGCGGGGCCCAAGGGGCCGCCCGCGCGGGGCCTGCAGCGCCGCGCGCCCAGCGCGCGGCCTGCACACCGCGCGGGGCCCAAAGGGCCGCCCGCGCGGGGCCTGCAGTGCCGCGCGCCCAGCGCGCGGCCTGCACACCGCGCGGGGCCCAACGGGCCGCCCGCGCGGGGCCCGCAGTGCCGCGCGCCCAGCGCGCGGCCTGCACACCGCGCGGGGCCCAAGGGGCCGCCCGCGCGGGGCCCGCAGCGCCGCGCGCCCAGCGCGCGGCCTGCACACCGCGCGGGGCCCAAAGGGCCGCCCGCGCGGGGCCTGCAGTGCCGCGCGCCCAGCGCGCGGCCTGCACACCGCGCGGGGCCCAACGGGCTGCCCGCGCGGGGCCTGCAGCGCCGCGCGCCCAGCGCGCGGCCTGCACACCGCGCGGGGCCCAACGGGCCGCCCGCGCGGGGCCTGCAGCGCAGCGCGCCCAGCGCGCGGCCTGCATACCGCGCGGGGCCCAACGGGCCGCCCGCGCGGGGCCCGCAGTGCCGCGCGCCCAGCGCGCGGCCTGCACACCGCGCGGGGCCCAAGGGGCCGCCCGCGCGGGCCTGCAGCGCCGCGCGCCCAGCGCGCGCCCTGCACACCGCGCGGGGCCCAAGGGGCCGCCCGCGCGGGCCTGCAGCGCCGCGCGCCCAGCGCGCGGCCTGCACACCGCGCGGGGCCCAAAAGGCCGCCCGCGCGGGGCCTGCAGTGCCGCGCGCCCAGCGCGCGGCCTGCACACCGCGCGGGGCCCTGGGGGCCGCCCGCGCGGGGCCCGCAGTGCCGCGCGCCCAGCGCGCGGCCTGCACACCGCGCGGGGCCCAGGAGGCCACCCGCGCGGGAGGGGGGGGTCTGCAGTGCCGCGCGCCCTGCGCGCGGCCTGCAAGCCCCACGGCACTGCGTTTGCACCGCAGTGCCGCGCGCGTGCCATGCGATGCTGCGCGCCTTGCGCGCAGCCCGCCGCTCGCGCCGCCGCCCAGGCGATGCTGCCGGCGGCCCGGCGCCCTGCTACACCTCAACAGCAGCAGGGCGCTCGCTGCGCGTGGCGCCCAAGCGCGCCCGCGCAGCGGCCCGCCTCCCTAGCCGCGCGCCGTACAAATTGCACGCGCGCGGCCCGCGCAGCCTCGCCACGACCCCGGACAGCAACCGCCACCACAAGCAGCAGGGAAAGAAAAATAAAAGAGAGGAGAGGAGAGAAGCAAAACCACAACCAAAATAAAAATCATAAAAAAATAAACCGACCTCGACGAGGCTCGCCGACCTCGCTCGGCTTCACGCCCTCGCTCGGGGAAGAAAAGCTCAAGAAACCCTCTCCATTTCCTCCATCTTCATCTTCCTTCTTCTCTTTTCCTTTCCTTATCTTTCCTTTTCTCTCTTTCTTTCTTTCTCTTTTTCCTTTTTGCTACAGAGGTGGAGGGGAGTGGTTTTATAAAGCAGAGGCTTTAATTAAAATTAATTAACTTAATTAACTTAATTCCAAAAACCCAACTCCAACTCACTTTTTGCCCTCGGGCCCTCCGCCGCCGCCCGGAACCTCCCGAGCTCCGCTGTAATTCCAAAGTACACGCGCTCACAGCTTTTTCTCTTCAAAAAGCTCAACCATTGAGTCGGGGTGCTCAAATCAAATACCGGCTCCAAAAATGCCAGTTCCGACTCACTTTTTGCCTCCGGGTCCTCCGCGTCAGTCCGGAACCTCCCGAACCTCGCTGTAAATCAAAAGTACGCGTGTCCACAGCTTTTTCTCCTCAAAAAGCTCGACCGTTGAGTCGGGGTGCTCAAATCAAATACCGGCTCCAAAAATGCCAGTTCCGACTCACTTTTTGCCTCCGGGTCCTCCGCGTCAGTCCGGAACCTCCCGAACCTCGCTGTAAATCAAAAGTATGCGTGTCCACAGCTTTTTCTCCTCAAAAAGCTCGACCGTTGAGTCGGGGTGCTCAAATCAAATACCGGCTCCAAAGATGCCAGTTCCGACTCACTTTTTGCCTCCGGGTCTTCCGCGTCAGTCCGGAACCTCCCGAACCTCGCTGTAAATCAAAAGTACACCTGCTCCAAGTGTTTCCCAATTTTTCTGCAACCCAAAGCGGTGTCGGCGCTTCCCGTACCAGTCACCTAACGCGTACAAAGCCCGAAACAAGCAGAGGCTTCCACGGGGATCCAAATCAACCCGAACTCCTCTGAAAACACAAGTGGGACACATCCAAGGCAAATTCCCCCGCACCACACCATCCTGCAAGGTCGGTGCGTCATCCAAATCCCGGTGTTCTACAGCTGGCGCGGCGCCACGTGGCACGGCACCACCCCGCCCGACACGCCAGCCGGCGCGGCAGCGCGCCGCCCGCGCGCCTGCGCCCGCATGCTTGTACGGCCGCAGCCGCGCGCACCTGCGCCATCCAGTCCGGGGCCGCCACGTGGCGCGCCCCGGTCCACGCGCCAGCCGCGAGGTCCAGTGGACCGTGCAGCGCAGACCCGCCAATGGGCGGGTGCCACGTGTCCCGCCGGTCCACCGTGCACCGGCGGCGCTCCTCCGTGGACCGGACACCGTGCGCCGGCCTAATCACAGCCCGCCACGTGTCCTAGGCCGGTCCACGGCTCCCCCCAAGCACCATTTTGCACAGAAAACTTCCGGGTGTCCGTTTTTGGGCGTCCGGACTCAAAAAAATACAAGTAAATAGCCGTTTTCAAGCGTTTTTCCGCGTTGAATCCAAATACGGCCTCCAATCAGCCTGAAACCACTTCTGAAATTTGGCAAACACAGCCGAAAGACAGGCTCAAACCCAAACCCTCTCTAAGTCCATCCAACACATCCCTTTGACATGTTGTTGCCCCAACACACCACTAACAGGTGTTCCACACCCCGAAACAAGAGAAAAGCCACTCGAGGATCTGGGTTACTACAGCAGTACCCACTAAGAACTACGTGTTGGTGTAGTTCTCACACTCGCTGGGGATTCCCCCCCCCCTCCCTTCCTCTTTCCTCTCCTTTGTTTTGTAGAGTCTTCTGCGGGTGTTGCTGATCCTTCTGTTGCTGATCGAGGTGAGGGAGTCGTGAGCTAGTTCTCTACCCGTTCTTGGAGTATAGCTGTACCCCTTTTTGAAGCTTAGTAGTATAGTCTCTTGGATTATTATTGTTAGTTACTTTTGAGAGTTTTATTTTTGAGAGATTTTTGTAGTGAAGTTCAGACTTGTACTTTTTGGAGTTGTATTTTTTCTTATTTCAGTAGTTTACTGTTCAGCTCTGATATCTGTATAGCTATAGTATCCTTCTTTTTGCAGGTTAGACGCTTCGTCTATACGGGGCTTCCCGTATGGGCGGCGGATCTGTTGGCGGGCCCGGGTCGCAGTTTCGACCCCGGGGCGTGACACTTATCACGACTTACCATTGCGTACCGATACTAAATAGTAGGTTCCGGTACTCAATGGCGCAATAGACAAAATTTTCTATTGCGTACCGCTACTCAAAGTCAGGTTCCAGTACTCAATACAATTTCCAGAAAATCTTGTGTCGGGTTTTGAAGAACTCAAATTGTGGTTCCGGTATTCAATGTAAAATACGAAATTTTTCAAAGATAAGTTTAACAAAACAAACCATGTACCGGAATCCAAACTTAAAATAAGTTATGAGTTAAAATCCAAGTTCCCAAAACCTCTTCTAAACCCGGTTTCAATAAATTCATGATTCCGAAGATTGTAAATAAACTTAAATCACCATGATTACTTTAATCATACCTGAATGTCAACTTGAGCTCTTGTTGAATCTTCTCCGAGTCTTTGATTACTGATTGACAATTTGATCACTTTAAGACTCCGACTCAAATCACGAAATATGCCAACATAAAAGCCGTAACAATCTCCCCTTTTGGCAATTTCGTGACAAAACCCAGAAATACATAAAACGCTCAAGACACTCATCTTAAACCCAAAAATCGAAACTCAATGTCAACACCAAAACATTGACTTTCTTTGCGTGAAAGATCCAATAAACAAAAAAACATTTGAACCAGTCCTAAAACAAACTCTATGACTTAGGACTTGGAGTCTTAAAGTGATGTAAATCCTGCAAAACAAAACTCCAAACAAAATCAAAAGTCAGTTGTCAGAAATTAAATGTAAGTCCTATATTTGATTCGTCCTTTTGGTTCTTTATGATTTTCGGCTCCTTTTTCATCATCTCCCCCTATCTCATCATCTCCTCTCCATCATTTCTCTTCTCCCCTTTTTGTCATAAATTGTCAAACAGTGAAAATACTAGACAAAAGAAAAGTACAAATAGCATTAGTTCATAGATACATGACCATAAAAGTGCTTGTTCATCAACAAACGACAAGAAAAAAAATGAAAAGCAAGAACAAGAAGAGTAAAGAGTCACTCATCGTCATGTCCGTCATCATCATGTGAAGTAGGTCCATGTGAAGTACTTGGTCCGGTCGCTCCAGGAACTACATCATCATGTTTGCAGCCGAGCATATCAAAAATCTTCTTTAATCCGTCCTCAAGCTTTTTGAACCCTTGTTCCATCCTTTTCTTTGGTGAGCGTACATCCCGATGTAAAGATTGTAACGTCACTACCTCATCTGATCCAGAAGAGTCTTGATGTTCCACTTGATGAGGCGGTGCACTTGTAGTCGCTTCACTTGCATATCCTTTCACTTGCCCAAACGTCTTTAGAGTGCTAATTGACTTGGCCAAAGTAATTCCATCAATAGCGTCCAAGCCATAGTCAAATTTGACACAAGAAATATCAACTCCATGATCTTCCAAAATGCGAGTGATCAAGATCGGGTATGGAAGAAGTTCACGGCAATTTGATCCTTCAATTACATGCACCATTTGTTGCCAAATAAGAAATGGAATATTGATGTTAATTCCATATGCACTCTCTTGGTGACCAAGGAAATAAAGAAGAAGAAGTCGATCTCATCGAATCCTTTTAGTCCCCAACGTAGGCAAGAGGTTGTAGCAAACAATTAAAGACAGAATGTGGTATTCCGGCTTTAAATCCTTTGACTCGACATACAACCTATTTGTGTGAGTTCCTGATTTGCAAATTGCATTTACAACAACATCCCAATGAGTTTCATACTGAAAATCACCATGAGTATAGTGCAGACCAGTTGTGTCAACAATCAATCCCATATTTGCACCAATCACAGCAGGAGTTATATCAAACTTGACACCTCTAACTGTTGTTTCAAATATGAATGTCCCAGTGTCAGGATCCTCGTGAAGTATAACTGCTCTCATGTAAAACTCCCTGAGTAGCTCCACACAGAAACCCATCCTAGCAGGAACTCTACCAAATGGCTCAATAGGAATCCGTTCCAGTAGCCTTGCAAAGTCTGGAACTTCTCGATACAATTCAGAGAAGTTGACGTGTCGCTCCCCAATGCATGCTCTATTTTCAAATATAGCACGGCGTTTTGAGCTAATGTGGTGTTCACCTTCTCCAAGCTTTGATCGTCGTTCCGTTTGTGAGCGTTCACGAATTACCGGTCCACCGGTACTTCTTCGTGGAGGAGAATCTGCACCTTTCTTTTTCCTTGAAGTCATCGGTGCCTTTCCCTTTCCTTTTACCGATTCTTCCTTATATTCCGATGAAGGTTCTGATTCTGAGCTTGTTAATCCTTCATCACGTGATCGTTTAGAAACTTTCTTCTTTCCACGTCCACGACCAAGTCCACTCCCGGTGGCCATCAATACCACAAGTGCAAGTAGCAAAGAGAACGCCATATTCCAGTAAAAAAAACATGATGCACTATGATTTGATCGAATATTAATATCATAAAAGGCTTAAAAATGTTTAACAAACATTCTAAACATGTCAACTTTGAAGATTTAGCATTCAAAACAAATTTACATGCAAGCCCTAAATTTCCAAATTTCTTGATCTAAAGAAATGATGTAAATGTTAAATTCAAGCAATATATGCAAGAAAACATGAATCTAATCACATAGAAAGCAATCATTTATACTCTAATCAAGAAAATAAGGTGATATATGCAAGCGATTTCATAAGAAGTAGAGATCAACTCAAAAATCCCAAAATAAATCATCAAAACCTAAAAACTAGGGTTTTGAAACATAAAAACCAAGATTGATGAAAGATATTACAAATCACAGCAAGAATCTCGTTGATATTGAAGAAAAACACCTTGGAAATCTTTTAGAGAGAGAAAGGGAGAGTTTTTGTAAAAGAGAAAGTGAGAAAATACACTTCGGTTCCGGTATTTAACAAATCCGCAGATTGAGTACCGGTACTCGAAGGCGCGTACCGTACTAAATTAAAAACATCTGAAAAATTCCAGTTCGGGTTCCGGATTGAATTTTTGATTCCGTGAAATTGGTTCCGGTATCGAAATATGAGTACTGGTACCTCAGAGCAAAAATCAAACAATTTCTTGAAACAAATCCAAATTTTGAAATCTTTCAAATACCGATTTGCGTCCCATCAAAAAAAACAATTTTAGTGCTTGAACAATTGTGAGATCACATAGATGTCATTCAATCCAATTAATTTTACAAAAATTAAAAAGATTTACTCTTAAATCATGAAAAACAAAGATAAAATATTATAATCGTTTTTCATTTTATATACGTCAAACACAAGTCATCAAAAATAATCTAGAGATCCAAACTCTATCAAGATGTAATGGATTATCAAAAATGACTTACAGAGATTTTCAAATGACATCAATTTGATCAATACCCTTTCAAATTTGAGATAAGCACTAAAATACTTAAGGGTGGCTCTTTGAGCATCTTTCCACTATCCCACCTTATACCAACCAGGAGATTGTTTAAAATCATAAGAAATTTGAAAATGAATCTCCGAATGCTTCATCTAAAATTTTACTAAAAATATTAACAAGCATCCAAAACATGTGGTGGTAGTTTTCACACTCCTTTACGGATGTAACTCTTTCCACATCTTTTTCAACTCATTTAATTACCCTTGTAAGAAGGCAATCTCTTACGTGAAAGAATTTAATCCCAAATTTTAGTCTATTCGTTGTCTCATGTTAATCACAATGAATTCACACAACCGAGATAGGTTAAGCACCTTAAAATCACACATGATTACTAAAATTTGATGAATATAAATATCAAAACTCCTATAATATAATATCTTCAAAGATGATGATTATGGAGTAAAGTTGATAATTAATATGAAATTAATTAGGAGTGAATGAAAGTAAACCCTTTTGATATTCAATGCATTAAAAAGTCGCAATCGTTCATTAAAACTCTTTTGTTTGAAAACAAAATAATAAAAACGACAAGCATTGAAATCATGTAATGCAGAGATCAAGATATATATGAAGAGAAAACCGATCAAAGCATTACATAGAGTCAAAAGCTATTTAAAACTTAAGTAAGAACCTGCCCGCCATTGACCCTTTGGGGAAATGGAATAAGGGCAGCACTTCCCCTTCAGCACCTGCCGTTAAGGCAGATGCGTTTTTCCTCAAAAAAAAAAAGTGGAGTTGAATGAGAGAGGATGCGGTTCATATATCTCCCTCCATCACGTATATTGCATTACAAGAAAAAAATCACCTTTCCTAATCCAAAACAGTCGGATTTTGGGTTGTCTTGATTTGTTGTGGCCGGGGGATGTTAGTTTTGACTGTAGATCTGTGGTGACCCGGATCTCTGCAGGGCTTCTACAGTGTGACCAGCAGCTTCTGAAGGCATATGTGGCGTGTCGGCGGTGTTGGTGCACCAATTGGACATAAGTGATGGACTCCGGGTGTTAAATGGATTACGTGGGTAATCGGTTGACCCCGTCAGATGTTTAGAAGTGGTTTCGCGCGAAACGGATATTAAAATTAGACTCAGCGCGAAGTTTGGACTAAGAACACCTTTCCGGATGCCTTCGGCAATTTTTAGAAATGGAATTTGGCAAAACGAACAGCGGATTTGGATTCAGCGCGCGAAAACGATCAAAATGGGCTATTTACTTATATTTTTCGGAGCCCGGATGACCCGACACGAATTTTGAGGCAGTAGGTACTGTTCCGCCGCCGGCGCCGGCACCGGCGGCGGGCAGTGGCGGAGCGCGGCGGCGCGGGCTCGGGCAGGAGGCGGAGCGGCCACGAGAAGGCGCGCGGGCGCGCGGGTAGGCGCGCGGTCCACGGGGCTGGCGTGCACCGGAGGGCAGGACACGTGGCGGCCGTTGGGAGGCTGGTGCAGGCAACGCGGTCACGGAGTTTGGGGCAGGTGCCTCGGGGTGCGTGCCCGACAGCGCGGCGAGCGCGCACGCGGGCGCGCGTTGACGCGCGGTTCCCGCTCGGGCGAGTCACACGTCGACGTCCGAGGCAGGCCACGCGGCGCCTGGTGAGCGGCCGGATCCGCTGTCCCCTGTTCGGCGCCACGTGGCGCGTTGGGGTGATTCCGGGCGCTGGATCAATGGCCCGGATTGGGCACTGTTGGCGCACTGTGCGCGCCCGAAAATTTCGGGCGCCCGGAAACTAGGACACAGATGGAATTATTTCATTTGTTTGGATTTGGCTATATATAGCCCCTTTGGGCCTGCGGTTTAAGCCTTTTCCCGAGCTCTCCTGATAGTGAGGCCTGAAGGGAAGTTGTTCCTCTCTCTCTCCTCCACCCTTCGATGAGGTTTCAGATTTTTTGGAGGCCTCGACATCCTCGTTTTCTGCGACGCGGCGCACTGCGACGTTTCTTGGATTTCGGCTTCCACCGTCACTTTTCGGTCAGAGAGGCATCCTGGATCACTCCGATGGTATTTTGAGCCAATTTTTGCGGCAGCGCGTTCACATGAGGTGCGTCTTCGATTTCCGTATTGATCACTTCGTCTCGATTTGAGTCCTTGGCACGGTTTATGAGGCATCTCTGAGCCACTATTTTGCTGGTGGATTTTTGGACAGCAGAGACTTGTCGGATTTTTATCTCTATGCTCGATCATCGGAATGAGGCGTTTAAAGACTCAATTGATATCTACGCTTCGAGAGGATCGACGTCGTATTTTTATTAGAATTTTTGGATATTATCTTGTAGGTGATAATTAACCTTCTTTCGGACTGGTTTCCGACAGATTTTGGACAGTGTACATTTTGACTTGCCGCAGTGTTCTAATTGTATCTTGGTCTACAGGAGTCAGAACGGGGCGTATAAATACTCGTTTTGGGGCTACTCGTCGCGAGGATCACAACCGTAAATTTTCTGGAATTTTTGGAGCAATGCTTGGTGGTGAGAATGCCCTTCTTTGTGCTGTTTGGGAAAAACAACAAGTGTATGTTTGGGGTATTGTTTGTGTGTGATGTTGATTTTTGTGGTGTTGCGTTGTTGGGGTGATGTTGTTTGGAGCCGAGGCTTGCGCGACTTGTACCGAGGATACGGGTTCAATGGAATTTGGTAGCATCTGGCTACGCACTTCACCGACTTCAGCTTTGCCTGCGAAAAGCGTTTCAGGTGGGTTGCTTCATCTCCAGAACCGGTGGACGGTTCTCTAATTCTTATATTAGAATGCATGCATGTTTGGGGTACATTGTATGTTATTGTGACGTAAGCTAGGAAGGATGATGGTATAAGGGATTTGCAAGATTAATATTCAAGATGATGAATAGTAACTACTTACCTAAGGGATTTACCCTATGTGATTGTTAGCATGCTTGTTTAATTGTACAATATTTAGCATTGAGGTGGAAGCTTGTGGAATGGCCTAGATCATGCAGATTGATATACTATAGTAGTGATCTTTTAGCATGCCTTGTTGCACATAAACTTTCATGTTATGATTACTCGATGGAGTAGGAGGCTATGTCTATGTGCGGGTTTTACTCTGAGGAGTTATCATGGATTATGGACCATGGATTTTTGGCAGGTGTAGTCCATAGATGATTTTGGCATGTGGTTTACTTTCTGCTATCTTTCTTGAGGACAAATGCATCCTTGTATGGACACATAGTTAGGCCATCTTTTACTGCTACACTACTTATTGGGACTTGACTTAGGAGAAACCATGTTATTCCTTTCTCCTTCTTTGTTAGTCAGGCGGTCCGTGTTGCTCGGGTGCAAGCGGGGGTTTGGGGTAGTGTAGCCGGGACATTGGTGTCCGGGACGGGTTGTGCTAGATTGTGGTTGGCAGGGTTTTGCGGCGACCGCGGACTTTGGGCGGTTGACCGGATATTGACTTATGCATTAGATTTGGGATCGGGGTTTCTTTAGTGGAGAGATTTGTTCCACTTAGGCATTGTAGCGATCCAGTCCTGCTTTTAGTTTAGTTATCACACTGGCGCGGCATTTTATGCCCGGTGATGCTTTCTTCGAGTTCCCCTCTAGAGCGTTGGGGTATTCCCCTCTAGAGCGTGGGGGTCAGACAGGCATTTAGTTCTTGCTATCACACCAGCGCGGCATTTTATGCCCGGTGATGCTTTCTTCGAGTTCCCCTCTAGAGCGTTGGGGTATTCCCCTCTAGAGCGTGGGGGTCAGACAGGCATTTAGTTCTTGCTATCACACCGGCGCGGCATTTTATGCCCGGTGATGCTTTCTTCGAGTTCTCCTCTAGAGCGTTGGGGTATTCCCCTCTAGAGCGTGGGGGTCGGACAGGCATTTAGTTCTTGCTATCTCACCGGCGCGGCATTTTATGCCCGGTGATGCTTTCTTCGAGTTCCCCTCTAGAGCGTTGGGGTATTCCCCTCTAGAGCGTGGGGGTCGGACAGGCATTTAGTTCTTGCTATCATACCGGCGCGGCATTTTACGCCCGGTGATGCTTTCTTCGAGTTCCCCTCTAGAGCGTTGGGGTATTCCTGTAGTAACCATGATTTTAAAATCCAAAAATCTAAGCTTAAATAATTTCCAGAATTATTTAAATAGGCAATTAGTGGGTCAATAGTGGCCCAGAAATGTTGACTTTTGATCGGGGTCTGATCTGGAAAATCCGAGATTACCATTGCGATCGTCTCGTCGAAACATAGAAGTTTCATATTCATATGTTTTCGATCCGACGGTCGGATCTTCCAGAAATCAGAAATCAAAAGTGGGCCCCGCGACTTAAGTGAATAGTAACCCTCGAGTTTTTAGTCCCTCGCTTTCACTAATGGCCGAACCACTATCTAGAGTTTTAACCTAGAGGTATGAGTAATGGAACCTAGCTAATTTCAACGTTCTGAGCGCAATGGCACTGACGGATTTCGCGTTTGGCGACCCGGGTGCATCGAAGTGCGTGCCACGCGCGATAATTCGACGAACTTTATGGATCAAGTTTTTATCCGAGTGTCAAACAAAACAAGAAAATACGCTACTTGAAAGGTCTCGACGAGCCGGACGTCGTGGCGAAGTCTGTTTCGCAATTCGCTGAGCGGATTTTCTCGAATTGCGTGAAAAGTGCTCCAAATGGACTAAATAGTAATGAAAACTTCAAATTTTATGTGCCTAAGTGCTAGGGGCTTATAGGATAAGGTGTTGGGTGTAATTGTAACCTAATGAATAAGCCTCGGATGCTAGGGTTTAGTGTGAACCCAACTTCAAGGTTTTTCCCAAAAGAATCTTGTATTAAACTCCATGTTTGCCTCTTGGACTTCTTGAAACCGTTCCACTCAGGTGTCCTTTGGTTCCCTGCTGTCTTCAAAACCGAGCCCAAGTGGAGAGAAGCCAAAGAACCCAACACCATTAAAGGATAACCCGAGGGAGAGAGAGAGGAGAAGGGAACTTGAACCAAAGCTTCACCAAGCTTTCTCTGGGTTTTGGGAGGAGTTCCTGGTGCCTGGGCTTCCTCCTGATCAAGCCCGGAGTCCTGGACACTCGAGAACACTAGCCACCATAGAGAGAGAGAACAAAGAAAGGTTGGGACCAAACGTTTTCAAGTTGTGTTTGGAGGGTCCCTGAGGTGTTCCAAGTACCTGTGGAGCATCTGGAGGTTGCTGAGGTTGCACGAAGAAGGAGGAAGAGAACCGGCTTCATCCCTTCTTCATCAACTTCGGCCAAGGTGAGGTTCTCTCAAACCCCGGTTTGTGTTAGCCCGAGACCCCTAGCAGTAGGTTAGTTAGGATGTTGTGATGCTCTCTGCAAGGCCTGAGCTTCCCATGCACGTTGCATGGCCGGCGGGAGCAAGTTCTCGCCGGAAACCTAGCCGAGCTCCGCCGCATCATATCTCCGCAACCACTGAACCAAAGTGGGAAATAAAATGATGGACTTTTAATGTAGAGCCTAAGGATCATCTCCACCAAATTTGGAGTTTGATCAAGCCAATTGATGGCAGAATGAAACCCTAATTTCGGGTTTTTCTTGCACTTGGCCGAGCTTTGTGCTCCGGCGCCGGCGAGCCCCTCCGCCGCCGGCCACATGCCCAGAAGTGCTCTTGGGACCGAGGGGAGTCCATCCATGCCATTGCATGCAACCCATGCAGCCCAAATGGGGACCGGCCATGAATGGCCCGAGCTTGAAGCCATTAATGGCGGCCGGCCATCCGGCGACCTCCGACGGTGGGGTCAAGTCCAGACCTTCCTAAAAGCTTGCTAGGAAGCTTGTGGTGCTGTTCCTTGCACCTTAAAATCAACCGTTGCAAAGTTGCCATTGTTGAAGATGAAGCTCAAATCGAGCTTTCTCCAGCCGCGCCGCCGCCGTGCCCTGTCGCCGGGCACGGGTCCAGGTGAGTTTGTTGTGTGTTTTAGCGTCCAAATGGCCAAGTGGTTGGGTCCCAGATGCTTTGGTTGGATGGTCACGATTTTCAAAGCAAGCACACTTCATCTTCTTCGTTGCCCCGACCATTCCATCCATGCAATCTTGGCCCAGGCTTGCAGAGAAGGTAGAGGAAGTTATATAGATCATTTCCCTCCAAGTCTTATAGCATTTGGTTCAGTGTTTGCAGAGATCAACCTGGGATTGGTGGTTGTGTGATTGTATGTAAATGATGCACACCATATGTTTGATAAAATGCTTCAATGAAGATTTAGTTTGAATTTGGCTTCGGTGTAAAAATGAAAGTTGCTCCAAATGTTCCACTGAGCTTGATGCTTACTCCAGATCAAATCAGATCTGTGTGGATTGATGTTGGAGCATTACACACATTGTTAGAGAGCAAGGGTTTTGGTTCTGGTTGAACCAGCAATTCTGGGCTACAACCAAGGTGAGCCCTGGTGTCCTGGCACTGTCCAGAGACATTTTCATATACAAAGTTTTAGCAATTGATGAATGGATAAAAAGTTATAGTATAATTACCTTTAAGAGTAATGTTTGACCCAAACCATGTCCCGGGCTATTTGCGAAGCCGCGACAATGTGCCCTAGGCTAATTTGGGGTCACCGGACGCGATGCTCGCGTTAAAATTTCTGTTTGAAGTCCCGAAGAAACCAAATGACATTAAGGCTATGTTAGTGCATATATTATGGGCCAAAGTTTGCCTCGGAACCCGTGATGCCACAAATGGGTGAGCACGGTGTTCAGCATGACATAAGTAACCTGCTGGAAGTGACGGAATGTTAAAATGATTTTCCTGCTAAAAGAACGAGCGAAAATAGTGCCCAAATTGGCACTAAAAGTAAATTTAAAAGCCCTAGGGGTCTAGATGCAAAGATCACATCGTATACTGGTTAGTAAACTTATTCCTGAACCTTATTTCACATTCAGGGTTACTTGGTAGCATCTGGTGTGCTCAGCGTACAGTTGGTTCAGATTAGCCGCCTGCGTTATATCAGGTGGGTTTATCTTCGGTCCGGGCTTTATCATTTCGGCCCTCTGTGTACGGTATTGGTTGGACCCCTGTTTTTGGTTAACCTGGATATAATTGAGCCTATCTGCCTTTGATTGAGTTATATTACTGTTTGTTGCTTTGCCTGATTGGTCATTACCTAGTTTGCACATTTATACTTGATTATCAGTATCTATATCCTGATTCATGTTCTAGTTGTGGTTGATAATTATTCCTTGTGAGGACCTGGATCCCCACGACGAGATTACTGGATCATCTACAGCTCCTGGAGGCCTATGTGGCGTGTTGGTGGGATTTGTGCCCCAATTGGACATTAGTGTTGGGCTCAGTGTGTTAAATGGATCACGTGGGTGTTTGGCGGACTCCGTCGGAGTTCCAGAAGTGGTTTCGCGCGCCAAGGATATTTAAATTGGACTCAGTGCGAAGTTTGGACCAAGGATTACCTTTCCGGATGCCTTCGGCAAATTTTGGAGTTGGAATTTGGCGAAATGGACATCAAATTCGGATTCAGCGCGCGAAAACGGTTAAAACGGACTACCCACTTGTCATTTTTGAGCACCGGACACTGTTCACGCCGGAACAGTGTTTCCGGCGGCGGCGGCAGCGGCGGAGCGGCCGCAGGCAGCGCGGCGGACGGAGGCGCGGGCCGCCCGGTCCACGCGGCAGGCGTGCACCGGGGGCGGGACGCGTGGCGGCTCAGGAGTGGGCCGGCCCGCGGGGCGCGGTCTACGGAGAGTGCGGGGCGCATGGTGCACCGGGGGATGGACACGTGGCATCATCCTAGAGGAGGGTTCACGGCGGTTGGTCTACGCAGTATTCGGGATGGCTCATGGTTTACGGTGCACCGGGCTTGGACACGTGGCAGGTTTGCATTGGTTCGGTCCACAGGATTTCGTGCACCGGGTTCACTGGAAAGTGGCCTGACACGTGGCGTTCCCCGATTGGTGGGTCTACTGTGCGCGGCAGGGTGGCAGGCGGCGGCGTCAGGCGCACGTGGGCGCGGTCGGGCGGCTTCCCGCGCTTGGGGAGGACACGTGTCGGCGTCTGGGGGCGCCACGTGTCGCGCGGGGAGCGGCTGGTGTTGCTGTCGCCTGTTTGGCGGATGACGTGGAGGCCCAGGGGACTTCCGGGCTGCTACAGTGCGCGCCTTTGGGGATTTTCGGGCTGCTACAGTACGCGCCCGAAAGTGGCATGCGCCCGGAAATGGGGACATGGCCGGTATTTTTCCCATTTGTTTCTGCAGCCTATAAATAGCGATCCGAGCTCTCTTCTTCTCCCTTTTTCCACCATTTCCGAGCCTCTTCTCGCCGGGGTGCCTTCAGCAAAGTTGATCCTCGTGTTTGGCTGCATCTTTCTGCAAAGTTTTGGGATTTTTGGTGGCACGCATCCCGAGGTTACCATTTTTACGGCGCGGCGCGACGCTCGTTCGTTTGTGTTCTTCTTCGTCGCATTTCGGTGCGAGGACTCCCCCGGCTTACTCCGACCTCCGAATGAGGCGATTCTTGCGCCGTTGGCTTCACGACAGGTAGGGCTATGTTTCCCATGTTTACTGGTTTTTCCCATTCCGAGCTTTTCATGGGTCTTTCGGATCATCTTGTAACCCCTTTTTCTGGGCGGAGTTTTGGGACAGCGGTGCGGTATTTTGGCGATATCTTCGCGCACAGGCCTCGGATTGGGGCGATTCAAGAGGCGATTTGCATCTACACATCACGAGGAATATGCCCAAATTTTCTTGGAATTTTCTGAATAATTCTCGAAGGTGAAGATTATCTGTGAACAGTATTTGTTGCTACAGTTTTTGAGTGTAGTTTGATTCGGGGTGGTTCCCTTGTCCGAATTGTTTCTCAGTGTAGGAAGCTCGGAATTGGACGTGCAGGTACTCGTTTCGAAGGTATCGACGCGAGGATTACTGTGGTATTTTTATTGGATTTTTCTGGGCACTTGCAGCAGGTGAAATATGCGCGGCTTTGGGACTGATTTTCAGATTGTGTATGTTTGGTTGATTTTGGAATAAGAGTGTAATGTTGAGCGTTATTGTTGTGCTCAGGGGTGTTTTCAGCTGTTTGAAGCCGAGGCTTTCGCGACTTGTACCGTGGGTGTTATGTTGGCAGATTTTGGACCGCGGGCGTCTACCCTCTTCACCGACTCCAGGTTTGCCTTGGATTGAGCACTTCAGGTGGGTAAGCTTAATTTAGTAACTGTATAAGGTTTTTATATCATGGTGAATGTAAGTGCACATGTGGGGTTATCATCCCTCTATGATTGATAACAGGCGTATTGATGTGCAACCGATATGAGCGAGAGGTAAGCAAGGAATGGCCCACTTGGGTGAGATTGGTATACCATAGTAGGAATGTTTTAGCATGCTTTACTATTTTATGCTTCACCCACTTTTATTATTTCTGAGAACAAAGCATGCGTGCATGGACATGTAGTTAGGCCATCTTTTACCGCTGCACTACTTTTGGAACTTGACTTAGGAGAAACCATGTTATCCTTTTCTCCTTCTTTGTTAGTCAGGTGGTCTGTGTTGCTCAGGTTCGAGCAGGGGTTCTGGGTAGTGTAGTCGGGACTTGGTGTCTGGGACAGGTTGGATTAGTTGTGGGGCTTTGCGGCAACCGCGGATATTGGGCGGTTGACCGGATATTTATTTATGCACCAGATTGGGTATCCGATTTCTCTAGTGGATGGGTTTTCCCACTTTGATCAGAGTCATGATCCAGTCCTGCTGATTGAGATACTTTACTCGTGTGGGTCGCTCCCCTCGAGTGCCACTCCGGATGTGCGCGGCAGACAGACTTTGAGTCCTTGAGACTCCCTTGCTTCGGTGTTATGCGTAGGCTGGCATACCCGTCGCGGCAGGCAGAGCAGGCAAGTACCAGTGTCTACTGGTGGCATTAGATTGGGCTTATTACAGACTTTTGCTTTTTAGTTGCGCTCGTGTCAGGGGGACCGAGTGGAGTCTAGTGGCGGTGTTTGGACCAGTGCTAGTGTTGTTGGGAACCGTTTTGGGGTACGGTGGTCCCAAGGTCATTGTGAGTTGTTGACCGTTGTAAGGCAGGCATAGTAGGCAGGCAGGCAGAGCAGGCATAGGCAGGCGTGGCAGGCAGGCAGGCATAGCAGGTATAGGCAGGCATAGGCAGGCATAGCGGGCATAGTAGGCAGGCAGGCATGGCAGGCATAGCAGGCATAATAGGCAGGCAGGGCAGGCATAGCAGGCATAGTAGGCAGGCAGGCATGGCAGGCATAGCAGGCATAGGCAGGCAGGGCAGGCATAGCAGGCATAGCAGGCATAGGCAGGCAGGGCAGGCATAGCAGGCATGGCAGGCATAGGCAGGCAGAGCAGGCATGGCAGGCTTGGCAGGCAGAGCAGGCATGGCGGGCATAGGCAGGCATAGGCATGCAGAGCAGGCATGGCAGGCATAGCAGGCATAGCAGGCATGGCAGGCATAGGCAGGCATGGCAGGCGTAGCAGGCATGGCAGTCATTGCAAGCTTAGTGGCTTGATAGCTGTTGAGAGGGTCCAGCTTCTTTTATCAGTCTTTACGGCTTTGGTTAGTTTTTGTCTCTTGAGGACTTGGTGGGCAGACCGTCGGGTCTGGCGGTGGTACCCACTGAGAACTCCCTTTTTGGTGTAGTTCTCACACCCTTTGGGGGTTTTCCCCCTCTTTTCCTCTCCTCTCCTTTGTTTTGCAGAGTCTTAGCAGGTGTTGCCGACTCTGTGGTTGTTGATCGTGGCGAGGGAGTCGCGAGCTAGATCCCTACCCGGCGTTGGAGAGTAGCGGTACCCTTCTGTGGAGATCATCAGTAGATTAGCTGTTTCTTTTCCTCTTTTGAGAGACTTTTGTAGTGAGGATATTTTGTATTGAGAGACTGTACACTGTTGTATATATTGGAGTTACCTCCCGGTTGGGTTTAGAGCTTGTACTCGAGGATTTGTATTATTATTATTTTGGGAGGCAGACAGTGTTGTTTATTTCCAGTTGTACAGTGATTGATTTTAGTTACAGCAGATTTTTATTTACAGCTCTGATATCTGTTAGCTGTAGCACTTTTCTTGCAGGTAGAACGCTTCGCCTATGCAGGTTGGCATAGGTGGCGGATCTGTTGGCGGGCCCGGGTCGCAGTTTCGACCCTGGGGCGTGACAGATTAGAGTGGTATCAGAGCCTAGGTTGTAGGTCATGGTGGACTTAGAAACCCTAGGCTTTTGGTTTGACCCTTGGTTGACTTTGTGAGAGTCGTGATTTTTGCGAGAGTCCTGATTGAGTTTTATACCTCTCCCGAGGGACGGGAGGAGTGATTGGCATGTTTATTCTCCTAAGTGATTATGTTGGCTGCAGACAACATAATGCTGTGGAACGGGTGACATGCTTTAGACTTTCGCTGGATTGGGTCGAGTGTTGTTGTGTTCTGTTTTGTTGTTTCGTCGTGGCGAGCGGTGTCTCCCCGACGCTGGGTTTTGACCCGTGTGCATCCTGTCATAGTAGTTGAGCTTGAGCAGTTGGTTTTGGGCCGGATACCCGGATCGAGGTCAGAGAACCCCGGACCCAGATGACAGGATTGTCTGCGGCTTGTCAGCGGCAGAGTGAGCAGCTGGTCTTGGTGACACAGTTGTCGGAGCATTGAGTAGCCCCCTCTGTGCCAATGTTTAGTGTCGAGGCACCGAGGCAGGGTGGATGGTTGACAGCTGGTGAGCTGTGGGACATGATCGACCTCTTGAGCCATATTTGGCAGATGAACCACCCCGACTCGTAAGATTGAGTTTAGAGCCCTTGGAGGCAGAGTCGCGGCTGGTGGTGATGGAGTGATTAATTGAGAGCCTCCCTGTGTTTGTAAGTGTATGCAGTTGTTGAACTGCGCGCTCCAGATTCGAGGGACGAGGCGCATAGGATATATGAGACTGGGAGTGGATTGCGCCAGGGCACCTTTCTGTTATTCAGTCCCTCCATTGTAGATTTAGACGCCTCGATGGAGCAGGCACAGTGTATGGAGCGCGGCATTGCAGTTCCTTGGATAGGGATCTGCCGCCAGAGGTGAGTTCTGGATTTTGGCGCTTGGCGCCGGATGATGGAGGACAGATCGGCCGGCAGGGGCATGACTAATTTTCTTTTCTTGGATGACGAATTCCCGAGATGTCAGAGGACGAGTGGACCCCGGAGGCGACATCAGTATTTTATCAGAGCGGCGCAGCGATAGCGTGG
The DNA here is from genome assembly GCA_029204045.2 of Tillandsia leiboldiana. Classification (NCBI taxonomy): domain Eukaryota; kingdom Viridiplantae; phylum Streptophyta; class Magnoliopsida; order Poales; family Bromeliaceae; genus Tillandsia; species Tillandsia leiboldiana. The sequence goes on from CM055061.1 coordinate 26,034,486, forward strand.
ATTTGTTATCTGCGGAGGACCTTATTCGTCGCCTCATTGTGATCAGAGACAGAGGTCGTGCTTCCTAGTGATAGCCCTGATTTTCAGGCAGATTGAGCGACAACCACTTGCTTTGAGCGGATGAATCTGTGCCGCCCGGTTGGAGGGCGCCACGGTAGTGGATTGAGTGTCGCAGGTGGGATTTCACCACGGTAGTCGGAGTTAGAGCATGTTCCACTCTTACATGGGTTAGAGGTGGATTTGTTACCACGTGCACTAGAGGTACAGGTTCCTGTTGTTGTTGTGCACGTGAAGGAGGCTTTTGGATCATGTCTTGTGCGGCCGAGACCGCGAGTTACCGGCAGAATTATTGGGAATTATAGCAATTAGGTGTTTTGACCTTATGCTTGAGATTGTTGGGCACTATGCCACAGGATGTTCGACTGCGGCAAAAGGGGACTTGATCTTCGGCAAGACAGGCAATTGGAGGCTTGCTCGTGGAGGTTGTTAGAGCACTTTGGTTTTAGCGACCGGATGAGAGGTGCTTACGGCGGCACCGGGACTCAGGGATATCTCTGTTGCCCACGAGACTCCGGGTGTGATTTCACCTTAGTTGTTGGTATTGCCGCCGGTTAGGGAGATAGAGATTGTGTTTGACGTGGTTTGAGGGACCGCACCACCCTGGACAGCACCTCATTGGATATCGCCGGTAGGGCTGAGAGAGACCCGATGGCACTGCTGCAGGGGCCGATGGATCGGGGGGTCTGTTTGACCTAGTGCCACGCCGTTGGTATACGGTGGTGATGCCACATCGTTGATACACGGATGTGAGGGTCCTTTTATGGTATCTAGGACCTTATTGATGGAGTTGTACTCCGGCTGTTGGTGTATGATCCGAGTGCCCACTTGGAGTTAGACAGCTGAGGACTTCGCCTAGGTGGCGTTGTGGACGCGGTGGGGGCATTCTGAGTTGTTAGTGAGGCCCAATGAAATGACGAATGCCCTGTGGACTTCAAGATCTGAGGAATAGTAGGTCCCAGTTGTACTTGGACGGACTGGGAGTGGTGTTTTCCGTGGATATTTTGATTTACTCCCAGAGTGACTTGGAGTACTAGGAGCACTTTGTGGATGTTATTCTAGTTGACCGAGACCAACTTTCATTCTTGAGGTGAGAAGCTTCTAGACTTGGCGGTGCCAAGAGAGCATGGCCAATGGATAATGTGACTGGTCTTAGCGCCAATGCTAGTGTTTCCTGTGTTGGGAGATGGAATTGTGTGTTTTGGTGATGCCTCCCATGGTGGCGGTAGAGTTACCGTGGGTGGATCTTCGGTCCACACTTCTTTAGTCCAACCCTGTGAGTGCTGTGGCAGGATGAAACACTGTTTTTGCAGGCAGCTTGGATTCCACAGTTGAGCCTTTCAGTACGTCCTTTATTCCCAGCTTGGATTGTTATACCTGGGCGTAGGCCATGCCTGCTCGGCTATCAGTTTTGATTACTCAGCATTTCCGTTCTTTACCATGTGATAGATCAGGATTTCAGCTTCAGTTTGCAGTATTCGCCATGCGGTGCCGACGGAGATTACAGCTTTCAGCATGTTGAATGGGATTTATGCGGATTGTCGTTGCTGGTTGGGATTTTTGACCGTGAGTTTGAGCATCAGCATTATGATCGCCTTTTTGCCAGTTTTCAGTCCCGTTCACTGACGGTTTGGTCCCCGTCAGGGCATCCTTTCGACCCGTGGGTCTGTTGGAGTTATGTTGGCTTGTTGAGTGTCCAACCGTGGCTTGAGATTGGATCTCTGGAGGATCCCTTTTGAGGGTAGCTCGTGGTTGAGAAGGCCACTCGGGTGATTTTGGATCGGAAGTAACCGAGTGAAGACCCCAGCTTATTGGATCTTTTCCTCATAGGATGAATCTGTGGGTATACTTCGGGTCACCTTGTTGAGATTTACACCAGGATGTGGTTTGTTGCGTGTTGCACCGATGGTTATTCTGTTTTTCCCCCAGCTTTTGATGGAGCCTCTGTGTTGTTTTACGTCTCAGCTCAGGTGTGTTTTACTTTTGGATCCCTCGCCGTGATTGACTTGTCTATTGAGATCTGTGATTGTTGGAGTACGAGGAACGCCCGTTGCGGATTCTGGCTCGAGAGAGGAGGGAATCGCGCAATCGTGCCATGCCGTACTGGGTATTGTTGTTATTGGGGAGTGATCACGGGGAGTGTGTGGTGTGTGGGGAGCTGGAGGCGTGATTGATGGATACCTACCCGTGGTATTTGTGACTCCTGGTGGATTTGAGCTAGTTTCGAGGACGAAACTTTTCTTAGTGGGGGAGGATGTGAGGACCTGGATCCCCACGACGAGATTACTGGATCATCTACAGCTCCTGGAGGCCTATGTGGCGTGTTGGTGGGATTTGTGCCCCAATTGGACATTAGTGTTGGGCTCAGTGTGTTAAATGGATCACGTGGGTGTTTGGCGGACTCCGTCGGAGTTCCAGAAGTGGTTTCGCGCGCCAAGGATATTTAAATTGGACTCAGTGCGAAGTTTGGACCAAGGATTACCTTTCCGGATGCCTTCGGCAAATTTTGGAGTTGGAATTTGGCGAAATGGACATCAAATTCGGATTCAGCGCGCGAAAACGGTTAAAACGGACTACCCACTTGTCATTTTTGAGCACCGGACACTGTTCACAGCCGGAACAGTGTTTCCGGCGGCGGCGGCAGCGGCGGAGCGGCCGCAGGCAGCGCGGCGGACGGAGGCGCGGGCCGCCCGGTCCACGCGGCAGGCGTGCACCGGGGGCGGGACGCGTGGCGGCTCAGGAGTGGGCCGGCCCGCGGGGCGCGGTCTACGGAGAGTGCGGGGCGCATGGTGCACCGGGGGATGGACACGTGGCATCATCCTAGAGGAGGGTTCACGGCGGTTGGTCTACGCAGTATTCGGGATGGCTCATGGTTTACGGTGCACCGGGCTTGGACACGTGGCAGGTTTGCATTGGTTCGGTCCACAGGATTTCGTGCACCGGGTCACTGGAAAGTGGCCTGACACGTGGCGTTCCCCGATTGGTGGGTCTACTGTGCGCGGCAGGGTGGGCAGGCGGCGGCGTCAGGGCGCACGTGGGCGCGGTCGGGCGGCTTCCCGCGCTTGGGGAGGACACGTGTCGGCGTCTGGGGGCGCCACGTGTCGCGCGGGGAGCGGCTGGTGTTGCTGTCGCCTGTTTGGCGGATGACGTGGAGGCCCAGGGGACTTCCGGGCTGCTACAGTGCGCGCCTTTGGGGATTTTCGGGCTGCTACAGTACGCGCCGAAGTGGCATGCGCCCGGAGAATGGGACATGGCCGGTATTTTTTCCCATTTGTTCTGCAGCCTATAAATAGCGATCCGAGCTCTCTTCTTCTCCCTTTTTCCACCATTTCCGAGCCTCTTCTCGCCGGGGTGCCTTCAGCAAAGTTGATCCTCGTGTTTGGCTGCATCTTTCTGCAAAGTTTTGGGATTTTTGGTGGCACGCATCCCGAGGTTACCATTTTTACGGCGCGGCGCGACGCTCGTTCGTTTGTGTTCTTCTTCGTCGCATTTCGGTGCGAGGACTCCCCCGGCTTACTCCGACCTCCGAATGAGGCGATTCTTGCGCCGTTGGCTTCACGACAGGTAGGGCTATGTTTCCCATGTTACTGGTTTTTCCCATTCCGAGCTTTTCATGGGTCTTTCGGATCATCTTGTAACCCCTTTTTCTGGCGGAGTTTTGGGACAGCGGTGCGGTATTTTGGCGATATCTTCGCGCACAGGCCTCGGATTGGGGCGATTCAAGAGGCGATTTGCATCTACACATCACGAGGAATATGCCCAAATTTTCTTGGAATTTTCTGAATAATTCTCGAAGGTGAAGATTATCTGTGAACAGTTATTTGTTGCTACAGTTTTTGAGTGTAGTTTGATTCGGGGTGGTTCCCTTGTCCGAATTGTTTCTCAGTGTAGGAAGCTCGGAATTGGACGTGCAGGTACTCGTTTCGAAGGTATCGACGCGAGGATTACTGTGGTATTTTATTGGATTTTTCTGGGCACTTGCAGCAGGTGAAATATGCGCGGCTTTGGGACTGATTTTCAGATTGTGTATGTTTGGTTGATTTTGGAATAAGAGTGTAATGTTGAGCGTTATTGTTGTGCTCAGGGGTGTTTTCAGCTGTTTGAAGCCGAGGCTTTCGCGACTTGTACCGTGGGTGTTATGTTGGCAGATTTTGGACCGCGGGCGTCTACCTCTTCACCGACTCCAGGTTTGCCTTGGATTGAGCACTTCAGTGGGTAAGCTTAATTTAGTAACTGTATAAGGTTTTTATATCATGGTGAATGTAAGTGCACATGTGGGGTTATCATCCCTCTATGATTGATAACAGGCGTATTTGATGTGCAACCGATATGAGCGAGAGGTAAGCAAGGAATGGCCCACTTGGGTGAGATTGGTATACCATAGTAGGAATGTTTTAGCATGCTTTACTATTTTATGCTTCACCCACTTTTATTATTTCCTGAGAACAAAGCATGCGTGCATGGACATGTAGTTAGGCCATCTTTTACCGCTGCACTACTTTTGGAACTTGACTTAGGAGAACCATGTTATCCTTTTCTCCTTCTTTGTTAGTCAGGTGGTCTGTGTTGCTCAGGTTCGAGCAGGGGTTCTGGGTAGTGTAGTCGGGACTTGGTGTCTGGGACAGGTTGGATTAGTTGTGGGGCTTTGCGGCAACCGCGGATATTGGGCGGTTGACCGGATATTTATTTATGCACCAGATTGGGTATCCGATTTCTCTAGTGGATGGGTTTTCCCACTTTGATCAGAGTCATGATCCAGTCCTGCTGATTGAGATACTTTACTCGTGTGGGTCGCTCCCCTCGAGTGCCACTCCGGAGGTGCGCGGCAGACAGACTTTGAGGTCCTTGAGACTCCCTTGCTTCGTGTTATGCGTAGGCTGGCATACCCGTCGCGGCAGGCAGAGCAGGCAGTACCAGTGTCTACTGGTGGCATTAGATTGGGCTTATTACAGACTTTTGCTTTTAGTTGCGCTCGTGTCAGGGGGACCGAGTGGAGTCTAGTGGCGGTGTTTGGACCAGTGCTAGTGTTGTTGGGAACCGTTTTGGGGTACGGTGGTCCCAAGGTCATTGTGAGTTGTTGACCGTTGTAAGGCAGGCATAGTAGGCAGGCAGGCAGAGCAGGCATAGGCAGGCGTGGCAGGCAGGCAGGCATAGCAGGTATAGGCAGGCATAGGCAGGCATAGCGGGCATAGTAGGCAGGCAGGCATGGCAGGCATAGCAGGCATAATAGGCAGGCAGGGCAGGCATAGCAGGCATAGTAGGCAGGCAGGCATGGCAGGCATAGCAGGCATAGGCAGGCAGGGCAGGCATAGCAGGCATAGCAGGCATAGGCAGGCAGGGCAGGCATAGCAGGCATGGCAGGCATAGGCAGGCAGAGCAGGCATGGCAGGCTTGGCAGGCAGAGCAGGCATGGCGGGCATAGGCAGGCATAGGCATGCAGAGCAGGCATGGCAGGCATAGCAGGCATAGCAGGCATGGCAGGCATAGGCAGGCATGGCAGGCGTAGCAGGCATGGCAGTCATTGCAAGCTTAGTGGCTTGATAGCTGTTGAGAGGGTCCAGCTTCTTTTTATCAGTCTTTACGGCTTTGGTTAGTTTTTGTCCTCTTGAGGACTTGGTGGGCAGGACCGTCGGGTCTGGCGGTGGTACCCACTGAGAACTCCCTTTTTGGTGTAGTTCTCACACCTTTGGGGTTTTCCACCTCTTTTCCTCTCCTCTCCTTTGTTTTGCAGAGTCTTAGCAGGTGTTGCCGACTCTGTGGTTGTTGATCGTGGCGAGGGAGTCGCGAGCTAGATCCCTACCCGGCGTTGGAGAGTAGCGGTACCCTTCTGTGGAGATCATCAGTAGATTAGCTGTTTCTTTTTCCTCTTTTGAGAGACTTTTGTAGTGAGGATATTTTGTATTGAGAGACTGTACACTGTTGTATATATATTGGAGTTACCTCCCGGTTGGGTTTAGAGCTTGTACTCGAGGATTTGTATTATTATTATTTTGGGAGGCAGACAGTGTTGTTTATTTCAGTTGTACAGTGATTGATTTTAGTTACAGCAGATTTTTATTTACAGCTCTGATATCTGTTAGCTGTAGCACTTTTCTTGCAGGTAGAACGCTTCGCCTATGCAGGTTGGCATAGGTGGCGGATCTGTGGCGGGCCGGGTCGCAGTTTCGACCCTGGGGCGTGACATTCCTGCCTATGAGTTGAGATCAGTTGATTCTGATATTGCATCCTTGATTGGATTAGTTGATAATTATTCCTGCATATGAGTTGAGATTCAGTTGATTCTGACATTGCATCGTTGATCGGATTGTTTCGGCTTGTTGTTCACCCGTTATGTTGCTAAATACATGATTTATTAAATAAATGTTTTTACCGAGCTTCGTAGGGTCGCCTGAGTCTGTTCTTGTTTGATAGGACAAAGGCATTGCTCTTCGAAGTTTGGACCTAGAACTTATTTTCAAAATGGTTTCTCAAAAACATCATGTGTTTAGTTGTATGATCGATTTGTAGTTGATTTCCATGTTAGTACTTGTTCGTGATTATGCGATATCTGAGATATCAGTTCCCTGATTGTTCCTGGATCATTATAGTTGCTGTTGTCATGCATGTGATTGAGATGATATTCTGATATGGTATTATCGCTGAATCCAAAGGGGGGATAGTTCCCGGCTTATTGCCGATTACCGGTCAGAGGACCGTGAGCTTGAGCATTCGCATGATTTATCGCCCGCACTGCTGTACTTCACGAACATCAGCGGAGTCATGACCCGTGTGGATGTTCTTTACCGGTAAAGTGGTCTGGTGTATGACCCGTGACTCCCAGGTTAGTGCCTAAGGGTGCCGGAGTGTTGACTCCCAGGTTAGTGCCGAGGGTACCGGATATGTCAGCCGGTTGGTGCCAGTTTGGCGAGGTTTTCCTGAGGTCTTGAAGACCAATAGGTGGCTTGAGATTGGGTTGGTTTTAGTGATTTCATCTATTGATGCATGAGTTGCTGATTGATAGTTTACTTCATTATCCATGATTCCTGGATTGATTTCATTATCCACCTATACATGTCGAGATTTGATATGATGCCTTTACTTTTAGTATCATTGTATTGAGTTGTTGATCCTACCAGTGCTTTCATATCTGCTGACACTCCATGACACTTTTCATGAGGATATACTTGTTGATCTCCACGTTGCTTCCCATTATAATAGAGTTGTGATCTCTATGTTTATCCCATAATGATATTTCTTATCTGTCTTAACTCATAATGACTTTACTTAGAGTAAACACTGCTCCTTTATGATAATTACTTTTCCTAACAGTGATCTTTACTATCCTCTAGTATTGTATACCAGTAGGTACGATCTGCTATTTCTCGGCTCGTCGTGCCCACTGGGATACACTCCGGTGTGTCTCACACCCTCGGGTGACTGTTTTCAGGTCGCGCGGGTGTTGGGATGTCGAGACGTGGCGAGATATCGATATAGAGATTGACCCTGGACAGCCGAATGCACTTGTATTTGTATCAGTAACAAGATATGTGTAATTCATTGTTGAGTGTTGTAATAATTAAATTGTAATTTTTGATAGTTTAGTATCGTAGTTAGTACTTGATGTTGCCAAGCTAGCCGTGCATATATAGAGAAGGCTCAATCCCATGGGGGTTGGGACTCTTCTATATATGTGGCGAGTCTGTCATTGCCCATGGCTGTTTTGCAACTCTGATTTATAAAAAAAAAAAATTTATACACTGATTTTTGAACTCGGGGCGTGACAATTCCCTCTAGAGCGTGGGGGTCAGACAGGCATTTAGTTTGCTATCTCACGGTGCGGCATTTTATGCCCGGTGATGCTTTCTTGAGTTTATCTAGAGCGTTGGGGTATTCCCATCTAGAGCGTTGGGGGGTCAGTCAGGCATTTAGTCTTGCTATCACATCGGTTAGACTGCATGGGTTATCTATGCTTCTTGAGGACTTAGCGGGTAGATGTCGGGCCTGGTGGCG
>CM055061.1:26042631-26106460 GCA_029204045.2 Tillandsia leiboldiana
AACCCAACAAGGGTAGGTACATAACACTGCCAAATCCAAAAAAAAATCTCACCTCAACAATAAATTGTTGATCTCAGCCAATCTCAAATAGCATCCACATTGGCCGAATTCCACCGCGCTCCTACGGCTAACAACAAGTGACCCATGAAGGTAAGCTCGAAGCTAAACTTGTATCTCACATAGCCTGGCATACAGCTTCATCCACACAGCATGGTAACACATCCACCAGTGCTCCTCATGCTCCAAGCTGCTCTGGGAGTAGATCATAATATCCCTGGAGGATCTAGTACCAAAGCAATCAAGTACAGCTGGAGCACAATTCCTCAACCAAAAGAGTGGCAGGGCGCTAATCCAATCCAATTGGCCTTACTAAAACATAATGCCCTTACCGTGTCCTGAACACCATCTTGGCGAAATACTCAGCCGTATGTATTCCAAAATCTGTACCATCTGGATCCATAACTCCTGGGTCTCGCTCTGCTCTGATAGCTCTGTCTCCCGCTGCTCGGGTTACTCATCAGATGCGGGATGTGCCCTCTTCGCTACACGACGTCTCAGGGGCATCGTAGACCACTGCACAATAACAAACATCAGGACACAACAACCATACGACCCAATCCAGCGAAAGTCTAAGACAATGTTATCAATTCCACCGCATTATGTTGTCTGCAGCCAACATAATCGCTTAGGAGCATAAACATGCCAATCACTCATCCCGTCTCTTGGGAGAGGTACAAAACTCGATCAGGACTCTCGCTAAAAGTCACGACTCTCACATGGTCATCCTAATGTCCAACCACAAGCCTAGGGTTTCTAAGTCCTCAAGACCTACAACCTAGGCTCTGATACCACTCTAATCTGTCACGCCCCGGGGTCGAAACTGCGACCCGGCTCGCCAACAGATCCGCCACCTATGCCAAAACCCGCATAGGTGAAGCGTCCTACCTGCAAGAAAAGTACTACAGCTAAACAGATATCAGAGCTATAAATAAAAATCTGCTGTATAACTAAATCAATCACTGCACAACTGGAAATAACACAACAATGTCCGTCTCCCAAAATGATAATCATGCAGGAATCCTCATATACAAACTCAGAACTCAACCGGGAGGTATCTCCAATAAATACATCAGTGTACAGGCTCTCAATACATAACAATCCTCACTACAACAGTCTCTCAAAGGAGGAAATAAAATAACTAATCTACTGAAGCTCTCCTCTGAAGGGGTACCGCTACACTCCAACGACGGGTAGGGAACTAGCTCGCGACTCCCTCGCCTCGGTCAGAAGGATCAGCAACAGGAACAACAGGAACTGGAGTAGAAGTTCCTGTGGGAAAAGACACCACGACGGGTGTGAGAACTACGTCCCAAGTAGTTCTCAGTGGGTGCCGCCAACAAGCCCGACGGTCTGCCCACTAAGTCCACTAGAGGCATAAAGTAACAAAAGCAGTGCTGTAAGGAAAGCTAGGAAAAGTAAACTCTACAGCTACTATGCCTCTATCTAGATGCTCAAAGAGTGGGACAGAAAGAACATGATGCCACAACTAACTCTCATCTCTGATCACTCAATCTGAACTGACTGCCTCCTCGGTCCAGTCAAGCCTGCGCCAACCTACTGCCGTTACGTCCCTGAGGAGCGGACTTACGTAGGATCTACTGCCGTTACGTCCCGGAGGAGCGGACTTACGTAGGATCTACTGCCGTTACGTCCCGGAGGAGCGGACTTACGTAGGGCGTCCATGACTGCCAACACCAGCACAGCCAGAGGGACAAATGCAACGACAAGTCGCGATAGAAAAGCTCAATCTCACGCCGGTATAACAACCCGATCTCGCCTACTCCGGAGTGGCACTCGAGGGGAGCGACCCGCTCGAGTAAAAAGTAACCCATCTCAAGTATCTCTGTAAAGTATCTCTGTCAAGCTCAAATGTGGCTCATGCAGGCTATGATCCACGATCAAACAGATCGGTAACTCCAAGCTCAAAGCACAACTCAGTCGGAAAAAGAACCTCGACTCGAACAGGAATAGCCCAACACACTCTCACAGCTATGTCGGAGAACCCTCAACGACTCAATCTGATAAATGCACGACCATGGCTGAGTCGGGAAACCTCCACGACTCGATCTGCCAGAACCCCAAGATCCTCAAGGCTAAGTGGGAGAACCACCTCCACCACTAAATCAGAGAAACAACCTCTAGATCACACTCTGCCAACTCATGGCACCAAGTCGCATCCACTGCGAGAAACTGTCTCAACAGGCCACACAGGCCAAACGTCGCATCTACTGCGAACAACTGCCTCAACAGGCCGACATCGCATCCACTGCGAACAGCTGACTCAACAGGCCAAACAGGCCGAACATCTCAACCACTAACCCAAGGAAGGGTCCGGGAACACCGAAAGACTAGAACCTACAACCCAAATCAAACAAGAACAGGCTCTAGGCATAGCCTCACGTTGTTCTCGTCCAAGAAAAGGCAGACCTTAGAACCCAGACCACTCGAATCATCTCGGTGGTTAATTTATAGGAAAAACTGTGACATTCTTACTGAAGCCATCTGATCTGTAAGAAATCCATATTTAATGATTTTTAGTTCTTTTTAGGAAAACAGTTGAAACCAAGTTTTACATCTAAGCCTCGAAGAGCTAATGCCTTCGTCCAATCAACAGGAACAGACTCAGGCGACCCTACGATGCTTGGAAGAAAATATTTGGTTGACAAAAATCATATGTGTGTCCAAAAAGGTTCTGGGTTTAAGGTCCTGCTAACACTGATCTACCGCTGCCACTAACACAGCGGCGACAGATAAAACAAGAAAAATAAAACATCTCGGGACCGCCGTCTACCCAAACAGCTCCCGCTACAAATGAACAACCAACTACATCTATCAGACTCCACTCTGCTCCCAAGCACGAGTGTAACATGCAACCCACACTAAAAGATAACTCCTGACCACTCGGCCCACTACCCGGGCGAGGAAGAACACTATGTCCAGGAAAGTAGAAGTGTGGATGTCTAAAGCAGAAATAACCCTAGCCCAAGTGAGGGTTTTCTACTAGTCTGGTTTCACATGCAACATATGACGGGGTGCTAGGTCAAGTTCCAATAACTATAATTTACAGATGGTAGAAAGCAAGGAGATGACAATACCATCAGATAATACAAGGAATAGCAATTCCTACATTCTAACATGCTGCACAAGCATTTCACTATCATGCATAGTCCTACTATAGCAGATTTAAAGCACAGTCCATCAATCTTGGAGACAAGGCCACCCACCTGAAAATGCTAACTGTCCGGAGTCGCACAGCTGAGACAGTCCAGAAACAGATATCTCTACATACCCACCAATCCAACGATACAGGAACAGTGATCAATACCTCCTGGGTACAAAAACACAACCCAAAGTTACACTTAATTCCATAAAATCCAAGCATCACAAATCTGCTGGGAACAGTCCCCTTAATACGAAATTTTCACCTGTAAAACGAACTCCAAAAATTCCAATAAAAATATCACAGCGAGCGTCTCGTCGAGACCTTCGAAACGGGTACCTGCACGCCCAAATCCGAGCCCCGTAGGCCGAGTTACAAATTCCACAGTACAGGTGCGCAAACACTCACAACCACACAACTGTAAACTCAAACACAGAAAAAAGGGGAATAGTATACCTTCGGGCAAGCCTCAAAAAAATCCCGGAAAAATACAATGATAATCCTTGCGACGAGTAGATCCAAAAAGTGTATAGACTCGTCTCGATCCGACACTCGGGTGCGGAGATAAAATTCCGGCAAGGGGCCACTGTCCAAAAACTCCACCAGAAAACAGCGGCTTAGAAATGCCTCGAAAACCGTGTCATAAACTCTGAATCCAGCAAGATGATCAACACAAAAGTCGAAGACGTACCTCTCGTGATTCCAACGCCGCAGAAATCGTCCAAAAATACTGACGGAGTAGCTCTGTAGACCTCTCAGATCAAACTGCGACGATAACGGGCCTCCGATGAAAAATCGCCACACTGCGCTCCGATGCCGAAGTCGTCGACGCCGCGGCTTCCAAAAAATCCGGGCCTCTGCCAGAAGATGCGCAAGATGAAGATCTCCAACTTTGCTAAAGGGTGCAAGGGGAAGGGAGCTCGGGAAAGGGGGCAAAAAGCCCCAGCCAACCGCCTATTTATAGGCTCAGCCCGAAAGTCCAACACTTTGGACTTTTGGCCCAAGTTCCGGGCGCCCGCAGGTTCGGGCGGCTACAGTGTTGGGCCCGGCCCGACACTGTGCGCGCCCGAATCAACGAGGGAGCGCCACGTGGCCCCGCACTGCTCCCGCGCCCGGCGCACGCGGGCCCGCGAACCGCGCGACGCCACGTGTCCCGACACGCGGACGTGCGCGGCTGCGCCCGACCAACCACGGGGCGCCACGTGGCGCCCCCCACGTCGCCCGGCAGCGCCCACGCCGCGCCCACGTGCGCGGCCGCACCGCCCGCGGCACCGTGTCGGGCACGCATCCCGAGGCAGCCGCTGCTGCCGCGTGGACCGCGCGCACCAGGACCCGCCAACCACGCTCGGCCACGTGTCCGCACCCGGTCCACCGTGCACCCGCGCCTCTTCCGTGGACCGCGCCCGCTGAGCCGGCCAACCAGAAGGCGCCACGCGTCCTCCGCCCGGTGCACGACCCCCGCGGTGGACCGCGCGCCTCCGCCGCCGCCAACCGCCGCGCTCCGCCGCCCGCCGCCGCCGCCGGCGCCCCTCCGGCGGCCGGAACAGTACCAAAATCCTCGAAATGCGTGTTTTCGCATCCGGACTCCGAAAAATATAAGTAAATAGTCCATCTTGACCGTTTTCGCGCGCTGAATCCAAATCCGAAGTCCAATTTGCCAAATTCCTCTTCTAAAATTTGCCGAAAATTCCCGGAGAAGTGTTCTTTACTCAAATTTCGCGCTGAGTCCAATTTTAATAACCATTTCGCGCGAAACCACATCAAAACATCCGACGGGGTCCTCCGATCACTCACGTGATCCAGTATACACCCGAAGTCCATCACTTGAGTCCAAATTGGTGCAGAAACACCGCCGACATGCCACATAGGCCTCCAGAAGCTGCTAATCACACTGTAGAAGCCCTGCGGGGATCTGGGTCACCACAATGGCAATCCGTGGAATACGGTTGGGTGCATCCTGTTGAGGAAGTAGGAAATTCTACTACCCCAAAACCTCGCTCTAGATGGTCCAAAGAGGAACTCGAAAGATCTTCTTACAATGGGAAAGGTATGAACGCTCTATTTAACTCTCGTTCCTCGACTGAGTTCACAAGAATTTTCGCGTGTGAAACCGCGAAGGAAATTTGGGATATTCTCAAAATTACACATGAGGGTACTAATCTTGTAAAAATTCAAAAGCTCCAGATGCATACAAGTCAATTTGACTCTATTCATATGGAAGAGCATGAATCGTTTACAGATTATTACACTAGACTTCAAGATGTAATTAATACATGTGCTAATTTAGGAGAAAAGATCCCGGAGTCGAGAATTGTAAGAAAGATACTTCGGACTCTTCCGGAACGGTTTAGGGCAAAAGTTACCGCCATTGAAACCGTTAGTCATCCGGATGAGATGAGTGTAGAGGAATTAGTAGGTGCTTTGCAAACTTATGAAATGACTTTTCCTACTAATCAAGTTTCTTCCATGTCTTCTTCTAAGCTTACAGGTATTGCATTCAAATCAACAAAGGAAGAAGATAGCGAATCAAGTTCCGACGATGAAATCTCTTTTGCCGATTTTGAAGAACAATTGGCGCGGATCACAAAGAAATTTCGTCAGAAATTTTGGAAGAATCGAACCGATGGATCTTCATCCACGAAACCTTCTAAAGGATCATCGGGTTCTAAATTCTCTAACCTCAAAAGCTTTGCAAAACCTTCTAAAGAAAAAGAAAAAGATGATTTCGAAGGGGAAATCCAATGCTATAGATGCAAAGGCTACGGCCATTTTTCAACGGAATGTCCTTCTCCGAAATCATATAAAAAGAAGGCTTTGCAAGCGAAAACTTGGGACGATTCTACTTCTAATGAATCGACCTCAAGTAAAGAGGAAAAAGTCGTTGCCTTACATGCTTCTCAAATTCCCTCTTCTAATGTTTGTTTATCATCTTTAATCACTGACTCTATTCCTTTGATTTTGCATGAAACATCAACATCCAACGGAGAGTCATCAAGTGAGGGGGAGTCGGACGAAGAAGAACTCGTTGAGGCATATCAACAACTTCTTGCGGAATCTAAGAAGATGGCCAAGCATATCAAGAAGTTGAGGATGCAACGACTTGAGAATCAAGACGAGAATCATGCTTTAAAGATAAAACTTCATGATCTCGAGGAGGAACAAGGACGTTTATTGAATAACAATAAAATCCTCCAAGAAAAGCTAAACCAATCGGAGACAAACGCTAAATCATATATGGACAAGATTGGTTTTCTAGAAAAACAGTTTGAGGATATTCTTGTCACCAATCAAGCTTTGACCAAGCAAGTTCATCAACTTAAATCCGACATACAAAGGTTTTCAACCGGTTCCAAGAAATTTGATTGTATGTCCGGATTAGGTCAAACAAGCAAGGTTGGTTTGGGATTTAAAAAGAACCAAACTGTGAAGGCTTCAAGTTCCACAACTAAATTGAAAGGAAGAACTTGTCACCTATGTGGACTTGAAGGACATTTGGTGAAGAATTGCCCGAAAAAAAGAAAGAAGAGTCCTTCGGCAACTTCATCTACGGAGCGAACTCAACGGAATCAAAAGATACATCAAGTCAAAGGAGTTCACTCAACCCACCAAAGGTCCGAGCCACAACATCAATCATTCAAGTGGATCACTGCGAGGCAAAGACCTAAGGTGGACCAACAGTCAAAGCAGACAACCCCCGGCCACAACGAATCAAGACAACCCAAAATCCAGCGATTTTGGATTCGGAAAGGTGATATCTTTCCTTGTCTTAAGTTCTAAATAGCTTATGACTGTATGTAATGCTTTGATTGGTTTTCCTTTCATATTTTTCTGAATCTCTGCATTACATGTTTTCAATGCTCTTCGTTTTTATGTTTTGTTTTTTTTTTAACAAAAGGATTTTAACGAACAAGTGCATTGAATAAAAAGGGCTTCACGTTTATTCACTTCAAATTAATTTTATTTGGATTATCAACTTTACTCCATAATCATAATCTTGAAGATACTTCATTATAGGAGTTTTTGATATTATAAGCATCAAATTTTAGAAATCATGTGTGATCTTTAGATGCTTAATCTATCTCGGTTGTGTGAATTCATTGTGATAAACGTGAGACAACCGATAGACTAAAATTTGGGATTTAATTCTTTCACGTAAGAGATTGCATTCTTACAAGGGTATTGAAATGATTTGCAAAAGATGTGGAAAGAGTTACATCCGAAAGGAGTGTGAAAACTACCACCACATGTTGGAAAGAGCTGCCACCCCGGTCGTCCGGTCTGTGTGTGAAGCTACCACATGTTATGGATGCTTGAAAAATATTGATGAAATTTTGTTTAGTTGAAGCATTCGGAGATTTAATTTTAAAGCTCTTATTTTGAACAATCTCCTGGTTGGTATAAGGTGGGATAGTTGAAAGATGCTCAAAGAGCCACCCTTAGGTATTTTAGTGCTTATCTCAAATTTGAAAGGGTAAGAAATCAAATTGATGTCATTTGGAAATCTCTGTAAGTCATCTTTGTATATCCGTTACATCTTGATAGATTTTGGATCTCAAGATTATTTTTGATGACTTGTGTTTGATGAATATAACATGAAAAACGGTTTATAATGTTTTACCTTTATTTTTCATGATTTCGGAGTAAATCTTTTTAATTTTTGTAAAATTAATTGGATTGAATGACATCTATGTGATCTCATATTATTTTCAAGCACTTAAATTGTTTTCTTGATGGAATACAAATCGGTAATTCAATTATTTCAAAATCTGGATTTGTTTCAAGAAATTTTTTTTGATTTTTGCTTTCTGGTACAGGTACGTAATCTGCATTTTTGTTATTTACCGGAACTGAGCTTTTATCTCTCTTTCTCTATGAACTAATACTGTTAGTGATTTCCTTTTGTCTAGTATGTTCACTGTTTGACAATTTGTGACAAAAAGGGGGAGAACATAAATTAATGATCGTATCACAAAGGGGGAGAACATAAATGCTCAAGACAGGGGTAGAACAGGGAGAACATGGAGAACATGGAGAACATGTTAGAGATGCTCAGAACATGGAGAACATGGAGAACATGTTAGAGATGCTCTTGATAGGGGGAGATAAAGAAAAGGTTGAGAGAGCCGGAAAAACAAAAGAACCAAAAGGACGAATTAAATGAAGGATTTTAATTTCTAACGACTAACGTTTGATTTTGTTTGGAGTTTTGTTTTGCAGGAATTACATCACTTTAAGACTCCAAGTCCTAAGTCATAGAGTATGTTATAGGACTGTTTGGTTCAAATGTAATTTTGTATTTATTGGATCTTTCACGCAAAGAAAATCAATGTTTTGGTGATAACATTGAATTTCGACTTTTTGGTTTAAGATGAGTGACTTGAGCGCTTTTATGTATTTTTGGGTTTTGTCACGAAATTGCCAAAGGGGGAGATTGTTACGGCATTTTGGTGTTGGCATATTTCGTGAGTCAAGTCAGTGTGTTGAGTCGGAGTCTTAAAGGGATCAAATTGTCAATCAGCAATCAAAGACTTAGAGAAGATTCAACAAGAGCTCAAGTTGACACTCAGTGTCTTGAGTCTTGAAGATTGAAGTTGAAGAATTGTGGATCAGTTACATCAATCTCAAGAAGAAAGTATTCAAGAGGATCATGTATGTTTAACTAAATAATTGTGGTGATCCGAATACTTTCTTATAGTGTAGAAACACTTGGATGAACTTTTAATTGCATAATAATCAAAAACTGGTGTTCGGACTTGTTCAGGATCCGGATCAGAGCCAACGATCCGGATCCCGAAGGTTGTTGCTTCATACAAGACTTCGATCCGGATCCATGCAATTTCCGATCCGGATCCCGAATGTTAAGTTTTCTGTTTTGTATGAACGATCCGGATCGGGCCTTGCAATCCGGATCCCGAACCCTTGGTTTTCTGGAATCGTCAATCTCGTTACGACGATCCGGATCGCAGTAAATCCGATCCGGATCGCCGTCCTGAAAATTTCCAGATAAGGTATGTTTTTGATTCTTATCTCTTTCCAAAGGTTTCTAAACTATAAATAGACATTTAGGGTTTCTCAAAAACGTGGGAGCTACGGCCGATCAATTTCTAAAACACTTGAGAGCAACCCTAGAGGCTAGGTTTTTATCGATCTTCTTAATAGCCTCTTTTAGGTCAATTCGACGGTTCTTCCAAGATCTATCTTTTGTCGAATTGATCTAATCTTTGCTTAGAGATTTTTCCCATGGATCTTCATTGATAATCTAAGCAAAGGATCACCATCGAAGTCAATATTCTTATCGACTGAGTTTGCGTCGTGGATTCGACGTGGCATCGTGGATTCGGTGTGCTAAAGACGTTTCGTGGATTCGAAACGTGTGCTCGTGGATTCGAGTGGCGTTCGTGGATTCGAACGTGTGCAGTGGGCGTGCAAAATCGGTGGAGCGCGAGGTCCAAGAAATTGAAGGAGGGGTTAAATCCGTGGAGACGGTAATCACCTTGTTATTCTTCTTTTCTTAGGGATTGTTATTGCGTGGATATCCAACCGGTCAGCGCAAGGTCCGAAGAAGCTGAAGGAGGGGTTTGAGTCCGTGGAGTCGGTAATCACCTTGTTATTCTTCTATTCTTAGTGGATTGTTATTGCGTGTTGGTCCCGTGGTTTTTCTCCTGGATTGGAGTTTCCACGTATATCTCGGTGTGCTGTTTTTATTTTCCGCATTGGTTTTTATTTTGCACTGAGATTTGGTTTTATAAGTATTACACCTATTCACCCCCCCTCTAGTTGTTTGATAGTACCTATTTAGATCCTTGTGGATCCTACATTATAATAACTCTACACATGCCACAGCTGCCGACGTCGCAGCTAACACTACTAATGACGATGACACCGATGCCGCCGATGCCAATGATGATGACAATGCTGCTCTTGCCAACGACCATGACGGCAGGAGGAATAATAGTAGGAGAGGGATACGAGTGGCAATGGCAGTGGCAGTGGTAGTGGCATGGAGATGGGGCCGAAGGAAAAGGAGCAAAAGAAGACGATCGTCGCTGTCGCCTCAGGAGTCGCGAAGACGAGGATGAGGAGAGGGTCTCTGTGCGAAAAAGGGGTAGTGTGTGATTTGGATTCTAACTATTTTTTTTTTTTTTTTTTTTTTGGTCGCTGTCGCCTCAGGAGTCGCAAAGACGAGGATGAGGAGAGGGTCTCTGTGCGAAAAAGGGGTAGTGTGTGATTTGGATTCTACCTGTTTTTTTTTTTTTTTTTTTTTTTTTTTCGCATTTACGACAAAAACTCGTTATAATTTAGTCAATGAAAAACTCGAGTGATGAGAGAGTGTCAGGTGACAATAAAAAAAGGACAAAATTTGTGATGAAATTTGTTATGTTATGAAGAAAAAGATTACGATTATTATGACATTTATTTAATTATTTTATTTTTTGTTATGTTTTAAAAAATATTTCTCAAATCTATACAATATGCTAATAAATTATCTCTTTTTTATACTTTGATATAAAAACGAATAAATTTTATTTTTATTAATACAATTTTTTTTAATTTATTATTGTTGGGGTCAAAATATGGCTTGTGCGCGATCGGCCCCTGGGTAACCCTCGAGAGGTGTCGAAGTGCACAACGTGCCAACAATCAAACAATCGGGCCGAGGAGGGATCCGCTCGGCCGGATTCTCCTCTGGTAACTCCTCGCAACAGCGACAATAGGTGACTGCCGAAACGGGTTCGCGGAGATAGAGAGGGATCGCTGGTTTCGACTTAGATGAGTCGAACCGGTTGTAAATAAATGTACGACTGATGAGTCGATTGCAACATTAAAGCGCAAGAAAAGCAAATAAAGACACGACCAATGGGTCGGTTTACACTCTAAATGCAAGAATAAAGACACGACCAAATGGTCGATTTACACTTTATACTGATAAGAAGAAGGGGATACAAGTAGGGAAAAGGAATAGAAGGATTATAATTAAACCTACTCCTAGGAAAGCAGTAAAAAAAAGAAAAAAGAGTTAAGTTAAACCTACTCCTAGATAAATGGAAGGGCTGGGGTGGTACCGGGTTTACGAGGTTGCTGGACCCCTTTTCCTTTGATGGTTCGGGTATTTATACACTTCATGAACCAAGATATGTAACCGTCGATTTTTGGAAATCGGCGCAATCTAAGGGAAATCATCGTAAATTCCTCAACTACTTTCTTTTCAGTCGGCTCCTCTGAAAATGTAGTGGTCCAAGTCCTCATGCAGTTTTTTCCGTGAATCCACAGTGTGAAACACCTATTATTGGTGTGTCTGGCCCATAGTGCATCAAGGGATGCCACAGATGGACCCAGTGAGGTATCTAGTGTCACGCCCCGGCGTCGAAACTGCGACCCGGGCTCGCCAACAGATCCGCCGCCCATACGGGAAGCCCGTATAGACGAAGCGACTAACCTGCAAAAGAGCATCTATACTATGCAGATATCAGAGCTGAAAGTAAAACTGCTAGAAATAAAAACTATATACAACACAAGTCCTCACCAAAAGTACAAAAGTCACTCGAGCAGTAGAAAATAAATACAACTCTATACCTCACTACAAAGTTCTCTCAACAGGAACTCTCAAAAGTAATAAGGGTACATCTACTTTCTGGACGACGACTGGTGGGGAACTATCTCGCGACTCCCTTACCTCGATCAGAAGAAGCAGCAACAGGAGCAGCAGGAACCGGAGTAGAAGTCCCTGTGGGAAAATACACCACGACGGGTGTGAGAACTACGTCCCAAGTAGTTCTCAGTGGGTGCCGCCAACAAGCCCGACGGTCTGCCCACTAAGTCTACTAGAGGCATAAAGTAACAATATAAAACTGAAATGAAAGGCTGGAAAAGTAACTCAACAGCTACTATGCCTCTATCTAGATGCTCAAGAAAAGGAACAGATGAAACATGATGCATCTACTAACACACACAGTAAACTCACCAAATCTAAACTGACTGCCTCAAAGGGTCCAGTCAAACCTGCGCCCACCTACTGCCGCATATCCTCAACAGGACGGGTCTACCGTAGGGTGTCCGTGACTGCCGCCAACCGGGCCAGTCAGAGGGACGGCGTCGACAAGTCGCGATAGCAAGTAACAGGCCCAACTCCGGAGTGGCTCTCGAGGGGAGCGACCCCACCGAGGAAAGTATCCGCGTAACTCTGTCGAGCTCAAATATGGCTCATGCAGGCTAAAGTCCAAACCACGATCAACAAGATCGACCAACGACATCAACTCTCAACCACAAGCTGGAAGTCACACAGCTGGGGCCACCGTCCACCAGACGGCTCCCACAACAGAACACTAAACTCTCCAGAAAGACCGACACCATAAGGGTTCGGAAACCCGATAGACCGGTGCTAAGAACCCTATCAAACAAGAACAGACTCTAGGCTCCGACTATCGAAGTTCCCGATCCCTTATAGTTCGGGAAAGCAATAATCACAATACAACTCGCAGAAGACACCAACAGGGCCCGAAAGTCCCGGGAGACCTACACCTACAACCCTATCAAACAAGAACAGGTTCCAGGCTCGGCCCCCGTGGCTTCCGTCCCGACAGAGGAACGACCCCTAGAACCCAGACCACTCGAATCCTTTCGAGTGGGGAGATTTACAGGAAAAAGGTGACATTTGTTATTGAAAACTAATTTGATCTGGAAGAAATCCATATTTAATGATTTTAGTTCTTTTTTAGAAAAACAGTTAGAAAACAAGTGTTTTACCCAAACCCCGAAGGGCTGATGCCTTTGTCCAATCAAACAAGAACAGACTCCAGCGGCCCTTCGATGTTTGGAAGAAAACATTGGTAGACTAAAATCATGTGTATATCGAAAAGGGTTCTGGGTTCTAGGTCCGGCTAACACTAGTAAACTATTTCCACTAACACAGTGGCAACAACCCAAACAGGGGAAAACAAGACCTCCCGGGACCACCGCTTACCCCCAACGGTTCCCGGTACAGACAAGCAATCCGCTACAGCTACCAGACTCCACTCTGCTCCCAAGCACGAGTGCAAACGCATCCCACACTAAAAAGAAGTCCCGACCGCTCGGCCCACTACCCGGGCGAGGATAACACTAAGTCCAGGAATGAAACATAAAGTGTGGATGTCTAAGCATAAATAACCCTAGCCCAAGTAAGGGTTTTCTACTAGTCTGGTTACAAATGCAACATATGACGGGGGTGCTAGGTCAGGTTCCAAGATAATAAATATTTAACATGATAGAAGGAAGCAAGAGATCACAAGATCGACAGATAAAACAAGGAACAACAATTCCTACACTGTAGCATGCTACCCAAGTCCAATCACTATCATGCATGATTCTATATCAAGAGAATTATAGCACAGTCCATATCTTGAAAGCAAGCTACCCACCTGAGGACGCTAACTGTCCGGAGTCGTACAGCTGAGAAAACCAGGAAAATAACCACTCTAGGTCCAACAGGTCCAGCACAGTCCACAATCCCTCCTGGGTACAACATAAGGCTACAGTTACACTTTAAATCCATTAAAATCCAGGTTTTACAAATCTGCTGGGAACAGTCCACTTACTGCGAAATTTTCACCTGTAAAACGAACTCCAAAAATTCTGATAAAAATACCACAGCGATCCTCGCGTTGATAGCTTCGAAACGGGTACCTGCACGTCCAATTCCGAGCACCGTAGGCCAAGTTACAAATTCTACAGTATCGGTGCGCACAATCCCAAAACCATTCAACTGTAACCTCTTGTACAGATAAAAGGAAAAGTGTATACCTTCTGGGAGGTCTCCAAAAAATCCAAGAAAAATCCACGATGATCCTCGCGTCGAGTAGATGAAAAAAGTCTATAAGCACGTCTTGATCCGAGACTCGTGCGCGAAGATCTCCTCAAGAGAAGGTGCTGCCCTCACCAAAATCTCACAGCAAGAAGGGTCCCAGTGAGCACGAGAAAACTCCTCGAAAAATGCGAAATCTGAAAAAGTGCGAGAAACCCAAAATCGTAGCCTCACCTGTTACGAATCCAGCAGCGAAGAAATCGCTCGAAAAGATCGTCGGAGTAGACCAGGGGAGCTAAAACACTGCTGCTGCGCCGAAGAAGAACACAGGAACCACCACGTCGCGCCGCGCCGTAAAATAGAGAACCTCGGGATGCGTGCCCATAAAATCCCAAAACTTTGCAGGTGGATCCAGAGCTTGAAGATGAAGAAATCTTCTTAAGGTTTCTCGGGCAGAGGAGGCTCGAAAAGAGGAGAAAAGGGGAGAAGAAAGAGGCTCGGGCTGCTATTAAAAGGCCCCAAAAAAACAATTCGAGAAATACCGAAATTGTCCCAAGATTCGGGCGCCGGAAAAATTCGGGCTGCTACAGTAATGGGCCCGGCCCATTACTGTGCAGGCCCGAATTCCCCACGGCCCGCCACGTGGCCCAGCATCGCTCCCCGATCCCGGCGCACCTGAGCCAGCGAACCACGCAACGCCACGTGTCCAAGCACTGTGCTGTGCTCCGCTGCGCCCGACCAACCACGGGGTGCCATGTGGCGCCCCCACGTCACCCCGACAGCGCCCACGCCGCGCCCACGTGCGCGGCCGCGTCGCCGCCGGTGCCGTGTCGGGCACGCGCCCCGAGGCAACCG
The DNA here is from genome assembly GCA_029204045.2 of Tillandsia leiboldiana. Taxonomy (NCBI): domain Eukaryota; kingdom Viridiplantae; phylum Streptophyta; class Magnoliopsida; order Poales; family Bromeliaceae; genus Tillandsia; species Tillandsia leiboldiana. Next base: position 26,057,487 of record CM055061.1, read on the forward strand.
CCTCCACCGCATGGACCGAGCGCACCAAGACCCTCCAACCACAGGCTGCCACGTGGCCACACCCGGCTCACCGTGCACCCGCGCCAAATCCATGGACCGCGCCTACCGCACCGCCCAATAGGGAGGCGCCACGTGGCCCGCGCCCGGTGCACGACCTCCGCGGTGGACCGCGCGCCTCCGCCGCCGCCAACCGCCGCGCTCCGCCGCCCGCCGCCGCCGCCGGCGATGCCCGGCCGGCCGGAACAGTACCCAAAACCTCGAAATGCGTGTTTTCGCATCCGGACTCCAAAAAATACAAATAAATAGTCCATCTTGACCGTTTTCGCGCGCTGAATCCAAATCCGAAGTCCGATTTGCCAAATTCCACTTCTCAAATTTCTCAAAAATTCCCGGGAAAGCAAACTTAATCCATTTTTCATGCCGAGTCCAAATCTTGGGTCCAATATGCGCGCAAACACCTCTAACACTCAACCGGGGTCTCCAGAAGTCACAGATCCAACAGTAATCCAAACGTGGGAATTTCCGGGTCCTCACATCTAGAGCTGGATTGGCCTTCGGCTGCTTTTGTCGAATTTTAGAAAGGGTTTTGGGCCAAACAGAGGTTGGATTTGGATTCAGCGCGGAAAACAGCTTGAAAATGGCTATTTGCTTGTATGTTTCTGAGTCCGAATGCCCAAAAAGGACTCCCGAAGTTTTCAGTGGATTCTGGTGCATGGGGGGGGATCGTAGACCGCCGAAATGCCACGTGGCGGCCTATCATTGGCCAGCTTGCAGCGCTCGGTCCACAGAGCGGCGCGGCTGGATGTATAGACCCAGCGCGGGACACGTGGCGCTGCCGGATTGGCTGGCTCTTGATGCGCGGTCTATAGAGAGGGGCGCGGTGGTGCGTGGACCGGGCGCAGGGACAGGTGGCAGCGTCTCTTTGGTGGGCTCACCGAGCGCGGTGCACGGAGGCGCGGGCGGGCGCCTCGAGGCGCGTGCGTGGCAGGGTTGCCAGGCGGCGCCTACCTGCACGTGTGGCCGGTCACCGCGGGGGACACGTGGCGCCCCGCTATTCGCGGGCGCCACCTACCCCCGCTGACCGCCGTGGACGCGTGGCAGTGCCCGGCTGGGCTTGCACGGCTGTCACGCCCCGGGTGTAAACCGGAACCCAAGCCCGTCTACAGATCCGCCGTGCACACGGTATTTCCCGCGTACACGAAGCGCCAAACCTGCTCAGATATAAGAGATAATAATAAAAGAGCAATAAAAACAGAGCTGAACTAAAACTAATACATCTCATACTGAAGCTGGAAATAAAATACAATACATCTGTATAAATGATATATCTGTCTCTCCCAGCTCACCAAAATAAATACAACCTGCTGGCAAAAGCCAGTCCCAAAAGTAAAAGTACAACCGTCTGAGGAAACATGGGTACACCAACAGTCCATCTAACTCGTTCATCCTGCCTCGAGATCTATCTACTCAGCCGTCCTCTCTCATCGACCCGCCGCTGAAAGCCCAGCAACACCCGCAGAAGACACTGCAAAACAAGGGAGAAGAAAAAGAGGAAAGAAGAATGGGGGTGAGAACTACTAGTAAACTAGTAGCCTCCCCTAGTGGGTAAAACCTCAAACTCTGACACACCCACTAGGTCTACCAGAGGCAAAAAGAAAAGAAGTGTGGTAAGCAATAATGACTGCTGAAGAAAGGAAACTACCACTACTATGCCTCTAAAATGCAGTCCTAGACTGGAATAATCGTATGCAACAGTAACCGACCGTCCCAGATGGACCCAATATGTACCGCCCTCATCATCGGGAAAATAAGCCGTGCCGATGTGATAGCAAAACTCCTGCTGCCGCCCTCATCATCGGGCAAATAAGCCGCGCCGATGTGATAGCAAAACTGTCAATAACTGTCTGGCCCCAGCCTCCGGAGAGGATCTCGAGGGGAGCGACCCACACGAGGAAAGCATCACCGGGCAATAACCGCGCCGGTGTGATAAGTATCAAAAGCAGGACTGGAATCAATATAAAACCCCAGTGGAACACACCCCTCCACTAAAAGAAAACTGATCCCCAATCTGATGCATAAGTGATCATCCGGTCAATCGCCCAAAATCCGTGATCGCCGCAATACCTCACAATCCACAACCAAGTCTCACAACCGACCTCCGGTCAACCGCCCAATATCCGCGGTCGCCCGAATAACCCACAATCACAATCATGTCCCACATCCGACATCTGGTCAACCGCCTACTATCCGCGGTAGCCGCTATAATTCCCCAATCCAAATCGGGTAAAATAATATGTATCTGGTCAACCGCCCAAAATCCGCGGTTGCCACGAAGCCCTCTAGTCCATAATCATGCCCTAACACCGATGTCCTATAACCGACATCCGGTCAACCGCCCAATATCCGTGGTCGCCGCCAAAACCCATAATCCACAATCCAGGCCCCGGCTACACTATCCCAAACCCCTGCTCAAACCCGAGCAACAAGAACCACCTGACTAACGAAAAGGAGAAAAGAAGCAAACAAGATTTCTCCTAAGTCAAGTTCCAACATAATAGTGTAGCGACAAGAAATGGCCTATCTAGATGTCCATACAAGCATGCATATATCCTCAAGGAAGATAAAAGAAAAGGTGACCAATAGTGGTTCCACATGTGTAACAATTAATAGCTCCGCATAGATATAACCATCATGCTCAAATATTATCAAACCACACATGTTTAAAATCCACAATTTTCCCTCACCTAATTCATCCACCTATGCATGTCCCAAAAGATCCTCAAGTGGTACCCTCCCACAAGACATTTCATTTTATCCCAACATAAAAGTAAATTCCACATGCAAGGTTAAGTGCCAAAACTATATCCATACAAACATGTATAACCCCCAACCACTATCAGAGTTCCACAATAATAATTTTCATTTGATAGGCTCACAATTATTTTACTTTAAGCATGCATGTCCATAGTTGATCATTCAATGTAACCAATGAGAGGATCTCTCCAATATTCCTAGGGGTATGTTAGAAAATGAGGAGTATAGCAACCACCCACCTCGATCGCTAATTCCAAGTCCAAAAGTGAAGTCCTCGCCCAAGTCAGATAAACCGCCGCGATCACTGTACATAATATCCCCAAAACATACAATTAAACATACAATTACACTCAAGAACATGCTGTCCCAACAAACAGTCCAGAGTTGTGCTATTTTCACCTGCTAGTTCTGCTCGAAAAATTCCAAGAAAAATACTGTCACGATCCTCGCGACGAACCCGTCGAAACGAGTACCTGCACGCTCAAATCCGAGTTTCCTACACTGAGAAACAAATTCGACAAGGGAACCACCCCGAAATAAACAGATCTAAAAAACTGTAGCACTACATTCTGTAAGCAGAGGTTTTTTACATTCGAAAAATATTTAGAAAAATCCCAGAAAATTCGAGGGTGTTCCTTGCGCTGTGTAGATCAATCCGACGCCTGTGCGCAAAGATATCGCCGAAACACCGATGTGCTGTCCAAAACTCCGCCCCAGAAAAAGGGTCAAAAGAAAGCTCGGGAAACTCCAAGATAAACTCGAAACGAGGGGAAACTCAAATCATGAAGATCGTAGCCCTACCTGTCGTGAAGCCAACGGCGCAAAAATCGACGAAATCGGTGGTCGGAGTATGCCGGGGGAGTCCTCGCACCCAAACCGCGACGAAGGAGACCACAAATGAACGAGCGTCGCGCCGCGCCGTAAAAATGGAAACCTCGGGATGCGTGCCGCGGAAAAATCCAGGAATCTACAGATGGAACCAGCTCTGGGAGAGGAGGAAATCTTATGAAGACCGCACTGTGAGAAGATGAGCAGAAAAAGAGATAGAAGCTGCTGTTCTTGGCCTATTTATAGGCTGGGAAAACAATCCATTTAATTCCCATTGTGTCCCTAGATTCGGGCGCCACACAGGATTCGGGCGCCCGAATCCGCTGCGCGGCTCCAAACGTAGAACGCCCGAAACAGCCATACAGCTCCACGTAGTCACACAACAGCAAACAGCCAGATCCACCACTCCCCTTGCGCCACGTGGCACGCGCCGCTGCCGATGCGTGGCGCGCCACCGGTCAACGAGTGCCAGCCGAGCCCACGTGGGCGCGCAGGCGCGCCGCCTGGCGCCCCTGCCAGGCACGGTTCCCGAGGCAACCCACAGTCATTCCGTGAACCGAGTCCACAGCACCGACCAATCCAATAATGCCACGTGTCCTGCCCTCGATGCATGCCGGCCCCGTGGACCGCGCACCTGCCCGCGCGCCTCCGCGCTGCCCGCGCCTGCCCGCCGCCACGCCTGCGCCTGCCCGAGCCCGCGCCGCCGCCCTCTGCCGCTGCCCGCCGGCGCCGGGGTTACTGTTCCGGCGTGAACAGTAATCCATGGTGCAAAAAAACAAGTAGCCCAATTTCATCATTTTCGCGCGCTGAATCCAAATCCGCTGTCCGATTTGCCAAATTCTAACTCCAAAATTTGCCGAAGGCACCCGAAAAGGTATTCTTTTGTCCAAACTTCGCGCTGAGCCTAATTTTAATATCCATTTCGCGCGAAACCACTTCTAAAGATCCGACGGAGTCAACCGATCACCCACGTGATCCATTTAAGCCCGAAGTCCGCCACTTGTGTCCAATTGGTGCACAAACACCTCCAACACACAGTACAGGCCCCCAGAAGTCACCAATCACTCTACAACAGCTCTGCGGAGATCCAGGTCATCACAACGGCTATCCCGTGTTCGGGACACGTGTCAAGCCCAGGTTAATCCGGGTGCTCCCTGCAAGGGATTATTCCCGCGGTTTCGGGCGCCCGAATCCGGAGACCCATCCGGTATTATTGGAATTATTTTTTTGGGCTTATAAATAGGCCCGAATGACTCCTTTCTTCTCTTTTCCTCCTCTTCTGGAATGTTTCTCACAGAGGCTCCTTCAGCAAACTTCATCTTCCACCTGTGTTGCAGCCACTGGAGGTTTTCTGGGATTTTAGGAGGCACGTACTTCGAGGTCTACAACATTTTGGCGCGTCGCGACGTTCCTTCACCGGAGATCTTCTCTGTCGCGTTTCTGTGCGCGGGCTCACCCGGGCTACTCCGACCATCTTTTTGGACGATTCTTGCGCCGTTGGCTTCACGACAGGTAGTGTCACGCCCCGGCGTCGAAACTGCGACCCGGGCTCGCCAACAGATCCGCAGCCCATACGGGAAGCCCCGTATTGACGAAGCGACAAACCTGCAAAAGAAAGATGCTACACTAAACAGATATCAGAGCTGAAAATTAAACTGCTAGAAATAAAATAAATACAACCCAAGACCTCACAAATACATAAGTCTCTCAAAAGAAAAAGAAAAGTACAAGTCTGAACCTCACTACAAGGGTCTCTAAAAAATAACACTCTCAAAAATATAAAAAGTGGGTACATCTACTCTCTCTGGAAGACGACTGGTAGGGATCTATCTCGCGACTCCCTTATCTCGATCAGCAGGATCAACAACTGGAGCAGCAGGAACTGGAGTAGAGGTCCCTGGGGAAGAATACACCACGGCGGGTGTGAGAACTACATCCCACAGTAGTTCTCAGTGGGTACCGCCAACAAGCCTAACGGTCTGCCCACTAAGTCTACTAGAGGCATAAAGTAACGAAAGCAATACTGAAATGAAAGAGCTGGAAAAAGAAAACAACTCTACAGCTACTATGCCTCTAACTAAATTCTCAAGAAGTGGAACAGATAGAAACATGATGCATCTACTAACTCTCAAATATAGTCACCCAATCTACACTGACTGCCACATAGGGTCCAGTCAAACCTGCGCCCACCTACTGACGCACATCCACAATAGGGCGGGTCTACCATAGGGTGTCCGTGACTGCCAAAACTGGCCCAGCCAGAGGGACTGCGTCGATAAGTCGCGATAGCAAAGTAATAAGCCCAACTCCGGAGTGGCACTCGAGGGGTGCGACCCCACCGAGGAAAGTATCCGCACATCTCTGTCGAGCTCAATATGGCTCATGCAGGCTATAGTCCAAATCACGATCAACAAGATCGACAGTACCCAAATCACCTCTCTAACTCGCTAATAATGAACACTCGAACAGTCGGGACCGCTGTCAACCCAATGGCTCCCTAAAACGGACATCACTCTGCCAACGTACTAAAACCACTGGACTGGTGATACTCCACAGCTAACAACAATGAAGGGTCCGAGAACCCCGAAGGACTAGAACCTACAACCTAAATCGAACAAGAACAGGCTCTAGGCATAGCCCCTCGTTGTTCTCGACCTAGAGAAAAGGCAGCCCTTAGAACCCAGACCACTCGAATCATCTCGAGTGGGTAGGTTTATAAGAAAAAGTGACATTTATTACTGAAAGCCATTTGATCTGAGAGAAATCCATTTTTAATGATTTTTAGTTCTTTTTAGGAAAACAATTTGAAAACAAGTTTTATATCCAAACCTCGAAGAGCTAATGCCTTCGTCCAATCAAACAAGAACAGACTCAGGCGACCCTATGATGCTTGGAAGGAAACAGTGGTTGACTAAAATCATGTGTCTGTCCAAAAAGGTTCTGGGTTCAAGGTCCTGCTGTCACTGGTACACTACTGCCACTACCACTGTAGTGACACCCAAATCCAACAACACGGCATCTCGGGATCACCGTCTACCCAAACGGCTCCCGCCATAACTAAACGACTATCCATATCTACCAGACTCCACTCGGCCCCCAAGCAAGAGTGTAATATGCATCCCACACTAAGAAGAAACTCGACCACTCAGCCCACTAACCGGGTGAGGAAGACACTATGTCCAAGAATAGAAGAATAGTGTGGATGTCTAAAGCATAAATAAACCTAGCCCAGATGAGGGTTTTCTATTAGTCTGGTTACACATGCAACATATGACGGGGTGCTAGGTCAGGTTCCAATAATAGCATTATTTTAACTAAAACAGGATCAGGAAGTAGCAACTAATAAGATATCAAACATGACATGGGAAAGATAACATCTCCCTCTCTAACATGCATCCTAATCCATCTCATACATGCATGTTCCTATAATATAGAATTAGTAGGAAATCCACTGATTTTGGAGGCGAGGAACCCACCTAAAGAGCTGAACTGTCCAAAATCCCATAGCTGATAATACCCAGAAATCAATATCTCCCGATCCAACGGGTCCAGCAATACCCACAAACCCTCCTGGGTACAACACAAGGTTCACAGTTACACTTTATTACAAAAATTACCCAAGAATACACAACCTGCAGAACAGTCCCAAAGATGCAAATTATTCACCTACAGAAAGGGCACCGAAAAATCCGATAAAAATACTGCTGCGATCGTTGTGTCGAGACCTTCGAAACGGGTACATGCACGTCCAATTCCGAGCCCCGCAGGCCGAGTTACAAATTTCAAACCACAGGGTGCACACAACCTCACAACAACACAACTGTAATCCCATGCACAGATAAAGGGAGAAAAATATACCTCCGGGCAAGCCTCAGAAAAATCCCAGAAAAATACGGCGATACTCCTCGCGATGAGTAGATGCAAAAAGTGTATAGGCACGCATCGATTCGACGCTCGAGCGCGGAGAACTCCACGCAACAAGCTGCTGTCCCCGAAATCCTCACAGCATGCAAAGGTTCCCAGTAAGCACGGGAAAACTCCAAGAAAAACCTGAAACTAGGGGATGCTGAAAATACCAAGATCGTAGCCCTACCTGTCGCGGATCCAACGGCGCAAGAATCGCTCGAAAAGGTGGTCGGAGTAGGCCGGGGGAGCTCGTGCACCGAAACGCGACGGAAGGAAACACCGACGAAGGAGCATCGCGACGCGCCAAAGAAATGGAAACCTCGAGAAACGTGCCACGCAAAATCCTAGAAATCCACAGATGGATGCAGCACAGCACGGGGATCAACTTTGCTGAAGGCGTCGAGGTGAAAAGAGGCTCCGAAATGCAGAAAAGAGAAAGAAGAAGGCGGCTCGGGTCCTTAAATAGGCCAAAAAACAAATCCGGAAATGACCGGGGTGTCCCTGGTTTCGGGCGCCCGAATCATTTGGGCGCCGAAAACCGGGTCCACAACACCCAGCCAATCAGCGCCCGGAAAGCTGTGGGTGCACCACGTCAGCGCAAAACAGGAAACATCCGAACCAGTCGCTCAGCTTGCGCCACGTGGCCCACCCCGGACGACGACACGTGGCGTGCACCGGGTCAACGCGCGCCTGGCGCGCCCATGTGCGCGCTGCCAGCGCCGCCTGCGCACCCTGCGAGGCACACAGCCCGAGGCAATCCCAGCCTGCACCGTGGTCCCGGTCCACAACACCAACCTACCCAAGCCCGGCACGTGTCCACTGTGAACCAGTGAGAAGATGCCACGTGGCAAGGCGCTCCCATGCACCGCGCGCCTGCCCGCGCGCCCGCGCCGCCGCGCTCCGCCGCTGCTCGCCGCGTTCCGCCGCTGCCCGCCGCCGTCGCCGCTTCCCGCCGGCTGCCGGAACAGTAACAGGTGCCTCGAAATCCGTGCGCATCATCCGGGCTCCGAAAAATGCAAATAAATAGTCCATTTTCATCGTTTTCGCGCGCTGAATCCAAATCCGATGTCCGTTTTGCCAAATTCCAAACCTCAAATTTTCCGAAGGCATCTGGAAAGGTGTTCTTTTGTCCAAACTTCGCACTGAATCCAATTTTTATCTTCGTTTCACGCGAAACCACTACTAAACACTCGACGGGTCCTCCAATTACCCACGTGATCCTTTTTTAAGCCCGAAGTCCATCACTTGTGTCCAAATTGCACATAAACACCACCGACACACCACGCAGGCCTCCGAAAGCTGCCAAACAACCAGTAAACCCAACGCGGGGATCCGGGTCCTCACAGGTAGGGCTATGATTTTTATATTTTTGACTCCCCCTCATTTCAAGTTTTTCTTGGAGTTTCCGAGCCTTCTTGTGATCTCTTTTCTACGGCAGAGTTTTTGGACAGCGTTGAGGTTTTTCTGCGATTTCTCCATGCTCGAGCATCGGATTGAGGCGTGCGAGTACTTGTTTCGCATCTAAGCATCGCAAGGAACGTCATTGTAATTTTTCTGGAATTTTTTGAGGCTTTCCCGAAGGTATAAATCCCATCTTTTCTGGGCGGAGTGCTACAGTTTTTGTGCTTGTGAATTTTGCGCTCACCGCGTTGCGTATTTTGTAACTTGGCCTACAGGACTCGGTTTGGGACGTGCAAGTACTCGTTTCGATCGGCTCGACGCGAAGATCGCAGCGGCAATTTTTTTGGAATTTTTGGAGTCCTTCCAATAGGTAAAAACCGAGCTTCTTCTGGATTGGCTTTGTGGACAGCATATATGTTTGGAATGGTATGTTTAATTGGGCACCGTTTGGACACTTTTGCAGTTATCGCGGCGGGTGACGTTCTTCTCGGGCGAGAGTGCTTCCTGGATTTGGATTTAGTGATCGATGTGGGTGTTGTTGCGAACCTCTTACTTTTGACTATCCACTAGGCATATTGGAGTAATTCCTATGTTAAAAGACTAATTGCACCATACGGATAATAATTGCATGCTTGTTTGAGATCAAAGGACATTATGGTAGAACTTGCTTTTATGGAGGTTTTGGCTATTAGAAGTGGTAATATCATGTTAAAAAGAGAAGGCCGATTTATATCTTGTGAGCATGGTGCATGTGGTATAGGCAGGCATAGGCTATTTTGTACTTAATGTTCTTATACAATTATCAATATCTTGGAATAGCATGCTCTAATAAATGTAAGAACATCGATACCTGTTTTCCTTTTGTATGATCTTGGGACATTTGCATGCTTGTATGGTCATCTAGATAGGCCACCTTTTTTTGCTACACTATCATGCTGGAACTTGACTTAGGAGAAACCATATTTCTTGCTTTTTCTCCTTTCATGCTAGACTCTGGGTATTTGTAGCTCGTGCGCGAGCAGGGGGTTTTGGGATAGTGTAGTTAGATTCTTGGGATTTGGGACAGGCTGGCTTGAGGGCAGGGTATTACTACGACCGTAGATATTGGGCGGTTGGCCGGGTGTTGGTTGTTGTACCAGGTTGTGGATTGTGGATTATGGGGTATTGCGGTTGTGATGACTCGGATCTCCGCAGAGCTTTTGCAGTGTGAATTGTGGCTTCTGGAGGCCTATGATATGTGTCGGAGTTGGTTGCGCGCAAATCAGACTTCAGATTTAGACCTAGCACGAAATTTGGATTAAGAATAGCTGTTCGGATGCCTTCGACAAATTTTTGGGGTGGAATTTGGCAAAACGGATATCGGATTTGGACTCAGCGCGCGAAAACGATGAAAGTTGACTATTTACTTGTGTTTTTCGGAGCCCGGATGACAAAACATGGATTTCGAGGCAAGATGTTACTGTTCCGGTAGTCGGGGCAGCGCCGGCGGCGACGGGCAGCGGCGGAACACGGCGGTGCGGGCGCGGGAAGCAGTGCGGGCGGCCGGTCCACGGGACCTGGCATGCACCGGGACCAGCGGGCGTTCGGCGGGACACATGGCGCGCGTTGATTAGTTGGTCAACGCACCCGGGACAGCGCGCCGGGCGTGGCGCACGGTGGCCCCGCCAGGCCACGTGTCGCTCGCCCATTGGCGGGCGCAGCGACCTGGGTGGCCCGGCCCAGACCGCGGCGCGTGCACCCAGCCGTGGACCGCGTCGCCATGCGGCGCGCCGCGATTGGAGTGCGCGCGTGCACCGGGCACGCGGGATGCGGAGATGATGACGTGGCGCGCTGGGGAGTTTTCGGGCGCGCACAGTTCCGGGCCGGGCCGGTTTTCGGGCGCCCGATTTCTGCGCCCGAATTCGAATGGCCCTTTAGGTGGGCTTGGGCTATAAATAGGCCCCTTAGCTGCTCTTTTCCTCATTTTCTGGGCTTTTTCTCTGAGGGCTTTCTTCAGAGAAGTTCTTCCTCTCCCTCTCCTGATGGATTCCCGGATTTTTTGGAGGCCGCGGCATCGGCGTTTTCTGCGATGCGGCGTACTTCGACGTTTCTTGGATTGTGGCTTCTACCGTCCCATTTTAGTGCGCGGGACCCGCTGAGCTACCCCTTTGGACTTTTGAGCTGATTTTTGCGGCAGCGCGTTCTCAGTAGAGGTACGCCTTCGATTTCTGTGTTGATCACTTCGCCTCATTTTGAGTTCTTGGCATGGTTTACGAGGCATCTTTAAACCTTTTTTCTACTGGTGGTTTTTCTGGACAACGGAGACTTGTCGGATTTTATCTTTGCACTTGGGTATTGCATTTCGACGTATGAGGACTCGATCGACATCTAAGCTTCGAGAGGAACGTACCCGTATTTTTATCAGAATTTTTGGAGGACTCTTCAAAGGTGATATTTAAGCTTCTTAGTGGCTATTTTTTCGCAGAATTGCGCGTTGTGGATAGTTTTGTGTACCGCAATGTTTTGACTGTAACTTGGCCTTCAGGTGTCGGAACGAGGTGTATAAATACTCGATTTGGTTCTACTCGTCGTGAGGATCGCAACCGTGATTTTTCTGGACTTTTTGGAGGACTACACGCAGATGAAAAATTCTCTTCTTTGTGCTGTTTTGCAAAACAGCGGGTGCGATTTGGGGTATTGATTAGTGTGTTGTGGTTGTGATGTTGGTTGGAGCAGAGGCTTGGGCGACTGAGTACCGAGGGTGCAGTTTCGGCGGATTTTGATAACGTGTGACTACGCACTTCCCCGACTTCGGCTTTGCCTGCGGAAAGCGTTTCAGGTGGGTTGCCTTGTCCCCAGAACCGGTGGACGGTTCTCTAATTCTATCTGATAGAATGCATGCATGTTTAGGGTACATTGTTTGTGATTGAGAGGTAAGCTTAGTAATGTTGATTGTCTAAGAGAATTGCAAGATTAGTATTCATGTTATATATTATGAGGACTTGCATGATTCGGATATCCATGTTGGTGATTAGGGAAAGCTTACCTAAGGGATTGTTACCCTCTGTGACTTATAGCATGCATGATTAAGGTACAACTAATAGAATTGAGATGTAAGCATGGAAAGTGGCCTAGATCATGTGGATTAATGCTTACTTGATTATTGTACATGCTTTAGAGGATTTGAGATCTAGCATTCTAGATGGCTATGTTCATGTTATACTAGATGAGATAGAGTTCATGCTTGATTACCCTTTGGCATATTTATGCGGAATTGATATATTATAGTAACGATTTATTGGCATGCCATGTTAGCACATAGCCTTTCGTGAGGACTGATCATTCAAGGGGACAGGATGATGTAGCTATATGCGGATATTACTCTGAGGAGTTATTATAGATTATGGATCATGGATTATGGACATGTGTAGTTCATTAGTGATTCTGGCATGAGCTTATACTTATGTGGAGCTGCTATTTGTTATTATCTTGTATCTTCCTTGAGGACAAATGCATGCTTGTATGAACATCTAGATAGGCCATCTTTTATCGCTACACTATCATGTTGGAACTTGACTTAGGAGAAACCATGTTTGCTTATTTTCTCCTTATTCGTTAGTCATGCATTTCTTGTTGCTCGAGTTGAGCAGGGGTTTGGGATAGTGTAGTCAAGACTTCGAGTCTGGGGTAGGTTGGACTTGATTGTGGGTTGTGGGTGTTGCGGTGACCGCGGATATTGGGCGGTTGACCGGATATGTACTTGTGCATCATATTGGGTATCAGATTTTCTTTAGTGGATGGAGTTTCCCACTTATTGTTTACTGTTGTATCAAATTGGGAATCGGGTTTCCCTTTAGTGGATGGGTTTTCCCACTTTGATCAGAGTCGTGATCCAGTCCTGCTATAGTGAGATATTGAGACATGGTTACTGTACTTGTGAGACTTGATTACTTTACTCTTGTGGGTCTCTCCCCTCGAGTGCCACTCTGGAGTGTGCGACCGTGCCGGGCAGAAACCGGTCTGTTACTTATTTTGGGATGCGACCGTACCAGTCAGAAGTCGGTCTGTATCCCACGTATGAGTTCTTGAGTTCGACAGCAGAGCAGGCAGTGCCGGGTTCTATACCGGTCCATTGATTGGGTTATTCAGGCAGGTACTTTTATCGTTGCACTCGTGCTTGGGGGCTGAGTGGAGTCTAGTAGCGGTGTTGAGACCAGTGCTAGTGTTGTTGGGAACCGTTTGGGGAAGACGGTGGTCCCAGGGTCGTTATGAGTACTTCGACCGTTGTGCGAGATGTTAAGGATCTTGAGTCTTTCTGTTCTGAGAGAGAGCGTGGATTTCGACTATAGCCTGCATGTGCCACTATTCGATAGCGAATTAGTCCGGTTGGAAACCCTACGTTGATACGCTAGGAAGGCGCAGGCTTGACTGGAACAAATGTGGCAGCCAGCTCGATTGGGTCGATTGTGCACCTCGTGTGCGAGTGGTTGCATACCTTTCATTGGTTTTTCCCATTTTGAGCATTTAGATAGAGGCATGGTAGCTGTTGTGTATCTCCAGCTTTTCTTTCAGTCTTTACTGCATCGTTATCTTATGCCTCTAGTAGACTTAGTGGGCAGACAGTCGGGCTTGGTGGCGGTACCCACTGAGAACTCCCTTTTGGTGTAGTTCTCACACTCGTTGGGGGTTCTCCCCCTCCTTTTTCTTTCCTCTCTTTTGTTTTGCAGAGTCTTAGCGGGTGTTGCTGATTCTGCTGTTGCTGTTCGAGGCGAGGGAGTCGCGAGCTAGATCCCTACCTATCTTTGGAGAGTAGCTGTGAGGACCTGGATCCCCACGAGGTGATTACTGGCTGACCAGCATCTTCTAGAGGCCTATGTGGCATGTCGGTGGCGTTTGTACACCAATTGGACACTTTTGATGGACTCGGTGTGTTAATTGGATCACGAGAGTAGTCAGATGGCCCCATTGAATGCTTAGAAGTGGTTTCGCGCGCAATGGATATTAAAATTGGACTCGGGGCAAAGTTTGGATAAAGGATCACCTCTCCAGATGCCTTTGGCAATTTTTAGAGATGGAATTTGGCAAATCGGACTTTAGAAATGGACCCGACGCGAAAATCAGATCAAGTGGGCTATCCGGGGGCTTTCGGCAAATTTTCGGATGAGAATTTGGAGAAACGGACACCGTATTTGGATTCAGCGTGCGAAATCGTTGAGAATGGACTATTTACTTGCTTTTTTCGGAGCCCGGTTGACGCGCGCGTTTTTCGAGGCACGTGCGCGAATTTGGAGACGTCAACGAGGATCCCGAGGTGCGCGCAAATCCCGAGGTGCGTGCGGGCGTACTGCGCGAGGGGGGGGGGGGGGGGGGGGGGGGGGCGCAGGCAGGCGCGTTGGAAAATCGCGCCTGACTGCGCGGGTCACGTGGGGGGGGGGAGGGGGCGCCACGTGGCGCGCCCCCATTCGCGCCCGCGCAGACGCGGGGGGGCGCGCGTCCGTGTGGCGCCCTCGGTGTCCCGCGCCTGGGTGAGGCGCGGTGTCACGCGCCCGTGTGGCGTGTGCCGCATGGCACAGGGGGCGCGCGCCTGCGCCTGGCCCACGCACCCCTGTGCGGTGGACCACCTGGCTGCGGGCCCTTTGGGGCGGTGCACCGTGGACCCGGTCCACGGGAGCCCTCCCCTCCTCCCTTTCTTCTCTTCTTCTTCCTTTTCCTCCCCGCGCACCGTTTCTTCTCCCATTTTTCTTCTTCTCCGACCGAGCGAGAGAGAGTGAGAGGGAGGGGATTTTGTGGGGTGCGGCGGTGCGCCGTGGACCTCGCGAAGCGCGGGAGGTGTTCCAAGGAGACGGTTGGGCGGCGCGACGCGGTCGAGGTAGGTCCCGCGTGTTATTTTTGCGGTATTTTTGGCACAATTTTGGAGCGTCCTTTTGGACATTGGATTTGACCCCTTACTCTCGTGTGTTAGGGACCGTGTATTACTGCTCCGTTTTGCGTGCGGACCCCGACGGCGTGTTCCGTTTTGCGTGCGGACTCCGTTTTGCCCGCGGGTCTCGGCACCGTGCACCGTTTTGCATGCGGACTCCGTTTTGCGCGCGAGTCTCGGCACCGTGCACTGTTTTGCGTGCAGACTCCGTTTTGCGCGCGGGTTTCGGCACCGTGCTCCGTTTTACGTGCGGACTCCGGCGGTGTGTACCGTTTTTCGTGCAACTTGTTTTGAGAGCTCGGATTGAGGCGTGCCTTTACACTCTTTGGATCTAGGCGTCACAAGGATTACCGTCGTGTTTTCGGGGAATTTTTTGAGATTCGGCCGAAGGTATACTTCTTTCCCCTTTGCTGTGCAGAGTATTACAGTTGTGTTTGTTGTGGACTTTCGCGCTCACCGTGTTGTGGAATTTGTAACTCGGCCTCCGGGACTCGGATTTTGACGTGCAGGTACTCGTTTCGAAGGTCTTGACACGGCGATCATGACAGTATTTTTGATGGATTTTTTAGAGTCCGTTCTGCAGGTGAAAATTTCACATCTTCGGGGTTGGTTTCAACAGATGGTGTATACTTGGATATTTTAGCATAAAGTGTAACTTTGGACCTTTTGTTGTACCCAGGAGGGTTCGCGAGTGTTTTTGGAACACTGCAAGTGGCCGAGGTGGCGCGACATGTACCGTGGATACGGGTTCAGCGGATTGTGCGAGCTAGTGGCCACGCTCTTCACCGACCCCAGGTTTGCCTTGGATTGAACACTTCAGGTGGGTAAGCTTAATATCAGTAACTGTATAAGGCAATGATTATGTTATGGCAAATATAAGTGCACTTGTGGGGATGTCACCCCTCGATGACTGACAGCAGGCATATTTGATGTACAACCGATATGAGCGAAAGGTAAGCAAGGAATGGCCTACTTGGGTGAGATTGGTATACCATAGTGGGAATACTTTAGCATGCTTTGCTAATATATGTTTCACCCACTTTTATCGTTTCTGAGGACAAAAGCATGCTTGTATGGACATGTAGTTAGGCCATCTTTTATTGCTACACTACTTGTTGGAACTTGACTTAGGAGAAACCATGCTTTTCCTTTCTCCTTCTTTGTTAGTCAGGTGGTCAGTGTGCTCGAGTTCGAGCAGGGATCTGGGTAGTGTAGTCGGGAGTTGGTGTCTGGGACAGGTTGGATTAGTTGTGGGGCTTTGCGGCAACCGCGGATATTGGGCGGTTGACCGGATATTTATTTATGCACCAGATTTTTTATCTGAATTCTCTAGTGGACAGAGTTTCCCCCTATTGAGTACTTTTGCATCCGATTGAGGTCGGGTTTTTCTTTAGTGGACAGAGTTTTCCACTTTGATCATAGTCTTGATCAAAGTCCTGCTATACAGAGATACTTTACTCGTGTGGGTCGCTCCCCTCGAGTGCCACTCTTGAGTTTCCGATCGGACGGTTTAGATGCCGATCTGTTACTTACTTTAGTTTCCGATCGGACGGTTTAGATGCCGGTCTGTTACTTACTTTAGTTTCCGATCGAACGGTTTAGATGCTGATCTGTTACTTACTTTAGTTTCCCATCAGACGGTTTAGATGCCGATCTGTTACTTACTTTGGGATGCGAGCCATGTGGGCCGATCCCGTGGTTTCGAGCCATGTGTGTAGATTCCGCTGAGCAGGCAATGCCTGTTTTACTGGTGGCCCCAGATTGGGTTTATTACAGATATTCGCTTTATTGTTGCACTCGTGTCAGGGGGGTGGCCGAGTGAAGTCTAGTAGCTGTGTCTAGACCAGTGCCAGTGTTGTCGGGAACCGTTTGGGGATCGACAGTTGTCCCAAGGTCATTGTGAGTTGTTGACCGTTGTACGAGAGGCATAGGCAGGCATAGCAGGCATAGGTAGGCATGACAGGCATAGCAGGCATGGCAGGCATAGGCAGGCATAGCATACAGGGCAGGCATAGACAGGCAGAGCTGGCATGGCAGGCATGGCAGGCATGGCAGGCATAGCAGGCATAGGCAGGCATGGCAGGCATAGCAGGCATAGCAGGCATAGGCAGGCATGGCAGGCATAGCAGGCATGGCAGGCATAGCAGGCATAGAGGCATGATAGCTGTTGAGAGGCTCCAGCTTCTTTATATCAGTCTTTACGGCTTTGGTTAGTTTTTGTGTCTTGAGGACTTGGTGGGCAGACCGTCGGTCCGGGCAGTGGTACCCACTGAGAACTCCATTTTTTGGTGTAGTTCTCACACCCTTTGGGGCGGGTTTTCCCCCTTCTTTTTCCTTCCTCTCCTTTGTTTTGCATAGTCTTAGCGGGTGTTGCTGATTCTGCGGTTGTTGATCGAGGCGAGGGAGTCGCGAGCTAGATTCCTACCCATGTTTGGAGAGTAGCGGTACCCCTTCAGAGGAGAGCTTCAGTAGATTAGTTATTTTATTTCCTCTTTTGAGAGACTGTTGTAGTGAGGATGATATGTATTGAGAGCCTGTACACTATTGTATTTATTGGAGATACCTCCCTGTTGAGCTATGAGTTCTGTATCTGAGGATTTTGTACGATTATCATTTGTGGGAGGTGGACATTGTTGCATCATTTCCAGTTGTACAGTGGTTGATTTCTTTTTACAGCAGTTTTATCTTATAGCTCTGATATCTGTTAGCTGTAGCACTTGTTTTGCAGGTAGGACGCTTCGCCTATGCGGACTTTGGCATAGGTGGCGGATCTGTTGGCGAGCCCGGGTCGCAGTTTCGACCCCGGGGCGTGACAGATTAGGTTGGTATCAGAGCCTAGGTTGTAGGTCGTGGTGGACTTAGAAACCCTAGGCTTATTGTTTGACCCTTGGTTGACTTCGTGAGAGTCGTGACTTTTAGCGAGAGTCCTGATTGAGTTTTATACCTCTCCCAAGGGACGGGAAGAGTGATTGGCATGTTTATTCTCCTTAGTGATTATGTTGGCTGCAGACAACATAATGCTGTGGAACGGGTGACATGCTTTAGACTTTCGCTGGATTGGGTCGAGCGTTGTTTTGTGCTATTTTGCAGTTTCGTCGTGGCGAGCTGTGTCTCCCCGACGCTGGGTTTTGACCCGTGTACTTCCTGTCATAGCAGTTGAGCTTGAGCGGTTGGTTTTGGGCCGGATACCCGGATTGAGGTCAGAGAGTTTCGGACCCAGATGACAGGATCGTCTGAGGCCTATCAGCGGCAGAGCGAGCGAGCAGCTGGTTTTAGTGACACAGTTGTCGGAGCAGCGGGCAGCTCGACAGTGCTTCCTTCTGAGACCACCCGGTTGCAGTATCCTCAGGGGCGGGGATTTTTGTGGCACCGATGGAGTAGGTAGCCCCCTCTATGCCGATGTTTAGTGTCGAGGCACCTAGGCAGGGTGGATAGTTGACAGCTAGTGAGCTGAGGGGACATAATTGATCTATTGAGCCAGATTCGGCAGATGAACCACCCCGACTCGTAAGATTGAGTTGGAGCATTTGGAGGCAGAGTCGTGGTTGGTGGTGATGGAGCGATCAATTGAGAGCCTCCCTGTGCTAGAGAGTTTTGGCAGTTGTTGAACTGCGCGCTCCAGGTCTTGAGGGACGAGGCGCATAGGATATGTGAGACTGGGAGTGGATTGCGTCAGGATACCTTTCAGTTTATTCGATCCCTCCTGTATAGATTTTAGATCTTGGATGCCTCGATAGAGTAGCCGTTGTGTATGGAGCGTGGCGCTGCAGTTCCTTTGGTTAAGGATATGCCGCAAGAGGCGAGTTTAGGATATTGGCCCTTGGCGCCGGGTGATAGAGGACAAATCGGCCGGCAGAGGCACTTCTGATTTCTTTTCCAGGATGACGGTTCCTGGGATGCCAGAGATCGGGTGGACCCCGATGGTCGCATCAGCATCTATATCAGAGTGGCGCAGCGGTAGCGTGGATTTGTTATCTGCGGAGGACCTTATTCGTAGCCTCAGTGTGAGCAGAGACAGAGGTCATGCTCCCTTTGTGTTTGGTCTACTTTTTCTTGCAGATTGAGCGACAACCGCCGGCATCGAATGAATGAGTCTGTGTCGCCCGGTTGGAGGGCGCCACGGCAGTGGATGGAGTTGTTGCAAGTGTGATTTCATCACAGCAGCCGGAGTTAGAGCATGTTGCATTCCTGCATGGACTAGAGGTAGAATTATTACCACGTGCACTAGAGGTACAGGTGTCTGTTGTTGTTGTGCATGTGGAGGAGACTTTTGGATCATGTCCAGTGCAGCTGAGACTGCGAGTTACCGGCAGACTTAATGGTAATTGTGGCAGTTCGGTATCTTGACCATGTGCTTGAGAGTGATTGGCACAACGCCACAGGATGTTTTGGCTGAGGAGTGAGAGGACGTCGATTTTCTACGAGGCAGACGAGAGGAGGTTTGGTTGTTAAGACGGTTAGAGCACACAGGCTTTAGCGATAGTGTGAGAGGTGCTTTTTGGCGGCACCGGGATTCAAGGATATCTCTGTTGCCCACGAGATCCCGGGTGTGATTTCACCTGAGCTGTTGATGATGCCGCCGGTTAGGGAGATAGAGATTGCGTTTGACGTGGTTCGGGGAACCGCGCCACCCTTGATAGCACCTCATTGGATATCGCCTGTAGAGCTGAGAGAGCTGATGACGCAGTTGCAGGATCTGATTGATCGAGGGGTCTGTTTGACCTGATGCCACACCGTTGGTACACGGTGGTGATGCCACGTCGTTGATGCACGACTGTGAGGGTCCTTTTATGGTTCGAGTGTAGACGGGTCCGGGTGGTATCTAGGACCTTTTGATGGAGCTATATGCAGGCAGTTATTGTATGATGCGAGTACCTACTCAGAATCAGACAGCCGAGGATCTTGTCTAGATGGCGTTCGGGACACGGTAGGGCATCTCGAGCTCACAGTGAGGCTGAGTGGATTGATTAATGCCCTGCCACTCTTATGATTTAGGAAATTGTGCTCCAGCTGTACTTGATTGGATTGGTAACAAGATCCTCCGGGGATATTTGGATTTACTCCTAGAGCGATGTGGAGCGCGAGGAGCACTTGTGGATGTGCTACCATGCCCGTGTGGATGAAGTGGTATGCCAAGTTATTGAGGTACAAGTTGTAGCTCCAGAAGCATACCTTCTTGGGTCACGTTGTTCGAGCCGTAGGAGCGGCGGTGGAAATCCGGCCAATATGGATATCACTTGGGATTTGGCCGGGATCGACAATTATTGTCGAGGTGAGGAGTTTCTTGGACTGGGTAGTGCCAGGAAAGCTTGGCAATCGGATGATGAGATTGCTACCAGCGCCAATGCTAGTATTTCCAGTGTTGGGAGAGATATCTGCGAGTTTTAGTGATGCCTCCTAAAGCGACTGTGGAATTACCGTTGGGTTATTGTTGAGCATTTTGGATTACCCCGACAGGGCCACTGTGATGGCGGATACCTGGCGCAGGAAAGCTGTCTGGGGATGAGTTTGATAATTCCACAGCTGGCGCTGTGTGGACTATTGGGGCAAACATGGCTTGTGGTTGTGTCCCTGAGGGTTCCTTTGGATGATAGACTGCGGCTGAGTAGTTCACTCGGATGGTCAAGATTCGGGAGTGACCGAGTGAGGACCCCTCCTTGTTAGGGCTCATTTCCTTATTGGTTAATCGTGTGGGTGTGCTTCGGGTTGCCTTGGTTGAGTTAACACAGGTTGTGGTTTGGTGTGTGTTGCACTGGCGGTTATCTGGTTTCCCCCAACTTTGTTGGAACCCCGGTTGTATTTCATGTCTCAGCTCCGGAAGGTTATGTTTTTGGATCCCTCGCCCGTGATTGACTCGCCCCATTTGAGATCTAGGAATGTTTGGAGTACGAGGGACGCCCGTTGCGAATTCTGGCTCGTGAGATTAGAGGTTGCGCAATCGGGCTATGCCGTGCTGGTTGTAGCTGTTGTTGTTGTTGAGGAGTGGTCACGGGTAGTGAGCAGCAACTTGGAGCTGGAGATGATGATGTTGAGTACTTATCCTTAGTGTTTGTGACTCATGGTGGAATTGAGCTAGTTTCGAGGACGGAACTTTCTTTAGTGGGGGAGGATGTGAGGACCTGGATCCCCACGAGGTGATTACTGGCTGACCAGCAGCTTCTGGAGGCCTATGTGGCGTGTTGGTGGCGTTTGTACACTAATTGGACACTTTTGATGGACTCGGTGTGTTAATTGGATCACGAGAGTAGTCAGATGGCCCTATTGAATGCTTAGAAGTGGTTTCGCGCGCAATGGATATTAAAATTGGACTCGGGGCGAAGTTTGGATAAAGGATCACCTCTCCGGATGCCTTCGGCAATTTTTAGAGTTGGAATTTGGCAAATCGGACTTTAGGAATGGACCCGACGCGAAAATCGGATCAAGTGGGCTTTCCGGGGGCTTTCGGAAAATTTTCGGATGAGAATTTGGAGAAACGGACACCGTATTTGGATTCAGCGCGCGATATCGTTGAGAATGGACTATTTACTTGCTTTTTTTCGAGCCCGGTTGACGCGCGCGTTTTTCGAGGCACGTGCGCGAATTTGGAGACGTCAACGCGGATCTCGAGGTGCGCGCGAATCCCGAGGCGCGCGCGGGCGTACTGCGCGAGGGGGGGGGCGCAGGCAGGCGCGTTGGGAAATCACGCCTGACTGCGCGGGTCACGCGGGGGGGGGGGGGGGGGGGGGGGGGGAGGGGGGTGCCACGTGGCGCGCCCCTATTCGCTCCCGCGCGGACGCGGGGGGGGGGGGGCACGCGTCCGTGCGGCGCGCTCGGTGTCCCGCGCCTGGGTGATGTCACGCCCCGGGGTCGAAACTGCGACCCGGGCTCGCTAACAGATCCGCCATCTGTACGGAAACTGCCGTACAGACGAAGCGTCTAGCCTGCAAAAGACAAAACTACAGCTACACAGATATCAGAGCGGATAAAAAGCTGTACTATAAAATTTCACAACTACAAAGTTGCAACAACACATAGCCTATCTCCCAGAAACAGATGATACAAATAGAAGTCCACCTATACAACATCTACGAATCCAAATGGGAGATAGCTAACAGGAAACATAACCAACTCCCACAATCCGGGATGGTACATCTACCTCTCTCTAAAGTAACAATGCTGGTAGGGAACTATCACGCGACTCCCTGTCCTCGGTCCGTCCAGTCAAGCCCAGCAGGAACGGAAGAAAGCCTCAGCAACCTGTCACCGACAGAGGGTGTGAGAACTACATCCTACAGTAGTTCTCAGTGGGTACCGTCTCCAAGAACCACGGTCTGCCCACTAAGTCTACCAGAGGCATAAGATAACAGATAAGACTGATAATGAAAATAAGCTGGAAAAGAATCTACAGCTATCATGCCTCTATCTACTATGCTCAATAGGAGGAGACTATGGATGATGGTATGCAGCCACTCACTGCTGACAATATGTCGCAAGTACTAAGCCCAAGACGCCCTACTATGACACATGCTACGCCATCACTCTCTCAGTGTAACCCAAATCTCAGCGGCTGCCCCACAGGGTCCAGTCGAGTCAAGCCTGCGCCCCCTGGTGTATCAACCAGGGTGTCCAATCGGACAAACTCGATATCTCACACAGTGACCCCATGGTAGCTCGGCCAGGGGTATCAAGCGACCTCTAGTATATGAACTAGGCGCATCATCGCAGCCTCGTCAGGCTCGGCATCATCATCGCAGCCTCATCAGGCTCGGAATCAACAACGCACCCGGGGCGTAGCTCGAGGGGTGCGACCCCACCGAACTCAAGTATCTCATCAGTAACACTGTCTCACAAGCGGCTCCTGCAGGCTATAGTCCTCGATCAAACAGATCGGTATCTCGGTGCTCAAAGCACAACTCAGTCGGAGAACCCTCCACGACTCAATCTCACAACACTGACCCGCTCCATGAAAGTACCTCACAGCTAGGACCACCGTCTCTCCCAACGGCTCCCACAAGAACACCCACTCAACTCAACACACAACCCATGGCCAGAGATGCTCCACAGCCAGATCTACGAAGGGTCCGAAACCCCAGGAGACTAACACCTACGCCCCCAAGAAAGAGAACAGCCCTTAGAACCCAGATCACTCGAATCCGCTCGGGTGGATAAGTTTATAAGAAACCATGTCATTTATTTCAGAAAACCATTCAATCTGAGAGAAATCCATCTTTTAATGATTTTTAGTCTTATTAGGAAAACCCTTTGAAATCAAGTTTTATGCCCAAGCCTCGAAGAGCTAATGCCCTCGTCCTATCAAACAAGAACAGACTCAGGCGACTTTGCGAGGCTTGGAAGAAATCACTACCTGACCAAAATCATGTATTCGTCCAAAAAGGGTTCTGGGTTCAAGGTCCTGCTAACACATGTGCACCACGATCACATCAGGGTGGTGACGAGAAGAACAGCGGAAAGGAAAACCCCGGGACCACCGTTTACCTGAAACGGTTCCCCACGCACCAACACTGGCCTAACCCAGCCACCAGACCCCACTCGGCCCCCCCCCGGCCCGAGTGCAACACCCGTCCCACAACACTCTGACCACTCAGCCCACTACCCGGGCGAGGAACACTATGTCCAGAAGGATATGCACGGTGTGGGATGTCTAAAACATGAAAGAACCTAGCCCAGATTAAGGTTCTCTATTGGTCTGGTCAAACACATGCACATATGACGGGGGTGCTAGTTAAGTTCCAAGAAAATACTTAAACTAGCATGCAATCCTATCACAATAGAATTAGAAGGAAGTCCGTAGACTTGGAGAGAAAAACCAACCCACCTCAGAATGCCACCAATTGCTTGTCGACACTTGCAATTGGGCTCAGCGGGACTTACCTTGCCTCCACGAGGTCCGCACGCAAAACGGAGCACGCTGCGTCCAACCACACGACCGCGCTGTCACGTGTCGATCGGGTTGGTTCGACCGTGACATCCTTGGGGGCCACTTTTGGATGACATTTGGCAGGCATTTGGGTTGACAGAGTTACGGGTTTGCGAAGTTGGGACAATCCGTCAGGGTTGAGCCGCGGGCGAACCAACGGAGGCAATTCCCTAGCAATGGCCCATGCCATGACCATGAACATGGTGCCGCATGCGGGGTTTCAAAACGTACCCCTCGGTGAGCACCTTTGTACCCCCGGGGTGCCAAAGGGGTGGATGCCTCGTGGGTTATCTAGAGGAGGGGTTGGACACTTGCGAAGTGGCCCCGACTCCCCCGTTGGCCTATAGGACATAGGCCATCCCTTGGCGAGCGGAGTCGCCAAGCCTAAGTTCGTGTGAGCGGGATTTGATGGTCGTTGAGCACACGGGCTTAGGGTAATGCCAAAGACACGAGGTCGACGGCATTACGGAGCGGGGTTGGCCCAGAGGTTTTGCCTCTCGGTTCGCTTGCACTACCTTATGCCGTTTCAGATCTCTGTAGTGGAGCGAACGAGCGGATGAGGGACAGTCTTGCGAAGGTTGGTCCGCCTCAATGGACAAGGCTTGCGAAGGCATGTGGGTGCCGAGCGGGGATTCGTGAGGTGCGAGGCCTACGAAGTTCGCGAGGCGAAGGAACGGCCGGTCCGCCGTAATGGACAAGGCTCGCAAAGGCAGCGGTGCCGAGCGGGGATTCGTGCGGCGCGGCCCACGAAGTAAGAGGAGACAATCGATGCTGGTTTTCGTGAAGCGAGCCATGGAGAGGACCGAGAGTGTTGGCGGCCAGGCATGGCCGTGCAATGGAGGTGCCGAATGGCTAGCGGAGTGGAGCGAGGCTGATTCGATTGTGAGCGACATCCGTCAAGCAACCTTGGATGCTGGGCCGAGTGTGTTGGCGGCCAAGCATGGTCGTGCAATGGAGGTGCCAGGGGGTTGGCGACGCGGGGAGAACGTCGCTAGGTTGGCAAACCCTTGCGAAGGGAACACACGCGGGAACAAGTAGTGTGGGGTATTCGGGAAGCGGACCTTGGACCGAATCGGGAGCGATGTCGGAACTAGGTGGCCGGCGGAACGGGACATGCCCGACTCGATTATGGATCCTGTCGTGGGAATTGCGGGGCGCGCGGTGCCTTGGCAAGGCAATGGGCTGGCGGACGGGCGAGATGCGTGGGACGGGTCGCTCGGTTAAGCAGACGAGCGGAACGCGCAAGGGCAACTCGCTCGGGCCCATTCGAATGGACTAAATTGTGAGAACTTGTATTGTCCTGGATGTTTGCTTCGGAGGCAAAGGGACATTCGGTTAAGTAGCACTCTCGAGGAGAGTTTGTCCGGCTAGGCGGAATATACTCGGCTTGAAGGCCAGCCTCGGTGGCGGGGTTGTTTGTTCGGAACTCGCGGAGTTCGACAAAGGGTTCGACGTAAGGCGCGGCACCGGGCAGTCAGGCTCGTGGAGGAGCATGCTTGGTTAATGCTTGAGTTAGGATCCCGCTGTTTAAGTTCGAGGGCGTGTCCGTGGCAAGGGGACTCGGGAAGGCTGGCTCGGGTGTGCGACACTTGAGCGCCGCATGGGGTAATTTTAAGGCGAAAAAGCTGACCCCGTGACAAGTGGTATCAGAGCTAAGTTGAGCTCATGGGTTGAAGTTTTGGCCGGAAGGTGCGACCTTTGCGGCGAAGTTGGTGTGAGTGGAGTCACTCCAACGAAGGTACTAGGCACCGGCGAGGCACTGTGGCGGTACTACGCTTGTGGGAGATGCGGAGTCAGAGTGCAGCGGATTCTAGTACAGTACTCGTGGAAATGGCTAAGTCCTAGGTCGCGTGGCAGGCGACGAGGCAATGATTGGGAGAATCATTATGTGGTCCGTGGTCGCGGTTACCATGGAGTGGAATTAGGCGGGTGCCTAAGGAACACATTGCGCGGCGATGTGCTTCCGGGTTTGTGGTCTTGCAGCGCAGGAATCTCTAGAAGGGAAGGATTGGGATGCAGCACACGCGGCAGAAGGGTTTCTTCGTAGTGACTGAGTTTAAGTGTTTCAGCACAAGAAAATCGATGGGAGATCGATTACTCTTCGAGTGTGTACCCATGAATTGAATAGAGTTATCTCGGTGCGAGAAAGAGATCACAATTGGACCTTTACTCTTCGAGTAAGGAGAAAAGTCTGTATCTGGGCAGGACGGTGACAGCGTTGAGTGTTCAGTGCAGCATCCACGTGTACAATGGACGGATGACGTGGATCCCGCTGATGGGTGTAGTCAAGGTTGTGGTAGAACCGAAACTTGCACAGCGGAAATGGGCATTGCGAATGCCTGGGTTTGGTCTGAGTTCGCTCGGCGGTGCTTGCGACTTAGGGTGGGGGAGCACATTTGAGCAGAATGTGGCCCCGATGTTTGGTAACTTGATAAGGGATCTTGTCTAAGGAACGTGGTGGAGAAAAACACACATGTCAGAGGAGTTAACTTCGTGGAGCACAAGTTGGGAACCAAGACTGATCGGGTCCGTGGCAGTAACAGCTAAGCTTTGGGCTAGGTTGTGAAGTGGGCCAAGGGTTGCTGGATGGTTTGGTGTTTCTCACTTGGCGCGAGAAGGCCGATGGGAGATCGGTTGCTCTCGATGGTGTGGCCACAGGCTGGACGAATGGGACTCCCTATTCGAGCGAATCAAACGATGAGATTGGACTTTGTTCAGAGGAACAGGGTAAGGAGCTATGTTCGGGAAAAGCAGTGACAGTGCTAAGGTCTCGAGATAGCGGGCACGTATCCGTGCGACGGATCGTGTGGGCTCTGCTGGTAGATTGCAAAGGTTGTGCGAGAACCTGAGCTTTTAGAGCAGAGAGACTTGGACTCGAGTGTAGACGGAGATACAAGTCATGACACTCGGGTGTACCGTGGTCCAGGATCGCCTAGTGATGGGTTGCTGGGAGGGGAAAGACCCAGTTGTCAACTCAAAGGGTCGAGGTATCACAGTTTGTGAGGGGGTGGACGTTGGATGGCGACATCACCGTTATCAGCAGTTGTGAGAAAGACTAGCAGATGGGTTAAACTTGGGTTCCGTTCAGCGGCTATTGCGAAGGTGATTGCTGGAGGTACGGAGGTCGGCAAGTTTGAGCAATGGAAACGAGGTGTCGTTAGTCTCGAACTTGGCCGAGGACTTTGGTGGAGGACCGAAGTCGGGTTTAGCGAAAGCCTAGAGGGAGTGGGCTTGAGCGACCGGGAGTACAGAAGCCATAGGTGCTAAGCAGCAACGAGTAGCGAAAGTGCGGAGCAGTCAAGAGGCATAACAAGAGTTCATGGTGGAGCAAGTAGATGTGCGAAGTAGCCGAGGACAAGCTTGTCTCGACGAAAGACTCGAAAACTCGTGGAGACCATGGTGATGGCTTGACGTTATGTGATTGCAGTGGCATTTGAGAGGCAAAAGTTGTGTACGGAGTGGCACGAGAAAGGCAGAAGTACTCATGGATATTGGAAGGGGTTGGATGTGATCTGGCCCGACCACAGTTTGTGTCTAGGGTGTTCCAAGGTGGGGAGCCCTGGATTGACATTGTGACATTTCGTAGTGGAGAAGCGAAGCCGAGCTGCGAGCTGATTCGCGTTGGACGCTCCAAGACGTTGGGACGTTTGGAGTTTGACCTCGGAGGGAGCGAGGGAGGGCCACTCTACTGATTTTCAGAGGAACTCGTGCACGCTTGGGATGGGTGTATTCGCGGAGTATACCGAGTGCACTGGTTGGTCCGGTAGCGTTCTGGGAAGAGATCGCTAGCTGGAAAGGGTTTTCCCTGCGAGGGGGGCACAAGGTTGGCGACTAGCTGCAGGAGACTTGGGTTAAGTAGGGGCGAAAGGGACAGAAGGGCTGAGTAGTGCCTCG
This sequence comes from Tillandsia leiboldiana, assembly GCA_029204045.2. Classification (NCBI taxonomy): domain Eukaryota; kingdom Viridiplantae; phylum Streptophyta; class Magnoliopsida; order Poales; family Bromeliaceae; genus Tillandsia; species Tillandsia leiboldiana. The sequence continues at coordinate 26,085,146 of CM055061.1, forward strand.
AGAAGAACCGAGTTGCAGGGACGTGCCAGTGCCATCTGGGTTGTCGTGAGCAGACGACAAGGTAAACATTCTGGTTCCGTAAAGGAGTTTTGTGGTGCGGGGGAGGCATCCGGAGCTGGGGAGCTTCAACTCAAGGAGGCAGAATGGTTTGTACAGTGTATTGGGTCAGCGTGGCATGCGATGCCAAGGCCGAGGGCGGCTCTGATCTGGTTTGGTCGAGAAGACCAAGGAGCTTCAGCAATGCGTTGAGTAGCGGACATGCTCAAGGGCGGGTCAGTGTGGTATGCGATGCCAAGGCCGGGGGCGGCTCTGATCTGGAGTAGTGGTTGGCAGCTATCATCGAAGCTGGAGTACGGATGGACATCGACGAGGACGTCGATAACTTGGGTGGGGGAGTCTGTCACGTGTCGATCGGGTTGGTTCGACCGTGACATCCTTGGGGGCCACTTTTGGATGACATTTGGTAGGCATTTGGGTTGACAGAGTTACGGGTTTGCGAAGTTGGGACAATCCGTCAGGGTTGAGCCGCGGGCGAACCAACGGAGGCAATTCCCTAGCAATGGCCCATGCCATGACCATGAACATGGTGCCACATGCGGGGTTTCAAAACGTACCCCTCGGTGAGCACCTTTGTACCCCCGGGGTGCCAAAGGGGTGGATGCCTCATGGGTTATCTAGAGGAGGGGTTGGACACTTGCGAAGTGGCCCCGACTCCCCCGTTGGCCTAAAGGACATAGGCCATCCCTTGGCGAGCGGAGTCGCCAAGCCTAAGTTCGTGTGAGCGGGATTTGATGGTCGTTGAGCACACGGGCTTAGGGTAATGCCAAAGACACGAGGTCGACGGCATTACGGAGCGGGGTTGGCCCAGAGGTTTTGCCTCTCGGTTCGCTTGCACTACCTTATGCCGTTTCAGATCTCTGTAGTGGAGCAAACGAGCGGATGAGGGACAGTCTTGCGAAGGTTGGTCCGCCTCAATGGACAAGGCTTGCGAAGGCATGTGGGTGCCGAGCGGGGATTCATGAGGTGCGAGGCCTACGAAGTTCGCGAGGCGAAGGAACGGCCGGTCCGCCGTAATGGACAAGGCTCGCAAAGGCAGCGGTGCCGAGCGGGAATTCGTGCGGCGCGGCCCACGAAGTAAGAGGAGACAATCGATGCTGGTTTTCGTGAAGCGAGCCATGGAGAGGACCGAGAGTGTTGGCGGCCAGGCATGGCCGTGCAATGGAGGTGCCGAATGGCTAGCGGAGCGGAGCGAGGCTGATTCGATTGTGAGCGACATCCGTCAAGCAACCTTGGATGCTGGGCCGAGTGTGTTGGCGGCCAAGCATGGTCGTGCAATGGAGGTGCCAGGGGGTTGGCGACGCGGGGAGAATGTCGCTAGGTTGGCAAACCCTTGCGAAGGGAATACACGCGGGAACAAGTAGTGTGGGGTATTCGGGAAGCGGACCTTGGACCGAATCGGGAGCGATGTCGGAACTAGGTGGCCGGCGGAACGGGACATGCCCGACTCGATTATGGATCCTGTCGTGGGAAGTGCGGGGCGCGCGGCGCCTTGGCAAGGCAATGGGCTGGCGGACGGGCGAGATGCGTGGGACGGGTCGCTCGGTTAAGCAGACGAGCGGAACGCGCAAGGGCAACTCGCTCGGGCCCATTCGAATGGACTAAATTGTGAGAACTTGCGATGTCCTGGATGTTTGCTTCGGAGGCAAAGGGACATTCGGTTAAGTAGCACTCTCGAGGAGAGTTTGTCCGGCTAGGCGCAATATACTCGGCTTGAAGGCCAGCCTCGGTGGCGGGGTTGTTTGTTCGGAACTCGCGGAGTTCGACAAAGGGTTCGACGTAAGGCGCGGCACCGGGCAGTCAGGCTCGTGGAGGAGCATGCTTGGTTAATGCTTGAGTTAGGATCCCGCTGTTTAAGTTCGAGGGCGTGTCCGTGGCAAGGGGACTCGGGAAGGCTGGCTCGGGTGTGCGACACTTGAGCGCTGCATGGGGTAATTTTAAGGCGAAAAAGCTGACCCCGTGACAGCGCGCTCCGCGGATGTCCCGAAACAAGCCGGCGGGTCCACGCGACGGAAACCCAGCAACCACCCCCGGCGGAAGCTAAAAACAGCACTGCAAGCTGCCAGGAGCGAAGAAATCGCAAAATCAATCAAAACGGTCAAAACCGAGCATCCGACGGCGAAAAACAGCTTCCGTCGGCGAAAACAGCCTCCGTCAGCGAAAACCAGCGCCCGACGGCGAAAAACAGCACGCGGCGGCGAAAAACAGCTCCGTCGGCGAAAAACTGCGCCCGACGGCGAAAAACAGCACGCGGCGGCGAAAAACAGCTCCGTCGGCGAAAAACTGCGACCGACGGCAAAAACTGCCCGCGGCGGCGAAAACCAGCCTCCGTCGGCGAAAACAGCCTCCGTCAGCGAAAATCAGCGCCCGACGGCGAAAACAACGTGAAAATCAGCTTGCGAAAATCCTGCGAAAACCGCTCGCGAGACTGCTCGCGAAAACAACGAGAAACGGCTTGCGAAAAACAGCGAAAACCCTGCGCGAAAACTGCTCGCAACCTGCTCGCGAAAACCGCTCAAAAACTGCACAAAACCTCTAAAAACCCAAAAATCTAAATTTTTGCTTACCTCTACGACGCTCGCCGCATGCCCACGAGCTCCTCGCGGCCTCCAACGGCGAGTCCAAAAAAATCCAAGAATGCCTTCAAGTCCTCTTCTTTCTTCTTCTTCTTCCTTTTCCTCTCTTTTATTTTCCTTCATTTCTTTCTTCCTTTTTCTTTCCTTCTCTGCTGCAGAGGGTGAAGGTGGAGGCTTTTATAAAGCAAAGGCTTTAATTAATTAATTAACTAATTAATTAATTCCAAAAATCCAACTCCAACTCACTTTTTGCCTTCGGGCTCTCCGCCGCTGCCCGGAACCTCCCGAACTCCGCTGTAAATCGAAAATACACGCGCTCACAGCTTTTTCTCTTCAAAAAGCTCATCCGTTGAGTCGGGGTGCTCAAATCAATTACCGGCTCCAAAATTGCCAGTTCCGACTCACTTTTTGCCTCCGGGTCCTCCGCGTCAGTCCGGAACCTCCCGAACCTCGTTGTAAATCGAAAATACACGTGTCCACAGCTTTTTCTCTTCAAAAAGCTCATCCGTTGAGTCGGGGTGCTCAAATCAATTACCGGCTCCAAAATTGCCAGTTCCGACTCACTTTTTGCCTCCGGGTCCTCCGCGTCAGTCCGGAACCTCCCGAACCTCGCTGTAAATCGAAAATACACCTGTTCCAAGTGTTCCTGAATTTCCGGCACTCCACGGTGAAGTCGGAAATTCCCAATCTCATCCTCAATCGGCCTACAAAGCCCGGAAAAACCCCGAATCGAGCTGGAGCTTCCGCGTTGATCCGAATCAACCCGGCATCAACTGTAAACTCAGATGCAACATGCCCAAGGCAACTCTCTGCTCCAAGCCATCTGTGCGGTCGGCGCGCTATCCAAAGACCCGGTACTCTACATTCTCCCCTCCTTCAAAAGGTTTCGTCCTCGAAACCAAAACACACCCCCTACCACAAGAAACCCACATCAGGACTATCATCAACTCCAACTCTCTCTCAATTTGAAAAGCAACCGAAAATAGCGAAAAGTCCAAAATTTCCCAAGGACCGATGTCTTCACCCCGATCAAACAAGAACAGGTTCCAGCATCGCCTCCATTTCTGGAGTAGTCCTTCAAAATTTTTCGCTCCGTTTGCTACTTTCGGTGTTAAAACGGGAAAACAAGGAGAGGGAGATGTTGAAGCTGTCCCTGCTGTGGCCGCAACCCAAAACCACAATCCACCAACTCAACCATGTAGGGGTGCAAAACTCTGATCTCAACCACTAGGAAAGGAAGTCATACCAAGTACCATGCGATCCGCTAACCTGGCGCCCACCAATCGGCAACCCAAACTCATCCTCTCGATGTGGGTGATCGTCGTCCTGACTGCCTCGACGTCGTGGCCTCATCTGGCTGGCGGTAAGTCGGAGGAGCTCCTTCCTCCGGAAGAGGTAGCGGGGGTGCCGTCGCAAGCGGCATCACCGAAAGTACTACCTGAGGGCATGCCGCCTGGAAATGCCCCGACTGTCCACACGAAAAGCATCGCCCCTGCCTATGGTCACACTGCTGCACCGCATGCGGTCCTCCGCAAATGACACACACATCCTGATACTGCTGCTGGTGCCTCGGCGGTGGGGGACCTCCTGATTTCCGTCTCCTCTGAAATCCACGACCCTCAGACTGGGATGGTGGCGGCCCCGGGGGTCCCGATCTACTAGACTGTCCAAAATCAGGCGGCACTGGATGTCTCTCCCCGGAGCTGGTCCCTGGCGCTCGCTCCATCTCTGACATAACCACAAATCCTCGGTCAACCCACCGAGCATGCTCAATTGCCGCATCCAGAGTCGGCGCTCTACGCGAATGCACAAGGGGATAAATATCCGGATGCAACCCTCTCTCAAAAAGCTCAACCCTCTGGGCCTCATCCCGGGCAACATGAGGCACACAGCTCAATAACCGCTGAAACTCATTAACGTACTCATGAAGTGGTCGATCACCCTGCTGCAATCGTCGAAGATCCCCTTCTAGTTTCTGCTTTGCACTGTCAGGAAAATAGGCTCTGAGTAGCAAAGCACGAAACTCCGCCCACGTCAATAACTGTACTCCCGGTGGTCCCACTGGACGAACTCGACGCCACCAAGTCTCGGCGTCCTTCTGCAAATAATGCGCCCCCAAATGTACCTGATGTTCTTCCTTGATGAAGAGGTTCTCAAACAATTTCTCCATGGCCGCAATCCAGTTCTCAACCTCCCACGGCTCTGAACTCTGACCTGCGAACCGCGGGGGGTGAAACTTGCTGATAAAGGATAGTCGATCCAAGAGCTCCACCTGCTCTGTCTCTGTCAACTGAGAAATCTGTGACGAGGTCGAGGATGTCATAACCGGAAGTACTGATGGTGGTGCCACAGGAGGTGCTCTCTGCTCCAGCATGCGCATCATGCGCTCCATATTTTCCTCCTGGCGCCTGGCCGCCACCTCCTGGCGCCGCAACGCCTCAGACATCTGGGCCACCTGAGCCCGCAGCTCCTGTACCTCGCTCTGCCCGGCCTGCTTGGCCTCCTCACCCAAGGTCGAACGCCCACTCGTCGCTACACGACGTCTCGGCGGCATCGCAAGTAACTGAAACAAAAACGAATGTCAGGACATAACAACCATACGACCCAATCCAGCGAGAGTCTAAAATTTGTTATCCTTCCTAAAGTATTATGTTGTCTGCAGCCAACATAATCACTTTGAGAGGATAACATACCAAATCACTCATCCCAACCCGAGGGAGAGGTAAAAACTCAATCTGGACTCTCGCTAAAAGTCACGATTCTCACGTAGTCATCCTAATGTCCAACCACAAGCCTAGGGTTTCTAAGTCCTCAATGACCTACATCCTAGGCTCTGATACCACTCTAATCTGTCACGCCCCGGGGTCGAAACTGCGACCCGGGCTCGCTAACAGATCCGCCAGCTGTACGGAAACTGCCGTACAGACGAAGCGTCTAGCCTGCAAAAGACAAAACTACAGCTACACAGATATCAGAGCGGATAAAAAGCTGTACTATAAAATTTCACAACTACAAAGTTGCAACAACACATAGCCTATCTCCCAGAAACAGATGATACAAATAGAAGTCCACCTATACAACATCTACGAATCCAAATGGGAGATAGCTAACAGGAAACATAACCAACTCCCACAATCCGGGATGGTACATCTACCTCTCTCTAAAGCAACAATGCTGGTAGGGAACTATCACGCGACTCCCTGTCCTCGGTCCGTCCAGTCAAGCCCAGCAGGAACGGAAGAAAGCCTCAGCAACCTGTCACCGACAGAGGGTGTGAGAACTACATCCTACAGTAGTTCTCAGTGGGTACCGTCTCCAAGAACCACGGTCTGCCCACTAAGTCTACCAGAGGCATAAGATAACAGATAAGACTGATAATGAAAATAAGCTGGAAGAGAATCTACAGCTATCATGCCTCTATCTACTATGCTCAAAAAGAAGAGACTATAGATGATGGTATGCAGCCACTCACTGCTGACAATATGTCACAAGTACTACTCAAGACACTCTACAATGACACATGCTACGCCATCACTCTCTCAGTGTATCCCAAATCTCAGCGACTGCCCCACAGGGTCCAGTCGAGTCAAGCCTGCGCCCCCTGGTGTATCAACCAGGGTGTCCAATCGGACAAACTCGATATCTCACATAGTGACCCCATGGTAGCTCGGCCAGGGGTATCAAGCGACCTCTAGTATATGAACTAGGCGCATCATCACAGCCTCGTCAGGCTCGGTATCATCATCGCAGCCTCATCAGGCTCGAATCATCAACGCACCCGGGGCGTAGCTCGATGGGTGCGACCCCACCGAACTCAAGTATCTCATCAGTAACACTGTCTCACAAACGGCTCCTGCAGGCTATAGTCCTCGATCAAACAGATCCGTATCTCGATGCTCAAAGCACAACTCAGTCGGAGAACCCTCCACGACTCAATCTCAACAATGACCCGCTCAACGAAAGTATCACACAGCTGGGACCACCGTCTCTCCCAACGGCTCCCACAAGAACACCCTACTGAACTCAACACACAACTCATGGCCGGAGATGCTCCACAGCCAGATCTACGAAGGGTCCGAAACCCCAGGAGACTAACACCTACGCCCCCAAGAAAGAGAACAGCCCTTAGAACCCAGATCACTCGAATCCGCTCGGGTGGATAAGTTTATAAGAAACCATGTCATTTATTTCAGAAAACCATTCAATCTGAGAGAAATCCATCTTTTAATGATTTTTAGTCTTATTAGGAAAACCCTTTGAAATCAAGTTTTATGCCCAAGCCTCGAAGAGCTAATACCCTCGTCCTATCAAACAAGAACAGACTCAGGCGACTTTGCGAGGCTTGGAAGAAATCACTGCCTGACCAAAATCATGTATTCGTCCAAAAAGGGTTCTGGGTTCAAGGTCCTGCTAACACACGTGCACCACGATCACATCAGGGTGGTGACGAGAAGAACAGCGGAAAGGAAAACCCCGGGACCACCGTTTACCTGAAACGGTTCCCCACGCACCAACACTGGCCTAACCCAGCCACCAGACCCCACTCGGCCCCCCCCGGCCCGAGTGCAACACCCGTCCCACAACACTCTGACCACTCAGCCCACTACCCGGGCGAGGAACACTATGTCCAGAAGGATATGCACGGTGTGGGATGTCTAAAACATGAAAGAACCTAGCCCAGATTAAGGTTCTCTATTGGTCTGGTCAAACACATGCACATATGACGGGGGTGCTAGTTAAGTTCCAAGAAAACACTTAAACTAGCATGCAATCCTATCACAATAGAATTAGAAGGAAGTCCGTAGACTTGGAGAGAAAAACCAACCCACCTCAGAATGCCACCAATTGCTTGTCGACACTTGCAATTGGGCTCAGCGGGACTTACCTTGCCTCCACGAGGTCCGCACGCAAAACGGAGCACGCTGCGTCCAACCACACGACCGCGCTGTCACGTGTCGATCGGGTTGGTTCGACCGTGACATCCTTGGGGGCCACTTTTGGATGACATTTGGTAGGCATTTGGGTTGACAGAGTTACGGGTTTGCGAAGTTGGGACAATCCGTCAGGGTTGAGCCGCGGGCGAACCAACGGAGGCAATTCCCTAGCAATGGCCCATGCCATGACCATGAACATGGTGCCGCATGCGGGGTTTCAAAACGTACCCCTCGGTGAGCACCTTTGTACCCCCGGGGTGCCAAAGGGGTGGATGCCTCGTGGGTTATCTAGAGGAGGGGTTGGACACTTGCGAAGTGGCCCCGACTCCCCCGTTGGCCTATAGGACATAGGCCATCCCTTGGTGAGCGGAGTCACCAAGCCTAAGTTCGTGTGAGCGGGATTTGATGGTCGTTGAGCACACGGGCTTAGGGTAATGCCAAACACACGAGGTCGACGGCATTACGGAGCGGGGTTGGCCCAGAGGTTTTGCCTCTCGGTTCGCTTGCACTACCTTATGCCGTTTCAGATCTCTGTAGTGGAGCGAACGAGCGGATGAGGGACAGTCTTGCGAAGGTTGGTCTGCCTTAATGGACAAGGCTTGCGAAGGCATGTGGGTGCCGAGCGGGGATTCATGAGGTGCGAGGCCTACGAAGTTCGCGAGGCGAAGGAACGACCGGTCCGCCGTAATGGACAAGGCTCGCAAAGGCAGCGGTGCCGAGCGGGGATTCGTGCGGCGCGGCCCACGAAGTAAGAGGAGACAATCGATGCTGGTTTTCGTGAAGCGAGCCATGGAGAGGACCGAGAGTGTTGGCGGCCAGGCATGGCCGTGCAATGGAGGTGCCGAATGGCTAGCGGAGCGGAGCGAGGCTGATTCGATTGTGAGCGACATCCGTCAAGCAACCTTGGATGCTGGGCCGAGTGTGTTGGCGGCCAAGCATGGTCGTGCAATGGAGGTGCCAGGGGGTTGGCGACGCGGGGAGAATGTCGCTAGGTTGGCAAACCCTTGCGAAGGGAACACACGCGGGAACAAGTAGTGTGGGGTATTCGGGAAGCGGACCTTGGACCGAATCGGGAGCGATGTCGGAACTAGGTGGCCGGCGGAACGGGACATGCCCGACTCGATTATGGATCCTGTCGTGGGAATTGCGGGGCGCGCGGCGCCTTGGCAAGGCAATGGGCTGGCGGACGGGCGAGATGCGTGGGACGGGTCGCTCGGTTAAGCAGACGAGCGGAACGCGCAAGGGCAACTCGCTCGGGCCCATTCGAATGGACTAAATTGTGAGAACTTGTATTGTCCTGGATGTTTGCTTCGGAGGCAAAGGGACATTCGGTTAAGTAGCACTCTCGAGGAGAGTTTGTCCGGCTAGGCGGAATATACTCGGCTTGAAGGCCAGCCTCGGTGGCGGGGTTGTTTGTTCGGAACTCGCGGAGTTCGACAAAGGGTTCGACGTAAGGCACGGCACCGGGCAGTCAGGCTCGTGGAGGAGCATGCTTGGTTAATGCTTGAGTTAGGATCCCGCTGTTTAAGTTCGAGGGCGTGTCCGTGGCAAGGGGACTCGGGAAGGCTGGCTTGGGTGTGCGACACTTGAGCGCCGCATGGGGTAATTTTAAGGCGAAAAAGCTGACCCCGTGACAGCGCGCTCCGCGGATGTCCCGAAACAAGCCGGCGGGTCCACGCGACGGAAACCCAGCAACCACCCCCGGCGGAAGCTAAAAACAGCACTGCAAGCTGCCAGGAGCGAAGAAATCGCAAAATCAATCAAAACGGTCAAAACCGAGCATCCGACGGTGAAAAACAGCTTCCGTCGGCAAAAACAGCCTCCGTCAGCGAAAACCAGCGCCCGACGGCGAAAAACAGCACGCGGCGGGGAAAAACAGCTCCGTCGGCGAAAAACTGCGCCCGACGGCGAAAAACAGCACGCGGCGGCGAAAAACAGCTCCGTCGGCGAAAAACTGCGCCCGACGGCGAAAACAGCGCGCGGCGGCGAAAACCAGCCTCCGTCGGCGAAAACAGCCTCCGTCAGCGAAAATCAGCGCCCGACGGCGAAAACAGCGCGAAAATCAGCTTGCGAAAATCCTGCGAAAACCGCTCGCGAGACTGCTCGCGAAAACAGCGAGAAACGGCTTGCGAAAAACAGCGAAAACCCTGCGCGAAAACTGCTCGCAACCTGCTCGCGAAAACCGCTCAAAAACTGCACAAAACCTCTAAAAACCCAAAAATCTGAATTTTTGCTTACCTCGACGACGCTCGCCGCACGCCCACGAGCTCCTCGCGGCCTCCAACGGCGAGTCCAAAAAACTCCAAGAATGCCTTCAAGTCCTCTTCTTTCTTCTTCTTCTTCCTTTTCCTCTCTTTTCTTTTCCTTCCTTTCTTTCTTCCTTTTTCTTTCCTTCTCTGCTGCAGAGGGTGAAGGTGGAGGCTTTTATAAAGCAAAGGCTTTAATTAATTAATTAACTAATTAATTAATTCCAAAAATCCAACTCCAACTCACTTTTTGCCTTCGGGCTCTCCGCCGCTGCCCGGAACCTCCCGAACTCCGCTGTAAATCGAAAATACACGCGCTCACAGCTTTTTCTCTTCAAAAAGCTCATCCGTTGAGTCGGGGTGCTCAAATCAATTACCGGCTCCAAAATTGCCAGTTCCGACTCACTTTTTGCCTCCGGGTCCTCCGCGTCAGTCCGGAACCTCCCGAACCTCGCTGTAAATCGAAAATACACATGTCCACAGCTTTTTCTCTTCAAAAAGCTCATCCGTTGAGTCGGGGTGCTCAAATCAATTATCGGCTCCAAAATTGCCAGTTCCGACTCACTTTTTGCCTCCGGGTCCTCCGCGTCAGTCCGGAACCTCCCGAACCTCGCTGTAAATCGAAAATACACCTGTTCCAAGTGTTCCTGAATTTCCGGCACTCCACGGTGAAGTCGAAAATTCCCAATCTCATCCTCAATCGGCCTACAAAGCCCGGAAAAACCCCGAATCGAGCTGGAGCTTCCGCGTTGATCCGAATCAACCCGGCATCAACTGTAAACTCAGATGCAACATGCCCAAGGCAACTCTCTGCTCCAAGCCATCTGTGCGGTCGGCGCGCTATCCAAAGACCCGGTACTCTACAGGTGAGGCGCGGTGTCACGCGCCCGTGTGGCGCGAGCCGCGTGGCACAGGGGGCGCGCGCCTGCGCTAAGCGCACACGCCCCTGTGCGGTGGACCACCTGTGTAAAGTACCGGGGCTTTGGATAGCGCGCCGACCACACAGATGGCTTGGAGCAGAGAATTGCCTTGGGCATGTTGTATCTGAGTTTTCAGTTGATGCCGGGTTGATTCGGATCAACGCGGAAGCTCCAGCTCGATTCGGGGTTTTCCGGGCTTTGTAGGCCGATTGAGGATGAGATTGGGAATTTCAGACTTCACCGTGGAGTGCCGGAAATTCGGGAAAACTTGGAAGGAGTGTACTTTCAGATTACAGCGAGGTTCGGGAAGTTCCGGACTGACGCGGAGGACCCGGAGTCAAAAGTGAGTTGGAACTGGCAATTTTGGAGCCGGTAATTGATTTGAGCACCCCGACTCAACGGATGAGCTTTTTGAAGAGAAAAAGCTGTGAGCGCGTGTATTTTCGATTTACAGCGGAGTTCGGGAAGTTCCGGGCAGCGGCGGAGAGCCCGAAGGCAAAAAGTGAGTTGGAGTTGGATTATTGGAATTAGTTAATTAATTAATGGATTTAATTAATAAAGCTTTTGCTTTATAAAAGCTGCCTCCACCCTCCTCTGCAGCAGGAAGAAAGAAAAAGAAAGAAAGAAAGAAAGAAAGGAAAAGAAAAGAGAGGAGAAGGAAAAAGAAAAGAAAGAAAAAGGGATTGGAGCTTCTCGGATTTTTGGACTCGCCGTTGAAGGCCGAGTGGATGCTCGTGGGCGTGCGGCGTGCGACAACGAGGTAAGCAATTTCTCTTTTATGCAGTTTTTTTGGAGTTTTTGAGCTTTAGGGATTTTTATAAGTGGATTTTGATTGCTAAAATGGTTTTATTGAGCAATTTGGATTTTCCTTGGGATTTGCGGATTTTTCGGGGCCTTTTTCTGTTTTTGCCGTCGCCGTCGGCCGCGCGCTGCGCGCAACGGCGCACGCGCGGCGCCAGGGTGCCGCTGTCGGCAGCACCCTGCGGCGAGGTGCCGCTGGGCGCGGCGCCGCGTGCAGCAAAGTGCTGCACGCGGCGCTGCCAGGCCGCGCGCAGGCGCGCGCGGCAGGCCCTGCCTGGCCGCGCGCAGGGGCGCGCGGCAGGGCCGCGCGCAGGTGCGCGCGGCACTGCTGGGCCGCGCGCAGGTGCGCGCGGCATGGCCGCGCGCGGGCGCGCGCGGCAGGGCCGCGCGCAGGTGCGCGCGGCACTGCTTGGCCGCGCGCGGGCCTGCGCGGGCCGCGCGGGCCGCGCGCAGGCGCGCGCGGGCCTGCGCGGGCGCGCGCTGCTGCGCGCAGCGCTGCGGGCTGCGCGCAGCGGCCGCGCGCGCGCGGCGGGCTGCGCGCGGGCGCGCGCAGCGCCGCTGGGCGCTGCGCGCAGCGCCGCTGGGCGCCGCGCGCAGCGCTGCTGGGGCACTGCGCGACGCGCTCCAGCGCCGCACAGCAGCCCCTGCGCCGCGCGGTTTGGCTTGGCGCCGCGCGGTGGGCCTCCCTCGTCGCGCGGCAGGGGTTGTCGACGCTCGGCGTGCTCCCGGACAGCGGGCTGCACCTCGGGTTGCGTGCCGGTGCTGTTTTTCGCCGTCGGGCGTCGTCTTCGCCGTCGGCGCTGTTTTCGCAGAGTTTTTCACGAGCGGTTTCGCGAGCTGTTTTTCGCAAGCAGTTTTCGAGCTGTTTTTCGCCGACGGAGCAGGTTTTTCGCCGCCGCGTGCTGTTTTTCGCCGTTGGGCGCTGTTTTTCGCCGACGGAGCAGTTTTTCGCCGCCGCGTGCTGTTTTTCGCCGTCGGGCGCTGTTTGTCGCCGACGGAGCAGTTTTTCGCCGCCGCGTGCTGTTTTTCGCCGTCGGGCGCAGTTTTTCGCCGACGGAGCAGTTTTTCGCAAGCTGTTTTCGCAAGCCGGTTTTGAGCAGTTTTTGCAAGCAGTTTGTGAGCCGATTTTTGAGCGGTTTTTCGCGAGCAGTTTCGCAGGGTTTCGCGAACTGTTCCGCTAGCAGATTTTGTGCTGTTTTCGCCGTCGGGCGCTGGTTTTCGCTGACGGAGGCTGTTTTTCGCCGTCGGATGCGCGGTTTTGACCGTTCTGATTGTTTTGCGATTTCTTCGCTTCTGGCAGCTTGCGGTGCGGTTTTAGCTTCCGCGGAGCGCGCGGTCGTGTGGTTGGTCGCCGCGTGCTCCGATTCGCGTGCGGATTCTGGCATCGGGCTTCGTGTTGCGTGCGGACCCCTTGGAGGCCAGGTAAGCCCGCTGTGCCAATTGCAAGTGTCGACAAGCAATTGGTGGCTTGCTGAGGTGGGTTGGTTTTCTCTCCAAGTCTACGGACTTCCTTCTAATTCTATTGTGATAGGATTGCATGCTAGTTTAAGTGTTTTCTTGGAACTTAACTAGCACCCCCGTCATATGTGCATGCGTTGACCAGACCTATTGTGAACCTTAATTGAGCTAGGTTCTTTTATGCTTTAGACATCCCGCACTTCGCATATCCCTCTGGATTTAGAGTTCCTCGCCCGGGTAGTGGGCTGAGTGGTCAGAGCGTTGTGGGACGGGTGTTGCACTCGGGCCCGGGGGGCCGAGTGGGGTCTGGTGGCTGGGTTAGGCCAGTGTTAGCGTTTTGGGGAACCGTTTCAGATAAACGGTGGTCCCGGGGGTTTTCCTTTCCGCTGTTCTTCTCGTCACCACCAGGTTGGGATCGTGGTGCACGTGTGTTAGCAGGACCTTGAACCCAGAACCTTTTTGGATGAATACATGATTTTAGTCAGCCAATGTTTCTTCCAAGCCTCGCAAGGTTGTCTGAGTCTGTGCTCGTCTGTAGGGACGAAGGCATCAGCTCTTCGAGGCTTGGGCATAAAACTTGATTTCAAAGGGTTTTCCTAAAAGAGACTAAAAATCATTGAAAAGATAGATTTCTTTCAGACTGAATGGTTTTCTGAAATAAATGACATAGGTTTTTATAAACTTATCCACCCGAGCGGATTCGAATGATCTGGGTTCTAAGGGCTGCTTTCTCTCTTGGGGACGTAGATGTTAGTCCCCCGGGGTTTCGGACCCTCGTAGATCTGGCCGTGGAGCATCTCCGGCCGTGAGTTGTGTGTTGATTTCAGCGGAGTGTTGTTGTGGGAGCCGTCGGGAGAGACGGTGGTCTCAGCTGTGTAGTACTTTCGTTGAGTGGGTCAGTGTTGTGAGATTGAGACGTGGAGGGTTCTCCGACTGAGTTGTGCTTTGAGCATCGTGATACCGATCTGTTTGATCGAGGACCATAGCCTGCAGGAGCCACTTGTGAGATAGTGATACTGTTGAGATACTTGAGTTCGGTGGGGTCGCACCCCTCGAACCACGCCCCGGGTGCGTTGATGATTCCGAGCTTGATGAGGCGGCGAGGATGATACCGAGCCTGACGAGGCTGCGATGATGCGCCTAGTTTATATACTAGAGGTCGCTTGATACCCCTGGCCGAGCTACCATGGGGTCACTGTGTGAGATATCGAGTTAGTCCGTTTGGACACCCTGGTTGATACACCAGGGGGCGCAGGCTTGACTCGACTGGACCCTGTGGGGCAGTCGCTGAGATTTGAGATACACTGAGAGAGTGATGGCGCAGCATGTGTCATAGTAGAGCGTCTTGGGCTTAGTACTTGTGACATGTTGTCAGCAGTGAGTGACTGCATACCATCATCCATAGTCTCTTCTTATTGAGCATAGTAGATAGAGGCATGATAGCTGTAGATTCTTTTCCAGCTTATTTATATTATCATCAGTCTTTTCTCTATCTTATGCCTCTGGTAGACTTAGTGGGCAGACCGTGGTTCTTGGAGACGGTACCCACTGAGAACTACTGTAGGATGTAGTTCTCACACCCTCTGTCGGTGACAGGTTGCTGAGGCTTTCTTCCGTCCCTGCTGGGCTTGATTGGACGGACCGAGGACAGGGAGTCGCGTGATAGTTCCCTACCAGCATTGTTACTTTAGAGAGAGGTAGATGTACCATCCCGGATTGTGGGAGCTGGTTTATTTTTTCCTGTTTAGCTATCTCCCATTTGGATTAGTAGATGTTGTATAGGGCGACTTCTATTTGTATCATCTGATTTTGGGGGGATAGGCTATGTGTTGTTGCAACCTTGCAGAGAAAAATTTTTTAGTACAGCTTTTTATCCGCTCTGATATCTGTGTAGCTGTAGTTTTGATCTTTGCAGGCTTGACGCTTCGTCTGTACGGCAGTTTCCGTACAGATGGCGGATCTGTTGGCGAGCCCGGGTCGCAGTTTCGACCCCGGGGCGTGACAGATTAGAGTGGTATCAGAGCCTAGGATATAGGTCATTGAGGACTTAGAAACCCTAGGCTTGTGGTTGGACATTAGGATGACTACGAGAGAGTCGTGACTTTTAGCGAGAGTCCAGATTGAGTTTTTACCTCTCCCTTGGGTTGGGATGAGTGATTTGCTATGTTATTCTCTCAAAGTGATTATGTTGGCTGCAGACAACATAATACTTTCGGAAGGGATAACAAGTTTTAGACTCTCGCTGGATTGGGTCGTATGGCTGTTGTGTCCTGATGTTCTTTTTTTGTTTCAGTTACCTGCGATGCCGCCGAGACGTCGTGCAGCGACGAGCGGGCGTTTGACCTCAGCTGAGGAGCCCGGACGGCGGGCTGCCGAGCAGGCTTGGCAGAGTGAGGTACAGGATCTGCGGGCTCGGGTGGCCCAGATGTCGGAGGCGTTGCGGCGCCAGGAGAAGAACATGGAGCGGGTGTTGCGCATGTTCGAGCTGAGAGCATCTCCCGGGGTATCACCAGTAGTACTCCAGCCGCGACATTGTCGATTTCGACCCTGGTCGCATCACTGATGGTGCAGGAGCAACGAGAGGTTGCCAGCTGGTTATTTTTTACTTCATCCAGTCCCATCCCCTGCAGATTTTGGGATTAAGTTGGGGCCTTGGGAGGCCGAGAACTGGATCGTTGCTTTGGAAAGGCTGTTCAAGGATTTGTTCATCCAGGAGAAGCTTCAGGGCGCTTGATCTTGCGCCTTTGGTTAGGGACGCCGAGAGTTGGTGGCGTCGGGTTCGTCCGGTTGGACCACCGAGAGCGAGTTTCCACGATGGTTGAGCAGTGGGCCCCTTGTCACCCAGGATGAGGTTTAGAGGTTGATTGTTGAGAGGGGACTGCACCTGGATATCTATCTCATTGTGTATCCTCGGCGAGTGCCGACCGTAGACGCAGCGATTGGGCATGTGCGATGGATTGACCGAGGATCACTGATCACGTCCAGGAGGGACGGAGACCGAGGGACCAGCTCCAGAGGGAGAGTCTTCCAGTATTGCCTGATTTCGGGATAGTGGAGTGGATCGAGGTTGCCATGGTGCCAGCCTCAGGATCATGTGTCTCAGAGGAGACAGAGACCTGGAGGTTCTCGGCGGTTGAGGCGCCAGGGTAGTGGATTAGAGACCGAGGTAGTGGTCGACTTGGTTATGGAACCTTGCAGCCGAGGTTGTGCCTGGTTAGTGTTCAGAACCCGGTAGGGGCTTTCTGAGCTTGCCTTGCGGTCAAGTGGATTGACTGAGGCCTGCGAGTGTTGTATTTGAAGAATCGAGTTCTCCAGCTGTGTGTGAACGGGTTAGCAGCCGGGCCGTCGTGGACATTTGGATTTATTTCCGAAGTGGCTTAGAGCTTCAAGATCACTGGAGGTTAGTGCAGCAACTCCTAAGAGGGGAGATGTTGGTTGCCTGATCGAGAGATGTACCTGCGGGACTTGATTGTTTTGGTTGCTAAGGAGCAACGGAGGAGTTTTGCCTTTTTGGAGACTTCGATTTTTGGAAGCCACCAGCCGCAGAGGTTTATGTTTATAGACTTGAGTCTGCGCGGGGAGTTTGGACCGTGATTATTCGTCTGATAGGAGGAGGTGTATTTGAATCCTCGCACTTTATCGGCTTTTCTTCGTTGGAGTCGAACAAGGATTGAGCTATCAGAAGCAACCGAAGAATTTCTTGCTTGTGAAGTTATGGAATTTACGGTTGGGTTTACCCAGTGAAGGTTCGGTGGTGCCGGTTTGCTGAGTTAGAGCGACCACCTGAGAACCGAGAGGATGAGTTTGGGTTGCCGATTGGTGGGCGCCAGGTTAGCGGATCGCTTGGTACTTGGTATGATTTCCTTTCCTTGTGGTTGAGATCAGAGTTTTGCACCCCTACATGGTTGAGTTGGCGGATTGTGGCTTTGTGTTGCGGCCACACCAGGGACAGCTTCAACATCTCTCTCTCCTTGTTTTCCTGTGTTCGCCGAAAAGTAGCAGGCAGAGCGAAAAATTTCGAAGGACTACTCCAGAGATGGAGGCGATGCTGGAACCTGTTCTTGTTTTGATCGGGGCGAAGGCATCGGTCCTTTGAAAATTTTGAACTTTTCGCTATTTTCGGCTGCTTTTCTTTTGAGAGAGAGTTGGAGTTGATGTTAGTCCTGATGTGGGTTCTTGTGGTAGGGTGTGTGTTTTGGTTTCGAGGACGAAACCTTTTGAAGGAAGGGAGAATGTAAAGTACCGGGGGCTTTGGATAGCGCGCCGACCACACAGATGGCTTGGAGCAGAGAATTGCCTTGGGCATGTTGTATCTGAGTTTTCAGTTGATGCCGGGTTGATTCGGATCAACGCGGAAGCTCCAGCTCGATTCGGGGTTTTCCGGGCTTTGTAGGCCGATTGAGGATGAGATTGGGAATTTCAGACTTCACCGTGGAGTGCCGGAAATTCGGGAAAACTTGGAAGGAGTGTACTTTCAGATTACAGCGAGGTTCGGGAAGTTCCGGACTGACGCGGAGGACCCGGAGTCAAAAGTGAGTTGGAACTGGCAATTTTGGAGCCGGTAATTGATTTGAGCACCCCGACTCAACGGATGAGCTTTTTGAAGAGAAAAAGCTGTGAGCGCGTGTATTTCGATTTACAGCGGAGTTCGGGAAGTTCCGGGCAGCGGCGGAGAGCCCGAAGGCAAAAAGTGAGTTGGAGTTGGATTATTGGAATTAGTTAATTAATTAATGGATTTAATTAATAAAGCTTTTGCTTTATAAAAGCTGCCTCCACCCTCCTCTGCAGCAGGAAGAAAGAAAAAGAAAGAAAGAAAGAAAGAAAGGAAAAGAAAAGAGAGGAGAAGGAAAAAGAAAAGAAAGAAAAAGGGATTGGAGCTTCTCGGATTTTTGGACTCGCCGTTGAAGGCCGAGTGGATGCTCGTGGGCGTGCGGCGTGCGACAACGAGGTAAGCAATTTCTCTTTTATGCAGTTTTTTTGGAGTTTTTGAGCTTTAGGGATTTTTATAAGTGGATTTTGATTGCTAAAATGGTTTTATTGAGCAATTTGGATTTTCCTTGGAATTTGCGGATTTTTCGGGGCCTTTTTCTGTTTTTGCCGTCGCCGTCGGCCGCGCGCACGAGGCGCAGCACGGCGCACGCGCGCGCCAGGGTGCCGTGTCAGGCAAGCACCCTGCGGCGAGGTGCCGCTGGGCGCGGCGCCGCGGGCAGCAAAGTGCTGCACGCGGCGCTGCCAGGCCGCCGCGCAGGCGCGCGCGGCAGGCCCTGCCTGGCCGGCGCAGGGGCGCGCGGCAGGGGCCGCGCGCAGGTGCGCGCGGCACTGCTGGGCCGCGCGCAGGTGCGCGCGGCATGGCCGCGCGCGGGCGCGCGCGGCAGGGCCGCGCGCAGGGCGCGCGGCACTGCTTGGCCGCGCGCGGGCCTGTGCGGGCCGCGCGGGCCGCCGCGCAGGCGCGCCGGGCCTGCGCGGGCGCGCGCTGCTGCGCGCAGCGCTGCGGGCTGCGCGCAGCGGCCGCGCGCGCGCGGCGGGCTGCGCCGCGGCGCGCGCAGCGCCGCTGGGCGCCGCGCGCAGCGCCGCTGGGGCACTGCGCGACGCGCTCCAGCGCCGCACAGCAGCCCCTGCGCCGCGCGGTTTGGCTTGGCGCCGCGCGGTGGGCCTCCCTCGTCGCGCGGCAGGGGTTGTCGACGCTCGGCGTGCTCCCGGACAGCGGGCTGCACCTCGGGTTGCGTGCCGGTGCTGTTTTTCGCCGTCGGGCGTCGTCTTCGCGTCGGCGCTGTTTTCGCAGAGTTTTTCGCGAGCGGTTTCGCGAGCTGTTTTTCGCAAGCAGTTTTCGAGCTGTTTTCGCCGACGGAGCAGGTTTTTCGCCGCCGCGTGCTGTTTTTTCGCCGTTGGGCGCTGTTTTTTCGCCGACGGAGCAGTTTTTCGCCGCCGCGTGCTGTTTTTCGCCGTCGGGCGCTGTTTGTCGCCGACGGAGCAGTTTTTCGCCGCCGCGTGCTGTTTTTCGCCGTCGGGCGCAGTTTTTTCGCCGACGGAGCAGTTTTTCGCAAGCTGTTTTCGCAAGCCGGTTTTGAGCAGTTTTTGCAAGCAGTTTGTGAGCCGATTTTTGAGCGGTTTTTCGCGAGCAGTTTCGCAGGGTTTCGCGAACTGTTCCGCTAGCAGATTTTGTGCTGTTTTCGCCGTCGGGCGCTGGTTTTCGCTGACGGAGGCTGTTTTTCGCCGTCGGATGCGCGTTTTTGACCGTTCTGATTGTTTTGCGATTTCTTCGCTTCTGGCAGCTTGCGGTGCGGTTTAGCTTCCGCGGAGCGCTGCGGTCGTGTGGTTGGTCGCCGCGTGCTCCGATTCGCGTGCGGATTCTGGCATCGGGCTTCGTGTTGCGGTGCGGACCCCTTGGAGGCCAGGTAAGCCCGCTGTGCCAATTGCAAGTGTCGACAAGCAATTGGTGGCTTGCTGAGGTGGGTTGGTTTTCTCTCCAAGTCTACGGGACTTCCTTCTAATTCTATTGTGATAGGATTGCATGCTAGTTTAAGTGTTTTCTTGGAACTAACTAGCACCCCCGTCATATGTGCATGCGTTGACCAGACCTATTGTGAACCTTAATTGAGCTAGGTTCTTTTATGCTTTAGACATCCCGCACTTCGCATATCCCTCTGGATTTAGAGTTCCTCGCCCGGGTAGTGGGCTGAGTGGTCAGAGCGTTGTGGGACGGGTGTTGCACTCGGGCCCGGGGGGCCGAGTGGGGTCTGGTGGCTGGGTTAGGCCAGTGTTAGCGTTTTGGGGAACCGTTTCAGATAAACGGTGGTCCCGGGGGTTTTCCTTTCCGCTGTTCTTCTCGTCACCACCAGGTTGGGATCGTGGTGCACGTGTGTTAGCAGGACCTTGAACCCAGAACCTTTTTGGATGAATACATGATTTTAGTCAGCCAATGTTTCTTCCAAGCCTCGCAAGGTTGTCTGAGTCTGTGCTCGTCTGTAGGGACGAAGGCATCAGCTCTTCGAGGCTTGGCATAAAACTTGATTTCAAAGGGTTTTCCTAAAGAGACTAAAAATCATTGAAAAGATAGATTTCTTTCAGACTGAATGGTTTTCTGAAATAAATGACATAGGTTTTTATAAACTTATCCACCCGAGCGGATTCGAATGATCTGGGTTCTAAGGGCTGCTTTCTCTCTTGGGGACGTAGATGTTAGTCCCCCGGGGTTTCGGACCCTCGTAGATCTGGCCGTGGAGCATCTCCGGCCGTGAGTTGTGTGTTGATTTCAGCGGAGTGTTGTTGTGGGAGCCGTCGGGAGAGACGGTGGTCTCAGCTGTGTAGTACTTTCGTTGAGTGGGTCAGTGTTGTGAGATTGAGTCGTGGAGGGTTCTCCGACTGAGTTGTGCTTTGAGCATCGTGATACCGATCTGTTTGATCGAGGACCCATAGCCTGCAGGAGCCACTTGTGAGACAGTGATATGTTGAGATACTTGAGTTCGGTGGGGTCGCACCCCTCGAACCACGCCCCGGGTGCGTTGATGATTCCGAGCTTGATGAGGCGGCGAGGATGATACCGAGCCTGACTGAGGCTGCGATGATGCGCCTAGTTTATATACTAGAGGTCGCTCGATACCCACTGGCCGAGCTACCATGGGGTCACTGTGTGAGATATCGAGTTAGTCCGTTTGGACACCCTGGTTGATACACCAGGGGGCGCAGGCTTGACTCGACTGGACCCTGTGGGGCAGTCGCTGTGATGAGATTGAGATACACTGAGAGAGTGATGGCAGCAGCATGTGTCATAGTAGGCGTTCTTGGGCTTAGTACTTGTGACATGTTGTCAGTAGTGAGTGACTGCATCCATCATCCATAGTCTCTCTTATTGAGAATAGTGATAGAGGCATGATAGCTGTAGATTCTTTTCCAGATATTTATATTATCAATCAGTCTTTTCTCTATCTTATGCCTCTGGTTAGACTTAGTGGGCAGAACGTGTTCTTGGAGACGGTTACCCACTGAGAAACTACGGTAGGAGGTATTCTCACACCCTCTGTCGGTGACAGGTTCGCTGAGGCTTCTTCCGTCATGCTGGGCTTGATTGGACGGGCCCGAGGACAGGGAGTCGCGTGATAGTTCCCTACCAGCATTGTTACTTTAGAGAGAGGGTAGATGTACCATCCGGATGTGGGAGATGGTTTATTTTTTCCTTTTTGTTTAGCTTATCTCCCATTTGGCTTAGGCGATGTTGTATAGGGCGACTTCTTTTGTATCATCTGATTTTGGGGGGATAGGCTATTCTGTGTTGTTGCAACCTTGCAGAGACAATTTTTTAGTACAGCTTTTTATCCGCTCTGAA
>CM055061.1:26106560-26179026 GCA_029204045.2 Tillandsia leiboldiana
CGGGCAGCACCGGGTTTTATACGGTCATTCGATTGGTTTATTCGGTGACAAATACTTTTTAGAATCCACTCGTGCCTGGGGGCCGAGTGTAGACTGGTAGTTGAGTTTGATCAGTGTTATTAGTTTGTTGAGAGCCGTCTGGTTGACGGTGTGTCTGTGTTGTTGCGAGTACTTTGACCGCTGCTGTGAGAGGTTGAGATCATGATTCTATCCGTTCTGAGAAGAGCGTGGATTTTGACCATAGCCTGCATGTCCTCTACTCGATAGCGAGCTAGTCTGTTGGGACGCCCTACGTAATTCTGCCGTCATCGGGAGGTGGTTGTAGGTGGATGCGGTTGACTGGGACAGATGTGGCAGTCAGCTCGATTGGGTCGATAGTGCACTTCATGTGCTAGTGGTTGCATACCACTGTTTGGTTCTCCCCTTTTAGCCTTTAGTTAGGGGCAGGGTAGCTGTGAGAGTCTTCAGCTTACTCATTTCAGTCTTATGACTTGGGTCAGTTTTTGTCTCTTGAGGACTTGGTGGGCAGACCGGGGTCTGGGCGGTGGTACAACATGAGAACTCCCGTTTTGGTGTAGTTCTCACACCTTTGGGGGTTCCCCCCTCTTTTTCTCTCCTCTCCTTTGTTTGCAGAGTCTTAGCGGGTGTTGCCGACTCTGTGGTTGTTGATCGTGGCGAGGGAGTCGCGAGCTAGATCCCTACCCGGCGTTGGAAAGTAGCGGTACCCTTCAGAGGAGATCATCAGTAGATTAGCTGTTTTTTTCCTCTTTGAGAGACTATTGTAGTGAGGATATTTTGTATTGAGAGACTGTACACTGTTTATAATATTGGAGTTACCTCCGGTTGGGTTTAGAGCTTGTACTCGAGGATATTGTATTATTATTATTTTGGGGAGGCAGACAGTGTTGTTTATTTCCAGTTGTACAGTGATTGATTTAGTTATAGCAGATTTTCATTTATCTCTGCTATCTGTTTAGTTATAGTACTTTTCTTGCAGGTAGGACGCTTCGCCTATGCAGGTTGGCATAGGTGGCGGATCTGTTTGGCGGGCAGGGTCGCAGTTCGACCCCGGGGCGTGACAAGGCACAAGGGGAGGAGGGGCTCGCACCTGGTGCGCAGCGCGCATGGTGCGCGCGCATGTGCGCGCGCGGCGTCCGCGCAGCGCGGCGTCCGCGCGCGCGGCGTCCGCGCGCGCGGCGTCCGCGCAGCGCGCTGGCGCGCAGTGCGCAGCGCGCAGGCGCGCGCCTGCGCAGCGAGCGCAGCACGCGCAACACGCGCGGCGGTGCGCGCAGTGAGCAGCGCGTGGGGCGTGCGGTGCGCAGCGCCGTGGCAGCTGCGGCAGTGGGGCCGCGCGAGCGAGCTAGGTATTGACGTGGTTGTTTTCCCCTTCTTTGCTCTCTTAGGACACCGTCGATTGCGCGGTTTTTGGCGACGTGCCTGGCGGAGCTCGGATCGACCGTGCGCGGCGTGCGGTCTTTACTTGAGCAGTTTGGACAGTGGTGTGTTGTGCTGGGGGTGTGTGGAATGTGCCGAGAAGTGGTAATTTGAGGTGTGGGTGTGTACAGATGCACCTTATGATGTGAGCATGTATCTAACTTGTAGTGGCTGGGAGCAACAAGAATTGTGTTGACGTTTAGGTTGTTTGGAGTTTATAGAGCTTATAATTTATTGATCGAAGCTGTTGGTGGTTTGTGGTTGGACTTGGGTGCTACTAAGTGTACTATGGGTTCCCCTTTTATGCTGTGAATTTATGTGGGTTGCAGAGGGGACATGGAGGGTGTTGTGTATGTTTTCCTTAGTTTGCAATAAGAGCAGGTTGTGTGAATGGTGGGTTATGTAATGATCAATTGGAGCTTGTATTTTAAGTGTAAAGTGCTGGAGCTTTTTGTGAACATGTCATGTGATCTGTGCTGGAGTTTAGTGCATGTTGGCTGAGGTTGTTGTTTGCGCGCCGAGATTTTGTAAGACTCATGGATTTTATTGGAGCTTTCCGAGGATTTTTCCGGGATTTGCGGCCGATTTTCGAGTTTTCGTCAGTTCGAGGTTCCGGCGCTTCACCGACTTCAGCGTTGCCTACGGAATGCGTTCCAGGTGGGTTGGAATTTCTCCAAAATGTATGGAATGCCCTTTAATGCTCCTGAATGCAATTTGATCATATTATTATGCTGATTTCACTATTTTACATCTGATAGTTGCCTGGAAATTTTTAGAAAATTATTTAGAACCCCTGATTATTTTTAGTATACTCCTGTTACCATATGACACTAGGCTACATGTTCCTGTGGGGCATTATCTTTGCACCCTGATCGTTTTAAAAATCGAGAAAGCCCGTTTTAAGGAAAAATATCATTTTCAAGGTAGTTTTAAATATGAGTTCGCCAGAGGTATGGCATTGATTTAGGGTGCAGTAGACCTCGTGCCTGGGGGCCAAGGGGTCTCTTTTTGAGTTTTGAGTTTGAATTATAGTGTCATTTTGATATTTGAGCTTCCTTATGAGATAGTGAGTTTACTCTAGATCAGGGATCGTATTCTGATTTAGTGGTGGAGGTGGTTCTCCCACTTAGCTTCGAGGATTTTGGGGTTCTGGCAGATCGAGTCGTGGAGGTTTCCCGACCTCAGCATGGTCGTGCATTATCAGATTGAGTCGTTGAGGGTTCTCCGACATAGCTGTGAGGGTGTTTGAGCTATTCATGTTTGAGTCGAGGTTCTTTTCCGACTGAGTTGTGTTTCCGAGCTTTGAGATACCGATCTGTTTGATCGTGGATTATAGCCTGCATGTGCCGCATATTGAGACAGTGAGACAGATGTGATACTTGAGTTCGGTGGGGTCGCTCCCCTCGAGCTACGCCCCGGGTGCGATGGATGATACCGAGCCTGACGAGGCTACGATGTGGATATGCGCCTAGTTCATATACTAGAGGTCGCTTGATACCCTGGCCGAGTTACCATGGGGTCACTTTGGATATGCGCCTAGTTCATATACTAGAGGTCGCTTGATACCCCTGGCCGAGTTACCATGGGGTCACTTTGCGTGAGATTGTGATAGTCAGTTTAGGACGCCCCACGTAAATCGCGTCCTCTTGTGGACGCGTGGTAGTGGGCAGGTGCGTTCCTAGACGACGGGCGCAGGCTGGACTGAGCCAGATTTGGCAGTCCTTGGGATTGGGTGATATGAGCGGGTGGTTTCATATTATGTTCATAGATGGTTTCTTTCCTTTGAGCATTGATACCGAGGCATCTTAGCAGTAGAGAGTGTATGCATATCGTGTTATTGGTAGAGTTTCATTTGGAGCCTTATGATTGTGACTTTCTAGCTGTAGTTCTTTATTTCAGCTTACCATTATTTATCCATTATCTATCTATCTGCATACCTATCTGTTTTGCCTCCAGTAGACTTAGTGGGCATACCGTGGATTTTGGGACGGTACCCACTGAGATCCGCCTTCTGCAGTAGATCTCACACCTGCTGCGGTGACAGGTTGAGGCAGCTGTTCCGTCTTGGTTCGCGCGGAGACAGCAGATCGAGGTGAGGACGCGGCCGATTAGTTCCTTACCAGTTTTGAGAGTCTGAGGTAGATGTACCCGGTGTATTTTTATGTTTCCACTTTTGTACTTTGAGGATTTGTGTACTAGTGGAGTTTTTACTTTTCCAAATGTTCAGTTTTATTCTATAGCTTTTGGTTTTAGTTTCAGCTCTGATACATGTTTTTAGCTATAGATCTGACTTGCTGGGTAGACGCTTCGTCTGTGCGGCAGTTTCCGTACAGATGGCGGATCTGTTGGCGAGCCCGGGTCGCAGTTTCGACCCTCGGGGCGTGACATTCGGGGCCTCCGCCGCAGTCCGAAACCTCCCGAACTCCGCTGTAAAAACATAATACACATGTCCCAAGTGATCAACTCTAAACAAACCCATCCAAAAAGCCGATGCTCGACCCGCAAGCTCTCAACCCGACGCCAACTCACTTTTCTACAAGAACACTTCCGCGTCGCTCCGGGACCACCGGAATCTCTCTGTAAATATAAACAGAACTTGCTGAAGGCATTTCCACTGTACCAGGCTGCCATGTGGAGTCGGCACGCTGCCCGAAGCTCCGGTACTCTACAAATTGAGCATTAGTTTTGATTGACTTTAACTGCATCCTTTTATATGTTTAGAAATTTATTATGCTTTGGATATCATAATAATTCATTTGATGCAATGATCATTTATGTGAATTAAATCATCTTTGTTTTGATCAAAGTCAATTTCTCTCTCGATGATCTCTTGGTATAGTTTTTATCTTATTTGACTGTTTAGTCGAGTATGAAATCGAGATCAATATTTGGCTGAATACTTTATATCTTAAATAATTGATAGCCAATTGAGGGGGAGTCAAAGAAAAAGGGTTATGCTCAAAAGATGTGGAAAGAGTTACATCCCAATGAGGAGTGTGAAACTACCACCACATGGAGGAAAGAGCTACCACCTCGGTCGTCCGAGTACTGTGTGCAGCTACCACATGTATACCAAGCAAGGTTCTTCAAGTTTGATTAAATAAAATGCATGTTGAAATACTTGACTCTGTCAAAATTTCAAGGTTGGTATAAGGTGAGAATTTTAATGAAAGATGCTCAAAGAGCCACTCTTCAATAAATTGACTAGATATATTATCTAACTTATCTGGAATTTTAGACATCTATTGATCTTTGTATTTCATTTTCTTTACCGAATTGATGATTTGATAAAGGCATTACACATAAGATCAAGTTAGATGTAATTGAAGTTGTTCAACTTTAAGGGATTTAATTTTTATAAATTTTCGTTTCATTTGTTGGATGTTATTGATAGATTTGGCATAATCTATTTCTTGTTGTATGAAATGATAATTTTCATTTAAAGTTGATACACAAAAGTGCTTACAATCTTTTTCTGGATTTTCTAGAATTTTTCTGAATTGTTCTGAAGAAAAAGTTGGAGCCGATCCGGATTGGACAGGCCGATCCGGATCCCGAACGCAGGTATTCTCTGCCGGTAGCCGATCCGGATCGTAATCACGAACTGATCCGGATCGCGGCTAGGGTTTTATATAGAACAAAAGGGTTTTGAATTCTTTTTACTCCAATCTTTTGTTCAAAAGTCTCCAGAGCTTCTCTCTTTAGAATTCATCCATCTTGGAAGCTTTCTAACTCAAGTTCTTCGATTCCAAGTAAGTTTTATTGATCAAAATCTCGGTATTTCACAGTTTTTCATATTTTTCCTCAAAAACGTGATGAATTTCCGTATCTTTCTCGTTTGTGGATGGTTTTTGATCAAATTTCTTTTGAAATAAGAACTCTGGGTAGATTAGTTTTGATTATATGCTAGGTATTCTAATGATAAACGGATTTTTGGTCTTCGATTTCAAAAATTTCGATTTTAGGGCATATAATGGGAATTTTCCAAAATCATGCGATTGATCTATTTTTAAAATTCCTTTTGCAAAACTAATTTGATTTTTAGTCTCTCTACACGATAATGATTGTTTGGGTACAATTTTTTAAATTTTTGAAAATTAACAATTTTTTCGTGTTCTTGAGTTGTTACTCACAGGATTTCCTTTTTCACAAGAATCTAGTAGCAATGGTGATTACCTGGATCATTCTTCTTCTGGCTACGATGGTCCATACTAGAGACACTGTCAAGCCCAAGAGGGCTAAGAAGGCGAAGAAAACAAAAGATGATTCCAATACGGAATCTGAGACGGAATCGATCGATTAGGATGAGTTGCAAGTTGAAGCAACAGCACCCACTGCTTCGAAAGGAAAAGCGCCTGCGGAAACATCAAAGGCTCCGCCTACTGCTGCTGAAAAGGGAAAAGCTCCAATGGAAGAAACTTCTGGGAAGACAAGAAGAAAAAGTCTTGCTCGACGGCTTGGACGAGCTCGGGGTATTGAAATCAATGAAACATGTCGAGATGAAACAAAGAATATCCCTCAAACTGAAAATGAATCTGAAGACGAAGAAGATTGGGACACATTTCTTACTGAAGTACAACAAGGTATTGATGAAGAAAATAAGGTTTACCTAAAGAACAAGAAGCTACTGAAGTCTTCCTCAATACTTAAGCAGCAAGCAAGGAAAAAGAATGTGCCAAGCAATGAACCTCTTGACAATTCACATTCTCTGCCAAGAAGATCTCCTCGGAATGAAGGTCAGACTGCTCCGTCAGTCGTCACACAACGTTCTTCAACTTCCAGAAGAATTGACCAAAAGGCAAACTTAGAATCTTCCATCAACCAAGAACAAGATAAAATGGCTCTAGAACTCAGAAAGATGTCCAAGGACATACATCAGATGAAACAAGAGTGTTCTACGATTTCGGGAATGCTTAAAGGAATTTTGAAAAAACTGGGCTGCACGAGCTCTGAAGACTCTGCCTCAGATGTTGACTTATGCTCAAACTTTTTAATCTTTTCTTGTGCAGGTTTTAAGTTTTAGTTTTTCGTTTTAATTCCCAACTTTTGGTTCTTGAACTTGTTAACTTTTCTCTCCTTTTTGGTAATTTTGGCTAACTTTGTGACAAAAATGGGGAGAGAGTATTAGAACAGAACAGTTTGAACAACAATCTATTGTCCAGTTGAACCATGAAGGTAAGTAAGGTAAGTAGAACTTCAACTTTTGGTTTTCATTTGTGATTACATGCATGCCTCGACTAACTATTTGCTAACTATTTGGGCACGTAATATAACTAACAAGTTGATGTTCACTAACAATTTCTGTGACATTTGGATTTTGATTGCATAGGAGATATGTTGGTCTTTAACTATGATCAAATTACATATCTGAATGTATAAATGTCATGGTAAGTAAATGAGTATAAACTTCATCTCTGTATGTGGTTTTTGAATGATATAAAATTCTTGAGGTATCTAACGATTTCTTTTGTCAATAATGATTTCTTTTGCAGAGAGTACAGATGTCTAAGTCTAGAGTCTGTTTTAGGAGTTAAACTCATGTATCTATTTTATTTTGGATCTCCATTGTAAATTTTTGTTGTATGGTGATAGCAACAAAAATATCTTTTTGAATTTTCTTGAGTGGATCTATGTTTTGTCACGAAACCACCAAAGGGGGAGATTGTTACGGAATTTGAGTTGGCGTATTTTGTGAATTCGGTTAAGTCTTGAAGATTGAAGATAAAGAAAGTTGGATCATTTAACTCAATCTTAAGAAAGAAGAATTCAAAAGGATCAGGTATGTTTAACTAATTATTTTTGGTGATCCGAATACTTCTTATAGTGTAGAATCACTTGGATGAATTTTTAATTGCATAAAAATCAAAAACTGGACTTGGGACATGTTCAGGATCCGGATCGGACTTTCCAATCCGGATCCCGAAGGGTGTTCGTTCATACACCAGTTCAATCCGAATCGTAGCCTTCCTTGATCCGGATCCCGAACACTGGTTTTACCATGTTTTATGAACGATCCGGATCAGGCTTTGCAATCCGGATCCCGAACGTTGGTGTTTGGTGAAACTGTATGAACGATCCGGATCAGGCACTTCGATCCGGATCCCGAACATTGGTTTTTCTGGAAACTGTTTGTCTCGTTACTGCAATCCGGATCGCCGAAGTCCGATCCGGATCGTCGTCATGTAAAATTCCAGAAAAGGATAGTTTTTTATTCTTATCCTCTTCCAATGGTTTCTAACCTATAAATAGACCCTTTAATTCATCTTTTAGGGTAACGACGAAAAGGCCATATAATCTTGCAAAATCAAAAGACGGCCATATAGATCCACATATAGAGAAGAAAGGAAATCATAGATTCTATCTTATGTTTCTTCATCTATATTGATTGATTTGAGTCTAGGTTTTCATACTCACATTTTGAGTAGAATCAAATCAATGAATACTTAGATGGTATTTTCGATCTATTTCTAATCTAAGTATTCGGCGGATCATCACCACCCAAAAAACAACGATTTATCCCAAATCGGCGCGTGGACTCGCGTGGCCTTGTGGATTCAAGGTGCAACCGCTCTCGTGGATTCGGAGCGAGGTACGTTCGTGGATTCGAAGCGTGCTACTGGGTGAAGACCGTGGATTCGGTCGGACGTCGTGGACTCGACGTTGGACGCCGTGGATTCGGCGTTGGACGCAGATCGTGGATTCGAGAAGCGTCGTGGAGCGAGCGGAGAAGATCAACTAGGAGCGTATGGAAAAGGTTGAGTCGTCTGTGAGTACGGTATATCACCTTGTACGTGTTTAATTCTAGTGGATTTCACCATGTTATCGGTCCCGTGGTTTTTTACTCCGGTTTGGAGTTTTCCACGTAAAAATCTCTGCGTTTTATTTATTTTTCCGCATTGGGTTTTATATCGCAAAGATTTTTGAGTGTTTATTGTTTACACCTATTCACCCCCCTCTAGGTGTTTTTTCCCCTATTTAGATCCAATTATACATAACCCAACAGATTTTAGGGAAATCGTTGTTTTTGGGTGGTGATGATCCGCCGAATACTTAGATTAGAAATAGATCGGAAATACCATCTAAGTATTCATTAATTTGATTCTACTCAAAATCTGAGTTTGGTAAACCTAGGATCAAATTAATAAAATAGATGAAGAAACATAGAATTAAATCTAGTATTTCCTTTCTTCTCTATTTGTGGATCTATCTATTTCAGTCATCTTTTTCCCTTTTTCGTGGTTACCCTAAAAGATGAATTAAAGGGTCTATTTATAGGTTAGAAACCATTGGAAGAGGATAAGAATCAAAAACTAACCTTTTCTGGAATTTTACAGGACGGCGATCCGGATCGGACTTCGGCGATCCGGATTGCAGTAGCGAGACTGACAGTTTCCAGAAAAACAAAGGTTCGGGATCCGGATCGAAGTGCCTGATCCGGATCGTTCATACAAATTCACCAAACACCAACGTTCGGGATCCGGATTGAAAAGCCTGATCCGGATCGTTCATAAATTATGGTAAAACCAGTGTTCGGGATCCGGATCAAAGGAGGCTACGATCCGGATTGAATTTGCGTATGAACAAACACCCTTCGGGATCCGGATTGGAATGTCTGATCCAGATCCTGAACATGTCCCATGTCCAGTTTTTGATTGCAATTAAAAATTCATCCAAGTGTTTCTACATTATAAGAAGTATTCGGATCACCAAAGATAATTAGTTAAACATACCTGATCCTATTGAATTCTTCTTTCTTGAGATTGAGTTACATGATCCAACCTTCTTTATCTTCAATCTTCAAGACTTAACCGAATTCACGAAATACGCCAACTCAAATTCCGTAACAATCTCCCCCTTTGGCGGTTTCGTGACAAAACACAAATCCACTCAAGAAAATTCAAAAAGATATTTTTGTTGATATCACCATACAACAAAAATTTACAATGAGATCCAAATAAAGATAGATATATGAGTTAAACTCCTAAAACAGACTCTAGACTTAGACATCTGTACTCTCTGCAAAAGAAATCATTCTTGACAAAAGAAATCGTTAGATACCTCAAGAATTTTATGTCATTCAAAAACCACACACAGAGATGAAGTTTATACTCATTTAACTTACCATGACATTTATACATTCAGATATGTAATTAGATCATAGTTAAAAAACCAACATATCTTCTATGCATTCAAAATCCAAATGTCACAAAATTGTTAGTCAACATCAACTTGTTAGTTATATTACATGCCCAAATAGTTAGCAAATAGTTAGTCGAGGCATGCATGCAATGACAAAAGAAAAACCAAAAGTTGAAGTTATACTTACCTTCATGGTTCACAACTGGACAATCGAAGTTTCATGTTCAACTGTTCTAATATTCTCTCCCCCTTTTTGTCACAAACTTTAGCCAAAATTACCAAAATGGAGAGAAAAGTTAACAAGTTCAAGAACCAAAAATGTGAGAACTAAAAGCAAAAAACTAAAACTTAAAACCTGCACAAAGGAAAGATTAAAAATCTGCACAAGAAAAAGAAAAGTTTGAGTACAAATCAAGCATCTGAGTCAGAGTCTTCAGAGCTCGTGCAGCCCATCTTAGAGAACATCTTTTTCACCAGCTTGTTCATTGAATTGACCTTCTTAGTTATGGTAATATGAGCTGCCGTGATGAGCTCAAGCTCATTGGAAATTCTCTTCTGTTCCTTCGAAATCTGTTCCTGCTCAAAAGATAATCGTTGTTGTTCTTTGTAGATGGATGAGACTGATGCTTCATCCGCTGGTGCGGGTGCTGGTTGTGATGGTGATGCGGAAGTGCCGGTACTGGGTTTCGTTCCGCATGGAGGGACTGGAGTGACATGGGGCAACTTATGAAGGGACTTGACAATGGTGGACTCATCGATCATGCCCAAGCAGTGATGATAAGTCGTTGAACTAATATCAACCTGAAATTTCTTTAAGATCCTCATTATAATCAATGGAAATGGGATTCTTTCAGTGGGATGAGGATGCTCAACATATCTCATCATTCTATTCCAAATAATGTATGGAATGTTGATATTTAATCCCATTGCCTCTGACGGATGTCCTAAGAGATACAAAAACAGCATTCGATCCCATCTCAAGACTTTCGTCTGCATATTTGGAAGGATATTGTAACATGTGATGAAGTTTAGGAACCGGTACTCAAGACGAAGTTCTTTGGATTTGACAGATTTCTCCGTTGATTGAGTTCCCTCCAAACAAATTTCCTTTATAACCATTTGCCACTTCGTGTTTGTCAAACTCTTTCCCTTCAAGCAATTAACTCCTGTCCTGCTGGCTTGCATTCCCAAAACGTCGCCAATCAATTGTGGAGTAATTTTAAACCTTGTGCCTTGGATATTCGTGTAAAACTCCATTGGACCGTTTTCATTTTCTCGAAGGTGCCGTGCATTTGTATAGAAGGTCCTCACGTGATGCAGACAGTATCCAAGCATTTCTGGGAATCGGCATACTTGAATAAGGTTTGCTTGTTCAATCAGAACACCAAACTCAGGGGAGTGGTCTCGTAGAGCCTCAATATTAACATGCCTCTCGCCAATGCATTCACGATTCTCAAATGCCCTTAGGCGATCCGCATTAACGAACACTTGTTCCTCACGGGGTGGAGAATCCGAACTATTGGTTCGTTAATCTCGAAACCTCGTGCTCGTCCAAACCGTCGAGCCAGTCTCTTTCTTTTCATAGAGATAGAGGATGCCATTGGCGCTTTACCTTTTGATGTGTCGAAAGTCTTTTGCTTAGGTTGGACAAGCATTGATTCATCATCCGACAATTTGTCCCAATCTACTTCTTGATTATCTGCTTCAGCCTCTGAATCGCTTAGGTTGGACAGGCATTAACTTTCGGTGACCGCACTTATTGGTGTGGTCCAGTAACATAAGGAATCTTCTTGCCGATAGGCGGAAATTTCCCGCCGACAGGAAGGCTGATTCCAACGCCTAAGTGTGGCGTCGATGTGACAGTCGGAGCAGATAGATAGGCTCCAGTGGCTGATAGCGCAGCAAGCTGAGGCTGCACAAACAACGTAAGTGTATACGGCGTTGCCGCCTGTAGGGTCGACAGTAAAAGGGAATGGCAGTGGCCGCCGAACTTTTGTCGTCGCAGCCAACACCTTCAGCATAAGGTGTTTTGCGCTTGTGTCAGCTAGGTTACTGGCGAAGTGTGGTTGGAAAGGTCCAGTGAGAGACCGACTCAAGGAACGCTGGTAATCACTATGTGCGAGAACCAGGTAAGTATGTCCTAAGGGTTAGGGCAAGAAAGATTTACAAGCCTAGAGTAGGCTTCAAGATGCGTGGATCTCTCGATAGAGCGAGAGTTTACTGGCGCCGTTCTGATGAATGGGTATAATGGCAGGAGTTGCCACCGTAGTGTTCGCATGTTAATCACCAGAGTTGGTGAAAAGTTATTGTGGTGCCTCGACCCAGTTGGGAGAGTGCACAAGAGCCGTAGGGGTACGTAAGCGAATCGCTTAACGCTGGATTTTCGCGAGTTAGCGTGGGGGCGTAGGATGCCCAACTGTTTGGGTGCTCATGGAGCACAGGTATCGTTTAGCTAGAGAGAGCTGATTAGGAGGCACATTAGCCTTTGCCCAGTGTTGCCAGAGTTGATAGAGAGTTTTGGGTCGTGGATTGACGACTGGTTAGTTGGTTTTGCTCAGTGAGCATAGTGGTCGCGTGGCGACGATTAGCGGGTTCGCTTGGGGACGATCCGTGCCTGGACCATGTTTGTGGACTGTGGGCCTGTAGCCCAGTGGGCAGGCGCAGTCAGCTGTGAGAGACAGCGGCCCGAGACCTGATGGCGGGCCATGATAGAGATTTGGTCGGGACGGTAGTCCGAGCGATGACCCGGGGACGTGGAATGCCACGTGTGAGCATTGAGGCTATTAGTACACTGCGATTAGTACACTGAGAGTGTGATATGACCAGGCCGTAGAGCTAGTGGTGGTTGAGGTACTGTAGCTCCTAGTGGGAGTGTTGGTGTAGTAATCCTAGGTGAGGATCTACCCGTATGATGATTGGGTCTGTGTGCTAGTGAGAGTTATTGTACAGTGTTGGACTAGTTTTGGGCTATGGGCCCCTATTGGACCGTGGTCTGTGAACCTATTAGTAGTCCGAGATGTCGGGTTAGCTGATAAACCGTGGACTTAGTGCGCTAGCAGCGTGTGAGATAGTTGAGGACTTGTGGATTGGCCTTTGCACTCCACATTAGGCAGCGGAGTGACCGGAAAATGCGGTAAATGTAATTAATTGCAGATGCAACCTCCTTGTGAAAGATAAGATGATCGCAGAATTAAAGTGAAGATTTCGTAAGATGAGACTTCGCCATTTGTGGTAATTGAGAGAGCAAGTGCTCAAATGTGTCTCTCACCTATTTGGTGAAAGTGGCCAGACACCAGGTCTGAGTCGTCCCTGAGTTGAGATAGGGATCCAGGAATAAGCTGCTCGTGTAATTGTGGGCGAGCAGGCAATGTGATGCCGGTCACGAGGTTCAGCAAGCCCAGTAGTGAGGGCAAGTTTTCCCCCTCTTGATCAAGTAGGAGTCGAGATGTGACTCAAGTTTCGAGGACGAAACTTATTTTAAGGGGGGTATAATGTAGTGAACCGGAATTTTGGTATATAAATAAATGTAAATAAAATGGTATGAAATGCTATTTTATTGAATTTATTGAGGTAAAGGATGACCTGGAAACGAATTGGGCCCAAATCGGGATTAGAATGTGAGATCTTGAATCTTACCTGAGAAAGTGGGCCCAGATTGTAAGTGGAAAATTCACAGTCTCGAAAAATTTAGAGAAAATTACGGGGGCTCCGTAAATGTCTTTTAAGGCCACAGTAAAAGTTTCGCGTTGATCGGACACCCGGATAGAGAGAACGGGCTCCGCCAGCGAATTCGAATATAGTGGGACTTTTGGCAACCCAGAGAGGGTCTAAACTGAAAAGTTTAAGTGCCAGGAGGTAAATTAAGTTAAACTGTGGCTGCCCGTCAAATTTGAGCGAAAACGGGCGAAACTGGGCTTGGGCCCAAGTTTCGGGCGCCCGAAAGTGGGAACCGGGCGCGCGGAAAGTACTGTAGCAAACCGGTTTTCGGGCTGCAGCGAACCGGGTTTTTTCCACTGTAGCGAATCGGTTACTGTAGCAGCCCGGTCCGGACTTTGATGCGCCTGAAAATTACTGTAGCGCGCCCGAAAGTTACTGTTGGCACGGATCCCGAGGCAGTGGCACGGATCCCGAGGCAGTTGGCACGGATCCCGAGGCGGCGGGAGCGAATCCCGAGGCAACGGGCACGAATCCCGAGGCAAGTTTTTGCGCACGGCCCGAGGCCGCGTGGTAGGTGGGGAGCGCCACGTGGCGCTTCGTCATTGGTCGCTCTGACCGAGGGAGCGGGGCGCGTCGGGAACACGCGCGCGGCACTGTAGCAGTGTCAGCGGGGGAGGCCACGTGTCGGCCTCCCATTCGTCGGTCGGCGCGACGTGACGCGCTGACGCGACGGGACGCTGCGGCCGGCGTCAGCGCGGGGAGGTGGTGCGGTCCACGTGTCGCCTCCTGGTTGGCCGCCGCTGTTCGTTGGTCGCGGTGCACGGGTCCAGGGCCACGTGTCGTCTCATCGTTGGCCGAGCGGTGCTGACGTGGCGCCCAGCTGGCGCAGCATGGACGCGTGGACCGCGGCGGGCCAGTTACTGTAGCCGCCCGAAAGTTTTCGGGCGCCCGAAAGGGTGCGCCCGAAAGTCCGAAAATGGCCTATAAAGGCCCGAAATGGCTCATTTTTCCTCCTTTTCTCCGTTTTGGCTTCACCCGAGCGTACCAGGAGGCGAACCGGGCGATTTCGCCCGGGGTTTTCGAGGGCGCACGAGCGCGCCGTGGACTCCGTGGAGCGCGCAGGATGTTCCAAAGAGCCTAGTGGACACGTTGGACGACGCGACAATGTTGAGGTAGGTCCCGTATGCCATTTTGCGGTATTTTTGTCGCAGTTTTTACATTTCCTTTTGGATTATGGATTTGACCCCCATGCCTATGTGCGTGTTAGGGACCAAGTTTTACTGTGCCGTTTTACTGCGCGAGTTCCTCGGGCATTTTGGGCACGCCTCGTTTTGCGTGCCGCTCGTGGAGATATGCACCGTTTTGCGTGCGGATTCGACAAAGATGCGCAGTTTTGGGCGTAGGCTCGGAAAATATGCACCATTTTGCGTGCAAAGTTGAAAAAGGAACGTGCACCGTTTTGCGTGCCAATGCGAGGTATGCTCCGTTTTGCATGCAAGTTGGACTAATGGGCACCATTTTGCGCGCAGACTCTAACGTTGCATCTTATTTTTCGTACACGGCTGGAAAAGCGTGCATCGTTTTGCGTGCAACCCTATCATAGAATGTGCACCGTTTTGCGTGCCAATACGGGGTACGTGCTCCATTTTAGGTGCGGGTTGGACCAATGCGCACCATTATACGTGTAGATTCTAATGTTGTGCATCATTTTTCGTGCAGGACTAAGAAAAATATGCACCGTTTTGCGTGCAACTCTACAGTCAGACATGCACCGTTTTGCGTGCAGATTTGAGTTACGTGCACCGTTTCGCGTGCAGATCGTGTTGCCGCGCATCGTTTTGCGTGCCGGCTGAAGTGGCGCGCACTATTTTTACGTATGGATTTTAATGACATGCATCGTTTTGCGTGCAGAATTGTAAGACGTGCACCGTTTTGCGTGCAAGCTCGAGGAGACGAGTGGAATCGCACGGAGACCAATTGCAAGTGTCTACAAGCAATTGTGGACATCACAAGGTGGGGAATTCTGCCGAAATTGGGTGACCTCTCCCCTTGCTCCTTTGCTTTTCGATTCGAAGCATGATAGTAGCCTGTTAGAGGCGTTAGGTAATTATGATTATGATTGCCTGTGTAGATGAATTCAGATGGAAAAGTGCAACTGTTGGTTGCCTGAGTTAGAGGAATAGATGTGCATGTGTAAATGAACACTGAGGAAAAGTGCAACTGTTGGTTGCCAAGCATATATGATGAATATGCATGCGTAGAGAAAATTATTATTTTATGAATGAGATGAAAATAATTGCATGCATGAAAATGATTAGCTATTCATGATTATGAGCATGTTAGGGTATAACCCTAGGAATCACGTGACATAAGGGAACAACAGTTGTTGGTAGTAAGACTAGGAGAAAACCTAGTATAGGGGTTTGACGAGTGACATCAACTTAGGAGTTATCCTAGGGAGGACGAGTGGCATGGTCTTAGGTGACAACCTAAGGACACTGGATAGAGTGATCCACATAGAGTCAGAGAACTCTAGGATGTATATGACATGGAACTTAGGTAAAGAGAACCTAAGGTGAACTAGTGGTCAGCACAGAGTCAAGGAACTCTAGGACAAGTATGACATGGAACTTAGGTAAAGGGAACCTAAGTTGAGCTAGAAGAGTTTAAACTCACAAACAGAAAAATGGAGTCAAGTTGACTCTAGGATTTAGTAAGGAATCAAGAGAATGGAGAAATGGATCAAGTGTGGAGACATGAAAGGGAAAACAGGAAATTAGAGTCAGTGTAACTCTAAGTTAATAGTGGAACAGAAAAATAGAGTTAAGTTAACTCTAGGATTCAATGAGGAATCAGGAAAGTGGGATAAGATCCCAAGATTAAAGAATTTAATAATTATAACCCTAGAAAGTCAAAGGGTGGTTGGGCAAATGAACGATAACTTTAACTTCAATTTGAGTTAAATAAATAAAGAGAAATGTTTAAGAGTCCAGGAGACTCTCTAGTTACCCGTGTGGCAAGACCTAGGGTAAAAGAGGAATTAGTGAAAAGAAATGGAGCTCAAGGTAGAGCAAAAGTGATTAATAAGCAAGACAGGCCAATTGCTTAAGACAGAGAGAACAGAAAGAGAAATGATATGAGTCCAAGTGACTCCAAGTTATCCTTATGGCGAGACCTAGGATAAGAGATAATTTGTTGTAAAAAGGCAAAGTTAAAAGTAAGCTAAAAGTGGCTAAAAAGCATAAAGAGAATGTAAATGGCGCCTTCGAATTTGAGACTCGTCAAGTGGAGCAGGACTCCCTGGGCAGTGACCCGTCGGACGAGATACTTTCGAAAGGCTTAAAGTAAAAGTAAAGAGCTAAATGCTCAAAGGAAAGAGAAAAAGATTTGACAGTGGCAAAAAGTGAGCTATAAGCTCGAATAAGAAAGAAAAGCAAATGTTCAAAGGCAAAGAGGCTAAGAACTAAAGTAAAAAGAGAAAGAAAAGAAAAAAAAAAAAAGAGAAAAGAAAAGAAAGAAAATATAAAGATTCTACGGTGAAACCAGCCCATGTTGGAGGTACGGGCAGTATCTCTCTCCCGGGTAGAGACCCGTTCGGGACGTTTCTTCCGTAGGACGGGGTAACACTTGCGGGTGTTATCGGCAACCTTAGAAATCTTATCTTATGGTAGCAGGACTACCGGGCAAGGGCCCGTTGGATAAGAATTTCCGAGGGTTAACTTGAACTAAAGCACCAGAATTTAAAGTAGAAAGAGAAATTTGAGTGGCCAAGATGGCCGGGTTAGTTGACCCTGTATACAGCGGCATAGTGGCCGAGTTGGTGCTTAGCAGCCTAGTATAACTAGACAGAGTAGTGCTGGGATGATGAGTATACACAGATAGTGTAGTGATACATATATATTGCATAGCCGCATTTTGATATGGGGATTTTGGTTTCCTAGCACTATTATTATTGCTTCCATTGGACCAAGTGGTGTAGGACACTTTATCTCGGTGGTTGAACCCACTGGGAACTATGTCGTAGTTCTCACACCCCTTGGGTGACTCCCCCCCCACAGGTTCAGGTATGGATGCAGCGATCGTGACGGTTCAGAGGCAGACGGCGAGGTATACGACAGGGGCAAGGGCCCAGCAGCATAGAGACCTAGAGGGTCTAGCAGAGGTATCCCATTTTTATATTTCTTGAGTGAACCTTGTATGGTGAGGAAATGATGTAAAGGAGTTGTAATAATTATTATTGGCAAGTTTAAAGATGTAAAGTGTAATAAAGTAATGCATGGTTCACTCTTGTATGCTTTCATTTCCGCTTTAACTGTTGTTATTGAATGAAAGTTTTAATTTGTAGTGATTTTTAGTACTCTGATATTGAGCTTCCGCATACACTTGTTGTGTTATTATGGATGTTACCGTTCCTTTCGGGTAGGAAAAGGTCTTACCCGATTGGCGGGTCTGTT
Organism: Tillandsia leiboldiana; assembly: GCA_029204045.2. NCBI lineage: Eukaryota > Viridiplantae > Streptophyta > Magnoliopsida > Poales > Bromeliaceae > Tillandsia > Tillandsia leiboldiana. Next base: position 26,124,245 of record CM055061.1, read on the forward strand.
GGCGTGCCCGAACCGTACAAATTGGCAGACTCGGGGCGTCATAGATTAGAGTGGTATCAGAGCCTAGGAATAGTCCTAGGTGGTTAGCAACCTTAGGGAGACCCTAGGGATTAGCACGAGAGAGTGTGTTAATTATTGGGCGAAAGTATTTGATTGGTTATTGTTGTTCCCAAAAAGGATATTGGGACTGATCGAGGGCGACGAGCTTTCGTTCTTCGGATATTACGTTGGCGGCGGACAACGTAATGTTGGAGATGAAAAGGAGTACCCTCCTATACTTTCGCATGATTGAGTCGACGAGCCTTTTTGTCGGTATATAGACTGCGCGTTGCACAAATGGCTAAATTTGGGCTAGTTGTTTCGTTGTGGTGTGCATATTGGCGATGGCACCACATAGGGAAACACACCTGTTTCGACTCGAGTCACGAGAGGGCTCGGGGTCAAACGAGGTACACGAGCTGCGATAGCCGGTGACCGCACTTATTGCTGTGGTCCAGTAACATAAGGAATCTTCTTGCCGATAGGCGGAAATTTCCCGCTGACAGGAAGGCTGATTCCAACGCCTAAGTGTGGCGTCGATGTGACAGTCGGAGCAGATAGATAGGCTCCAGTGGCTGATAGCGCAGCAAGCTGAGGCTGCACAAACAACGTATGTGTATACGGCGTCGCCGCCTGTAGGGTCGACAGTAAAAGGGAATGGCAGTGGCCGCCGAACTTTTGTCGGCGCAGCCAACACCTTCAGCATAAGGTGTTTTGCGCTTGTGTCAGCTAGGTTACTGGCGAAGTGTGGTTGGAAAGGTCCAGTGAGAGACCGACTCATGGAACGCTGGTAATCACTATGTGCGAGAACCAAGTAAGTATGTCCTAAGGGTTAGGGCAAGAAAGATTTACATGCCTAGAGTAGGCTTCAAGATGCGTGGATCTCTCGATAGAGCGAGAGTTTACTGGCGCCGTTCTGATGAATGGGTATAATGGCAGGAGTTGCCACCGTAGTGTTCGCGTGTTAACCACCAGAGTTGGTGAAAAGTTATTATGGTGCCTCGACCCAGTTGGGAGAGTGCACAAGAGTCGTAGGGGTACGTAAGCGAATCGCTTAACGCTGGATTTTCGCGAGTTAGCGTGGGGGCGTAGGATGCCCAACTGTTTGGGTGCTCATGGAGCACAGGTATCGTTTAGCCAGAGAGAGCTGATTAGGAGGCACATTAGCCTTTGCCCAGTGTGGCCAGAGTTGATAGAGATTTTTGGGTCGTGGATTGACGACTGGTTAGTTGGTTTTGCTCAGTGAGCATAGTGGTCGCGTGGCGACGATTAGCGGGTTCGCTTGGGGACGATCCGTGCCTGGACCATGTTTGTGGACTGTGGGCCTGTAGCCCAGTGGGCAGGCGCAGTCAGCTGTGAGAGACAGCGGCCCGAGACCTGATGGCGGGGCATGATAGAGATTTGGTCGGGACGGTAGTCCGAGCGATGACCCGGGGACGTGGAATGCCACGTGTGAGCATTGAGGCTATTAGTACACTGAGATTAGTACACTGAGAGTGTGATATGACCAGGCCGTAGAGCTAGTGGTGGTTGAGGTACTGTAGCTCCTAGTGGGAGTGTTGGTGTAGTAATCCTAGGTGAGGATCTACCCGTATGATGATTGGGTTTGTGTGCTAGTGAGAGTTATTGTACAGTGTTGGATTAGTTTTGGGCTATGGGCCCCTATTGGACCGTGGGCTGTGAACCTATTAGTAGTCCGAGATGTCGGGTTAGCTGATAACCCGTGGACTTAGTGCGCTAGCAGCGTGTGAGATAGTTGAGGACTTGTGGATTGGCCTTTGCACTCCACATTAGGCAGCGGAGTGACCGAAAAATGCGGTAAATGTAATTAGTTGCAGATGCAACCTCCTTGTGAAAGATAAGATGATCGCGGAATTAAAGTGAAGATTTCGCAAGATGAGACTTCGCCATTTGTGGCAATTGAGAGAGCAAGTGCTCAAATGTGTCTCTCACCTATTTGGTGAAAGTGGCCAGACACCAGGTCTGAGTCGTCCCTGAGTTGAGATAGGGATCCAGGAATAAGCTGCTCGTGTAATTGTGGGCGAGCAGGCAATGTGATGCCGGTCACGAGGTTCAGTAAGCCCAGTAGTGAGGGCAAGTTTTCCCCCTCTTGATCAAGTAGGATTCGAGATGTGACTCAAGTTTCGAGGACGAAACTTATTTTAAGGGGGGTAGAATGTGGTGAACCGGAATTTTGGTATATAAATAAATGTAAATAAAATGGTATGAAATGCTATTTTATTGAATTTATTGAGGTAAAGGATGACCTGGAAACGAATTGGGCCCAAATCGGGATTAGAATGTGAGATCTTGAATCTTACATGAGAAAGTGGGCCCAGATTGTAAGTGGAAAATTCACAGTCTCGGAAAATTCTGAGAAAATTACGGGAGCTCCGTAAATGTCTTTTAAGGCCACAGTAAAAGTTTCGCGTTGATCGGACACCCGGATAGAGAGAACGGGCTCCGCCAGCGAATTCGAATATAGTGGGACTTTTGGCAACCCAGAGAGGGTCTAAACTGAAAAGTTTAAGTGCCAGGAGGTAAATTAAGTTAAACTGTGGCCGCCCGTCAAATTTGAGCGAAAACGGGCGAGAAACGGGCAAGAACGGACGAAAACGGGCGAAACTGGGCTTGGGCCCAAGTTTCGGGCGCCCGAAAGTGGGAACTGGGCGCCCGGAAAGTACTGTAGCAAACCGGTGACTCCCCCCCCATAGGTTCTCACACCCCTTGGGTGACTCCCCCCCCACAGGTTCAGGTATGGATGCAGCGATCGTGACGGTTCAGAGGCAGACGGCGAGGTATACGACAGGGGCAAGGGCCCAGCAGCATAGAGACCTAGAGGGTCTAACAGAGGTATCCCATTTTTATATTTCTTGATTGAACCTTGTATGGTGAGGAAATGATGTAAAGGAGTTGTAATAATTATTATTGGCAAGTTTAAAGATGTAAAGTGTAATAAAGTAATGCATGGTTCACTCTTGTATGCTTTCATTTCCGCTTTAACTGTTATTATTGAATGAAAGTTTTAATTTGTAGTGATTTTTAGTACTCTGATATTGAGCTTCCGCATACACTTGTTGTGTTATTATGGATGTTACCGTTCCTTTCGGGTAGGAAAAGGTCTTACCCGATTGGCGGGTCTGTTGGCGTGCCCGAACCGTACAAATTGGCGGACTCGGGGCGTCACAATCACTGTAACAAGTATCACTGTATAGCAAGACTGGATCACGACTCTGATCAAAGTGGGAAAACCCATCCACTAAAGGGAAACCCGATCCCCAAACTGAAACAACAGTAAACAATAAAGGGGAAACTCCATCCACTAGAGGAAATCTGATACCCAATCTGATGCACAAGTACATATTCGGTCAACCGCCCAATATCCGCGGTCGCCGCAAAACCCCACAAGTCCACAATCAAGACCAACCTGTCCCAGACTCGAAGTCTCAACTACACTATCCCAAACCCCTGCTCGAACCCGAGCAACATGAACCACATGACTAACCAATAAGGAGAAAAGAAGCAAAACATGGTTTCTCCTAAGTCAAGTTCCAATATGATAGTGTAGCAGTAAAAGATGGCCTATCTAGATGTCCATACAAGCATGCAAATGTCCTCAAGTAAGAATAAAGATAAGATAACGAATAGTAGCATCAACTAGAAATAACCACATACTCGAAAATCAAGGATGAACTACCCCTGTCCATAATCCATAAAAACTCCTCAGAGTAATTCCCGCACATAGATAAATCATCCTACTCCATCGAGTAAATCCAATCCCATGAAAGTCTATGTGATAACCTGGCATGAACTATCATGAATCGATCTCGCATAAAGATGCCAATAATAATCAAGCATGATCTCCATCTCATCAAGTATATAATAAATACAATCATCTACCATATGCTAGATCTCAATTCCTTTAAGCATGTACAATAATCAAGTAAGCATCAATCAAATAATTAAGGCCATTTTCCATGCTTACATCTCAAATCTATTAATTGTACATTTAATCATGCATGCTTTCTGTCACGCCCTGGGGTCGAAACTGCGACCCGGGCCCGCCAACAGATCCGCCACCTATGCCAAATCCGCATAGGCGAAGCGTCCAACCTGCAAGAAAAGTACTGTAGCTAGACAGATATCAGAGCTATAAAAAAAAATATGCTGTATAACCAAGATCAATCACTGTACAACTGGAAATAAAACAACACTGTCCGCCTCCCAAAATAATAATAAAACAATATCCTCAAATACAAGCTCTGAACCCAACCGGGAGGTAACTCCAATAAATACAACAGTGTACAGTCTCTCAATACATAAAATATCCTCACTACAACAGTCTCTCAAAAGAGGAAAACAAAACAACTAAACTACTGAAGATCTCCTCTGTAGGGGATACCGCTACTCTCCAACGACGGGTAGGGATCTAGCTCGCGACTCCCTCGCCTCGATCGACAACCGCAGAATCAGCATCACCCGCTAAGACTCTGCAAAACAAAGGAGAGGAAGGAAAAAAGGGGGGGAAGACCCCCAAAGGGTGTGAGAACTACACCAAAAAGGGAGTTCTCAGTGGGTACCACCGCCAGACCTGACGGTCTGCCCACTAAGTCCTTAAGAGACATAAACTACCCCAAGTCATAAGACTGAAATGAGTAAGCTGGAGACTCTCAACAGCTACCATGCCCCTATCTAAAGGCTAAAAGGGGAGAACCAAACAGTGGTATGCAACCACTAGCACATGAAGTGCACAGTCGACCCAATCGAGCTGACTGCCACATCTGGTCCAGTCAAACCTGCGCCCACCTACAACCACCTCCCGCTGATGGGCAGGAATTACGTAGGGCGTCCAAACGGACTAATTCGCTATCGAGTAGTGGCTCATGCAGGCTATAGTCAAAATCCACGCTCTCTCTCAGAACGGATAAACTCAAGATCACCAAGCCTCTCGCACAACGGTCAACAACTCACAATGACCTTGGGACAACCGTCGATCCCCAGACGGTTCCCAACAACACTAGCACTGGTCTAACACGGCTACTAGACTCCACTCGGTCCTCCTGGCACGAGTGCAACAATAAAAGTATTTGACCGAAATAAACCCAATCAAATGAACCGGTATACAACCCGGTACTGCCTGCTCTTTCATCACTCACAACTCACCAACTCTGTCATCACTCACAACTCACCAACTCTGTCATCACTCACAACTCACCAACTGACCGGCCCGTCACGTTCAAAAGCCTACTCCGGAGTGGCACTCGAGGGGAGCGACCCACACGAGTAAAATATCTCTGTAATCAATGTCTCACAAGTATCTCTATATAGCAGGACTGGATCACGACTCTGATCAAAGTGGGAAAACTCATCCACTAAAGGAAAGGCCCGATCTCAATCGGATGCAACTAAACGATAAGTGGGAAACTCCATCCACAAGAGAAAACTGATACCCAAATCTGGTGCATAGATAAGCATCCGGTCAACCGCCCAATATCTGCGGTTGCCGCAAAGCCCCACAACTAATCCATCCTGTCCCAAACACGAAGTCCCGACTACACTACCCAGACCCCTGCTCGAACCCGAGCAACACTGACCACCTGACTAACAAGAAGGAGAAAGGAAAAGCATGGTTTCTCCTAAGTCAAGTTCCAATAAGTAGTGCAGCAGTAAAAGATGGCCTAACTAAGTCCAATCAAGCATGCTTTTGTCCTTGGAAACAATAAAAGAGAGTAAAACATATGGTAGCAAAGCATACTACAATATTCCCACTATGATATACCAATCTCGCATAAATAGGCCACTGAATAAACATGTAGGATCTCTATATCATCTAGTGTGGGATAAATATAATCTGTCTATCGCATGCTAAGTCTCTAGTTCAACAAGCATGTACAATTACCAGGTAAACATCAATCCACATGATCTAGGCCGTTTCCATGCTTACCTCTTGCTCATATCGGTTGCACATTAAATTAGTCATGCTATCAATCATAGAGGGTGACATTCCCATAGGTAAGCTCATCTTAACCATACATGAACATCCACTATTACACCTCCCATAAGGCATAACATGCATATAAACTCTGTTATTCCCTCTAACAGTTGCAAGTACTAAGTTTACCCACCTGAAGCGCTTAAACCAAGGCAAACCTGAAGTCGGTGAAGTGGGTAGACGCTCACAGTCCAAAATCTGCCAAAATTACACCCTCGGTACATGTCGCGCAAACCTTGGCTCCAAACAACTGAAAACACCCCTGAGTACAACAATTAAGGTCCAACATTACACTTTTATTCCAAAAATAATCCACATATACAACATCAGAAAACAGTCCCGAAGACGTGCAGTTTTCACCTGCAGAATGTGCCCAAAAAAATCCAATAAAAATATGACAGCAATCCTCGCGTCGATACCTTCGAAACGAGTACCTGCACGTCCAATTCCGAGCCCCGTAGGCCGAGTTACAAATTCCACAGTACAGGTGCGCAAAACCACACAGCAACATAACTGTAATTCCATTTACAGACAAGGGGAAGAACATATACCTTCGGGCAAAACTCAGAAAAATCCAATAAAAATACTATGATATTCCTTGCATTGACTAGATGAAAAAAGTATACAATCACGTCACCATACGATGCCCGGTTGCGGAGATAACGCCGAAAGACCACGCCGCTGTCCAAATCTCCATCACAGAAATGGGGTCATAGTAAGCTCGAACTAACACCTCAAAAAGCGCGAAATGAGGGAAATCTGAAAATACCTAGATCGTAGATCTGTCCGTCGCGGATCCAGCGGTGAAGAAATCGCTCGAAAAGGTGGTCGGAGTAGGCCGGGGGAGCTCGCGCACCGAAACGCGACGAAGGGGAACCCGAAAGGACGAGCGTCGCGCCGCACCGAAAAAAAGGAAACCTCGATAAGCGTGCCGTCAAAAATCTCAAAACTTTGCAGATGGATGCAGCACAGCTCGGGGATCAACTTTACTGAAGGTGCCATGGCGAGAAGAGGCTCGGAAATGCCGGAAAAAGGGGGAAGAAAGAAGCTCGGGTCGCTTTTATAGGCTGCAGAAACAAATCAAAAAATACCGAATATGTCCCAATTTCCGGGCGCAGGGAACTTTCGGGCGCGCACTGTAGCATCCCGAAACTTCCCTGGGCGCGCACTGTAGCAGCCCGAAACTCCCCTGGGCCTCCACGTCGCCCGCCAAACAGGCGACAGCGATCCAGACCAACCACCGCACGACACGTGGCTCGCTGCACAGCCGACACGTGGCACGCACCCAGTCAACGCGTCGCTGCCACGCCCACGTGCGCGCTGTCAGCGCCGCCTGCGCTCCCCTGCCAGGCACGCGCCCCGAGGCCACCCACACACACTCCGTGAACCGGGTCCACTGCACCGACAAATCATAAACCGCCACGTGTCCACCCCGGTCCACCGTACACCACAAGCCTGCTCCGTGCTCCCAGACCACAACACCGACTAGTTGTTTCCTTCCACGTGTCCCATCCTCCGGTGCACGCCAGCCCCGTGGACCGCGCACCTGCCCGCGCTCCTGTGCGCCTGCCCGCGGCCAGGCGCCGCCTGCCCGAGCCTGCGCCGCCGTCCTCCGCTGCTGCCCGCCGCCGCCGGCCGTCGCCGGAAACATTGTTCCGGCCATGAACAGTAATTTTACTGTAGCAACCTCCGAAAAATGCATGTAAATAGCCCATTTTGACCGTTTTCGTGCGCTGAGCCCAAATCCGGTGTCCGATTTGCCAAATTCCAACTCTAAAAATTGCCGAAGGCATCCAGAAAGGTGTTCCTTGGTCCAAACTTCGCGCTGAGTCCATTTTTAATATCCATTGCGCGCGAAACCACTTCTAAACTTCCGACGGGGTCATCAGACTACTCTCGTGATCCATTTAACACACAAAGTCCATCCCTAATGTCCAATTGGTGCACAAATCCCACTCCCACCAACACGCCACATAGGCCTCCAGAAGCTGTAGATGCAACAGTAGTCTAATGGTGAAATTTCGGGTCTTCACATCCTCCTCCACTAAAAGAAAGTTTCGTCCTCGAAACTAGCTCAAATCCACCAAGAGTCACAAATACCACAGGTAGGTATCCTTCAATAACGCCTCCAGCTCCCGAAACACCACTCACTCCCCGTGATTACTCCCCAACAACAACAACAACAAGTACGGCATGGCCCGATATGCAATTCTCTCATCTCTCGAGCCAGAAATCGCAACGGGCGTCCCTTGTACTCCAACAATCACAGATCTCGAAGGGGCAAGTCAATCACGAGCGAGGGATCCAAAAAAAAACACATCACTCCTAAGCTGAGACGTGAAACAATACAGGGGCTCCATCAAAAGCTGGGGGAAACAGAATAACCATCCGTGCAACACGCACCAAACCACATCCTGGTGTCAATCTCAACAAGGCGACCCGGAGCACACGCACAGATTCATCCTATGAAGAAAAGAATCCAATAAGCTGGGGTCTTCACTCGGTTACTTCCCGATCCAAAATCACCCGAGTGGCCTACTCAACCACGGGCTACCCTCAAAAGAGATCCTCAAGAGACACAATCTTATGCCACAGTTGGTCACTCAACATGCCAACATAACCCCAACAGACCCACGGGTCGAAGTCGATCTCTCAACTAATAAAGGACACCCTGACGGGGACCAAACCATCAGTGAACGGGACTGAAAACTGGCTAAAAAGGCGATCATAATGCTGATGCCCAAACTCGCGGTCAAAAATCCGAACCAGCAACGACAATCCGCGTAAATCCCACCCAAGATGCTGAAAGATGTAGGCTCCACTGGTGCCGCATGGTAGAAACCGTATACTGAAGCTGAAATCTTAATCTATCATATAGCATAGAACAGAAATGCTGAGTAATCAGGACTGATAGCCAAGCAGGCATGGCCTACGCCCAGGTATATCAATCAAGGCTGGAAGTAATAGACGTACTGAAAGGCTCAACAGTGGGATCCAAGCTGCCTGCAAAACAGCGGTTCATCCTGCCACATTACTCATAGGGTTGGCCTAATGAAGTGTGGACCGAAGATCGACCCACGGTAACTCTACAGCCACAATGGGAGGTGTGACGCCCCACTTCCCAGGGGGTCACCCATCCTAGAACTACTCTAGCTCTAACACGCTTAACTCTCATGTTCCTCTTGGATCTTGCTACCATCCAAAATGCTATAGCCGGGTTAGAGATTTAGTCCTATTATATCATTTATATAGAGGACTAATCCAAATTCCGGGGGTGTCACATTCTTCCCCCCTTTAAGCCCTGACGTCCACGTCAGGCTCAAGCACACTCACAAGCACCAGGCGATGTGAGACTCGTCTCGCTAGCCTTAGCCGACCTTGTGAGGAGCTGCACTCCACTCACAACGGTCATTAGCCGGGGAGCCTCGCTCTACCCGCTATATGACCCTGGCTCAGCCGAGACTCATCTCACATTTCCGGCTGGTGAATGTCTCTGATACCAATTGTGACGCCCCACTTCCCAGGGGGTCTCCCATCCTAGAACTACTCTAGCTCTAGCACGCTTAACTCTCATGTTCCTCTTGGATCTTGCTACCATCCAAAATGCTATAGCCGGGTTAGAGATTTAGTCCTATTATATCATTTATATAGAGGACTAATCCAAATTCCGGGGGTGTCACAGGAGGTATCCCTAAAACAGCCCAATCCAAATCCCAACACTGGAAACACTAGCATTGGCGCTGGCATCAGTCTCAGTATCCATTGGCCATGCTCTCCCGGCACTGCCATGTTTAAGAAGCTCCTCACCTCAAGAGTAAATGTTGGTCTCAGCCAAACTTGAATAACATCCATTTGGTTGGATTCCACCGCCACTCCAATGGCCAGAATAAGGTGACTCAAGAAGGCATGCACTTGGAGCTAAAACTTGTACCTCAATAACTTGGCATACAGCTTCACCCACACAGGAGTGGTAGCACCTCCACAAGTGCTCCTCGTGCTCTAAATCGCTCTGGGAGTAAATCAAAATATCCTCGGAAAACCCCACTCCCAATCCGCCCAAGTACAACTGTGACATATAATTCCTCAGACCTTAAAGTCAACAGGGCATTCGTCATTCCATTGGGCCTCGCTATAAACCCATAATGCCCCTACCGTATCCTGAACGCCATCTAGGTGAAGTCCTCGGCTGTCTAATTCCATGTAGGTACTCGCATCATACACTAACAGCCGGAGTATAACTCCATCAAAAGGTCCTAGATACCACCCGGACCTGTCTACACTCGAACCATAAAAGGACCCTCACAGTCGTGTATCAACGCTGTGGCATCACCACCGTTTACCAACGGCGTGGCATCACCGTCGTATACCAACGGCGTGGCACCAGGTCAAACAGACCCCTTGATCCCTCCGATCCTGCAACTGCGCCATCAGCTCTCCTAGCTCTACAGGCGATATCCAATGAGGTGCTGTCGAGGGTGGCGTGGTTCCCCGAACCACGTCCAAAGCAATCTCTATCTCCCTAACCGGCGGCATTATCAACAGCTCAGGTGAAATCATACCCGGGATCTCATGAGCAACAAGGATATCCCTGAGTCCCGGTGCCGCCGTAAGCATCTCTCACATTGTCGCTAAAACCTGTGTGCTCTAACAATCTCAACAAGCAAGCCGTCTCTTGTCCACCTTACCGAAGATCAACGTCCTCTCTAGCCGCAGTCAAACATTCCGTGGCATTGTGCAAATCAATCTCAAGCACAGGGTCGAAACACCGAATTGCTACAATTTCCAATAATTCTGCCGGTAACTCGCGGTCTCGGCCGCACTGGACATGATCCAAAAACCTCCTCCACATGCACAACAACAAAGGGAACCTGTACCTCTAGTGCACGTGGTAACAAATCTGCCTTTAGTCCAGGCAAGAATGAAACATGCTCTAACTCCGACTGCTGTGGTGAAATCCCACCTGCGACACTCGATCCACTACCGTGGCGCCCTCCAACCGGGCGACACAGATTCATCCGCTCAAAGCAAGTGGTTGTCGCTCAATCTGCCTGAAAATCAGGACTATCCACAAGGAAGCACGACCTCTGTCTCTGATCACATTGAGGCGACGAATACGGTCCTCCGCAAATAACAAATCCACGCTACCGCTGCGCCACTCCCAAATCGATACTAATGCTGCCATGGGGGTCCACCCGATCTCCGGCATCTCGGGAACTCGTTATCCTGGAAAAAGAAATCAGAAATGCCTCTGCCGGCCGATCTGTCCTCCATCACCCGGCGCCAAGCGCCAATATCCCGAACTCGCCTCTAGCGGCAGATCCCTATCCAAAGGAACTGCAGCGCCAAGCTCCATATACAATGCCTACACTATCGAGGCGTCAATAATCCGTAACTGAGGGACTAACTAAACTGAAAGGTATTAGGGCTCAATCTGTCACGCCCCGAGTCCGCCAATTTGTACGGTTCGGGCACGCCAACAGACCCGCCTATCGGGTATGACCTTTCACTACCCGAAAGGAACGGTAACATCCATAATCATACAACAAGTATATGCGGAAGCTCAATATCAGAGTACTGAAAATCACTATAAATTTGAACTTTCGTTTTATAAACAAACAGTTTAAACGATAATGAAAACATACAAGAGTGAACCATAACTTAAATTTATTACACTTTACATTTCTGAACTTGCAAATAAAATTATTACAATTCCTTTACATAAATTCCTCACCAGACAAGTTTCACTCAAGAAATATATAAAAGGGATACCTCTGCTAGACCCTCTAGGTCTCTATGCTGCTGGGCCCTTGCCCCTGACGTATGCCTCGCCGTCTGCATCTGAACCGTCTCGTCCGCTGTATCCCGACCCGAACCTGTGGGGGGGGTCACCCAAGGGGTGTGAGAACTCCGACAGAGTTCCCAGTGGGTTCAACCACCGAGAAAAAGTGTCCTACACCACTTGGTCCAATGGAAGCAATAATAATAGTGCTAGGAAACTAAAATCCTCAATATCAAAATGCGGCTATGCTATATAATATATCACTACACTATCTGTGTATACACATCGACCCAGCACTACTCTGTCTAGCCACACTAGGCTGCTAAGCACCAACTCGGCCACTATGCCGCTATATACAGGGTTCAACTAACCCGGCCACCTTGGCCACTCTATCTTTCTCTTTTTTTCTTTACATTCTGGTACTTTAGTTCAAGTTAACCCTCGGAAATTCTTATCCAACGGGCCCCAGCCCGGTAATCCTGCTACCATAAGATAAGATTTCTAAGGTTGCCGATAACACCCGCAAGTGTTACCCCGTCCTACGGAAGAAACGTCCCGAACGGGTCTCTACCCGGGAGAGGGGCACTGCCAACTGCTCCAACTTGGGCCGCATTTCACTCCGTAGGTCCGCCCGTTTTATCTTTATCTTTTCTTTTGCCTTTAGCTCTTTGCTTTGCCTTTACTTGGGAAGCTGAGTCTTGCTCACACACTTCCCCCGGGAGTGACATATGCTCAACCCTCCCATTGGCAACTTAGCTTTAATTCTTTAATTCACTTGGGAGTGACATATGCTCAACCCTCCCAAGGGCCATTTAGGCTTTTCTTTTACAGGGTCCGAGGGTTCCAAAAGACGAATGCCTACAACCCCAATCAAACAAGAACAGGTTGTAGCATCGCCTCCCGTAGTGCTCGGCCCAATACATTTTATCTTATCCTTTTTACCTTTCGTTAATCATTCTCTTTCTTTAACCATTCTCTTTACACTTTATGTTCAAATGAGTTTAAGGCACCTTGGCACTCATCCACCCGGGAGTGACATATGCTCAACCCTCCCGTTAGCATTCATGCCTCAATGCTTCTCTTTTACTTATCTCTTTTATTTCAAGCACTTTGCTTGTCTTGATCATTAATCGCTTTTAGCTCTCTCTCGAGCTTTATTTTTTTTTATCCTAAGTTCTTTACTCTAGGATAATTTGGGTGTCTATAACACCAATTTAAGTTTGAACAACTTATTCGTTTACATTCCACTTATTTTGCCACTCGGCAATATCTTAAGTTTCCTGACCACTTTACACTTTTCTTACTGGTTCTCAATTCACAACCCTATGCTTCAATTACCCTTAAGGCTGCACTATATCACTGCACTATGTCACTAGGACACCAGTTACTTTCAATCTTATCTAACTCAAGAGTTTATTAACCCTATTTCCATTTTCTCTTTCTTTCATGTCTCCACATTTGGTCATTTTCCATTTCCTTTATCTAACTTAGATTGAAGTTAAACTAATTAAACCCTTTACCCAGACATCCTATGACTTTCTGGGGTTACAATATTTAATTCTTTAACTTGGGGATCAAATTCCCATATTTTCTGATTCCTCACTGAATTCTAGAGTTTTACTAACTCTATTTTTCCTGTTCCATGTTTAACCTAGGGTTGCACTAACTCTATTTCATCACTAGAGTTTAACCCTACTAGTTCATCTTAGGTTCCTTTACCTAAGTTCCATGTCACATAGGTCCTAGAGTTCCCTGACTCTATGTTGATCACTAACTCTCCTTAGGTTTCCTTTACCTAAGTTCCATGTCACATATGTCCTAGAGTTCACTGACTCTATATTGATCACTCTATCCAGTGTCCTTAGGTTATCACCTAAGACCAAGCCACTCGTCCCTCTTAGGATTGTTGGGTTATATGTAATAAAAGATCTAAATAGGGGAAAAAACACCTAGAGGGGGGTGAATAGGTGTAAACAATAAACACTCAAAAAATCATTGCGCAATAAAAACCCAATGCGAAAATATAAATGAACACGCAAGATTTTTACGTGGAAAACTCCAAACCGGAGTAAAAAACCACGGGACCGATAACACGGTGAAATCCACTAGAATTAAACACGTACAAGGTGATATACCGTACTCACAGACGACTCAACCTTTTCCATACGCTCCTAGTTGATCTTCTCTGCTCGCTCCGCAACGCGTCTCGAATCCACGATCTGCGTCCAACGCCGAATCCACGGCGTCCAACGTCGAGTCCACGACGTCTGACCGAATCCACGGTCTTCACCTAGTAGCACGCTTTGAATCCACGAACGTACCTCGCTCCGAATCCACGAGAGCGGTTGCACCTTGAATCCACAAGGCCACGCGAGTCCACGCGCCGATTTTGGGGTAAATCGTTGTTTTTGGGTGGTGATGATCCGCCGAATACTTAGATCAAAGATAGATAGGAAATACCATCTAAGTATTCATTAGTTTGATTCAACTCAAGATGTGAGTATGAAAACCTAGAATCAAACTAATCAATATAGATGAAGAAACATAGAGTAATATCTAATGATTTCCTTTCTTCTCTATATGTGGATCTTAGGCCGTATAAAAGATGACGGCTTGTATGTGGATTTACGGCTTATGTGGATTTACCCTAGAAAAAGAATCATAGGGTCTATTTATAGGTTAGAAACCCTAGGAAGAAGATAAGGATCAAAAACTGTCCGTTTCTGGATATTTTCACGATGGGATCCGGATCGGATTAGCTGTGATCCGGATCGTCGTAACGAGTCAGGCAATTCCAGAGAAACAGGGTTCGGGATCCGGATTATAATGCACGATCCGGATCATTCATGTATTTCAGCAAATTCCCATGTTCGGGATCCAGATCGAAATGGCTATGATCCGGATCGGATTTGCCAGTGAACAAACACCCTTCGGGATCCGGATCGGACTGTCTGATCCGGATCCTGAACATGTCCCATGTCCAGTTCTTGATTTTTATGCGATAAAAAATTCTTCCAAGTGTTTCTCCACTACAAGAAGTATTCGGATCACCAAAAATATTTAGTTAAACTTACCTGATCCTTTTGAATTCTTCTTTCTTGAGATTGAGGTATATGATCCAAACTTCATTCATCTTCAATCTTCAAGACTTAACACTTTCACGAAATACGCCAAAACAAAATCCGTAACAATCTCCCCCTTTGGCGGTTTCGTGACAAAACACAGATCCACTAAAGAAAATTCAAAAAAGATATTTTTGTTGCTATCACCATACAACAAAAATTTACAATGGAGATCCAATACAAGAGATAAACTCTTAAAACAGACTCTAGACTTAGACATCTGCACTCTCTGCAAAAAGAAATCATTCTTGACAAAACGAGATCGTTAGATACCTCAAGAATATTTAGCATTCAAAACCTAACAGAGATAGAGTTTATGCTCACCATGACATTGAGTAATTCAGATATGTAATAAGATCACAATCAAACATTGACATATCTTCTAAGCAATAAGATTCCAAATGTCATAACTTTGCTTTGTTAGTAATCAAACAACTTGTTAGTAATAATACATGTCCAAATAGTTAGTCGAATAGTTAGTAGGGACATGCAACAAATCACAAGATAAAAACGAGAAGTTGTGATACTTACCTTTCACCAAAGTCAAAGTTTGTAATAAGTTCTCACCAAAAGTTCAAAGTTCTCACAACCACATTGTATCAATGTCTCAATTGTTTATACTTCTCTCTCCCCCTTTTTGTCACAAAAATTAGCCAAAGATTACAAAACACAAGGAGAGTTAAAAAGTTCAACATAAAGAAACTTTAGAGCTGAATAAAATAACATAAATGCAAAAACTTAAAAACCTGCAAAAGAAGGATTAGAAACAAAAACTTTATGCAGAGTCGTCGGAACTGATACACCCAAGCTTCTGAAACATTTTCTTGATCCGTTTGTTCATAGAAGCTTGCTCCTTCTTAACTTCTCTAAGATCTTGGACCATCAAAGCTTGTTCTTTCTTAACTTCTTTGAGATCCTCTTTCATTTCAGCGAACTCAATAGACATGCGTTCTTGCTCGTTTGAGAGTTGCTGTTGTTCCTTAAAGATTGAGCTAACCGACGTATCATCATCAG
Source organism: Tillandsia leiboldiana (assembly GCA_029204045.2). Lineage (NCBI taxonomy): Eukaryota > Viridiplantae > Streptophyta > Magnoliopsida > Poales > Bromeliaceae > Tillandsia > Tillandsia leiboldiana. The sequence goes on from CM055061.1 coordinate 26,140,191, forward strand.
ACGTTGATGGTGGTGCTGGTTGCGCTGCCGGTGCAGAGGTTGTTGCTTGTTGTTGTGCTCTTTGTCGGTGAGGAGGTATTATGGGTTCATCTGGCTTCGTCGAGAGGGACTTCACAATTGTCGTCTCATTGATTGTGCCCAAACTGTACATATATGAGCTTGTACTGGTGTCGACTTTAAACTTTCTAAGGATGCGCATAATTATCATTGGATAGGGGAGTCTCTCTATGGGATGAGAATGTTCCACATAACGCGCCATCCTCGACCAAATGAGGTAAGGAATGTTTAAGTTCGCTCCCATTGATGCTGCGGGGTGTCCAAGAAGATAAAGAAATAACATCCTGTCCCATCGAAGAACCTTCGTATTCATGTTTGGAAGGATATTGTAGCAGACAATGAAGTTTATATAGCGATACTCTGTTCGAAGTTCTTTTGAGAAAACAGAGTTTCCTGTCGACCGAGTATCTGGAAGACATATTCCATCAACCACTACTCTCCAAGAGTTGTCGTTGAAGACTTGAGTTTTCAGATAATGAGCTCCATCAACTCTGGCCTTCATCCCTAACACCTCCCCAATCAATTGAGGGGTGACTTTGATCTTGATATTCTTGACCAATGTGTGAAATTCTCAACGTCCTTGGTCCTGATTGACTAGACTAGAAGCGTTCTGATAGAACATCCGTACTGAGTGAGGACAATACCCAGTATTCTCAGTGAAGTTGCATATGGGACCAAGACCGGCCTGGTCAAACAAAGTCCCAAAGAGTGTAGACCGTTCCTTCATTGCATTGACATCGACATGTCTTTCGCCAATGCATTCCCTCTTCTCAAAATCTTTGATTCTTGCGGAGCTGATGAAGTCCTGTGGAGGTGGCTGGCTGGCAACTGGTTGCTCAATGGAAATTCCCTGAGCACTGCCTCTTTTTCTTGCACCGGTTTTTCTTTTTGTTCCAATTGGACTTGGTTCCATTGGCGCTTTCCCTTTTTCAGCTGCAGTGGCCGGAGCCTTTGAGGTTTCAGCAGGGGCTTTCCCTTTGGAGACAATTGGAATAGTTCCCTCGATTTCGATGTTATCCCAGTCAATCGAGGCCGTCTCTGATTCAGTGTCAGAATCATCCTTAGTTTTCTGTGCTTTCTTGGCCCTCTTGGGCTTGACAGTGTCTCTCGCATGTACCATAGCTGCTAGAAGGAAAATGATCCACGTGATCACCATTGCTATTGGTTTCTTGAGAAAAGAAATCCTGTGAGGAACACCTCAAGAACACGAAAAAATTGTTATATTTCAAAAATTAAAAAAATTGTACCCAAACAATCATTATCGTGTAGAGAGACTAGGAATCAAATTAGTTTTGCAAAAAGAATTTTAAAAATAGATCAATTGCATGATTTTCGAAAATTCCCATTATATGCCCTAAAACCGAATTTTCAGAAATCGAAGCCCAAAAATTCGTTAATCAAGAGAATACCTAGCATATAATCAAAACTAATCTACCCAGAGTTCTTATTTCAAAAGAGATTTGACCAAAAACCATTCACAAATGAAAAAGTTCCATGATTTCTACTCACGTTTTGAGTAAACAAGGAAAAACAGTGAAAAACCGAGATTTTGATCAATAAAACTTACTTGGAATCGAAGAACTCGAGTTTGAAAGGCTCCAAGAAGGATGAAATTTAGAGAGAGAAACTCTGGAGTCTTAAGAACAAAAGATTGGAATAAAAGAAATCAAAATCCCTCTTGTTCTAATAAAACCCTAGTCGTGATCCGGATCGGATCGAGATTTCGATCCGGATCGGCTACCCGCAGGAAACACCTGCGTTCGGGATCCGGATCATCCATGTCCGATCCGGATCGGCTCCAACTTTTTCTTCAGAATAATTTAGAAAAATTCAATAAAATCCGGAAAAAGTATGTAAGCATTTTAGCACATCAACTTTAAACAAAAATCATCGCTTCATGTCAAGAGAAATAAATTATGTTAAATCTATCAATAACATTCAAATAATGACATGAAAATTTACAGAAATTAAAACCTTTAAAGTTGATCAAGTTCAAACACATCCATCATGATCTTATGAGTACGGCGTTTATCAAATCATTAAAATGGTAAAGAAAATGAATTACCAAGATCAATAGATGTTTGAAATCCCAAATAAATTATATAATGTATCTAGTCAATCTGTTGAAGAGAGTGGCTCTTTGAGCATCTTTCATTTAAAAATCCCACCTTATACCAACCTTGAAATTTGACGGAGTCAAGTATTTCAATCATGCATTTTATTTAATCAAAAATTACAAACCCATGCTTGGTATACATGTGGTAGCTGCACACAGTACTCGGACGACCGAGGTGGTAGCTCTTTCCTCCATGTGGTGGTAGTTTTCACACTCCTCATTGGGATGTAACTCTTTCCACATCTTTTGAGCATTTTACATTTCTTTGACTCCCCCTCAATTAGCTATCAATTAATTTAAGATATAAAGTATTCAACCAAGGATTGATCTCGAATTCATACTCAACCAAATAGTCAAATAAGATAAAAACAATACCAAGAGATCATTGAGAGAGAAATTGACTTTGATCAATTAAAAAATAATTTAATTTAAATAAATGATCAATGCATCAACTGAATTATTATGATATCCAAAGCATAATAAATTTCTAATTATATGAAAGGATGCAAGTAAAGTCAATAATACACATGCTCAATTAATGTACTATGTATAAACATAGATAAAGAACAAAAACACAAAAACAAAACCTAACCTAAGCAAAAGTTTCAAAAAGAAGTTTATTTCAAGGAAAGCATTCCAATTGCTTTACGCAAATGAATAAAACGTTTTTGATCCAAAGGTTTTGTTAAAATGTCAGCTAATTGATCTTCAGTTGAAATATATGACAGTTGAAGAGTATTTGATTCAACTAGCTCTCTAAGAAAATGATATCTAAGTTCAATGTGTTTTGTTCTAGAGTGCAACACAGGGTTTTTGGAAATGTTTATAGCACTAGTGTTGTCACAAAGAATTATTACCGAAGTTGCTGAAATCCGGAAGTCGCTCAACACACTTTTCATCCAAATGAGTTGGGTTGAACAACTACCCGCTAAGATATATTCCGCTTCGGCAGTCGAGAGTGCAATACAGTTTTGCTTTTTACTGTGCCATGCAACAAGGCAGTGGCCTAAATAAAAACATGCACCACTCGTACTTTTCCGATCATCCACAGATCCTGCCCAATCGGCATCTGAGTATCCAATAATATCTAGACTTGTTCCCATAGGATACCAAATTCCGAAATTTATGGTTCCTTTAATGTATCGGATGATCCGTTTCACCGCTTTCAGGTGAACCTCCTTTGGTGCAGATTGATATCTCGCGCAGATCCCAACACCAAAAGACATATCCGGGCGACTAGCCGTGAGGTAAAGTAGACTTCCAATCATACTCCGATAAAGTTTCTCGTCTACATTCTCACTAAAAGATTCACTTCCTAATCCTTTATTGCTAGTTCCCATTGGAGTTGGAAAATCTTTACAATTTTCTAGATCAAACTTTTTCACCAACTCCAAAGCATACTTGGATTGACACAAATGGATGCCTTCGTCACACTGTTTCACTTGCAATCCAAGGAAATAAGTCAATTCGCCCATCATTGACATCTCAAATTCGCTTTCCATGGTTTCAGCGAATTTAGAAGCATCATTATCTCTTGTCGCACCAAATACAATGTCATCGACATAGATTTGTGCTACAATGAAGTTATTTTGATAATGCTTCACAAAGAGAGTCCTGTCAGCTCCCCCTCGAGTATAGCCCTTATCCAATAGGTGCTTTGTCAACCTTTCGTACCATGCTCGCGGTGCTTGTTTTAAACCGTAAAGAGCCTTTTTCAAACGAAAAACATGGTTAGGTAGTTTACAGTCTACAAAACCTTTCGGTTGAGCCACATAAACTTCCTCATTTAAAAACCCATTTAAAAACGCGCTCTTAACGTCCATTTGAAACAATTTTATTTTAAAATGACAAGCTATCGCGAATAATATACGAATGGATTCGAGTCTAGCTACAGGGGCGAAAGTTTCATCAAAGTCTATACCTTCTACTTGAGAGTAGCCTTGAGCAACTAAACGTGCTTTGTTCCTGATGATGGTACCATCTTCATTTTTCTTATTCTTGAAAATCCATTTGGTACCTATCACATTGTGTTGCTTTGGAGGCTTTGTTAATTCCCAGACTTTGTTTCACTCAAACTGATGGAGCTCTTCCTGCATTGCTTTAATCCAGTAGTCATCCTGAAGAGCTTCATCGATGTTCTTTGGTTCGATCAAGGAAACGTAGCAAGCGAATCCACAAACCAACTGTCTCCGAGTTTTGACTCCTTCTTGTGGGTCTCCAATGATGTTTGATTCAGGATGATCCTTGGAGATGCGTAGCGTTTGTTGTAACGGAGTACTCGGAGGTACATGAGATGATTCCTGCACATCAGATAAACTTGAAGAACCATTAGATGCATCATTAATATTGGAAGTATTATCATGAGAAGATGCACTTACAGGAGTATCATCATCAAGAGAGATATCGAGGGTAGATTTTTCAGATGCAAGGTGAAAAGCTTCATCGACTTTAACATTTATAGATTCTACAATCGTTTTAGATTCCATGTTAAATACCCGATATGCTCTGCTATTTGTAGAATAACCCAAAAAGATCCCTTCGTCACTTCGAGAATCGAACTTACCAAGATTTTCGCGATCACGCAAAATAAAACATCGACTCCCAAAGATACAAAAGTATTTGATATCCGGTTTTCTACTAAACCACAGCTCATATGGTGTATTTAAAGTTCCTGGGCGCAAATACACTCGATTAATGACATAGACAGCGGTGTTCACAGCCTCAGCCCAAAAATATAGCGGTAAATTCCGGCTATGAAGCATCACACGCGCCATCTCTTGAACAACCCTGTTTTTGCGCTCAACAACACCATTCTGCTGAGGTGTATAGGGTGTCGAGAATTCATGTTTTATGCCGTTGGAAGTGCAAAAATTAATGAATTTGGAATTAATGAATTCTCCACCTCTATCACTTCTAACACGAATGATCTTTTCATTCTTTTCAATCATAATACGATGGCAAATCTCATGAAAAGAATCAAACGTATCAGCTTTCTCTTTTAAAAATGCTACCCATGAAAACCTAGAGAAATCATCAACCAATAAGAAAATATACCATTTACCTCCCAAAGATGGTTGACGGGTCGGCCCCATTAAATCCATGTGCAGTAATTCCAAGGGCCGTTTGGTACCAACGTGGTTCAGGTTCTTGTGTGCAGCCCTTGATTGTTTTCCCTTAAGACAACCTCCGCACACAATGTTGTTTTAAAATAGAAGTTTAGGAACCCCCTTAACCACGTCTTTATTTGAAATCTTTGCTAGTTCTTTAAAATTTATGTGACCTAGTCTTTCATGCCAAAGTGTTTCATTATCCAAAGAAACTAGGTTACATTTTTTCTGAAATTTTATTAGGAACAACATAGCAATTGTTTTCAGATCTAACCCCTTTTAAAAAGAAGACATGGTCCTTATCAGTTACAACACATTCAACAGATGAAAAGTTAACTGAAAAACCATTGTCGCAAAGTTGACTTATGCTAATGAGATTAGTCTTAAGGCCATCAACAAATAACACATTTTTCAAAATCGGGCCATCTGGAATAGCTACTGTTCATTTTCCAACAATTTTGGAAGATCGACCGTCTCCGAAAACAACGAGTCCTCCGGAGATTTTCTCAAAGTTTTGAAAACTATTTTTGTCACCGGTCATGTGACGGGAACAACTGCTATCCAGATACCAAGACGAATTATCATAAGCATGCAAGGAAACATTAGTAACAAGACAAGGGAAGATTTCACCTTTGCGCACCCAAAACCTTTTGGAATGCATCGGTAATGGTCGTGAGGTTATTCTCCTAGGTGAAGGCGTCTTGTTAGATCGATTGCTTCTCCTTGATGATGTCGTCTTGTGCGGTGAACTACCAAGTCTCTTTTCCTTTGTATGATTTGCATTTGATTTCTGAGGAATCACCTTTTTGGTAGTCGTTGCAAGAAATGTCTGAGTTGAGCGTTTGGCTCCTGTCTTGCAATATCTCCTTATGTGCCCTGAAATACCACAACGAAAACATACCTTTGCGCTTGACGATCCCGAAGAGAAAGAAGTAGGCTTGTTGTCGTTGTTTATCGTGAATTCCGGTGTCGGAGGAGGAGATACCGACTGAGGCACAAAAACTGTCCCACTCGAACTTGGACTGTTTCCAGTTTGAGTGTACCCGAGGCCGAACCGATTTGTTTGACCAAGACCAAGAAGCTTATCCAACTTACTCCTTCCAGAAGAAAATCTCTTTAAGTCATCCTTTAGTTGGAGAATGGTCTTTGTCATTTCCAATTCATCTTGTTGGGCCTCGATGTAGAGCTTTGAGAAGTGATCCGCTTTATCCACCAGTTTTGTATGTTCCTTCTCAAAAAGCTCATTGGACTCTTGAAGGGAAACATTTGCTTTTATCAGATTATCCCTTTCCACTTCAAGATTGGTCGAGAGAGAAGTTACCCTTTTTACTTCTTCTTCGAGATCCTGTAATCTCCTTCTCAACCCCTTGTTTTGTTTAGCCAGTTTCTTTGAATCCCGTAAAAGTCTGTGGTAGGCTAAAACAAAATCTTCACCTTCAGAGTTACTTGATTCATCATCCGTTGCAGTTTTTTCAACCCGGGAGGAGTTGGACAATGAATCTGAAGTACTTGCCATTAAGCACATGAAGGGTGAAGATGTGGACGCGTGGAATGCCGTTGCGCTTTCTTCTTCATCACTTGAGTATGACTCATTTGACGTTGAGTTGTCATCCCAGGTGACGACTTCCATCGCTTTCTTCTTCGACGGATTCTTAGTTGGACATTCCATTGAGATATGGCCGTATCCTCGGCACTTGAAGCATTGGACTTGTCCTTCTGAACTTTTCTTATCCTTTGAAAAGTTCTCTTGCTTTCTTGACTTGTAACTTGAAATACCCTTGCCTTTCTTCGACTTTCCGAAGGATGGAGTTTTACTTGAATTACCCCTTCGAAAGTTGCGGCGAAACTTCCTTGTCAAGAGAGCGAGCTGCTTCTCAAATTCCTCCATAGATAGGTTCTCGTCATCGTCTGAGGAGGATGAATCCGTGTCTTCTTCCTTTGTTGTTTTCAAAGCATAACCTGAAGACTTAGAAGAGGATGCCTTTCCCGAAGAATAGTTAGTAGTAAATGTCATTTCATAAGTTTGTAATGAACCAACTAGTTCTTCTACACGCATTTCGTCCGGGTGTTTAATAGTTTCAATGGCTGTAACCTTTGGGCGAAATCGTTCAGGAAGAGTTCTTAAGATCTGGAATCTTCTCTCCCAGGTTAGCACATGAGTTTACGATGTCTTGCAATCGTGTATAGTAGTCCGTGAAAGATTCATTTTCTGCCATGAAAATAGAGTCAAACTTGCTCGTAACCATTTGCAGCTTTTGAATCTTCACGAGGTTAGTTCCCTCATGTGTAACCTGAAGAACATCCCAGATTTCTTTCGCAGTCTCACATGCCGAGATGCGAAAGAATTCAGTTTGAGATAAGGCATTAAAAATAGCATTAATTCCCTTGCCATTGTAAGAAGATGAATCTAACTCTTCCTTGGTCCACTTCGACCTAGGTTTGATGGTGCGAACATCAGCAATAAATTTAGTTGGATTAGACCATCCTAATTCAATTGATTGCCACACCCGTTCGTCGATGGAAATTAAAAAGGCTTTCATCCGTACTCTCCAGTACGCATAATTTGTTCCATCAAAGAATGGGGGTCTGTTGATGTTTCCACCTTCAACCATTGTTTACAACCCTATTCCCTCTCTGATACCACTTGTTGGGTTATATGTAATAAAAGATCTAAATAGGAGAAAAAACAGCTAGAGGGGGGTGAATACGTGTAAACAATAAACACTCAAAAAATCATTGCGCAATAAAAACCCAATGCGAAAATATAAATGAACACGCAAGATTTTTACGTGGAAAACTCCAAACCGGAGTAAAAAATCACGGGACCGATAACACGGTGAAATCCACTAGAATTAAACACGTACAAGGTGATATACCGTACTCACAGATGACTTAACCTTTTCCATACGCTCCTAGTTGATCTTCTCCGCTCGCTCCGCAACGCGTCTCGAATCCACGATCTGCGTCCAACGCCGAATCCACGGCGTCCAACGTCGAGTCCACGACGTCTGACCGAATCCACGGTCTTCACCTAGTAGCACGCTTTGAATCCACGAACGTACCTCGCTCCGGATCCACGAGAGCGGTTGCACCTTGAATCCACAAGGCCACGCGAGTCCACGCGCCGATTTTGGGGTAAATCGTTGTTTTTGGGTGGTGATGATCCGCCGAATACTTAGATCAAAGATAGATAGGAAATACCATCTAAGTATTCATTAGTTTGATTCAACTCAAGATGTGAGTATGAAAACCTAGAATCAAACTAATCAATATAGATGAAGAAACATAGAGTAATATCTAATGATTTCCTTTCTTCTCTATATGTGGATCTTAGGCCGTATAAAAGATGACGGCTTGTATGTGGATTTACGGCTTATGTGGATTTACCCTAGAAAAAGAATCATAGGGTCTATTTATAGGTTAGAAACCCTAGGAAGAAGATAAGGATAAAAAACTGTCCGTTTCTGGAAATTTTCACGACGGCAATCCGGATCGGATTAGCTGTGATCCGGATCGTCGCAACGAGTCAGGCAATTCCAGAGAAACAGGGTTCGTGATCCGGATTGTAATGCACGATCCGGATCGTTCATGTATTTCAGCAAATTCCCATGTTCGGGATCCGGATCGAAATGGCTATGATCCGGATCGGATTTGCCAATGAACAAACACCCTTCGGGATCCGGATCGGACTGTCTGATCCGGATCCTGAACATGTCCCATGTCCAGTTCTTGATTTTTATGCGATAAAAAAATCTTCCAAGTGTTTCTCCGCTACAAGAAGTATTCGGATCACCAAAAATATTTAGTTAAACTTACCTGATCCTTTTGAATTCTTCTTTCTTGAGATTGAGGTATATGATCCAAACTTCATTCATCTTCAATCTTCAAGACTTAACACTTTCACGAAATGCGCCAAAACAAAATCCGTAACAAGGATAACTCCTAAGTTGATGCCACTCGTCAAACCCCTAAACTATATTTTCTCCTAGTCTTACTACCAACAAGTTCTGTTCCCTTATGTCACATGATTCCTAGGGTTGTACCCTAACATGATCACAGTCATCACATAATTATTCATTTCTATGCATGCAATTATTTTCATATCCATCATAAAAATAATATTTATCATCTATGCATGCAATTATCAGCAATTTAGATAAGTCAAGAATTGCATTTTTCCCCTAATTCTTTTTACACATGCAGATTAATTATCTCCTTTTTGGCAACCAACAGTTGCATTTTCCATCTGTGTCCATCTACACATACTAGTTTATCCCCTATTTGGATAAATCATAAATATCACTTTTCCTCTAAATTTCTCTACACATGCACATATATCATCTATCTTTGGCAACTAACAGTTGCACTTTTCATCTGTATTTCTCTAAACATGCAATCTTAATCATAATTACCTAACGCCTCTAACCGGCTACTATCATGCTTCTAGATCAAAAAGCAAAGGAGCTAGGGGAGAGGTCACCCAATTTCGGCAGAATCCCACACCTTGTGGTGTTCCCAATTACTTGTAGACACTTGCAATTGGTCTCCGCGCGATTCCACTTGTCTCCTCGAGCTTGCACGCAAAACGGTGCACATCCCTCGAGTCCGCACGAAAAACGGTGCACGTCCTACAATCCTGCATGCAAAATGATGCATGTCATTAAAAACCCATACGTAATAATGGTGCGCGCCACTTCAGCCGGCACGCAAAACGATGCGCGGCAACACGATCTGCACGAGAAACTCTTTCTGGGGCCTTTAAAACATGTTTACGGAGCTCCCGCAATTTTCTCGGAATCTTCCCGAAGCTGTGAATTTTCCACTTACAGTCTGGGCCCACTTTCTCATGTAAGATTCTGGATCTGTTATCTTAATCCCGATTTGGGCCCAATTCACTTCCAGGTCATCCTTTACCTCAATAAACTCAATAAAATAGCATTTCATACTATTTTATTTACATTTATTTATATACCAATTTCCGGTTCACTACACAATCCACTCCCAGTCACACATATCCTGTGCGCCTCTTCCCTCGAAATCTGGAGCGCGTAGTTCAACAACTGCAAAAACTCTCTAGCATAGGGAGGCTCTCAATTGATCACTCCATTACCACCAACCATGACTCTGCGTCCAAAGGCTCCAAACTCAGTCTTACGAGTCGGGGTGGATCATCTGCCAAATCTGGCTCAATAGATCGATCATGTCCCACAGCTCCTCTGCCGTCAACTATCCACCCTACCTCGGTGCCTCGGCACTAAACGTTGGCACGGAGGGGGTTACTCAGTGCTCCGACAACTGTGTCACCAAGACTAGCTGCTCACTCTGTCGCTGATAAGCCTCAATCTTGTCATCTAGGTTCGGAGTTCTCTGACCTCAATCCGGGTATCCGGCCCAAAACCAACTGCTTAAGCTCAACTGCTATGACAGGATGCACACGGGTCAAAACCCAGCGTCGGGGAGACACCGCTCGCCGCGACGAAACCACAAAACAACACAAAACAGCGCTCGACCCAATCCAGCGAAAGTCTAAAGCATGTCACCCGTTCCGCAGCGTTATGTTGTCTGCAGCCAACATAATCACTTAGGAGAATAAACATGCCAATCTCTCTTCCCGTCCCTTGGGAGAGGTATAAAACTCAATCAGGACTCTCGGTAAAAATCACGACTCTCACGAAGTCAACCAAGGGTCAAACCATAAGCCTAGGGTTTCTAAGTCCACCATGACCTACAACCTAGGCTCTGATACCACTCTAATCTATCACGCCCCGGGGTCGAAACTGCGACCCGGGCCCGCCAACAGATCCGCCACCTATGCCAAATCCGCATAGGCGAAGCGTCCAACCTGCAAGAAAAGTACTGTAGCAAGACAGATATCAGAGCTATAAATAAAAATCTGCTGTATAACCAAGATCAATCACTGTACAACTGGAAATAAAACAACACTGTCCGCCTCCCAAAATAATAATAAAACAATATCCTCAAATACAAGCTCTGAACCCAACCGGGAGGTAACTCCAATAAATACAACAGTGTACAGTCTCTCAATACATAAAATATCCTCACTACAACAGTCTCTCAAAAGAGGAAAACAAAACAACTAAACTACTGAAGATCTCCTCTGTAGGGGATACCGCTACTCTCCAACGACGGGTAGGGATCTTGCTCGCGACTCCCTCGCCTCGATCAACAACCGCAAAATCAGCATCACCCGCTAAGACTCTGCAAAACAAAGGAGAGGAAGGAAAAAAGGGGGGGAAGACCCCCAAAGGGTGTGAGAACTACACCAAAAAGGGAGTTCTCAGTGGGTACCACCGCCAGACCTGACGGTCTGCCCACTAAGTCCTCAAGAGACATAAACTACCCCAAGTCATAAGACTGAAATGAGTAAGCTGGAGACTCTCAACAGCTACCATGCCCCTATCTAAAGGCTAAAAGGGGAGAACCAAACAGTGGTATGCAACCACTAGCACATGAAGTGCACAATCGATCCAATCGAGCTGATTGCCACATCTGGTCCAGTCAAACCTGCGCCCACCTACAACCACCTCCCGCTGACGGGCAGGAATTACGTAGGGCGTCCAAATGGACTAACTCGCAATCGAGTAGTGGCTCATGCAGGCTATAGTCAAAATCCACGCTCTCTCTCAGAACGGATAAACTCAAGATCACCAAGCCTCTCGCACAACGGTCAACAACTCACAATGACCTTGGGACAACCGTCGATCCCCAGACGGTTCCCAACAACACTAGCACTGGTCTAACACGGCTACTAGACTCCACTCGGTCCCCCTGGCACGAGTGCAACAATAAAAGTATCTAACCGAAATAAACCCAATCAAATGAACCGGTATGCAACCCGGTACTGCCTGCTCTTTCATCACTCACAACTCACCAACTCTGTCATCACTCACAACTCACCAACTGACCGGCCCGTCACGGTCAAAAGCCTACTCCGGAGTGGCACTCGAGGGGAGCGACCCACACGAGTAAAATATCTCTGTAATCAATGTCTCACAAGTATCTCTATATAGCAGGACTGGATCACGACTCTGATCAAAGTGGGAAAACTCATCCACTAAAGGAAAGGCCCGATCTCAATCGGATGCAACTAAACGATAAGTGGGAAACTCCATCCACAAGAGAAAACTGATACCAAAATCTGGTGCATAGATAAGCATTCGGTCAACCGCCCAATATCCGTGGTTGCTGCAAAGCCCCACAACTAATCCAACCTGTCCCAAACACGAAGTCCCGACTAAACTACCCAGACCCCTGCTCGAACCCGAGCAACACTGACCACCTGACTAACAAGAAGGAGAAAGGAAAAGCATGGTTTCTCCTAAGTCAAGTTCCAATAAGTAGTGCAGCAGTAAAAGATGGCCTAACTACAAGTCCAATCAAGCATGCTTTTGTCCTTGGAAACAATAAAAGAGAGTAAAACATATGGTAGCTGTAGTGAACCGGAACTTGGTATATAAACAAAATGTAAATAAAAATGGTATGAAATACTATTTTTATTGAGTTAGAAAGGTACAGGGTGACCTGGAAATGAATTGGGCCCAAATCGGGATTAAGATAAGATATCTAGAATCTTATGTGAGAAAGTGGGCCCAGACTGTAAGTGAAAAATTCACAGTCTCAGAAAATTCTGAGAAAATTACGGGAGCTCCGTAAATATGTTTTAAGGCCACAGTAAAAGTTTCGCGTTGATCGGACACCCGGATAGTGAGAACGGGCTCCGCCAGCGAATTCGAATACAGTGGGACTTTTGGTGACCCAGAGGTGGTCCAAACTGAAAAGTTAAAGTACCATAAGGTAAACTAAGTTAAACTGTGCCTGCCCGTCAAATTTGAGCAAAAACGGGCGAGAAACGGGCAAGAACGGACGAAAACGGGCGAAACTGGGCTTGGGCCCAAGTTTCGGGCGCCCGAGAGTGGGTTCCGGGCGCCCGGGAAGCACTGTAGCAAACCCGGTTTTGGGGGCTGCAGTGAACCGGGCTGCACTGTAGCGAACCCGGTTCACTATAGCAGCCCGGTCCGAAAGAGATGCGCCCGAACGTTACTGTAGCGGCCCGGATCCCGAGGCAGTTGGCACGGATCCCGAGGCAGTGGCACGGATCCCGAGGCATTGGCACAGATCCTGAGGCAGTGGCACGGATCCCGAGGCAGTTGGCGCGGATCTCGAGGCACGGGCGTGAATCCCGAGGCAAGCCCTTCCCGCGCGAGGCGCGGGGGCGCGCGGCCCGAGGCGCGCGTGGTTGGTGAGGACCGCCACGTGGCGCTTCCTCATTGGTCGCGGCGACCGAGTGGAGCAGGCGTGCGCGGGGAAGGCGCGCGGGCCCTGGCGCGTGTCAGCGGGGACGGCCACGTGTCGGCGGGGATGGCCACGTGTCGGCCTCCCATTCGCGGGTCAGCGCGACGCGACGCGCTGACGCGACGTGACACTGCGGCCGGGCGTCAGAGCAGGCGGTAGTGCGGTCCACGTGGCGGCCTCCCATTGGCTGCCGCTATTCCGTGGTCGCGGTGCACGGGTCCACGGCCACGTGTCGGCCCCTGGTTGGCCGAGCATGGTGACGTGGCGCTGAGCTGGCGCGGCGAGGACGCGTGGACCGCAGCAGGGGCTTTTACTGTAGCCGCCCGAAAGTTTTAGGGCGCCCGAAAGGGTGCGCCCGAAAGTCCGGAAATGGCCTATAAAGGCCCGAAATGGCTCATTTTCCTCCTTTTTCCCTTTTTGGGCTTCACCCGAGCGTTCGGGAGAGGGAGAGGGCGATTTCGCCTGGGGTTTTCGAGGGCGCACGAGCGCGCCGTGGACCCCGTGGATCGCGCAAGGTGCTCCGAAGAGACTAAAGGACGCGATGGACGACACGGCATTGTTGAGGTAGGCCCTGTGTGTCGTGTTTGCGGTATTTTTGGCACAGCTTTGAATTTCCTTCTTGGATTTTGGATTTGACCCCCTTTGCCCACGTGCATGTTAGGGACCCAACTTTCTGTGCCGCTTTACTGCGCAAGTTTCGCGGGCGTTTTGGACGCGCCTCGTTTTGAGTGCCGATCGTGGGAGACGTACTCCGTTTTGCATGCGGATTCGACGATTGTGCGCGGTTTTTGGCGTAGGCTCGGAAAACGTGCACCGTTTTACGTGCAACGTTGAAAAAGGGGCTTGCACCGTTTTGCATGCCAGTGCGAGGTATGTGCTCCGTTTTGCGCGCAGGTTGGACTAACGGACACCGTTTTGCGTGCAGGTTCTAACAATGCATCTCGTTTTGCGTACAGGACTGGATGAAGGTGCACCATTTTGCGTGCAACCCCACAGTAGTGTGTGCACCGTTTTGCGTGCCAATGCGGGGTATGTGCTCCGTTTTGCGTGCGGGTTGGACCAATGCGCGCCATTTTTTGCGTAGGTTCTAATGGTTTACATCATTCTCCGTGCAGGACTAGGAAAGAAATGTGCACCGTTTTGCGCGCAGCCTTAAGAGAAGCATGCTCTGTTTTGCGTACAAACTCGAGGGATGCGCACCGTTTTGCGTGCAAGCTCGAGGTACCAAGTGGAGCCGCGTGGAGGCCAATTGCAAGTGTCTACAAGCAATTGGAAGAATAGTGATCAAGTGCGGAGACATGAAAGGAAATCGGGGACACTACAAGGTGGGGAATTCTGCCGAAATTGGGTGACCTCTCCCCTTGCTCCCTTGCTTTTCGATTCGAAGCATGATAGTAGCCTGTTAGAGGCGTTAGGTAATTATGATATTGATTACCTGTATCGATGGATTCAGATGAAAAAGAGCAACTGTTGGTTGCCAGAGATAGGGGAATAGTTGTGCATGTGCAAAAAGACACAAAGGAAAAGTGCAACTGTTGGTTGCCAAACATATATGATGAATATGCATGCGTAGAGATAATTATTATTTTATGAATGAGATGAAAATAATTACATGCATGAAAATGATTAGCTATTCATGATTATGAGCATGTTAGGGTATAACCCTAGGAATCACGTGACATAAAGGAACAACAGTTGTTGGTAGTAAGACTAGGAGAAAACCTAGTATATGGGATTGACGAGTGACATCAACTTAGGAGTTATCCTAGGGTGGATGAGTGGCATGGTCTTAGGTAATAACCTAACGACATTGGATAGAGTGATCAATATAGAGTCAAGGAACTCTAGGACAAGCATGACATGGAACTTAGGTAAAGAGAACCTAAGGTGAACTAGTGATCAGCATAGAGTCAGGGAACTCTAGGACAAGTATGACATGGAACTTAGGTAAAGGGAACCTAAGGTGAACTAGTGGAGTTTGAATTCACAGACAGGATATTAGAGTCAGTGTAACTCTAAGATAAAGTGGAACAGGAAAATAGAGTTAAGTTAACTCTAGGATTCAGTAAGGAATCAGGAAAGCGGGATAAGATCCCAAGGTTAAAGAATTAAACAAATATAACCCTAGAGAGTCGTAGGGTGTCTGGGCAAATGGACAATAACTTTAACTTCAATTTGAGTTAAACAAAGAAAGTGAAATGTGTAAGAGTCCAGGAGACTCTCTGGTTACCCGTGTGGCAAGACCTAGGGTAAGGGATGAAAAAGTGGTTAATAAGCAAGACAAGCAAATTGCTTAAGATAAAGAGAATGAAAAGAGGATATAAATGACGCCTTCGAATTTGAGACTCGTCAAGTGGAGCAGGACTCCCTGGGTAGTGACCCGTCGGACGAGGTACTTTCGAAAGGCTTAAAGTTAAAAGCAAGCTAAAAGTGGCTAAAAAGCATAAAGAGAATGTAAATGGCGCCTTCGAATTTGAGACTCGTCAAGTGGAGCAGGACTCCCTGGGCAGTGACCCGTCGGACGAGGTACTTTCGAAAGGCTTAAAGTGAAAGTAGAGAGCTAAATGCTCAAAGAAAAGAGAAAGAGATTTGCCAGTGGCAAAATGGGAGCTGTAAGCTCGAATAAGATAGGAAAGCAAGTGTTCAAAGGGAAAGAGGCTAAGAACTAAAGTAAAAAGAAAAGAAAGAAAATATAAAGATTCTACGGTGAAACCAGCCCAGGTTGGAGGTACGGGCAGTAATCCCTCTCCCGGGTAGAGACCCGTTCGGGACGTTTCTTC
Source organism: Tillandsia leiboldiana (assembly GCA_029204045.2). Lineage (NCBI taxonomy): Eukaryota > Viridiplantae > Streptophyta > Magnoliopsida > Poales > Bromeliaceae > Tillandsia > Tillandsia leiboldiana. The sequence goes on from CM055061.1 coordinate 26,156,564, forward strand.
CGTAGGATAGAGTAACGAAAATATAAAAATAAAACGGGCGGGCCTACGGTGAAACCAGCCCAGGTTTGAGGTACGGGCAGTAATCCCTCTCCCGGGCAGTGACCCGTTCGGGACGTTTCTTCCGTAGGACGGGGTAACACTTGCGGGTGTTATCGGCAACCTTGGAAATCTTATCTTATGGTAGCAGGACTACCGGGCTTGGGCCCGTTGGATAAGAATTTTTGAGGGTTAACTTGAACTAAAGCACCAGAATTTAAAGAATAAAGAGAAAATAGAGTGGCCAAGATGGCCGGGTTAGTTGAACCCTATATGCAGCGGCATAGTGGCCGAGTTGGTGCTTAGTAGCCTAGTATGACTAGACAGAGTAGTGCTGGGTCGATGTGTACATACAGACAGTGATATATTATTTTGCATAGCTGCATTTTGATTTCGAGGATTTTAGTTTCCTAGCACTATTATTATTGCTTCCATTGGACCAAGTGGTGTAGGACACTTTTTCTCGGTGGTTTAACCCACTGGGAACTATGTCGTAGTTCTCACACCCCTTGGGTGACCCCCCCCCCCCCACAGGTTCAGGTATGGATGCAGCGATCGCGACGGTTCAGAGGCAGACGGCGAGGTATACGACAGGGGCAAGGGCCCAGCAGCATAGCGACCTAGAGGGTCTAGCAGAGGTATCCCTGTATATATGTTTATTGAGTGAACCTTGTATGGTGAGGAAATCATGTAAAAGAGTTGTAATAATTTTATTTGCAAGTTCAGAAATGTAAAGTGTAATAAATTTAAGTTATGGTTCACTCTGGTATGCTTTCATTTCCGCATTAACTAATTGTTATTGAATGAAAGTTTTAAATTAGTAGTGATTTTTAGTACTCTGATATTGAGCTTCCGCATACACTTGTTGTGTTATTATGGATGTTACCGTTCCTTTCGGGTAGGAAAAGGTCTTACCCGATCGGCGGGTCTGTTGGCGTGCCCGAACCATACAAATTGGGGACTCGGGGCGTGACAGTAGCAAAGCATACTACAATATTCCCACTATGATATACCAATCTCGCATAAATAGGCCACTGAATAAACATGTAGGATCTCTATATCATCTAGTGTGGTATAAATATAATCTGTCTATCGCATGCTAAGTCTCTAGTTCAACAAGCATGTACAATTATCAGGTAAACATCAATCCACATGATCTAGGCCGTTTCCATGCTTACCTCTTGCTCATATCGGTTGCACATTAAATTAGGCATGCTATCAATCATAGAGGGTGACATTCCCATAGGTAAGCTCATCTTTACCATACATGAACATCCACTATTACACCTCCCATAAGGAATAACATGCATATAAACTCTGTTATTCCCTCTAACAGTTGCAAGTACTAAGTTTACCCACCTGAAGCGCTTAAACCAAGGAAAACCTGAAGTCGGTGAAGTGGGTAGACGCTCACAGTCCAAAATCTGCCAAAATTACACCCTCGGTACATGTCGCGCAAGCCTTGGCTCCAAACAACTGAAAACACCCCTGAGTACAACAATTAAGGTCCAACATTACACTTTTATTCCAAAAATAATCCACATATACAACATCAGAAAACAGTCCCGAAGACGTGCTGTTTTCACCTGCAGAAATTGCCCAGAAAAATCCAATAAAAATATCACAGCAATCCTCGCGTCGATACCTTCGAAACAAGTACCTGCACGTCCAATTCCGAGCCCTGTAGGCCGAGTTACAAATTCCACAGTACAGGTGCGCAAAACCACACAGCAACATAACTGTAATTCCATTTACAGACAAGGGGAAGAACATATACCTTCAGGTAAAACTCAGAAAAATCCAAGAAAAATACTGTGATATTCCTTGCGTCGAGTAGATGAAAAAAGTGTATAAGCACGTTGCCATACGATGCCCGGTTGCGGAGATAACGCAGAAAGACCACGCCACTGTCCAAATCTCCATCACAGAAATGGGGTCACAGTAAGCTCGAACAAACACCTCAAAAACCGTGAAATGAGGGAAAGCTGAAAATACCTAGATCGTAGATCTGTCCGTCACGGATCCAGCGGCGAAGAAATCGCTAGAAAAGGTGGTCGGAGTAGGCCGGGGGAGCTCGCGCACCGAAACGCGACGAAGGGGAACCCAAAAGGACGAGCGTCGCGCCGCGCCGAAAAAAAGGAAACCTCAATAAGCGTGCCACCAAAAATCTCAAAACTTTGCAGATGGATGCAGCACAGCTCGGGGATCAACTTTGCTGAAGGTGCCATGGCGAGAGGAGGCTCGGAAATGCCGGAAAAATGGGGAAGATAGAAGCTCGGGTCGCTTTTATAGGCTGCAAAAACAAATCGAAAAATACCGAATATGTCCCAATTTCCGGGCGCAGGGAACTTTCGGGCGCGCACTGTAGCAGCCCGAAACTTCCCTGGGCGCGCACTGTAGCAGCCCGAAACTCCCCTGGGCCTCCACGTCGCCCGCCAAACAGGCGACAGCGATCCAGACCAACCACCACACGACACGTGGCTCACTGCACAGCCGACACGTGGCACGCATGTGATAATCTAGAATTTAAAGACTTTAAAATTTACTTTTGCAATTTATAAAATTAGTAATTTTGGCAAAGTTTGGGACATAGTAGATTAATAGTGGCCCAGAAAGATCAACTTTTGATCGGAGCCTAATCTCGAAAATCCGAGATCACCATTGCGATCGTCTTGTCGAAATATGGAAAATTGATATACATATGTCTTCGATCCGACGGTCGGATCTTTCGCAAAACAGCGAAGAAAAAGCGGGACCCACAACTTAAGTTGTGAATAGTAACCCTATATTTTAATTCCCTTTCGATCACTATTGGCCGATTAACTATCTGGAACCCTGACATAGGGGTATGAGTAGTCGATCTTAGCTAATTTCGACGTTCTGAGCGCAATGGCACTGGCAGAATTCGCGTTTGGCGATCCGGGTGCATCGAAATGCGTGCATCGTTCTGCAACTTACAGAACTTTATGGCCCAAGATTTTATTCGAGCACCAAATCAAACATGCAAATGCACTATCTGAAAGGTCTCGACGAGCCGGACGTCGTGGCGAAGTCTGTTTCACAATTCGCTGATCGGATTTTCTCGAATTGCGTGAAAAGTGTCGAAAAATCAATATTTTTCTATAGAACCTATATATTTTATGTACCAAAATTTATGAGGCTTATAAGCTAAGGTTCTGGGTGCAATTATGACCTACAGCAGGGACCTAGATGTTAGAGGCACAAGGTATAGGGGCTAAATGGCATTTTGTTACATTGCAACCTTTGGCTCTTGGTATACTCGTGGGAGGTTACACGAGGGGCCATTATGTGTTGTTTTGGTTTCCAAACCGTAGCAGATTATTTCTCTTAAGAGCCTGGGCGTTGGGTAAGCCTAGACATCAAACCCCATTGAGAGGAACCGAGAGAGAGTGAGAGGAAGAAGAAGGTTGGATCAAACCTTTCCAAAGTTGGGATCTGGAGTCCCTGTGGTGTTTCCCTGTACCTGAGGAGCACCTGGGTGGTTGCCGGGGCCGCGCGAAGAGGGAGGAAGAGAACCGGCTTCATCCCATCTTCATCAACTCCGGCAAAGGTGAGGTTTTTAAACCACGGTTTGTTTGAGCCCGAGACCACTAGCAGTAGATTATTTAGGTCCTTAGGATGCTTCGAGCCATGTTTTAGCTCCCCATGCACACTGGTTTGCCGGCGGAAGCAAGATCTCGCCGGAAACCTAAGAAAACTCCACCGCGGTCGTTCTCTTCAACCAATTGGCCAAAATGAGCCAAAGTTGGTAGGCATGGACTGTAGGGGATGAGGATCAACCCCACCAAATTTGGTGGAGTATGATCGAACGGATCAATGGCAGATTTGTGCCCTAGTTTTCGGGAATATTGCACTTCGGCCGAGCTTTGTGCTCCGGCGCCGGCGAGCCTCCCCACTGCCATGCACATGGCCAAGAAGCTTCATGGGACCATTTAGAGTCCAACCATGCCTTTGCATGGCAGCCATGCAGCCCGAGGGGGGATCCACCATTGTTGGCCCAAGCTCGAGGTCATTAATGGTGGCCGGCCATCCGGCGACCTCCGACGGCGGGGACAAGGCTAGACCTTCCTAAAAGCTTGCTAGGAAGCTTCAGGTGCTGCCCCTTTCCCCTTAAAACCAATAGTTGCAAAGTTGCCATTGTTGGTAAAAACTCCAAAACCGAGCTTGCCACCTCCGCGCCGCCGCCGTGTTCTGTCGCCGGGCACGGGCTCAGTTAAGTTAGTTATGGTATTTAGCAACTTTTTGGTCAAGTTGTTTGGTCCCAGGTGCTTTGCTTGAATGGTCACAATTTTCAAGGTTAATATCATCTTCTTCCTCATGCTTGCGGCCAAACCTGGGGGTGCTAGCTTGAAAATAAAATGATGGAAATGCTCCTGCAACTCTATGGAGCATTTCCTTCCAAGTTGGAAAACCCCAGGTGCAGTGGTTGTAGAGAAAGAGCTCGGGAATGTTGTATATGTGTGTGGGTATAAAGTGCACACCAAGTGCTTGATGAAATGCCACAGAGAGGAAAATGATGGAATTTTGCTTCAAGTTAAATATGAAACTTTCTTAAAAATGTCCCCTGAGCTTGATGCTCACTTCAGATCAAGTTGGATCTGTGTGGACTGAGGTTTGGAGCATTGTATGCATTGTTAGTGAGCCAGGTGTGGATCTGGTTGATCCAGCAACTGCTGGGCTGCAAATAGAGAAAGCCCCAGGTTTTTTAGGTTGCTGTGAACTTAACTATAAAGCAGAATTTGAATTGGATTATTAAAAGTTAATTTATAGGTTAACCAACCCTTAAAAGAATAGTTTAGCCCAAACACTGTTCCGGGCTGTTTGCGAAGCCGCGACAGTGTGTTCCTAACTAATTTGGGGTCACTGAACGCGATGCTCGCGTTTAATTTGGGTTTTGATGATCCGGAGAAACAAAATTACAAATAGGCTAGGTTAGAGAAGAAAACTATGGCCCGAAGTTTTCCTCGGGTTTGGTGCTGCCACAAATGTGTGAGCACGGTGTTCAGCAAGTTAAAGGTCACCTGCTGGAGGTGACAGCTCGTAAAAATGATTTTCTGTTTAAGAGAACGAGCGAAAACAGTGCTCAAAAAGCATTAAAAGTGCGGTTTTTGAAAACCTTAAGGGCCTAGGTAAGTTGTTGGTCGGGTTTGAGTTTTTCCTGATCAGTATTTTTGATTCAGGTTGGCACGGTTTGCCTCTGGTTTCGAGTGTTCAGTCGATACAGTTTAGTCGCCTGCAAAATGACAGGTGGGTTTATCTTCGGTCCGGGCTTTATCATTTCGGCCCTCTGTGTACGGTATTGGTTGGACCCCTGTTTTTGTTAGCTTAACTTTTGTCTTGAGCCTGCCTCTCCTTTAATTCAGTTGTTTGCTACTTTATGCCTGCTTTATGCCTGATTATGATCTTCTTTAGTGATCTTTACCATACCTGATGATTGGTTGTTTCCAGTGGTTATATCATTGCTCTATACATTGCCATGCCTGTTTGGTCATCTGATAGTTGAGCTTGCTTTCCTGTGGTCCACCTGTTATGCTACTAAATACATGACTTGATTAAATAAAATGTTTTACCGAACTTCGTAGGGTCGCCGGAGTCTGTTCTTGTTTGATAGGACAAAGGCACTGCTCTGCGAGGTTTGGACCGAAAACCCCAGCTTCGTAGTGTCGCCTGAGTCTGTTTTTGTTTGATAGGACGAGGGCAACGCTCTTCGAGGTTTGGACTTTTCAAAACAGTTTTCTCAAAAATATGTGTTTAGTCTGCATAATTGGTTGGTCTGTTGATTGGTATAAAGTTGCCTCCAGATTGTGATTTCCTGGATATTGGTGATACCTGAAAAATTCAGCACTCCTGATTGTCTTGATCCATGATTCATATTTGCTTTTGACTGATCTTGCATTTGAGTTATGTTCTGTTGATGATCTTGCATTAAGTTGAGATATTATTATTGTTGCATCCCAGAGGGGATTATTATCTGGCTTTTTGCCGATTACCCGGTCAGTGGACCGTGAGCTTGAGCATTTGCATTGTGATCGCCCGCACCGTTGTACTTCACGAACATCAGCGGATTTGCTACCCGTAGCGATGTTCTTTACCGGTAAAGTGGTTAGCAGTTGCAACCCGTGACCCTCAGTGGAGGGAATGTCAACTAGGTGGTGCCAGGTGGGCAGCCTTGCCTGAGGTCCTGTGAAGGCCAATATGGTAGCTTGTGATTGGGTCTTTGTGTTTTCATTTACTTGATGCATGTGTTGTTAAGTTGCTTTAACATGCTTCTTTGATTCTTTGATCTGGCTTCTAGTTATCTACCTATATATGATTCAATGTGATGCCTTTGATTATAGTTTCATTGTTATATTGCTGATTGTCCTAACTCCTTGATGCCTTGATTATAGTTCCTTAGTTATATTATTTCTGATTGTCCTAACTCAGTGATGCTTTCGATTATAATTCCTTGGTTATATTTCCGATTGACCTAACTCATGATTGATTCTATCCTCAAGTTGATAACAGTTCTATGGTTACATTGAGTATATACCTGAATATCCTAGATCATGATTTTGCCATCCTTAAAGATAGTTCCATGATTATATGTATCTGTTTATCCTAATATATGATTGTATCTGCTTATCCTAACAGTGATCTTTACTATCCTCTAGTATTGTATACCAGTAGGTACGATCTGCTATTTCTCGGCTCGTCGTGCCCACTGAGATACACTCCGGTGTGTCTCACACCCTCGGGTGACTGTTTTTCAGGTCGAGCGGGTGTTGAGATGTCGGGACGAGTTGGTGAGATCACGAGATAGAGCTTGACCCTGGACAGCCGATAGCCAAGCATTTAGTTATTTGATGTAACAAGGAAAATGTAATAAGTTGTTGTAATTGTGTAATTTACTATCTGTGTTATATTAGTGGTACGTATTTAGTACTCTGTTTGATTGCCAAGCTAGCCGTGCATATATAGAAAAGGCTCAATCCCCAGTGGGATTGGGACTCTTCTATATATGTGGCGGTCTGTTGCGCCCTGGCTGGTTTGCAACTCTGATTTAAAAGAAAAAAAAAAAAAAAATATTTTAGACGCTGGATTTTGAACTCGGGGCGTGACAACGCAACCAGTCAACGCGTCGCTGCCACGCCCACGTGCGCGCTGTCAACGCCGCCTGCGCCCCCTTGCCAGGCACGCGCCCCGAGGCCACCCACACACACTCCGTGAACCGGGTCCACTGCACCGACAAATCATAAACCGCCACGTGTCCACCCCGGTCCACCGTACACCACAAGCCTGCTCCGTGCTCCCAGACCACAACACCGACCAGTCGTTTCCCTCCACGTGTCCCATCCTCCGGTGCACGCCAGCCCCGTGGACCGCGCACCTGCCCGCGCCCCTGTGCGCCTGCCCGCGGCCAGGCGCCGCCTGCCCGAGCCTGCGCCGCCGTCCTCCGCTGCTGCCCGCCGCCGCCGGCCGTCGCCGGAAACACTGTTCCGACCATGAACAGTAATTTTACTGTAGCAACCTCCGAAAAATGCATGTAAATAGCCCATTTTGACCGTTTTCGCGCGCTGAGTCCAAATCCGGTGTCCGATTTGCCAAATTCCAACTCTAAAAATTGCCGAAGGCATCCGGGAAGGTGTTCCCTGGTCCAAACTTCGCGATGAGTCCATTTTTAATATCCATTGCGCGCGAAACCACTTCTAAACTTCCGACGGGGTCATCAGACTACTCTCGTGATCCATTTAACACACAAAGTCCTTCCCTAATGTCCAATTGGTGCACAAATCCCACCAACACGCCACATAGGCCTCCAGAAGCTGTAGATGCAACAGTAGTCTAATGGTGAAATTTCGGGTCTTCACACTTTCTAACATATAGAATTAGAGAACCATCCACCAGTTCTGGGGATGAAGCAACCCACCTGAAACACTTTCCGCAGGCAAAGCCGAAGTCGGTGAAGTGCGTAGTCACACGCTAACCAAAATCTACCAAAACCGCACCCTCGGTGTTCAGTCGCGCAACCCTCTGTTCCAACCAACAACATCACCAACAATCAATAACCAACACCACAATATCCCCAAAACAGCACATGCTGTTTTTACAAACCAGCAGAGAAGAGGGGAATTTTCACCTGCGTGCAATCCTCTAAAAATCCCAGAAAAACCACAGTTGTGATCCTCGCGACGAGTAGCCCCAAAACGAGTATTTACACCCCCCGTTCCGACACCTGTAGGCCAAGATACAAATTAAATAAGGTGGTGCGTCGATAACCACAACACTGCGAAAACTGCGGGATACAACCCCAAAGAAGCTTAAATCTCACCTTCAAAGAGTCCTCAGAAAAATCCAATAAAACTACGAGCGCGTTCCTCTCGAAGATTAGATATCAATCGAGTCCTTAATCGCATCATTCTGATGCTCGTAGCTCAAGATAGAAAATTGACAAGCCTCCTCTGTCCAAAATCTCACAGCAGAAAAGGGGTCACCAAAACACCTCGGGAACCATGCCAAAAAGCCAAAATGAGGCGAAGCAATCAGCAAGGAAAACGAAGCCGTACCTCTCATGAACGCGCTGCCGCAAAAGTCGGCACAAACTTCCATCGGGGTGATCCAGGGTGCCTTGCGGACCGAAAAGTGACGGTGGAAGCCAAAATCCAAGAAACGTCGCAGTGCGCCGCGTCGCGGAAAGCATGGATGTCGAGGCCTCCAAAAAATCTGGGAATCCATCACGAGATGTACCACAAAATGAAGAACAAATTTTCTTAAGTCTTCACAGGGAGATAAGCTCGGGAAGAAGGCCGAAACGCGCTGCAAAGAAGTCCTATATATAGCGAAACAAAACAATTCATATAATGCCGAATGTGTCCTAAGTTTAGGGCGCCCGAAATGATTCGGGCGCGCACAGTGCGCCGCCCGCACTGTTCTGCCGAGCGCCCGAAATGCCCACTGCACGCCACGTCGCCCCCGAACACGCAACAGCGGGACCAGCCGCCCGCTCCGCGCCGCGTGTCCCGCGCCCATGCTGACGCATGGCGCGCCCGCGCGTCAACGCTGCCGCGCCGTACGGTCACCTCCTCGCCGTACGGCCACCTGCCCGGTCACCTGTTCCGCTCCTTGCGTGGACCGCGCGCACAACACCGCTCCAACCACAAGCTGCCACGTGTCCCCCGCCGGTCCATGCACCAGGCCGCGCGTCCCATGGACCGCGCACGCGTGCACCCGCCACTCCCGGGCCGCCACGTGTCCCTCTCCCGGTGCACGCCTGCCCCGTGGACCGAGCGCCCAGCGCCGCTGCCCGCCGCCGCGCTCCGCCGCTGCCCGCGCCGCCGGAGCTGCCCCCCGGCCGCCGGAACAGTGTCCCATGGCTCGAAAATCGTGTTTTCGCATCCGGGCTCCGAAAAATACAAGTAAATCGTCCATCTTGATCGTTTTTGCACGCTGAATCCAATTCCGCTATCCGTTTTGCCAAATTCCATTTCTAAAAATTGCCGAAGGCATCCGGAAAGGTGTTTTTAATCCAATTTTTTGCGCTAAGTCCAATTTTAATATCCGTTTCACGCGAAACCCCTTCTAAACATTCGACGGGGTCATCCAACTACCCACGTGATCCATTTAACACCCGAAGTCCAACACTTGTGTCCAAATTGGTGCACAAACACCGCAGACATACCACATAGGCCTCCAGAAGGTGCTGGTCACACTGTAAAAGCCCTGTAGAGATCCGGGTCACCACAACCGTTATACGGAACAAAGCACGTTTAGTTTCTCAGGGCTATTCACGAGTTGAAGGTATAGACTTTGATGAGACTTTCACCCCGGTAGCTCGTCGCGAGTCCATTCATATTCATTTTGCGATTGCTTGTCATTTTAAAATAAAACTTTTTCAAATTGACGTTCAGAGCGCATTTTTAAATGGTTTTTTAAATGAGAAAGTTTATGTAGCTAAACCAAAAAGGTTTATTGATCATAAATTACATAACCATGTTTTTCGACTGAAAAAGGCTCTTTACGGACTAAAACAAGCACCGCGAGCATGGTACGAAAGATTAACGAAATATCTTTTGGAAAAGGGCCATACTCGAGGGGGAGCCGATCGGACACTTTTTGTGAAGCACTTTCAGGACAATTTCATTGTAACCCAATTCTATGTTGATGACATCGTGTTTGGTGCTATAAGAAATAATGATGCTTCGAAATTCGCCGAGACGATGGAAAGCGAATTTGAGATGTCCATGATGGGCGAGCTTACGTACTTTCTTGGATTGCAAGTTAAGCAAAGTGATGATGGCATTCATTTGTTTCAATCCAAGTATGCGAAGGAGTCGGTTAAGAAATTCTGATTGGAGAATTCTAAAGACTTTCCGACTCCTATGGGAACTAGCAATAAGGGATTAGGAAGTGAATCTCACGGCGAAAGTATAGACGAGAAACTTTACAGAAGTATGATTGGAAGTCTACTCTACCTTACGGCTAGTCGTTCGGATATTTCCTTCAGTGTTGGTGTAGTAACTCTGAAATTTAAATTGTTAAAGTTTGCTTTTGAAATATGTATAATTGATGAAATTGGCAAAATTTGAGATTTAGTGGATCAATGATGGCCCTAAAGTTTATTCGAGCACTAAACAAAACAAGCAAATACGCTACTTGACAGGCCTCGACGAGCCGGACGTCGTGGCGAAGTCCGATTTGCATTTCGTCGAGCGGATCTTCTCGTTTTGCGTGAAAAACTTCGAAAAAGCAATAATTTCGAATAAAACTTATATGCTTTAAGTAGTTAAGTTCATGAGGTTGATTCCTTGAGGTGTTGGGTGCAATTTACACCAACAGAAAAGAGCTCGGAGGCTGGGGTTTGGTGTGAACCGAGCTTAGGGTTTTTTTTTCAAAAAAATCATGTATTGAATGCAAAGTGACCTTTGGACTACCTTGGCTGGACTTCGAGGAGTCAGCAAGTGATTCCAAAGCATCACTTAATCCTTTGAACTCCCCAGAGTAATCTTGAGCACTGGTTTGGCCGAGGACACCAACCTCCATTGAGAAAATCCAAGAGAGAGTGAGAAGTAGGTGAAGGTTGGAACAAAACCTTACAAAGGTTGGTCCCGGAGCTTTGGAAGAGTTCCTCTGTGCGCGAGGACCCTGCTGGAGCTTGCTGTGGCCGTGCGCGCAAAAGGAGTAAATTCCGGCTTCATCCCATCTTCCCCGAGCTCGGCCAAGGTAAGGATCCCAAACCAAAGGTTGTTTGAACCCGGGACCCCTAGCAGTAGAGTTTTTAGGTCCTTAGTATGCTCTGTACCAAGCCGAGCTCTCCATGCAGAACGCTTGGCCCGCGGGAGCCAACTATGGCCGGAAACCTAATAAGGCTCCACCTTGACATAACTATGTAAATAATGAACCAACCAAGCTGAAAATTGGTATGTAGGGACTGTAGGACGTGCCTAATAATTCTGAAAAATTTGAATGAATATGGTTAAGGATTTCAAGAGATAATTGATGCCCTAGTTTTTGGGAAACATGCATGATGGCCGAGCTTCATGCTCCGGCGCCGGCGTGCTTCTCCGACGCCGGCCACCTACCCAGAACACTTGCTAGGACCAAGATGAGTGCACCCATGCAATTGCATGGCATCCATGCAGCACCAAATGTGGGCGGCCATGGACAAACCGAGAATGGATCAAAACTTGGTCGCTGGCGTTCCGGCCATTTCCGGCCGGGGAGGAGGTGTCGGGAAGCTTTGTATGGACTAGAGGAAGCTTCCATATAAGTTGGAAGACTTCTTATGGCTTCTGTAAAAATCCGCCATTAACGAGGTTGAGCTCCAAAATGGAGCTTTGCTCCCCACCGCCGCCGTCGCACCCCGTGGCCGGGCACGGGTATGGAAAGCATCTGTGATGTAATTAGAACCTGTTGGTGCATTTAGTTGGAGCCCAGAAGCTCTGGGAGAGTGATCACAAATTTCAAGGTTTGGCTCCATCATCTTCTTCATGTGAACGGCTAAATCTGGGAGCAAACCTGGAAACTTGTTGGAGAGAAACATTGCTACAGACACTAGAAACATTTCCCTCCAAGTTTGATGCCCTCTGGTCCAGTATATGCAGAGATCTAATTCACCTTAGAGCTTATGTTAAATGTTAGAAATTGTGCACACCTAGTGTTTGTGGAAATGCCACAATGAACTTTTAAATAGAATTTGACAAAGATATAAATATGAAAGTTGTTTCAAAACATCCCTTGAGCTTGGTGCTCACTTCAGTTCAAACAGATACTATGTGGATTTATAATTGGAGCAATGTGAACCTTTAAATAAACATGGCTTTGGTTCTGCTTGAACCAGCAGATCTGGGTTTCAACCAGGGCAAGCCCTGGTATCCTAGCATTATTTAGAGCAACTTTGATATACAGACTTTTACTGTTTGAGGTTTGGATTAAAAGATGTGATTAAATCAACCTAAAAATGTAAGTTTTAGAAACCCTAGGGGTCAAAATGTAAAAGTGATTTGTGTACTGTTTAGTACTGTGTATAATAGTTTCCTAAACTTTTTGTTAGGATTCCAACGGCTCCCGTTGAGCGAAAATCGGATAACGATCCGAAAATCGGCAAAATCGTCGATTTAGCGGTATCCGGGTGACAATCGCTCAATTTGAGAAATTGCGGCGGTTTCACCGAGCCGACTGTTGAGTCCCAGTAGAATCTGGTTGAGCCAGCGGCCAAGTTTGATAGCCCGAATCTCCCGAAAATCCAAAAGGGAATTCCCGGGAGGGGCAATTTGGTAATTTCACCAAATGTTGAATATAAGGTTGAATTGGTCTATATGTTGTCAACAAATTTGGATAGTAAGTGATTAAAAGGGTTTAAGTCGAGTTAAGTTAAAGAGATAAACAGGTTCTAAGTTGATTTAAAATTATTAGATTAAAGGTTAAGTTTATTCCTGAATACTATCCTTAATTCAGGTCTGTTCAATCTGCATCTGATTTTTGAGTGATCTGCTGATACAATTAGTCGCCTGCGATTTATCAGGTGGGTTTATCTTCGGTCCGGGCTTTATCATTTCGGCCCTCTGTGTACGGTATTGGTTGGACTCCTGTTTTTGGTTAATCTAGGTTATATTTGAGCCTGTCTGCCTTTGATTGAGATATATTACTATTAGTTGCCATGCCTGATTGGACATTCTGATGATCTTGATTGCAAAGCCTGTACTGCTAAACAAATGTACTTTACTCAAACAATAATTTTTACCCAAGCTTCGCAGGGTCGCCTGCGTCTGTTCTTGTTTGATAGGACAAAGGCACTGCTCTGCGAGGTTTGAACCCAAAAACCTGTTTTAATAATTTTGCTTAAAACTGTATGTGTTTGGACAGTATGATTTGGTCTATAGTTGCTAAACCTGGTTCTATTTCATAATGGCTGTTGATTATATTCCGCATTGCCTTCGTGATTGGCTGGTGTTATATCCTGATCTATGAGATTATTGATCATATTCCGCATTGCATTCGTGATTGGTTGTTGTTCACCAATTATGCTGCTAGATACATGATTTTATTAAATAAATGTTTTTACCGAACTTCGTAGGGTCGCCGGAGTCTGTTCTTGTTTGATAGGACAAAGGCAACGCTCTGTGAGGTTTGGATCTAAAATATGTTTGTAAATTAATTTTCTCAAAAATATGTGTTTAGTCTGCATGATTGGTTAGTCTGCATGATTGGTATTCAGTTGCTTCCAGATCTTACGATTCGATTCCTGGATATTGTTATACCTGAATGTCAGCACTTCTGATTATTTTGATCCATGATTCATTGTTGCTGTTGATTGATCCTGCATTTGAGTTGAGATTTGTTGTTGATCTTGCATTGAGTTGAGATGTTGTTATCATATTATTGTTGCATCCTAGAGGGGATTGTTATGGCTTTTTGCCGATAACCGGTCTGTGGACCGTGAGCTTGAGCATTCGCATTGATCGCCCGCACCGCTGTACTTCACGAACATATCCGAGGTCGCTCCTCATGCGCTTTGTTCTTTACCGGTAAAGTGGTCTGTTGAAAGGCCCGTGACTCCCAAGGGGAGAATGTCAGCTAGGTTGGTGCTAGGCTGGGCATCTTCCCTGAGGTCATGATGACCAATATGGTGGCTTCTGATTGGGTAACTTGTTATTTCAGTTGTTGATGCATATGTTGCCTGTTCAGCCTGCTTTTATCATAACTCATGATTTTTGCTATCCTCTAATTAGATACAGTTCTATGATTATATATCTGCATATCCTAACTGTGATCTCCATTGTTATGTATCTGCTTATCCTAATTGTAACCTCCGTGATGATATATCTGTTGATCTCTATGTTGCCTATCTGTTATCTTAACTATGATCATTGCATATCCTAACTGTGATTATATATCTGTGGATCTTCATGCTTGCCTATCTGATTATTCTAACCCCTGATTATTACTATCCTCTAGTATTGTATACCAGTAGGTACGATCTGCTATTTCTCGGCTCGTCGTGCCCACTGCGATACACTCCGGTGTATCTCACACCCTCGGGTGACTGTTTTTCAGGCCGAGCGGGTGCTGGGATGTCGGGACGTGTTGGTGAGATTCCGAGATAGAGATTGACCTTGGACAGCCGTGTATTTAGAAATAGTTAATTAAAGTGGTATTCAGATGTAATATATTTGTAAAGAAATCTGTAACATTGTTGTTGTTGTTGTTATTGTTATTTGTAGTACGTAGTTAGTACTCTGATGATTATTGCCAAGCTAGCCGTGCATATATAGAAAAGGCTCAATTCCATAGGGGATTGAGACTCTTCTATATATGTGGCGGTCTGTCATTGCCCTGGTTGATTTGCAACTATGATTTAAAAAAAAAAAAAAAAAAAAAAAAAAAAAAAAAAAAAAAAAATTATACACTGGTTTTTGAACTCGGGGCGTGACAGTTGGGATTTACGCGAGATATCAATCAGCACCGAAGGAAATTTACCTCAAAGCGGTGAAAAGGATCATCCGGTACGTCAAAGGTACATTAAATTTCGGAATTTGGTATCCTATAGGCACATCTCTCGATATTATAGGATATTCGGATGCCGATTGGGCTGGATCAGTGGATGATCGGAAGAGTACGAGTGGTGCATGTTTTTACCTTGGCCATTGTCTTGTTGCATGGCATAGTAAAAAGCAAAACTGCATTGCTCTTTTGACTGCTGAGGCAGAATACATTTCAGCGGGTAGTTGCTCAACTCAATTGATTTGGATGAAGAGTGTATTAGGTGACTTCCGCATCCCTGCGACCTCGGTAACTATTTTATGTGACAACACCAGTGCCATTAATATTTCTAAAAACTCTGTGTTGTACTCAAGAACAAAACACATTGAACTTAGATATCATTTTCTTAGAGAGCTAGTTGAATCAAGTATTTTACAAATTTCTTATGGTTCAACTGAAGATCAATTAGCCAATATTTTGACAAAACCTTTGGATCAAAAACGTTTTATTCATTTGCGAAAAGCAATTGGTATGCTTTCTTTGAAATAACTTTTTTTGAACCATTGCTTAGGTTAGGTTTTGTTTTGTGTTCTTTTTGTTTGTGAAATAGAACATTAACTGAGCATATATATAAGTATAATTGACTTTAATTGCATCATTTCATGCTTTGAGAAACTTATTATGATATGAAGAAACGGTGGCGACATTTGTCGCCACCAAATGTATAGAAAAATGGTAGAAAAGGCGGCGATAGCTGTCGCCACTAAATGTCTGGAGAAACGGTGGCGAAAAATGTCGCCACCAAATGCCCGGAGAAAAGCTGGCGCCAGCTTGTCTAGATAAAAGGTGGCGGCAGCTGTTGTCACGCCCCGGGGTCGAAACTGCGACCCGGGCTCACTAACAGATCCGCCATCTGTACGGAAACTGCCGTACAGACGAAGCGTCTAACCTGCAGAAAGAATCAACTACAGAGATACGGATATCAGAGCTGAAAGTAAACTAGTAAGAACTGAAGACCAAACACTGTACAACTGAAAATAATACAATATCCATCTCCCAAATACGATCGTATACAAAGTCCTCTGATACAAAAACTCAAAGGGGAGATATCTCCAATAATGTACATCAGTGTACAAGCTCTCACTACAAAAGTATCCTCACTACATCAGTCTCTCAAACTGTAAAATAAAGTAAACTAATCTACTGAAGCTCTCCTCTGAAGGGGTACCGCTACACTCCAACGACGGGTAGGGAACTAGCTCGCGACTCCCTCGCCTCGGTCAGAAGGATCAGCAACTGCAGCAACAGGAACAGGAGAAGAAATTCCTGGGGAAAAAAGACACCACGACGGGTGTGAGAACTACTTCCCACAGTAGTTCTCAGTGGGTGCCGTCAACAAGCCCAACGGTCTGCCCACCAAGTCTACTAGAGGCCAAAGATAACAATGCAACGAAATCTGAACAAGAAAAGCTGGAGCTACTCTACAGCTACCATGCCTCTATCTAGATACTCCAAAAAGTGGAACAGATGAAACTAAAAGAGTCCACTCGCACCCAAGGTGCTCAATAGACCCAATCGAACTGACTGCCTCATAGGGTCCAGTCAAGCCTGCGCCTGTCGACTAGGAACGCTCCTGCCCACTACCACACATCCACATGAGGACGGGATTTACGTGGGGCGTCCTGTCCTACTAACTCATCCCTCGTGCAAAACAGCCTCAACAGGCCAACCATCGTATCCACAGTGGCATCTCAGGACGCGACTCCAACTGAGTAGAACGGCGCGGTATAGAGTATCAAACATTGGCATATGCAGGCTAGTCAAAAACCACGCTCACTCTCAGAATGGTAGGACTCAAGATCCCCAAATACCTCGCACAACAGTCGGAGCACTCTCGACGACTCAGCTGCTCGGCTAACTCGAAACACGTGACACTAGCCTCTCCAACGGCTCGCAGCACAAGGCTCACTGGCTGGAGATACTCCACAGCCAGGAACGACCCATAACTCAGGGTAACAAAACAGGTCGGACAACACTCAACGACCTGGGACCACCGCCAACCCCAACGGTTCCCAACAAGACGGACCGGAAGATACTCGACGGCCCGGGACTGCCGTCTGCGCGTCGGCTCCCTCCACGACGGCACAACAGGGAAACAAGACCTCCCGGGACTACCGTTTACCCAAACGGCTCCCGGCACAGATAAGCAACCCAGTACAATTACCAGACTCCACTCTGCTCCCAGGCAAGAGTGTAAAAGCATCCCACACTAAAAGCAAGTCCCGACCTCTCGGCCCACTACCCGGGCGAGAAAACACTATGTCAGGGATGAAGGAACAGTGTGGATGTC
Source organism: Tillandsia leiboldiana (assembly GCA_029204045.2). NCBI lineage: Eukaryota > Viridiplantae > Streptophyta > Magnoliopsida > Poales > Bromeliaceae > Tillandsia > Tillandsia leiboldiana. The sequence goes on from CM055061.1 coordinate 26,173,929, forward strand.
TAAGCATAAATAACCCTAGCCCAAGTGAGGGTTTTCTACTAGTCTGGTTGCACATACAACATATGACGGGGGTGCTAGGTAAAGTTCCAAGATAACTACATTAACAGATAATAAAGGGATAGCCATTCCAAAAATCTAGCATGCTACACAAGGAAATAAACTTCATGCATAGTCCTACATCAATAGAATTAATGTACATTCCATAAAACATGGAGATAAGGCCACCCACCTCGATTTGCCACCAATTGCTCGTAGACACTTGCAATTGGCCTCCATGCGATCCGCACGCAAAACGGGGCACGCCGTCGGAGTCCGCACGCAAAACGGAGCACGCCGCCGGAGTTCGCACGCAAAATGGAGCACGCTGCCGGAGTCCGCACCAAAAACGGAGTCTGCACGAGAAACAGTGCACGGCGCCGGAGTCCGCACGCAAAACGGTGCACTGTGCCGGAATCCGCACGCAAAACGGAGTCCGCACGCAAAACGGTCCACGGTGCCGGAGTCCGCACGCAAAATGGTGCACGGTGCCAGGATCCGCACGCGAAACGGAGTCCGCACGCAAAACGGTGCACGGTGCCGAGTTCGCACGTAAAACGGTGCACGGTGCCGGAGTCCGCACGCAAAACGGAGTCCGCACGCAAAACGGAGCATGGTGCCGGAGTCCGCACGCAAAACGGTGCACGGTGCCCAACACAGAAAGCAGCAAGAAGGTCAGTTACAGTCTAAAAGATCGCCCCAAAACTGTACAAAAATACAGTAAAACCAACACACGGGACCTACCCGACTGCGCTGCCGCCGCCGCAACGCCCCCATCGGAAGCCTCGCGCGCTCCACGAGGCCCGCGACGCGAAACGCCATCTCCCACACTCTCCTCCCTCACTCTCCCCGTCCCTCGGTTGGAGAAGAAAACGAAGAAGGAAAAGAGGTCGCTTGCGGGGAGGAAGAAGGAGAAGAAGAAGAGAAAGGGAGAGAGGCGGGTCCACGGTGCACCGGTCCACGGTGCACCGGCCGGTCCACCGCACCCGCCCGGGTGCACCAGGCCCAGGCAAGGAGGCGCGCGGCCACGTGGCCGTATCCCCGCACGCCACGCGGGCGCGCAGCTCACGCGCCACACGGGCGCGTGACACGCTGCCGCCCGCAGGCGCGGGACACGGGCGCGTGACACGGGCGCGCCCACGTGCTCCCGCGCGGGCGCCAGCGGGGGGGGGCGCCACGTGGCGGCCCCTGCGCTGACACGCGCAGGCGCACGTTCCCAACGCGCGCCAGCTGCGCGCCTTGAGCTGCCTCGGGATCCGCGCTGTCGCCTCGCCTCGGGAAACGTTGCCGCGCCGCCTCGAAAACGTGTAAAATATCCGGGCTCCAAAACAAACAAGTAAATAGTCCATTCTTAGCGATTTCGCGCGCTGAATCCAAAAACGATGTCCATTTCTCCAAATTCTCACCCAAAAATTTGCCGAATGCCCACTCGATTCGATTTTCGCGCCGGGTCCATTTTTAAAGTCCGATTTGCCTAATTCCAACTCTAAAAATTCCCGAAGGCGACCGGAGAGGTAAACTTTTATCCGGACTTCACCCAGAGTCTAATTTTGACATCTGATTCGTGCGAAATCACTTCTAAACACCCGATGGGTCCTCCAACATCCCACGGGGTCTCAATTTAAGCCCGAAGTCCACCACTTGTGTCCAAAATGCGCGCAACCCACACAGGCCTCCAGTGATGCAAGCAAATCCCAAATTGCATCACAAATCCATTTCTGGGCCCCCAACACGCGCACCAACACCCCCAACGGCGACCGAAAGCTGCCCAACAACCAGCAACCCTGCGCGGGGGATTCTGGGACCTCACATCCTCCCCCACTAAAAGAAAGTTTCGTCCTCAAAACTAGATCAAGCCCATCAGGAGTCAAGAATACCACGGCTAGGTATCTAACAATACGCCTCCAGCTCCCCCACTCGCTCCTCGTGATTACTCCGCAACAACAACAACAAGTACGGTATTACCCGATGTGCAATTCTCTCATCTCTCGAGCCAGAAATTGCAACGGGCGTCCCTCGTACTCCAGTAATCACAGATCTCAAAGGGGCAAGTAAATCACGGGCGAGGAAAAAAAAATCACATCACTACTGAGCTGAGACGTGAAAAACCAAGGGCTCCACAAAAAGGCTGGGGGAAAACTAAAATAACCACAAGTGTAATACGCACCAAACCACAACATGGTGCTACCCTCAACAAGACGACCCGAAGCATACCCGCGGACTCGTCCAATAAGGAAGGGAAATCCAATAAGTTGGGGTCTTCACTCGGTCACTTCCCGATCCAAACCACCCGAGTGGACTACTCAACTGCCGGCTACCCTCAAAAGGGATCCTCAAGAGACACAATCTCGTGCCACAGTTGGTCGCTCAACATGCTATCATAACCCCAACGGACCCCACGGGTCGAAGTCGATCCCTCAACTCATAAAGAACACCCTGACGGGGACCAAACCGTCGGTGAACGGGGCTGAAAACTGGCTCACAAGGCGATCATAAAGCTGATGCCCAACTCGCGGTCAAAAGTCCGAAACATCCAAAAGACTCTCACCGTTGTGTACCTACAACGTGGCATCACTGCCGTGCACCCACGCGTGGCATTACTGCCGTGTACCAATGGCGTGGCCTCACTGCCGTGCACCAACGGCGTGGCATCACCACCGTGTATCAACGGTGTGGCATCACCACCGTGTATCCACGGTGTGGCATCACTGCCGTGTATCAACGGCGTGGCATCACCACCGTGTATCAACGGCGTGGCATCACCACCGTGTATCAACGGCGTGGCATCACCACCGTGTATCAACGGCGTGGTATACTCAAGCATCAAGGCCTCAGATCTTCACAGCCCTATACCCAATACTACCTCGAAAACCCGGAGCTGAGGAAGGGCCAAAAGATCAACAGGCAAAAACCAGGGCCCCAACTGCACTGGGCAGGACCAATAACTCCCATCTATGTGCAACACGTGATCAGGTATCTGAACCTCACGAGCACAAGCTAAGGGTACTATCTCTAGCCCATACATCAATGCAAATGCCCTAGCACTCTCACAGCTATGTCAACAAGCAACTCGCGGCTGGAGACGCTCCCGGTAGTCCATTAGGACGAACTCGACGCCATCAAATCTCGGCTTCCTGTCAGATCATCTCATCTCACTAAAATAACCACCTGGTAACTCGGCCGGAGGTGAAAATCGCCTCAACAGGCCAAACCTTCGCCACTCACTAGGCGGCATCGCCACTCATTGGGCGGCATCGCCACTCACTGGGCGGCATCGCCCCTCACTGGGCGGCATCGTCTCTGGTAGCTCGGCCAGTGGAAAGTATCCTCCAGTTAATTCGGCCAGGGAAAAATGTCCTCCTGGTAACTCGGCCAGGGCATGTGCCCACCTGGTAACTCGGCCAGGGGCAATGCATCCATCTGGTTGCTCGGCCAGTGGAAAGTATCCTCCTGGTAATTCGGCCAGGGAAAAATGTCCTCCTGGTAACTCGGCCAGGGCATGTGCCCACCTGGTACTAGGCCATGGGCAATGCATCCATCTGGTTGCTCGGCCAGTGGAAAGTATCCATCTGGTAACTCAGCCAGTGATAATTATCCATCTGGTAACTCGGCCAGTGATAATTATCCATCTGGTAACTCGGCCAGCGATAATTATCCATCTGGTAACTCGGCCAGTGATAATTATCCATCTGGTAACTCGGCCAGTGATAATTATCCATCTGGTAACTCGGCCAGTGATAATTATCCATCTGGTAACTCGGCCAGCGATAATTATCCATCTGGTAACTCGGCCAGCGATAATTATCCATCTGGTAACTCGGCCAGCGATAATTATCCATCTGGTAACTCGGCCAGCGATAATTATCCATCTGGTAACTCGGCCAGCGATAATTATCCATCTGGTAACTCGGCCTCGGCCAGTGATAATTATCCATCTGGTAACTCGGCCAGCGATAATTATCCATCTGGTAACTCGGCCATCGATAATTATCCATCTGGTAACTCGGCCAGCGATAATTATCCATCTGGTAACTCGGCCAGTGATAATTATCCATCTGGTAACTCGGCCAGCGATAATTATCTATCTGGTAACTCGGCCAGCGATAATTATCCATCTGGTAACTCGGCCAGCGATAATTATCCATCTGGTAACTCGGCCAGCGATAATTATCTATCTGGTAACTCGGCCAGCGATAATTATCCATCTGGTAACTCGGCCAGCGATAATTATCCATCTGGTAACTCGGCCAGCGATAATTATCCATCTGGTAACTCAGTGATAATTATCCATCTGGTAACTCGGCCAGGGAAAACGCCCTCCTGTAACTCAGCCAGGGAAGAACGCCCTCCTGGCAACTCAGCCAGGGAAAAACGCCCTCCTGGCAACTCAGCTAGGGAAAAACGCCCTCCTGGTAACTCAGCCAGGGAAAATGCCCTCCTGGTGACTCAGCCAGGGAAAATGCCCTCCTGGTAACTCAGCCAGGGAAAATGCCCTCCTAGTGACTCAGCCAGGGAAAACGCCCTCCTAGTGACTCAGCCAGGGAAAACGCCCTCCTGGTAACTCTGCCAGGGAAAATGCCCTCCTGGTAACTCAGCCAGGGAAAACGCTCTCCTGGTAACTCAGCCAGGGAAAACGCCCCTCCTGGTAACTCAGCCAGGGAAAATGCCCTCCTGGTAACTCAGCAGGGAAAATGCCCTCCTGGTGACTCAGCCAGGGAAAATGCCCTCCTGGTAACTCAGCCAGGGAAAATGCCCTCCTGGTGACTCAGCCAGGGAAAATGCCCTCCTGGTCACTCAGCCAGGGAAAATGCCCTCCTGGTAACTCAGCCAGGGAAAACGCTCTCCTGGTAACTCAGCCAGGGGAAAACGCCCTCCTGGTAACTCAGCCAGGGAAAATGCCCTCCTGGTCACTCAGCCAGGGAAAATGCGCTCCTGGTGACTCAGCCAGGGAAAATGCCCTCTTGGTGACTCAGCCAGGGGAAAACGCCCTCCTGGTAACTAAGCCAGGGGAAAAATGCCTCCTGGTAACTCAGCCAGGGAAAACGCCCTCCTGGTAACTCAG
>CM055061.1:26179126-26352517 GCA_029204045.2 Tillandsia leiboldiana
TAAGCCAGGGAAAATGCCCTCCTGGTAACTCAGCCAGGGAAAACGCTCTCCTGGTAACTCAGCCAGGGAAAACGCCCTCCTGGTAACTCAGCCAGGGAAAATGCCCTCCTAGTAACTCAGCCAGGGAAATGCCCTCCTGGTGACTCAGCCAGGGAAAATGCCCTCCTGGTAACTCAGCCAGGGAAAATGCCCTCCTGGTGACTCAGCGAGGGAAAATGCCCTCCTGGTAACTCACCAGGGAAAATGCCCTCCTGGTGACTCAGCCAGGGAAAATGCCCTCCTGGTAACTCAGCCAGGGCGGGGTGTGTCCTTTTCATAACACGATGTCTCAGGGGTATCGCAACCCACTGCAAAACAACAAATGTCAGGACACAACAAGCATACGACCCAATCCAGCGAAAGTCTAAGACATGTCATCCATTCCATAGCATTATGTTGTCTGCAACCAACATAATCGATTAGGAGAATAAACATGCCAAACTCTCATCCCGTCTCTTGGGAGAGGTAAAAACTCAATCAGGACTCTCGCTATAAGTCACGACTCTCACGTAGTCATCCTAATGTCCAACCACAAGCCTAGGGTTTCTAAGTCCACCACGACCTACAACCTAGGCTCTGATACCACTCTAATCTGTCACGCCCCGGGGTCGAAACTGCGACCCGGGCTCACTAACAGATCCGCCATCTATACGGAAACTGCCGTACAGCGAAGCGTCTAACCTGCAGAAAGAATCAACTACAGAGATACGGATATCAGAGCTGAAAGTAAACTAGTAAGAACTGAAGACCAAACACTGTACAACTGAAAATAATACAATATCCATCTCCCAAATACGATCGTATACAAAGTCCTCTGATACAAAAACTCAAAGGGGAGATATCTCCAATAATGTACATCAGTGTACAAGCTCTCACTACAAAAGTATCCTCACTACATCAGTATCTCAAACTGTAAAATAAAGTAAACTAATCTACTGAAGCTCTCCTCTGAAGGGGTACCGCTACACTCTAACGACGGGTAGGGAACTAGCTCGCGACTCCCTCGCCTCGGTCAGAAGGATCAGCAACTGGAGCAACAGGAACAGGAGAAGAAATTCCTGGGGAAAAAAGACACCACGACGGGTGTGAGAACTACTTCCCACAGTAGTTCTCAGTGGGTGCCGTCAACAAGCCCAACGGTCTGCCCACCAAGTCTACTAGAGGCCAAAGATAACAATGCAACGAAATCTGAACAAGAAAAGCTGGAGCTACTCTACAGCTACCATGCCTCTATCTAGATACTCCAAAAAGTGGAATAGATGAAACTAAAAGAGTCCACTCGCACCCAAGGTGCTCAATAGACCCAATCGAACTGACTGCCTCATAGGGTCCAGTCAAGCCTGCGCCTGTCGACTAGGAACGCTCCTGCCCACTACCACACATCCACATGAGGACGGGATTTACGTGGGGCGTCCTGTCCTACTAACTCATCCCTCGCGCAAAACTGCCTCAACAGGCCAACCATCGTATCCACAGCGGCATCTCAGGACGCGACTCCAACTGAGTAGAACGGCGCGGTATAGAGTATCAAACATTGGCATATGCAGGCTAGTCAAAAACCACGCTCACTCTCAGAACGGTAGGACTCAAGATCCCCAAATACCTCGCACAACAGTCGGAGCACTCTCGACGACTCAGCTGCTCGGCTAACTCGAAACACGTGACACTAGCCTCTCCAACGGCTCGCAGCACAAGGCTCACTGGCTGGAGATACTCCACAGCCAGGAACGACCCATAACTCAGGGTAACAAAACAGGTCAGACAACACTCAACGACCTGGGACCACCGCCAACCCCAACGGTTCCCAACAAGACGGACCGGAAGATACTCGACGGCCCGGGACTGCCGTCTGCGCGTCGGCTCCCTCCACGACGGCACAACAGGGAAACAAGACCTCCCGGGACTACCGTTTACCCAAACGGCTCCCGGCACAGATAAGCAACCCAGTACAATTACCAGACTCCACTCTGCTTCCAGGCAAGAGTGTAAAAGCATCCCACACTAAAAGCAAGTCCCGACCTCTCGGCCCACTACCCGGGCGAGAAAACACTATGTCAGGGATGAAGGAACAGTGTGGATGTCTAAGCATAAATAACCCTAGCCCAAGTGAGGGTTTTCTACTAGTCTGGTTGCACATACAACGTATGACGGGGGTGCTAGGTCAAGTTCCAAGATAACTACATTAACAGATAATAAAGGGATAGCCATTCCAACAATCTAGCATCCTACACAAGGAAATAAACTATCATGCATAGTCCTACATCAATAGAATTAATGTACATTCCATAAAACATGGAGATAAGGCCACCCACCTCGATTTGCCACCAATTGCTCGTAGACACTTGCAATTGGCCTCCATGCGATCCGCACGCAAAACGGGGCACGCCGTCGGAGTCCGCACGCAAAACGGAGCACGCCGTCGGAGTCCGCACGCAAAACGGAGCACGCTGCCGGAGGCCGCACCAAAAACGGAGTCTGCACGAGAAACGGTGCACGGCGCCGGAGTCCGCACGCAAAACGGTGCACGGTGCCGGAATTCGCACGCAAAACGGAGTCCGCACGCAGAACGGTGCACGGTGCCGGAGTCCGCACGCAAAACGATGCACGATGCCACGATCCGCACGCGAAACGGAGTCCGCACACAAAACGGTGCACGGTGCCGGAGTCCGCACGCAAAACGGTGCACGGTGCCGGAGTCCGCACGCAAAACGGAGCACGGTGCCGGAGTCCACACGCAAAACGGTGCACGGTGACCAACACAGAAAGGAGCAAGAAGGTCAGTTACAGTCTAAAAGATCGCCCCAAAACTGTACAAAAATACAGTAAAACCAACACACGGGACCTACCCGACTGCGCCGCCGCCGCCGCAACGCCCCCATCGGAAGCCTCGCGCGCTCCACGAGGCCCGCGACGCGAAACGCCATCTCCCACACTCTCCTCCCTCACTCTCCCCGTCGCTCGGTTGGAGAAGAAAACGAAGAAGGAAAATAGGTCGCTTGCGGGGAGGAAGAAGGAGAAGAAGAAGAGAAAGGGAGAGAGGCGGGTCCACGGTGCACCGGTCCACGGTGCACCGGCCGGTCCACCGCACCCGCCCGGGTGCACAAGGCCCAGGCAAGGAGGCGCGCGGCCACGTGGCCGTATCACCGCACGCCACGCGGGCGCGCAGCTCACGCGCCACACGGGCGCGTGACACGCTGCCGCCCGCAGGCGCGGGACACGGTCGCGTGACACGCTGCCGCCCGCAGGCGCGGGACACGGGCGCGTGACACGGGCGCGCCCACGTGCTCCCGCGCGGGCGCCAGCGGGGGGGCCGCCACGTGGCGGCCCCTGCGCTGACACGCGCAGGCGCGCGTTCCCAACGCGCGCCAGCTGCGCGCCTTGAGCCGCCTCGGGATCCGCGCTGTCGCCTCGCCTCGGGAAACGTGCCGCGCCGCCTCGAAAAACGTGTAAAATATCCGGGCTCCAAAACAAACAAGTAAATAGTCCATTCTTAGCGATTTCGCGCGCTGAATCCAAAAACGATGTCCATTTCTCCAAATTCTCACCCGAAAATTTGCCGAATGCCCACTCGATCCGATTTTCGCGCCGGGTCCATTTTTAAAGTCCGATTTGCCCAATTCCAACTCTAAAAATTCCCGAAGGCGACCGGAGAGGTAAACTTTTATCCGGACTTCACCCGGAGTCTAATTTTGACATCTGATTGGCGCGAAATCACTTCTAAACACCCGACGGGTCCTCCAACATCCCACGGGGTCTCAATTTAAGCCCGAAGTCCACCACTTGTGTCCAAAATGCGCGCAACCCACACCGGCCTCCAGTGATGCAAGCAAATCCCAAATTGCATCACAAATCCATTTCTGGGCCCCCAACACGCGCACCAACACCCCCAACGGCGACCGAAAGCTGCCCAACAACCAGCAACCCTGCGCGGGGGATTCCGGGACCTCACAGCTGTCGCCACCAAATGTAAGAAAAGGGTACCTCTTGCGAAATGATTTGGCGAGCAGCGACGACAAATTGTCGCGTCTAAATTTTTGAATGAACCTAAACTTCATCCTTTACCAAATGCCAAAGTATTGTGTTGAAGAGCAGTATTCCCTGATTCAAATATATAGCGATATACTTGATAAAAAGATATGTTTTCACGTATAAAAGGAGGACATTGTCATCCTAAAAAAGATATCAATCCCGATAAAATATTACATGATTTGGCGAACAGAAGAAATTTCATATATTGTAGCAATAATACATGATGTTACAAAAGATGATACCCCAATATCTTCTCCAAAAGACAGAATATGCAATTTTTAAACCACTCGCAAGACCAAAGTGTAAGTTCAGTGATCAAGTTGCGACAACAGGAGAGTTCCGAAAATAAATTCGTATATATACACAGTACAATGACAGTTTCGAAAAAAAGGAAAGCAAACCACTAATAGTCCGGACAAAATCACAATGCACATACAGTTTCATACATAGTAAATTAAGAACCTATGGAGAAATAGAGCAAGTCTGAGGACTTAGACTCTGATCAATAGGGCAAGTATTGCTGTTACCACACTTGGCTAGACTGGTAGTGTATGGAGTTGCCACCTTTTGCTTCAACTGGCAGAATAAGCCATTTGTATATTGAGAGTCTAAGCACACAGGGTTTCCTACCAGTCTGCAGAAGACAAGGAAAAGAAAGAAATATTTTTAAAAAAGCATCATTTCAGTTGTAGTATAAACTACGGTATGTTGATTCAAAACTTACAAGAGCTACGACCAAGAAGTTGTAAGGCGTAGGAGCTCAGACTTGAACTTTCTATAAAAACGGTGTTGGTAAATTCAATGAAGAGTTACAAGTTAACTTTCTAGTGCGGACAGCTCAACCTCTCGAGTGCAAGGTCGGTACGCGGCAAAGGTGCTGTCATTGGAGAAGGAACCAGGATTGAAACATGTGATCCGCGTGTACTTGAAAGCCTTCTGTTCACTCCTGTCCCCCAAAACTATCTGCAACATAGCAGAAAGGAAACGTAGCTAGGAATGCAAAAGTTTTAGTTATATCTATGTGATCAAAACACTAGCAGACATACTGTGTGTGGAGTTGGATATTGTAAAGCACCGGGTCTTTGGATAGCGCGCCGACCACATAGATGGCTTGGAGCAGAGAGTTGCCTTGGGCATGTTGCATTTGAGTTTACAGATGATGCCGGGTTGATTCGGGTCAACGCAGAAGCCCCAGCTCGATTCGGGGTTTGTCCGGGCTTTGTATGCCGATTGAGGATGAGATTTGGAAATTACCGACTTCACCGTGGAGTGCCGGAAATTCAAGAACACTTGGAACAGGTGTACTTTCAATTTACAGCGAGGTTCGGGAGGTTCCGGACTGACGCGGAGGACCTGGAGGCAAAAAGTGAGTCAGAACTGGCAATTTTGGAGCCGGTATTTGATTTGAGCACCCCGACTCAACGGATGAGCTTTTTGAGGAGAAAAAGTTGTGGACACGTGTACTTTCGATTTACAGCGAGGATCGGGAGGTTCCGGACTGACGCGGAGGGCCCGGAGGCAAAAAGTGAGTTGGAACTGGCAATTTTGGAGCCGGTATTTGATTTGAGCACCCCGCCTCAACGGATGAGCTTTTTGAAGAGAAAAAGCTGTGAGCGCGTGTACTTTTGATTTACAGCGGAGCTCGGGAGGTTCCGGGCAGCGGCGGAGAGCCCGAAGGCAAAAAGTGAGTTGGGGTGGACTTTTTGGATTAATTATTTAATTAATTTAGTGTTTTATATAAAGAGGGCCTCCCCTGTTGCTTTGGGGTGAAGCAGAGAAGGAAAAGAGAGAAAGAAAGAAAGAAAGAAAGAAAGAAAGAAAGGAAAAGAAAAGAGAGGAAAAAGGAAAAGAGGGTTTTGAGGTGATTTTGATCCTGGACTCCCCGTTGGTGGCCGAGTGAAGCTCGCGGGCGTGCGACGTGCGGCGACGAGGTAAGCAAAAATTCAGATTTTTGGGATTTTGTAGTTTTTGGCTTTCTTAATTTATTTATTTATTTCATTTTCGTGTGCGGGGGGTTGCCGCCGTGAGAGCCGCGCGCGCGCGCAATGGCGCACGCGCGGCCGGCGCGGCTGCTGCGTGGGCGCACAAAGGCGCCGCGCGCAGCAGCCGCCGGGGTGCTGCAACGCTGGCAGCACCCAGCGGCACTGCCACGTGCGCTGGCAGCACCAGGGCGTTGCGCCCTGGTGCAGCGCCGCGCGGGCGCTGCCAGGCCGCGCGCTGGCGCACGCGCGCGCTGCCAGGCCGCGCGCAGGAGCGCGCGGCATGGCCGGCGCAGGCGCGCGCGGCGCTGACTGGCCGCGCGCAGGCGCGCACGGCGCTGCCAGGCCGCGCGCGTGCGCGCGGGCCCGCGCGCAGCGCCTCTGGGTGCTGCGCGCAGCGCCGCTGGGCGCCGCGCGCAGTGCCGCAGGGCGCTGCGCGGCGCGCTCCGGCACCACGCAGCAGGTCGCTGCGCGGCGCTGCTTGGTTTGGCGCCGTGCGGCGGGCCTCCCTCATCGCGCGGCTGGGTTTTCGCCGCTCGGCGTGCTCTCGGACTACGGGCGACACCTCGGTTTGCGTGCCGGCGCCGTTTTTTTCGCCGTCGGAGCCCGTTGTCGCCGTCGGCCGCTGTTTTCGCCGTCGGCCGCAGTGTTCGCCGTCGGCTGCTGCTTTTTCGCCGTCAAGCAGTTTTTTGAGCAGTTTTCGCGAGCAGTTTGCGAGCAGTTTTCGCGCGGGCTTTCGCGCAGGTTTTCGCTGTTTTTCGCAAGCCGTTTCTCGCTGTTTTGCGAGCAGTTCGCAAGCGGTTTCGCGCGCAGTTTTCGCTGTTTTCCGCTCTTTTCGCGAGCAGTCTCGCGAGCGGTTTTCGCAGTTTTCGCGGTTTTGCGAGCGGATTTCTTTGTTCAGCCTTGCGAGCGTTTTCGGGCAGTTTTTCGCGAGCGGTTTTCGCAGGTTTTTCGCGAACTGTTTCGCTAGCAGATTTTGTGCTGTTTTCGCCGTCGGGCGCTGGTTTTCGCTGACGGAGGCTGTTTTCGCCGACGGAGGCTGGTTTTTGTCGCCGCACGCTGTTTTTCGCCGTCGGGCGCTGGTTTTCGCTGGCGGAGGCTATTTTCGCCGACGGAGGCTGGTTTTTGCCGCCGCGCGCTGTTTTCGCCGTCGGGCGTTGTTTTTCGCTGACGGAGGCTGTTTTTCGCCGCCGGATGCTCGGTTTTTGACTGTTTGATTGATTTTGCGATTTCTTCGCTCCTGGCAGCTTGCAGTGTTGCTTTTAGCTTCCGTCGAGGCTGGTTGTGTGTTTCTTCGCCGCGTGGAGCCGCGGGTTTGTTTCGGGACTTCCGCTGAGAGAGCGGTCTTGTGGTTGGACACCGCGTGCCCCGTTTTGCGTGCGGACCCCTTGGAGGACAGGTAATCCCCCTGAGCCCAATTGCAAGTGTCGACAAGCAATTGGTGGCGCGCAAAGGTGGGTTGGTTTTTCTCTCCAAGTCTACGGACTTCCTTCTAATTCTATTGTGATAGGATTGCATGCTAGTTTAAGTGTTTTCTTGGAACTTAACTAGCACCCCCGTCATTTGTGCATGTGTTTGACCAGACCAATAGAGAACCTTAATCTGGGCTAGGTTCTTTTATGTTTTAGACATCCCACACAGTGCATATCCTTCTGGACATAGTGTTCCTTGCCCGGGTAGTGGGAAGAGTGGTCAGAGTGTTGTGGGACGGGTGTTGCACTCGGGCCGAGGGGCCGAGTGGGGTCTGGTGGCTGGGTTAGGCCAGTGTTAGCGTGTGGGGAACCGTTTCAGATAAACGGTGGTCCCGGGATTTTACTTTCCACTGTTCTTCTCGTCACCACCGTGTTGTGATCGTGGTGCACTTGTGTTAGCAGGACCTTGAACCCAGAACCTTTTTGGACGAACACATGATTTTAGTCAGCCAATGTTTCTTCCAAGCCTCGCAAGGTTGCCTGAGTCTGTTCTTGTTTGATAGGACGAGGGCATTAGTTCTTCGAGGTTTGGGTACAAAACTTGATTTCAAAGGGTTTTCCTAAAAAGACTAAAAATCATTAAAAAGATGGATTTCTCTCAGATCGAATGGTTTTCTGAAATAAATGACATGGTTTCTTATAAACTTATCCACCCGAGCGGATTCGAGTGATCTGGGTTCTAAGAGCTGTTTTCTTTCTTGGGGACGTGGGTGTTAGTCTCCTGGGGTTTCGGACCCTTCGCAGATCTAGCCGTGGAGCGTCTCCGGCCGTGAGTTTGTGTGTTGATTTCAGTGGGGTGTTGTTGTGGGAGCCGTTGGGAGAGACGGTGGTCCCAGCTGTGTGGTACTTTCGTTGAGCGGGTCAGTGTTGTGAGATTGAGTCGTGGAGGGTTCTCCGACCGAGTTGTGCTTTGAGCATCGAGATATCGATCTGTTTGATCGTGGACTATAGCCTGCAGGAGCCACTTGTGAGACAGTGATACAGTTGTGATACTTGAGTTCGGTGGGGTCGCACCCCTCGAGCTACGCCCCGGGTGCGTTGATGATTCCGAGCCTGATGAGGCTGCGATGATGATACCGAGCCTGACGAGGCTGCGATGATGCGCCTAGTTCATATACTAGAGGTCGCTTGATACCCCTGGCCGAGCTACCATGGGGTCACTTTGTGAGATATCGAGTTTGTCCGATTGGACACCCTGGTTGATACACCAGGGGGCGCAGGCTTGACTCGACTGGACCCTGTGGGGTAGTCGATGAGATGTGGGTTACACTGAGAGAGTGTTGGCATAGCATGTGTCATAGTAGAGTTTCTTGAGCATAGTACTTGTGACATATTGTCAGCAGTGAGTGACTGCATACCATCATCCATATCCCCTTCCTATTGAGCATAGTAGATAGAGGCATGATAGCTGTAGATATTTTTCCAGCTTATTTATATTATCAGTCTTTTCTGTTATCTCTTGCCTCTAGTGGACTTAGTGGGCAGACCGTGGTTCTTGGAGAAGGTACCCACTGAGAACTACTGTAGGATGTAGTTCTCACACCCTCTGTCGGTGACAGGTTGCTGAGGCTTTTCTTCCGTTCCTGCCGAGCTTGACTGGACGGACCGAGGACAGGGAGTCGCGCGATAGTTCCCTACCAGCATTGTTACTTTAGAGTGAGGTAGATGTACCATCCCAGACTGTGGGAGTTGTTTATGTTTGGCTATTTCCTGTTTAGCTATCTCCCAGTTGGATTTGTAGATGTTGTATAGGTGGACTTCTATTTGTATCATCTTGTTTTGGGAGATAGGCTATGTGTTGTTGCAACTTCGTAGTTGTGAAATTTTATAGTACAGCTTTTTATCCACTCTGATATCTGTGTAGCTGTAGTTCTGTCTATGCAGGTTAGACGCTTCGTCTGTACGGCAGTTTCCGTACAGATGGCGGATCTGTCAGCGAGCCCGGGTCGCAGTTTCGACCCCGGGGCGTGACAGATATAATTGGAGGCAGTGGTCATAGTTCCAAATAATAGGCTGCACGGTGAGAGGCAAAGGGCAAAGATGACTCTGATGAGTAATGGTCGCAACTAGCTGAAATAACCCAAATTTAAAAAGAAAAAACAATTAGTTGCTTTCTAAGAATAACAAAATGCCAATAGCAATGAAGACCAGTGACTAACATGCTCAAAGGGATCACTTGTTTCTTCTGTTGACGGTGGAATCAGACAGGATCGCCGCATCCTGTAGAGCAGGTCTTGCCGGAAAAATATGATTTCTTGGGTGTAAAATTTAATTCTGAGCAATAGCAAACAAGAGGCTTCAAATTTTGACTCATTTCAAGAAAACAAAACAAGAAATGCAGAGTCAGTCAGAATTTCCTTTTAACTGCAACAAGATGTGATTATAAGATTTAGGAACTCAACCAACTCATTTAAGCCATTTCTGTTTTTCGGTAACACCATTAGGGATACGGCAATGAAATCAAATTGAGGGCCATAACTTACCTCATGATATTTTAGTATGCAAATAGATATTTGATTATTTGGTCAGAGAACATTTTTCTTGTACATGCTAGGCATTAGGTCAAAATTGTGGACTTTCCTTCATGCACAAATAAGTCCTCAAGCATTGTTTCCATATTTTTGCATCTCTCATCTATAGGAGTATTGGCATCATCAGCATCACTTTCACCATTTGATTCATCTGATAATTCACCATGATGATGCCATTTAGTGTAACTCAAAAGAATTCCATTACGAAATAAGTCATACTTTACTTCTGCTCGGCTTTTTAGTCTAACATTGCAACATTTTGCACATGGACAACGAATTCTTTTCACATTTCCTAATCTTTTAAATGCAAAATCCAAAAATGTGTCAATCCCTTTTTCATATTCATTACATGCTCGATTCGTAAGTGTCATCCAACTTCTATCAATTCTCATCCTCCTATATTAAAATGAAGTAAAATATTAGAGCAAGTTAAAGCTGAAAATTACATCGAGATCAAGAGGAATATCAATTCCAATTCCAATTCCAACAATCAAATTAACAAGTCTCGGAATAAAGGTATCGAATAGCAACTATTCTAATAACTTTCTTCAGCTACTGTATACATACCTTTGTTGAATCAAGAGGAATATCAATTGTGGCACCACGATCACTGTAGAAATCGGCAGGTTCTGCAGGAAGAGGTGAAAGCCGAGAATTGGAAGCTGCGGGAACGCGACAGGTTCTGCAGGAAGAGGTGAAAGCCGAGAATTGGAAGCTGCGGGAACGCTTCCTGGTGCTGGACATTAGGCTACTAATCAGCCAAAATAAATTACATAGAAGCTACATGAAGATGGCAAACCTATGCAGATAACGAACATGATTTTCTGTTTTCTAATTGATGATGTTAGCTGCATAATAGTCAAGTAGAATAGGCTTACTGTTGTATAGAATGGACCTCCACTATAACTAGACTATCCATTTGTGCAAGTAAAAAATGAAAATTCAATATTACGTTGACACTATAGGAAGATAAAAATAAAACAAGATGAAATAACAACTAAAATCTAAAGACTTATCTAGGTAATATAATGTGAAGAACTACCTTGCACCAATTGTGAACAGACAGATAAAAACAAACTTGAAAATGACAACACATAGTGTAGTAAAGTCTAAAACAAAATGGGCAGTAAAGCTCACAAAGTTTTGGATTCCTTAATAGCAGAGTACAAGAATTTATAAAAAATATACTAGGAGAAATGCAAATCTTGTTTAAAGAGTTAATTATCTAAAAAGTACAAATGAAAGGAGTACACATTTGTTACCACACTAATTGCATTACAGACATGGCAACGGGTATGCTTACCTCCGGATTCAGGAAAGCAAGCTCTCGAATACGCCCAGAAATTGTGTTGAAGTCAAACTGAATTGTAGTAGTAAAAACTACATTGAGAAAAGAAGTGATCTATCAAAAGATTTTTATTCAGGTAATTCAACACAGTTTTTCTTCTAAAAAAAGCCAAGAAGAGTAAGAAGCAACAAATGCATACCCTCTTTGTCAGGCCAAAATTTGATACAAGTTCCCTGAGCAACAGTAACTTCTAGTGCCTGCACATTTTGACATGAAAGGAGACAAAATTGTATAAACAGTAATTTCTAGAGTTCACTTAGTAAAACAAAATTGCACATTTCATTGGAAAAAGGTCCACTAATATTTTCTATCTCGATCAACAAACAACCTAAAGCAGTTGATTCGACAAGTCATCATCAGTTCTTTGATGGTTAAGATCATTACGGCTGCTGAGGCACAACTAAAAATGCAGCAGGAAGCAAATAAGTAGAAAGAACAACAATCCATTCAGTTTTCAATACTTATGTGGTATCTTATTACAAAAGTTCATAGATTTTGTAACCAAGATCATAGCTTAAATGAACCTACTATAACTTCCAAAATCAAAATTCTGTAAGACTAAACTAAAACTGATAATTCAAACTTGCTGGCCAACCTAAAAAAGAATCTTCCAAGTACCAAACTTTGGAGGGGTATTTGTCGAAGTACGAGTCAATAAGAAGTCATGTAGTAAAGTTTCCAAATTATAAACAATGTTCAATTAATTACCACAAAGCATTTGAAATCCAAATTGAATTACTGGTGACATTATAAAATGTTCATTACATTACCACAAGGAAGTTGATCGATGAGCTTATTTACACAATCTTTAAGTCCCCAACACTGAAGAGAAACAAAAAATAAAGCATTACAAAGAAGTAATCTATTTCATTTTCATAGTGACTCAGCTGTTGTGAGTGATCTAACTGCTTCAGTTAACAAATTAATGTCATTGGTAAACTCCTTCCTTACCTTAAAGAAAGAAAGTTCAAGCAAATTTATAGATTTAGATTCTAAAATTCATATTTCACCAACATAATATAAAGCAATGATTATTTTCTCTTTTCCCAAGAAACTAAATTCTCACAATAAAAACTATATAAAAAAAAAGGTACTCCATCAAAAAGACACAACATGAAAGAATACATGGCAAACACCAGTATTTGTTTGTCATAAACTTGTTTTATTTTGTCAAGTATCATAAGGCTTTTTTGTTATATCCGTCAGTGCAACCTCTGTACACAATCCACAAGTTAATATATGGATAATAGAAGAGTGTGAAGAGTCGAGATACATTCGCACAACCTCAGATTTGAACTCAAATCTCTACCTTCTCAGTGCTTCTTCAATGCTTTCAAGATTTAAACAATGCCAGCATTCGTTTTCATGAGCAGATCCGATTGAAGACAATAATTTCAATGCGCGGATAAGACCTGCCATGAAACATTGCCGACGAATGTCAAATTAAAACATCTTAATGTTTCTAAACACAGGCGGAATTACAATAACTCAGAGAACTATTAGATTGGAGTAACAATAACAAACCAATTGAATTTGAATGAAGGATAGATACTATTGTAAGGTTGAATCAACTACAACAATTTTCTTACTCCTCCTTAACTAAACATCAAAGTTTCATTCCAATTGAACCATAAAACAAATGGATACATTTCTAATAAGTAATTGAAATTCTTAACGAAACAGGACAGTGCAAATTCATGTTGCTTTATTAAACAGTGAGTTTTTATGTTTTGCATATTGGTTATACATTCAGGGGACAACATCAAAGTTACTTTGTTAACAAACAAACCAAATTCGATTCACCTATGAAACCAAAAATTGAAGTGTAAAATTTAACAATTTGGATCTACCTATGAAGCTGATTGCTTATTCGGCATCTTTAAGCTCTTCTTCGAGTACTTATTCTTCCTCCCGCGGTCCACGAGCTTCTCGGCCTCCTCTGCTCTCGACGCCGCGTGCGGGAGAGGGGGAATCGTGGGGCTTCTGAGAGGGGAAGGGAGTTGGGAGCAACCGAGGAGGTGGAGGCAGTAGAGGTGGCCGTAGGGGAGGCGTTGGCCGGGGGCGCGGATAGGGAAAGTCCTTGATGGGGCAAGGGGAGGTTGGGTTGAGGGTTTGGGATGGTGGGTTCTGAGATGGACGATGATCAACTAAGGGGGTTTGGGAATCTTTGGGTTTTTTTTTTCCTTTCTTGTGCACGAAGTAAACGCGCGATGGAGGGGCGACATGCGATGGAGGGGTGGCGGAGGGTCGGAGGGGCGACGGAGGAGCGAGGGGCGACGGGCGATGGAGGGGCGGCGGTGGGTCGGCGGGGAGAGGGGCGAGGGGCGACGGAGGGGCGACGGCGGGTTGATGGGCGACGGGCTTGGGGAATGAGGGAGAGAGAGAGAGAGAGAGAGAGAGAGAGAGAGAGAGAGAGAGAGTGAGTGAGAGAGAAGGGGGGGTTAGGGCGGGTGATGTAAGGGCCGGCCGGGTTGGCCTCTCACCAAAAAAAAAAAAACAAAAAAACAAAAAAACAAAAAAAGGGTTTTGGTTGGTGAAAAAATAAGGAGGAAAAATTTGGTGGGAAATAAAAACAATAGTGGCGACAAAAAAGTCGCCACCAATAATAAGTACTGGTGGCGATATTTTAATGTCGCCGCTATTACTTATTTATTGGTGGCGACATTTTTGTCGCCACTATATCTGTATCTTTTTCCGGCGACAAAAGTCGCCACTAATTACTAAGATGTAAGGGGGCCCGATTTGCATCTTCAAAGAAAAAAAAAAAAGAAAATAAATAATATAGTGGCGACAAAAATGTCGCCACCAATAATAAGTATTGGTGGCGACATTTTAATGTCGCCGCTATTACTTATTGGTGGCGACATTTTTGTCGCCACTATATCTTTATCTTTTCCCGGCGACAAAAGTCACCACTAATTACTAAGATGTAAGGGGGCCCGGTTCGCATCTTCAAAGTTAAAAAAAAAAAAAGAAAATAAATAATATAGTGGCGACAAAAATGTCGCCACCAATAATAATTATTAGTGGCGACATTATAATGTCGCCGCTATTACTTATTTATTGGTGGCGACGCGAAAATGTCGCCACTGTATCTTCTTTATTGGTGGCGACAAAAGTCGCTACTATATCTTTATCTTTTCCCGGCGATAAAAGTCGCCAATAATTACTAAGTATTAGTGGCGACATTTCAATGTCGCCGCTATTTCTTAATTATTGGTGGCGACAAAATATATGTCGCCACTGTATCTTATTTATTGGCGGCGACAATTAAATGTCGCCACTATAGCTTTACAATTAGTGGCGACAATAATTGTCGCCACAAAATTGTCGCCATCAAAAGTCCTTTTTCTTGTAGTGATACTGAATATCTTTTATAATTGATAGTCAATTGAGGGGGAGTTTTTATTGTTTCATGCTCAAAAGTGTTGGTTTTTATAGGATCCACAAGGATCTAAATAGGTACTATCAAACAACTAGAGGGGGGGGGGGGGGTGAATAGGTGTAATACTTATAAAACCAAATCTCAGTGCAAAATAAAAACCAATGCGGAAAATAAAAACAGCACACCGAGATTTACGTGGAAACTCCAATCCAGGAGAAAAACCACGGGACCAACACGCAATAACAATCCACTAAGAATAGAAGAATAACAAGGTGATTACCGACTCCACGGACTCAAACCCCTCCTTCAGCTTCTTCCGACCTTGCGCTGACCGGTTGGATATCCACGCAATAACAATCCCTAAGAAAAGAAGAATAACAAGGTGATTACCGTCTCCACGGATTTAACCCCTCCTTCTATTTCTTGGACCTCGCGCTCCACCGATTTTGCACGCCCACTGCACACGTTCGAATCCACGAACGCCACTCGAATCCACGAGCACACATTTCGAATCCACGAAACGCCTTTAGCACACCGAATCCACGATGCCACGTCGAATCCACGACGCAAACTCAGTCGATAAGAATATTGACTTCGATGGTGATCCTTTGCTTAGATTCTCATTGAGGAACCGTAGAAGAAATCTCTAAGCAAAGATTAGATCAATTCGACGAAAGATATGTTCTTGAAAGAACCGTCGAATTGACCTAAAAGAGGCTATAAAGAAGATCGATAAAAACCTAGCCTCTAGGGTTGCTCTCAAGAGTATTATAAATTGATCGGTATAGCACCCCCGTTTTTGAGAAACCCTAAATGTCTATTTATAGTTTAGAAACCTTTGGAAAGAGATAAGAATCAAAAACATACCTTATCTGGAAATTTTCAGGACGGCGATCCGGATCGGATTTACTGCGATCCGGATCGTCGTAACGAGATTGACGATTCCAGAAAACCAAGGGTTCGGGATCCGGATTGCAAGGTCCGATCCGGATCGTTCATGAATTTCAGCAACATCCAATGTTCGGGATCCGGATCAGAATAGGCTTGGATCCGGATTGGATTTGCACATGAACTAATACCCTTCGGGATCTGGATTGGATCATCTGATCCGGATCCTGAACATGCCCCATGTCTAGTTTTTGATTTTTATGCAATTAAAAATTCTTCCAAGTGTTTCTACACTATAAGAAAGTATTCGGATCACCACAATTATTTAGTTAAACATACCTGATCCTCTTGAATACTTTCTTCTTGAGATTGATGTAACTGATCCACAATTCTTCAACTTCAATATTCAAGACTCAAGACACCGAGTGCCAACTTGAGCTCTTGTTGAATCTTTTCTAAGTCTTTGATTGCTGATTGACAATTTGATCCCTTTAAAACTCCGACTCAACTCACTGACTTGACTCACGAAATATGCCAACACCAAAAAGCCGTAACAAAAAGATGTGGAAAGAGTTACATCCTTAGTGGAGTGTGAAAACAACCACCACATGGAGGAAAGAGCTACCACCTCGGTCGTCCGAGTACTGTGTGCAACTACCACATGTTTTACCAAGCATGGTGTTCTTGTTTATTTGATAAAATGCTTTTTGGAATACTTGACTCTGTCAAATTCTAAGGTGGGATTTCATATTGAAAGATGCTCAAAGAGCCACTCCCTAAATATATTGATTAGATATATTATCTAACTTATTTAGAATTTCAAACATCTATCGATCTTGGTAATTCATTTTCTTTGCTCAATTGATGATTTGATAAATTCATTACGCATAAGATCGTGTTTGATGTTTTTGAACTTGCTCAACTATAGAGGATATAACTTTTATAAATTTTCGTTTTATTATTTGAGTATTAATGATAGATTTAGCATAATTTTTTTCTTTTAAGGTGAAACAATACTTTTTTATTAAAGTTGATATGCAAGAATGCTTACATACTTTTTCTGGATTTTCTAGAATTTTTACAAATTTTTCTGAAGGAAAAGTTGCAGACAGTCCGGACAGGATTGACTCGGTCCGGATCCCGAACGCTGGAATTTCTCGGCGTCAATCCAGTCCGGATCCCGAACACTGAGATTTCTCTACGGACAGTCGATCCGGACTAAGCTCTTGACCCGATCCGGACCGCGGCTAGGTTTTTATTGAAACGAAAGATTTTTGAAAATCTATTTGCTCTAAACTTTTGTTTCTTGCTTCCTTGAGTTTCTCTCTCTAGAATCAAGGGCATTTGGATCTATTGCAACTCATTTTCAGTCGATCCAAGTAAGTTCTTATGATCAAAACTCTTGTTTTTCACTGTTTTTGCTTATTTTCATCAAAATGTGAGGGATTTCATGGTATAATCTTATTTTTGTACGGTTTTTGATGAAATTTCTTTTGAAATAAGAACTCTAGATACCTTAGATTTGTTTCTATACTTTGGATTCATTTGATTAACGGATTTTTGGGCTTCGATTTCTGAAAATTCAGTTTTGAGGCAAATTTTAGGAATTTTCGAAAATCATGGGATTGATCTATTTTTAAAATTCTTTTTGCAAATCTATCTTGATTCCTAATCTCTATACATGATAAAAATTGTTTAGGTATGAATTTTTAAAATTTTAAAATTAAACAATTTTTTTCATGTTCTTGAGTTTTTGCTCACAGGACCACAGTTTCAAACATTCTAGCAACGATGGTTTTTGAATGGGTAATGTTACGGCTTTTTGTGTTGGCATATTTCGTGAGTTGAGTAGTTGAGTTGTTGAGTTGAGTCGGAGTCTTGAAGTGATCAAATTGTCAATCAGCAATCGAAGACTTGGAGAAGATTCAACAAGATCTCAAGTTGACACTCAGTGTTTTGAGTCTTGAAGATTGAAGTAGAAGAATTGTGGATCAATTACATCAATCTTAAGGAAAATGGATTCGGGTTGATCAGGTACGTTTAACTAAATAATTTTGGTGATCCGAATATATTTGAGTGGTTTAGAAACACTTGGATAAGTTTTCATTGCTTAAAAATCAAAAAAGGGACAAATTGGATGTTTCAAAATTTCTGATCCTGAACCGATCCGCATCAGAATTCCGATCCGGATCAGAATTCCGATCCGGATCCCAAACCTTGTTTTTTCAGGAATTGCTGAAAAAAGACGACGATCAGGATCGCCGTAAATCCGATCCGGATCGTCGTACGGGAAAATTTCTTTTAAGTCAGTTTTTGATGCTTATCTCTATCCAAAGGTTTCTAAACTATAAATAGACATTTAGGGTTTCTCAAAAACTACCGATTAATTTATAAAACACTTGAGAGCAACCCTAGAGGCTAGGTTTTTATCGTTCTTCTATATAGCCTCTTTTAGGTCAATTCGACGGTTCTTCCAAGATCTATCTTTTGTCGAATTGATCTAATCTTTGCTTAGAGATTTCTTCTACGGTTCCTCAATGAGAATCTAAGAAAAGGATCACCATCGAAACCAATATTTCTATTGGCTAAGTTTGCGTCGTGGATTCGACGTGGCATCGTGGATTCGGTGTGTTGAAGGCGTTTCGTGGATTCGAAACGTGTGCTCGTGGATTCGAGTGGCGTTCGTGGATTCAAACGTGTGCAGTGGACGTGCAATCGGTGGAGCACAAGGTCCGAAGAAGTTGAAGGAGGGGTTGAGTCCGTGGATTCGGTAATCACCTTGTTATTCTTCTTTTCTTGGTGGATTGTTATTGCGTGCTCGGCGAGCGCAAGATCCGAAGAAGCTGAAGGAGGGGTTGGAGTCCGTGGAGTCAGTAATCACCTTGTTATTCTTCTATTCTTAGTGGATTGTTATTGCGTGTTGGTCCCGTGGTTTTTCTCCTGGATTGGAGTTTCCACGTATATCTCGGTGTGCTGTTTTTTATTTCCGCATTGGTTTTTATTTTGCACTGAGATTGGTTTTATAAGTATTACGCCTATTCACCCCCCCTCTAGTTGTTTGATAGTACCTATTTAGATCCTTGTGGATCCATAAAAACCAACAATTGGTATTAGAGCGGGTTTTAGGTTTATCTATCATGTCGGGTGAAAGTGCTAATATTTATAGACCTCCTCTTTTTGATGGGACCAATTATGCTTATTGGAAAGTGCGGATGAGAGCTTTTCTCATCTCAATTGATGAGCGGGTATGGCAAACCGTGGAATACGGTTGGGTGCATCCTGTTGAGGAAGTAGGAAATTCTACTACCCCAAAACCTCGCTCTAGATGGTCCAAAGAGGAAATTGAAAGATCTTCTTACAATGGGAAAGGTATGAACGCTTTATATAATTCTCTTTCCTCGACTGAATTTACACGAATTTCCGCGTGTGAAACCGCGAAGGAAATTTGGGATATTCTCAAAATTACACATGAGGGTACTAATCTTGTAAAAATTCAAAAGCTCCAGATGCTTACATGTCAATTTGACTCTATTCATATGGAAGAGCATGAATTGTTTACAGATTATTACACTAGACTTCAAGATGTAATCAATACTTGTGCTAATTTAGGAGAAAAGATCCCAGAGTTGAAAGTTGTAAGAAAGATACTTCGGACTCTTCCGGAATGGTTTAGGGCAAAAGTTACCGCCATTGAAACCGTTAGTCATCCGGATGAGATGAGAGTAGAGGAATTAGTAGGTGCTTTGCAAACTTATGAAATGACTTTTCCTACTAATCAAGTTTCTTTCAAGTCTTCTTCTAAGCTTACAGGTATTGCATTCAAATCAACAAAGGAAGAAGATGGCGAATCAAGTTCCGATGATGAAATCTCTTTTGCCGATTTTGAAGAACAATTGGCGCGGATCGTAAAGAAATTTCGTCAGAAGTTTTGGAAGAATCGAACCGATAGATCTTCATCCACGAAACCATCAAAAGGATCATCGGGTTCTAAATCCTCTAATCTCAAAGGCTTTGCAAAACCTTCTAAAGAAAAAGAAAAAGATGATTTCGAAGGGGAAATCCAATGTTATAGATGCAAAGGCTACGGCCATATTTCAACGGATTGTCCTTCTCCGAAATCATATATAAAGAAGGCTTTGCAAGCGAAAACTTGGGACGATTCTACTTCTAATGAATCGACCTCAAGTAAAGAGGAAAAAGTCGTTGCCTTACATGCTTCCCATATTCCCTCTTCTAATGTTTGCTTATCATCTTTAATCACTGACTCTATTCCTTTGATTTTGCATGAAACATCAACATTCGGCGGAGAGTCATCAAGTGAGGGGGAGTCGGACGAAGAAGAACTCGTTGAGGCATACCAACAACTTCTTGTGGAATCAAAGAAGATGGCCAAGCATATCAAGAAGTTGAGGAAGCAACGACTTGAAGTTCAAGACGAGAATCATGCTTTAAAGATCAAACTCCATGGTCTCGAGGAGGAACAAGAACGTTTATTGGATAACAATAAAATCCTCCAAGAAAAGCTAAACCAATCGGAGACAAACGCCAAATCTGTTGGGTTATATGTAATAAGGATCTAAATAGGTAAAAAAACACCTAGAGGGGGGTGAATAGGTGTAAACGTATAAACACTCAAAAATCGTTGCGATAAAAACCCAATGCGGAAATAAAAAATAACTCGCAAGATTTTTACGTGGAAAACTCCATCACCGGAGTAAAAAACCACGGGACCGATAACACGGCAGAAATCCACTAGAATTAAAACACGTACAAGGTGATTTACCGTACACACTTACGACTCAACCCTTTCCATACGCTCCTAGAGGATCTTCTCCGCTCGCTCCGCGACGCTTCTCGAATCCACGATCTGCGCCCAACGCCGAATCCACGGCGTCCAACGTCGAATCCACGACGTCCGACCGAGTCCACGGTCTTCACCCAATAGCACCCTTCGAATCCACGAACGTGCCTCGCTCCGAATCCGCGAGAGCGGTTGAACCTTGAATCCACAAGGACACGCGAATCCATGCGCCGATTTTTGGGGTAAATCGTTGTTTTTGGTGGTGATGATCCGCCGAATACTTAGATCAAAGATAGATCGGAAATACCATCTAAGTATTCATTAGTTTGATTCAACTCAAGATGTGAGTATGAAAACCTAGAATCAAACTAATCAATATAGATGAAGAAACATAGAGTATTCTCTAATGATTTCCTTCCTTCTCTATATGTGGATCTAGAGCCGTATAAGATGATATATGAAAATGACGGCTATATCGATTAACCCTAGAAAAAGAGTCATAGGGTCTATTTATAGGTTAGAAACCCTAGGAAGGAGATAAGAATCAAAAACCTACCATTTCTGGAAATTTTACGGACGGCGATCCGGATCGGATTAGCTGTGATCCGGATCGTCGTAACGAGTCAGGTAGTTCCAGAAAAACGAAGGTTCGGGATCCGGATCGAAGTGCTTGATCCGGATCGTTCATACAGTTCACCAAACATCAACGTTCGGGATCCGGATTGCGAAGCCTGATCCGGATCGTTCAAGGAAGATGGTAAACTCAGTGTTCGGGATCCGGATCAAGAGAGGCTACGATCCGGATTGAACTGGTGTATGAACGAACCACCTTCGGGATCCGGATCGAACAACCTGATCCGGATCCTGAACATGTCCCAAGTCCAGTTTTTGATTTTTATGCAATGAAAGATTCTTCCAAGTGTTTCTACACTACAAGAAGTATTCGGATCACACAAAATCTTTAGTTAAACATACCTGATCCTTTTGAATTCTTCTTTCTTGAGATTGAGTTAAATGATCCAACTTTCTTCACCTTCAATCTTCAAGACTTGAGACTTTCACGAAACTACGCCAACTCAAATTCCGTAACAATCTCCCCCTTTGGCGGTTTCGTGACAAAACACAGATCCACTAAAGAAAATTCAAAAAGATATTTTTGTTGCTATCACCATACAACAAAAATTTACAATGGAGATCCAAAAATTTAAAGACATGAGATAAACTCCTAAAACAGACTCTAGATTTAGACATCTGTACTCTCTGCACAAAGAAATCATTCTTGACAAAAAGAGATCGTTAGATACCTCAAGAATATTTAACATTCAAAACCTAGTACAGAGATAGAGTTTATCTGATCATCATGACATTTGAGAATTCAGATATGTAAGAGAATCATAGTCAAAAACCAACATATCTTCTATGCAATCAAAACCAAATGTCACAAAGTGTTAGTCCAACATCAACTTGTTAGTTATATTACATGCCCAAATAGTTAGTCGAATAGTTAGTAGAGACATGCACACAAATGACAAGATAAAAACCAAAGTTGAAGTGATACTTACCTCGATGTTCATACATTCACATCATCATTGTTCAAGTTCGATATTCACATCATCATTGTTCGATATTCACATCATCATTGTTCAAGTTCTCTCTAAACTCTCTCTCCCCCTTTTTGTCACAAACAAAGCCAAAATTGCCAAAATTTAAGGAGAGTCAAGAAGTTTCAAAAATTTTTTCTTAAAAGTAAGAACCAGAACTAAGAGTGAGTCCTAAAAACTGAAAAACCTGCACAAGAAAAGATTAAAAAACTAAATTTCCTGAAAAAGAGATTTGTTAGACAGACGATTCAGGCATCTGAATCTGAGTCAACCGAGGCGGAGTCTTCAGAGCTCGTGCAACCCAGCTTTTTCAAAATTCCTTTAAGCATTCCCGAAATCGTAGAACACTCTTGCTTCATCTGATGTATGTCCTTGGACATTTTTCTGAGTTCTAGAGCCATTTTATCTTGTTCTTGTTTTATGGAAGACTCTAAGTTTCCCTTTTGGTCAGTTCTTCTGGAAGTTGAAGAACGTTGTGTGACGAGTGACGGAGCAGTCTGACCTTCATTCCGAGGAGATCGTCTTGGCAAAGAAGGTGAATTGTCAAGAGGTTCATTGCTTGGCACATTCTTTTTCTTTGCTTGTTGCTTAAGTATTGAGGAAGACTTCAGTAGCTTCTTTTTCTTTAGGTAAACCTTATTTTCTTTATCAATACCTTGTTGTACTTCGTCAAGAAATGTGTCCCAATCTTCTTCGTCTTCTGATTCAGTGTCAATTTGAGAGATATTCCTTGGGTTCTCTTGACATGGTTCATTTATTTCAATACCTCGAGCTCGTCTAGGTCGTCGAGCAAGTCTTTTTCTTTTTAGGAAAATGGATGAAGAGGTCATTGGTGCTTTTTCTTTTTCCGCAGCAGTGAGCGGAGCCTTTTCCGTTGATGTCTCTGCATGGGCTTTCCCTTTCGATGAAACAGAGGTTTTCTGTGGCGATTCTCCAGGATGTGTTTCATCATCTGATAACTCATCCCAATTGACTTCATCCTTTTTAGCCCTCTTGGCAGTGTCCCTCGTATGTACCATAGCAGCAAGTAGGAAAATAATCGAAGTGATCACCACTGCTATTGGTCTCTTGAGAAAAGAAATCCTGTGTGCAACAACTCAAGAACACGAAAAAATTGTTAATTTTTAGAAATTTGAGAAATTGTACCCAAACAATCATTATCGTGTAGAGAGACTAAGAATCAAATTAGTTTTGCAAAAGGACTTTTAAAAATAGATCAATTGCATGATTTTCGAAAATCCTTATCATATGCCCTAAAACCGAAATTTTAGAAATCGAAGCCTAAAAATCCGTTAATCAGGAGAATACCTAGCATACAATCAAAACTAATCTACCCAGAGTTCTTATTTCAAAAGAAATTTGATCAAAAACCATCCACAAACAAAATTGATCCAAGAATTTCATCACGTTTGAGGAGGAATAAAGAAAAACGGTGAAAAACCGAGATTTTGATCAATAAAAACTTACTTGGAGTTGAAGAACTTGAGTTTGAAAGCTTCCAAGAAGGATGAAATCTAGAGAGAGAAGCTCTGGAAACTTTGGAACAAAAGATTGGAGTAAAAGAAATCAAAACCCTTTTGTTCTTTATAAAACCCTAGCCGCGATCCGGATCAGACCATGCTTGCGATCCGGATCGGCTACCCGCAGTGAGAAACTGCGTTCGGGATCCGGATCGGCAGGTCCAATCCGGATCGTCAACCCGCAGAAGAATACCTGCGTTCGGGATCCGGATCATCTTGCCCGATCCGGATCGGCTCCAACTTTTTCTTTAGAAAATTTCAGAGAAATTCAAAAAAAACCAGAAAAAGATTGTAAGCACAAATGTGTATCAACTTTAAACAAAAATCATCGTTTCATACAACAAGAATTAGATTATGCCAAATCTATCAATAATATCCAAAAATGAAACGAAAATTTACAAAAATTAAATCCCTTAAAGTTGAACACCTTCAATTACATCTAACTTGATCTTATGAGTAATGTCTTTATCAAATCATCAATTTAGTAAAGAAAATGAAATACAAAGATCAATAGATGTTTGAAATCCCAAATATAGTAGATAATGTATCTAGACAATCTGTTGAAGAGAGTGGCTCTTTGAGCATCTTTTTTAAAAACCCACCTTATACCAACCTTGAAATTTGACGGAGTCAAGTATTTCAACATGCATTTTACTTAATCAAAATTTGAACAACCATGCTTGGTATACATGTGGTAGCTGCACACAATACTCGGACGACCGAGGTGGTAGCTCTTTCCTCCATGTGGTGGTAGTTTTCACACTCCTCATTGGGATGTAACTCTTTCCACATCTTTTGAGCATTTTACTTTTCTTTGACTCCCCCTCAATTGGCTATCAATTATTTAAGATATAAAGTATTCAACCAAAAATTGATCTCGATTTCATACTCGACTAAGCAGTCAAATAAGATAATGACTATACCAAGAGATCATTGAGAGAGAAATTGACTTTGATCACTCAGAAGATGATTTAATTAACATAAATGATCATTGCAACAGTGAAATATTATGATGGCAAAAGCATAATAAATTTCTAAATGTGCGAAAAGATGCAATTAAAGTCAATTATGATCTATGCTCAATTAATGTCCTATGTACAAACATAGATAATGAACAAAACAAAACAAAAACAAAACCTATCCTAAGCAAAGGTTTCAAAAAAAAAGTTTATTTCAAGGAAAGCATTCCAATTGCTTTTCGCAAATGAATAAAACGTTTTTTATCCAAAGGTTTTGTTAGAATGTCAGCTAATTGATCCTCAGTTGAAATATATGAAAGTTGAAGAGTATTTGATTCAACTAGCTCTCTAAGAAAATGATATCTAAGTTCAATATGTTTTGTTCTAGAGTGCAACACAGGGTTTTTAGAAATGTTAATTGCACTTGTGTTGTCACAAAGAATTGTTACCGAAGATGCTGAAATCCGGAAGTCGCTCAACACACTTTTCATCCAAATGAGTTGGGTTGAACAACTACCCGCTGAAATGTATTCCGCTTCGGCAGTCGAGAGTGCTATGCAATTCTGCTTTTTATTGTGCCATGCAACAAGGCAATGGCCAAGATAGAAGCATGCACCACTCGTGCTTTTCCGATCATCCACTGATCCTGCCCAATCGGCATCTGAGTATCCAACAATATCCAAACTTGTTCCCATAGGATACCAAATTCCGAAATTAATTGATCCTTTGATATACCGGATGATCCTTTTCACCGCTTTCAGGTGAACCTCCTTTGGTGCAGATTGATATCTCGCGCAGATCCCAACACCAAAAGATATATCCGGGCGACTAGCCGTGAGGTAAAGTAGACTTCCAATCATACTTCGATACAGTTTCTCGTCTACATTCTCACTTTGTGATTCACTTCCAAGTCCCTTATGGCTAGTTCCCATTGGAGTCGAAAAATCCTTCGAATTTTCAAGATCAAACTTTTTAACCAACTCCATTGCATACTTGGATTGACTCAAGTGAATACCTTCATCATTTTGTTTAATTTGCAATCCAAGGAAATAAGTCAATTCGCCCATCATGGACATCTCAAATTCGCTTTCCATGGTCTCCGCGAATTTAGAAGCATCATTATCTCTTGTTGCGCCAAATACAATGTCATCGACATAGATTTGTGCTACAATGAAATTGTTTTGATAATGCTTCACAAAGAGAGTCCTATCAGCTCCCCCTCGAGTGTAGCCCTTCTCCAAAAGGTGCTTTGTCAACCTTTCGTACCATGCTCGCGGTGCTTGTTTCAGACCGTAAAGAGCCTTTTTCAAACGAAAAACATGGTTAGGTTGTTTATGGTCGACAAAACCTTTCGGTTGAGCCACATAAACTTCCTCATTTAAAAACCCATTCAGAAATGCGCTCTTAACGTCCATTTGAAATAATTTGATTTTAAAATGACAAGCAATAGCAAATAGTATACGAATGGACTCGAGTCTAGCTACAGGGGCGAATGTTTCATCAAAGTCTATACCTTCTACTTGAGAGTAGCCTTGAGCAACTAATCATGCCTTGTTCCTGATGATAGTACCATCCTCATTTTTCTTGTTCTTGAAGATCCATTTGGTACCTATCACATTATGTTGCTTTGGAGGCTTCGTTAATTCCCAGACTTTGTTTCGCTCAAATTGATGGAGCTCTTCCTGCATTGCTTTAATCCAGTAGTCATCCTGAAGAGCTTCATCTATGTTCTTTGGTTCGATTAAAGATACGTAGCAAGCGAATCCACAAACCAACTGCCTCCGAGTTCTAACTCCTTCTTGTGGATCTCCAATAATATTCGATTCCGGATGATCCTTGGAGATTCGTAGCGTTTGTTGAAACGGAGTACTCGGAGATATATGAGATGATTCCTGCACATTAGATAAACTTGAAGAACCATTAGATGCATCATTAATATTGGAAGTATTATTATGAGAAGATGCCACGGCAGGAGAATCATCATCTAGAGAGATATCGAGGGTAGATTTTTCAGATGCAAAGTGGAAAGCTTCATCTACTTTAACATTGATAGATTCTACGATCGTCTTAGATTCCAAGTTAAATACTCGATATGCTCTACTATTAGTAGAATACCCCAGGAAAATCCCTTCGTCACTTCGTGAGTCAAACTTTCCAAGATTTTCACGGTCACGTAAAATGTAACACCGACTCCCGAAGATGCGAAAATATTTGATGTTGGGTTTTCTACCACACCATAGTTCATATGGTGTATTTAACGTTCCCGGGCGCAAAAACACTCGATTAATGACATAGACAGCGGTGTTCACAGCTTCAGCCCAAAAATGTAGCGGTAAATTCCGGCTGTGAAGCATCACACGCGCCATCTCTTGAACAACCCTGTTTTTGCGCTCGACAACACCATTCTGTTGAGGTGTATAGGGTGCAGAGAATTCATGCTTAATACCGTTTGAAGTACAAAAGTCAATTAATTTAGAATTAATGAATTCTCCACCTCTATCACTTCTAACACGAATGATCTTTTCATTCTTTTCAATCATAATACGAAGGCAAATCTCGTGAAAAGAATCAAAAGTATCAGCTTTCTCTTTTAAAAATGCTACCCAAGAATACCTAGAGAAATCATCAACCAATAGGAAAATATACCATTTACCTCCCAAAGATGGTTGACGGGTCGGCCAAAAGAAAAAAAAAATAGTCTACATAAACTACACAACATTTAATCGTAGAACGATTAAAGACAAGGAAGGATTTCACCTTTGCATACCCAAACCTTTTGAGTTTTGGAGTATGTCGGCAATGGTTGAGAAATTTTCCTTGATGAAGACGTTTTGTCTGATTGATCCTTTTCTTTTGTCATCGTCTTGTTTGGAGTACTACCAACGTTCTTTTCTTTTGAAAAATCCTTCTTTGAATTCCGGGGAGTGAACTTATTGGTAGCAGTTGCAAGATGTGGTTGATTTGATCTTTGAGCTCCAATCTTGCAATTTCTTTCAATGTGCCCTGCAAAATTACAACGAAAACATACCTTTGTGCTTGACGATTCTGAAGAGGATGAAATAGGCTTGTTGTCGTTGGTTGTCATGAATTCCGGTGTCGGAGGAGGAGATACCGACTGAGGCACAAAGACTGTCCCAACCGAACTAAAATTGTCTTCAGTTCGATTGTATCCGAGGCCGAACTTGTTTGTTTGACCAAGACCAAGAAGTTTATCCAACTTACTCCTTCCAGAAGAAAATTGCTGTAAGTCATCCTTGAGTTGGTAAATGGTCTCTGTCATTTCCAATTTTTCCCGTCGGGCCTCGCCATAGAGCTTCAAGAAGTAGTTCGCTTTGTTCACCATATCTATATAATTCTTCTCGAGTTGCTCATTGGACTTTTGAAGGGAAACATTTGCTTTTATCAGATTATCCCTTTCCACTTCAAGATCGGTCGAGAGAGAAGTTACCCTTTTTACTTCTTCTTCGAGATCCTGCAATCTCTCTCTCAACCCCTTGTTTTGCTTAGCCGGTTTCTTTGAATCCCGTAAAGGTCTGTGATAGGCTAATGCAAGATCTTCACCTTCCGAATCATCCGATTCGTTGTCCGTTGCAATCTTTTCAACAGTGGAGTTGGACAACGACTCGGATGTACTTGCCATAAAGCACATGAAGGGTGAAGATATGGACGCGTGGAATGCCGTGGAGCTCTTTTCTTCATCACTTGAAGACGACTCATTTGACGTTGAGTTGTCATCCCAAGTGATGACTTGCATCGCCTTCTTCTTTGCCGGATACTTGTTGGGACACTCCGTTGCAATGTGGCCGTAGCCTCGACATTTGAAGCATTGTAGTTGTCCCTCTGAACTTTTCTTATCCTTTGAGAAGTTCTCTTGCTTTCTTGACTTGTAACTTGAAGTACCCTTGCCTTTGTTCGACTTTCCGAAGGATGGAGATTTACTTGAATTACCCCTTCGAAAGTTGCGGCGAAATTTCCTTGTCAAGAGAGCGAGCTGCTTCTCAAATTCCTCCATAGAAAGGTTCTCGTCATCGTCTGAGGAGGATGTATCCGCGTCTTCTTCCTTAGTTGTTTTCAACGCATAACCTGAAGACTTAGAAGTGGATGCCTTTCCAGAAGAATTGTTAGTAGTAAACGTCATTTCATATGTTTGCAATGAACCAACTAATTCTTCTACACGTATTTCGTCCGGGTGTTTAATAGTTTCAATGGCTGTAACCTTTGGGCGAAATCGTTCAGGAAGAGTTCTTAAGATCTTTCTTACAATCTTAAATTCTGGAATCTTCTCTCCCAGGTTAGCACATGAGTTTACGATGTCTTGCAATCGTGTATAGTAGTCCGTGAAAGATTCATTTTCTGCCATCAAGATAGAGTCAAACTTGCTCGTAAGCATTTGCAGTTTCTGAATCTTCACGAGGTTAGTTCCCTCATGTGTAACCTGAAGAACATCCCAGATTTCTTTCGCAGTCTCACATGCTGAGACGCGAGAGAACTCAGTTTGAGATAAGGCATTAAAAATGGCATTAATTCCCTTGCCATTGTAAGAAGATGAATCTAACTCTTCCTTGGTCCATTTCGACCTAGGTTTTAAGGTGCGAACATCACCAATAAATTCAGTTGGATTAGACCATCCTAATTCAATTGATTGCCACACCCGTTCGTCGATGGAAATTAAAAAGGCTTTCATCCGCACTTTCCAGTACGCATAATTTGTTCCATCGAAGAACGGGGGTCGGTTGATGTTTCCACCTTCAACCATTGTTTACAACCCTATTCCCTCTTTGATACCACTTGTTGGGTTATATGTAATAAGGATCTAAATAGGGGAAAAAACACCTAGAGGGGGGTGAATAGGTGTAAACGTATAAACACTCAAAAATCGTTGCGATAAAAACCCAATGCGGAAATAAAAAATAACTCGCAAGATTTTTACGTGGAAAACTCCATCACCGGAGTAAAAAACCACGGGACCGATAACACGGCAGAAATCCACTAGAATTAAAACACGTACAAGGTGATTTACCGTACACACTTACGACTCAACCTTTTCCATACGCTCCTAGAGGATCTTCTCCGCTCGCTCCGCGACGCTTCTCGAATCCACGATCTGCGCCCAATGCCGAATCCACGGCGTCCAACGTCGAATCCACGACGTCCGACCGAGTCCACGATCTTCACCCAATAGCACCCTTCGAATCCACGAACGTGCCTCGCTCCGAATCCACGAGAGCGGTTGAACCTTGAATCCACAAGGACACGCGAATCCACGCGCCGATTTTTGGGGTAAATCGTTGTTTTTGGTGGTGATGATCCGCAGAATACTTAGATCAAAGATAGATCGGAAATACCATCTAAGTATTCATTAGTTTGATTCAACTCAAGATGTGAGTATGAAAACCTAGAATCAAACTAATCAATATAGATGAAGAAACATAGAGTATTCTCTAATGATTTCCTTTCTTCTCTATATGTGGATCTAGAGCCGTATAAGATGATATATGAAAATGACGGCTATATCGATTAACCCTAGAAAAAGAGTCATAGGG
Organism: Tillandsia leiboldiana; assembly: GCA_029204045.2. NCBI lineage: Eukaryota > Viridiplantae > Streptophyta > Magnoliopsida > Poales > Bromeliaceae > Tillandsia > Tillandsia leiboldiana. The sequence continues at coordinate 26,209,222 of CM055061.1, forward strand.
TCTATTTATAGGTTAGAAACCCTAGGAAGGAGATAAGAATCAAAAACCTACCATTTCTGGAAATTTTACGGACGGCGATCCGGATCGGATTAGCTGTGATCCGGATCGTCGTAACGAGTCAGGTAGTTCCAGAAAAACGAAGGTTCGGGATCCGGATCGAAGTGCTTGATCCGGATCGTTCATACAGTTCACCAAACATCAACGTTCGGGATCCGGATTGCGAAGCCTGATCCGGATCGTTCAAGGAAGATGGTAAACTCAGTGTTCGGGATCCGGATCAAGAGAGGCTACGATCCGGATTGAACTGGTGTATGAACGAACCACCTTCGGGATCCGGATCGAACAACCTGATCCGGATCCTGAACATGTCCCAAGTCCAGTTTTTGATTTTTATGCAATGAAAGATTCTTCCAAGTGTTTCTACACTACAAGAAGTATTCGGATCACACAAAATCTTTAGTTAAACATACCTGATCCTTTTGAATTCTTCTTTCTTGAGATTGAGTTAAATGATCCAACTTTCTTCACCTTCAATCTTCAAGACTTGAGACTTTCACGAAACTACGCCAACTCAAATTCCGTAACAAAATCATATATGGACAAGATTGGTTTTCTAAAAAAGCAGTTTGAGGAAATTCATATCACCAACCAAGCTTTGACGAAGCAAGTTCATCAACTCAAATTCAACATACAAAGGATTTCAACCGGTTCCAAGAAACATGATTGTATATTTGGATTAGGTCAAACAAGCCAGGTTGGTTTGGGATTTAAAAAGAACCAAACTGTGAAGGCTTCAAGTTCCACAACTAAATTGAAAAGAAGAACTTGTCACCAATGTGGACTTGAAGGACACTTGATGAAGATGTGCCCGAAAAAGAGAAAGAGGAATTCTTCGGCAACTTCATCTACGGAGCGGACTCAACGGAATCAAAAGACACATCAAGTCAATGGAGTTCACTCAATGCACCAAAGGTCCAAGCCACAACTTCAATCATACAAGTGGATCATTGCGAGGCAAAGACCTAAGGTGGACCAACAGTCGAAGCTATCATCTCCCAACCACAATGAATCAAGACAACCCAAAATTCGACAGTTTTGGATTCGGAAAGGTGATATCTTTCCTTGTCTTAAGTTCTAAATAGCTTATGACTGTATGTAATGCTTTGATTGGTTTTTCTTTCATATTTTTCTGAATCTCTGTATTACATGTTTTCAATGCTCTTCGTTTTTATGTTTTGTTTTCAAACAAAATGGTTTTAACGAACAAGTGCATTGAATAAAAAGGGTTTCACTTTCAATCACTCCAATTTAATTTTATATGAATTATCAACTTTACTCCATAATCATAATTCTTGAAGATACTTCATTATAGGAGTTTTTGATAATTATATTCATCAAATTTTAGTAATCATGTGTGATCTTTAGATGCTTAACCTATCTCGGTTGTGTGAATTCATTGTGATAAACATGAGACAACCGATTGATTAAAATTTGGGATTTAATTCTTTCACATAAGAGATTATATTTTCGTACAAAGGTAATGAAATGAATTGCAAAAGATGTGGAAAGAGTTACATCCGAAAGGAGTGTGAAAACTACCACCACATGTTGGAAAGAGCTGCCACCTCGGTCGTCCGGTTTGTGTGTGAAGCTACCACATGTTATGGATGCTTGAAAAATATTTATGAAATTTTGTTTAGTTGAAGCTTTCGGAGATTTAAATTCAAAGTTCTTATTTTGAACAATCTCCTGGTTGGTATAAGGTGGGATAGTTGAAAGATGCTCAAAGAGCCACCCTTAGGTATTTTAGTGCTTATCTCAAATTTGAAAGGGTAAAATTCAAAATTGATGTCATTTGGAAATCTCCGTAAGTCATCTTTGTAAATCCGTTACATCTTGATAGAGTTTGGATCTCAAGATTATTTTTGATGACTTGTGTTTGATGAATATAACATGAAAAACGGTTTATAATGTTTTATCTTTGTTTTTCATGATTTCGGAGTAAATCTTTTTAATTTTTGTAAAATTAATTGGATTGAATGACATCTATGTGATCTCATATTATTTTCAAGCACTTAAATTATTTTCTGGATGGAATAAAAATCGGTAATTCAAATATTTCAAAATCTGGATTTGTTTCAAGAAATTATTTAATTTTTGCTTTCGAGTACCGGTACGCAATCTGTGTTTTTGTTATATACCGGAACTGAGCTTTTATCTCTCTTTCTCTATAAACTAATGTTGTTAGTGGTTTCTTTTTGCCTATATTCACTGTTTGACAATTTGTGACAAAAGGGGGAGAACAGAAATAGGGGGAGAACAGAGATAGGGGGAGAACAGAGATGCTCAAGAAAGGGGGAGATAAAGAAAAGAGATGATGAAAAAGGAGCCGAAAAACAAAAAGAACCAAAAGGACGAATCAAATGTAGGATTTACATTTAATTTCTAACGACTAACGTTTGATTTTGTTTGGAGTTTTGTTTTGCAGGATATACATCACTTTAAGACTCCAAGTCCTAAGTCATAGAGTTTGTTCTAAGACTGGTTCAAATGTAATTTTTGTTTATTGGATCTTTCACGCAAAGAAAGTCAATGTTTTGGTGATGACATTGAGTTTCGATTTTTTGGTTTAAGATGAGTGTCTTGAGCGTTTTATGTATTTTTGAGTTTTGTCACGAAATTGCCAAAGGGGGAGATTGTTACGGCTTTTTGTGTTGGCATATTTCGTGAGTTGAGTAGTTGAGTTGTTGAGTTGAGTCGGAGTTTTGAAGTGATCAAATTGTCAATCAGCAATCGAAGACTTAGAGAAGATTCAACAAGATCTCAAGTTGACACTCAGTGTTTTGAGTCTTGAAGATTGAAGTAGAAGAATTGTGGATCAATTACATCAATCTTAAGGAAAATAGATTCAGATTGATCAGGTACGTTTAACTAAATAATTTTGGTGATCCGAATACATTTGAGTGGTTTAGAAACACTTGGATAAGTTTTCATTGCTTAAAAATAAAAAACTGGACAAATTGGATGTTTCAGAATTTCTGATCCTGAACCGATCCGGATCAGAATTCCGATCCGGATCAGAATTCCGATCCGGATCCCGAACCTTGTTTTTTCAGGAATTGCTGAAAAAAGACGACGATCAGGATCGCCGTAAATCCGATCCGGATCGTCGTACGGGAAAATTTCTGTTAAGTCAGTTTTTGATGCTTATCTCTTTCCAAAGGTTTCTAAACTATAAATAGACATTTAGGGTTTTTCAAAAACTACCGATTAATTTATAAAACACTTGAGAGCAACCCTAGAGGCTAGGTTTTTATCGTTCTTCTATATAGCCTCTTTTAGGTCAATTCGACGGTTCTTCCAAGATCTATCTTTTGTCGAATTGATCTAATCTTTGCTTAGAGATTTCTTCTACGGTTCCTCAATGAGAATCTAAGCAAAGGATCACCATCGAAACCAATATTTCTATTGGCTAAGTTTGCGTCGTGGATTCAACGTGGCATCGTGGATTCGGTGTGTTGAAGGCGTTTCGTGGATTCGAAACGTGTGCTCGTGGATTCGAGTGGCGTTCATGGATTCGAACGTGTGCAGTGGACGTGCAATCGGTGGAGCGCAAGGTCCGAAGAAGTTGAAGGAGGGGTTGAGTCCGTGGATTCGGTAATCACCTTGTTATTCTTCTTTTCTTGGTGGATTGTTATTGCGTGCTCGGCGAGCGCAAGATCCGAAGAAGCTGAAGGAGGGGTTGGAGTCCGTGGAGTCGGTAATCACCTTGTTATTCTTCTATTCTTAGTGGATTGTTATTGCGTGTTGGTCCCGTGGTTTTTCTCCTGGATTGGAGTTTCCACGTATATCTCGGTGTGCTGTTTTTTATTTCCGCATTGGTTTTTATTTTGCACTGAGATTGGTTTTATAAGTATTACACCTATTCACCCCCCCTCTAGTTGTTTGATAGTACCTATTTAGATCCTTGTGGATCCATAAAAACCAAACGGTAATAGTGTTCATCTCAGCACTAGTGAGCACCAGGATAACCAATAAGCTCAAGAGAGCAAAGAAAACTCAAAAGGAAGGAGAATATGTTTCTTTGGAGGACTCGGAAACCGAATCAGAGGATTCGGATAAGATTCTTGAAGAAACCGCAGCGAAGGCTTCAGCTGCATCAAAGGGCAAAGCCCCAGCTTCAACAAAGGCGAAGACTCCGCCTACTACTGCAGAGAAAGGGAAAGCACCGATGCAACCCATGTCCATGAAACGGAAAAGTGTTGCGAGAAGGAGAGGGAGAGCTCGTGGGATTGAAATCCAAGAACCAATTGCAAGCGAGCAATCCCCGATGGAAGAAGATGTTATTCAAATAAGCATAGATCGAATGAAAGCAATTGAGAATCGTGAGTGCATTGGAGAATGACATGTCAATATTGTAGCTCTTCGAGACCGCTCAGCGACTTTTGGAAAGTTGTTTGATCAAGCAAATTTCTCTCCAATTTGCCACTTTCCAGAGACTACTGGTTATTGTCTTCATTTGGTAAGGACTTTTTACACTTGTGCGCAGCAGTTTCAATAAAATGAAGGTGGACCTATAAAGTTTCACACTTCGATCCGGAACAAGAAACTTGCCATTACTCCTCAACTGATAGGAGAAGTATTGGGCATGTCTTCTAGGATGGTCGGGACACATTATTTGAAGGGTGAGATTTCTTTGTTGACTGCATGGAGGACTGTGGTGGATGGCATATGTATGCCAGACACACCCTCGGCTGAAAATTCGGTATTTTCCAAAGAACTTCGATCAGAATACCGATTTCTGAATTTCATAGTTTGCTACAACATCTTGCCGAACATGCAAACGAAGGTCTTGCGTTGGGACAGAATGCTATTTTTGTATCTTCTTGGACATGCCATCGCCGCTCGAGGATTGAACATCAATATTCCTTATATCATCTGGAATAGGATTGCTCGCTATGTGGAGCATCCTCATCCAACGAAAAGACTTCCATTCCCTATGATAATTATGCGGATTTTACGAAAATTTGACGTCGACATTCGATCGTCAAGTTACATGCATAGTTTGGGGAGTATCAACGATACAACTGTTGTGAAGTCACTTCCCAAGAAGCCAGATGACACACCAACACCTCCTCGAGGCAAGCGACCATCTACTTCAGCAGCACCACCAGTAACAGCAACCACATCAACAGCAGTAGCAACAACAGCACCAGAAATAGCAACAGCTCCAGGTCTAGGACCATTTGAAAACTCAGAGGATGAAGCCTCTGTGACATCAATTTACCGAGGGCAACAACGACTTTCTTCGAAACAGGAGCGACTCTCAATTGAACAAGGTCGGATTTCTCTTGACCTACAGCAAATTACTACAGCCCAAGTTAACTTGAAAAAGAAATACAAGTCCTTGACGAAACTTATAAAGAAGATCTTTGCGAAGTTGGGTTGCAGCAGCTCTGAAGACTCAGACTCTGGATGATGATGGAAGATCTTTGCTTTTGCATGTTTTTTCATTCCTTTTGCATTGTTACCTTAAGTTTTCTTTACTTCCGAACTTTTTCCTACTAATTTTGGATTTGATTTGGCAATTTTTTGACAAAAAGGGGGAGAAGATATAAGAACTTTGAAAGGTAAGTTGAACTGAAAGGTAAGTTGAACTGAACTTGACTAACATGCCACTGCTAATATTTCTAACAAGTGACTTGGTGATCTCTAACTGCTACTACTATTGAACTTGTTAAAATGGATGGTTGTGAAATTTGAACTATGACATTTTGAACATTATGGTGATATGATGATATGTGAATCTTTGATTATTGTGATGACCTGGATCTCTGCAGAGCTGTGGTAGAGTCATTGGTGACATCTGGGAGCCTGTTTTGTGTGTCGGAGGTGTTTGTGCACCAATTGGACACAAGTGGCGGACTTCGGGCTTAATGGATCACGTGGGTGATCGGTGGACTCCGTCGGATCGTTAGAAGTGGTTTCGCGCAAAGCGGATATTAAAAATGGACTCAGCGCGAAGTTTAGACCAAGGATTACCTTTCCGGATGCCTTCGGCAAATTTTGGGGTTGGAATTTGGCAAAATGGACATCAAATTCGGATTCAGCGCGCGAAAACGGTCAAAACGGACTACCCACTTGTTATTTTTGAGCATCGGGTACTGTTCATGCCGGAACAGTGTTTCCGGCCGCCGGCGGGCAGCGGCGGCGGCGGCAGGCAGCGGCGGAGCACGGCGGACGGGCTCGGGCAGGCGGCGGAGCGGCCGCGGGCAGTGCGCGGGCAGGCGCGCGGGTGCACGGGCAGGCGCGCGGTCCACGGGCCGTCGTGCACCGGGGGTTGGACACGTGGCATTACTGGATTGGTCGGTGCAGTGGACTTGGTCTACGGAGCAGGCGGGCGTGGTGCATGGACCGGCGGGACACGTGGCGTCTTTTGGTTGGTGGGCTCATGGAGTCTGGGTCCACGGAGGTGAACCGGGGCGCCTCGGGATTCGCGCCTGGCAGGGGGCGCAGGCGGCGGGCGCAGGCGGGCACGTGGGCGCGGCAGGCGGGCGTTGACCGGGTGCGCTCCACGTGTCGCCGCAGCATTGGCCCACGCGTCGCGCAGTGGGCGGCCAGCGTGGCTGTCCGCTGTGCGGGGGGCGACGTGGAGGCCCGGTGGGCTTTCGGGCGCGCACAGTGTTGGGCCGGGCCCAACACTGTAGCCGCCCGAAAGTGGGAGCGCCCGGAAAAAAGGACTTAATGGGAATTATCTGATTTGTTTCTTCCAGCCTATAAATAGGCCCTGTTCAGCTGCTGGGAACTTCTTCTATGCACGGATTTTCACTGTGCAACCTTCACAAGAAATGCTCCTCTCCCTGTGGCGATTCCATCTGCAGATTTCCAGATTTTTCAGCGCACGCATCCCGAGGTTACCATTTTTACGGCGCGGCGCGACGCTCGTTCGTTTGTGATCTTCTTCGTCGCATTTCGGTGCGAGGACTCCCCCGGCTTACTCCGACCTCCGAATGAGGCGATTCTTGCGCCGTTCGCTTCACGACAGGTAGGGCTACGTTCCCCATGTTTACTGGTTTCTCCCATTCTGAGCTTTTCATGGGTCTTTCGGATCATCTTTTGACCTCATTTTCTGGGGCGGAGTTTTGGGCCAGTGGTGCGTTATTTTGGCGATATCTTCGCGGACAGGCATCGGATTGGGGCGATTCAAGAGGAGTTTTGCATCTACACATCATGAGGAATATCTCCAAATTTTCTTGGAATTTTCTGAATTTTTCCCCGAAGGTGAATATCCCTGTTTACAGAACCTTGTGGTTCAGTTTTTGAGAGCAGTTTATTTCGGGGTGGTTCCCTTGTCGGATTTGTTTCTCAGTGTAGGAAAGTCGGATTTGAGTGTGCAGGTAGTCGTTTCGACGGGTTCGTCACGAGGATCGTGACAGTATTTTTCTTGGAATTTTCTGGGCATTTCTCGCAGGTAAAAACAGGGGAACTGTGGACTGTTGTGTTTGGGGCAAATTTGTGCGAGCATTGTATGTTATTTATGTATGTTCTTTTGGGAATTTTGTACAGCGATCGCGGCGGCTTATCGGTTTGGGCGAGAGCACTTTTTGGACTTGGAATTAGCGATCGAGGTGGGTGGTTGTTGTTTACCTCTATTTTGACATGCTCACTAGGAATATTAGAGTGATCTTTTTATTTGGACATGCATGATTAAGTGATATAAATTGTGAGCCTTTCATATGGAAATTACTATTGTGGATATCTGATAGTGGTTGGGACTTTTACATGTTGGTATGGATGGAATGCTAGCGTTTAACCTTGCATGTGGGTTGGATTATTTTATTATGGGCTTTATGATTATCTTGTTAGTGGTTGGCATTATTTGAGGACTTTATGACATGCATAGGTGGATGGTGATGCTTAATCATGGATTATAGACATGTGTGGTTGGATAATGTTTTAGCATGATGGTTATATCTATGCGGATCTATTAATTATTACACATGTGGAACCCCTATTGGTCGCCTTTTTTTTTATTTCCTTGAGAACACTTGCATGCTTGTTTGGACATCTAGGTAGGCCATCTTTTATCGCTACACTTTCATGCTGGAACTTGACTTAGGAGAAACCTTGTTTGCTTCTTTCTCCTTTTCGTAGTCAGGTGGGTTTGCTCGGGTTTGAGCAGGGGTTTGGGATAGTGTAGCCGGGGCCTGGATTATGGATCATGGGTTTTGGCGGCGACCGCGGATATTGGGCGGTTGACCGGATGTCGGTTATAGGACATCGGTGATAGGGCATGATTATGGACTAGAGGGTTTTGTGGCAACCGCGGATAGTAGGCGGTTGACCAGATGTCGGATGTGGGACATGATTGTGATTGTGGGTTTTTACGGCGACCGCGGATATTGGGCGGTTGACCGGAGGTCGGTTGTTAGACCTGGTCGTGGATTGTGGGGTATTGCGGCAATCGCGGATATTGGGCGATTGACCGGATGGTTACTCTTGCATCTGATTGGGAATCAGTTTCTTTTAGTGGAGGGTTGTGTTCCACTGGGGCTTTTTAGTTGTGATCCAATCCTGCTTTTATCACCGGCGCGGTTATTGCCCGGTGATGCTTTTATTACACCGGCGCGGTTATTGCCCGGTGATGCTTTACTCGTGTGGGTAGCTCCCCTCGAGATCCCCTTCGGAGGCCGGGGCCGGACAGTTATGGACAGGTTTGCTATCACATCGGCGCGGCTTATTTGCCCGATGATGAGGGCGGCAGCAGGAATTTTGCTATCACATCGGCGCGGCTTTCTTGCCCAATGATGAGGGCGGTACAGATTGGGTTTATCTGGGACGGTTGGTTATTGTGGCATACGGTTATTCCAGTCTAGGACTGTATTTTAGAGGCATAGTAGTGGTAGATTTCCCTTTTGCAGCGGTTTCATTTCTTACCACTCTTCTTTCCTTTTTGCCTCTGGTAGGCCTAGTGGGTGTGTCAGAGTTTGAGGTTTTACCCATTAGGGGAGGCTACTGGTTTACTAGTAGTTCTCACCCCCATTCTTCTTTCCTCTTTTTCTTCTTCCTTGTTTTGCAGTGACTTCTGCGGGTGCTGCTGGGCTTTCAGCGGCGGGTCGAGGAGAGAGGACGACTGAGTAGGTAGATCTCGAGGCAGGATGAGCGTGTTAGCTGGACTGTTGGTGTACCCAGGTTTCCTCAGACGGTTGTACTTTTACATTTGGGACTGGCTTTTGCCAGCAGGTTGTATTTATTTTGGTGAGCTGCGAGAGACAGATGTATCATTTATACAGATGTATTGTATTTTATTTCCAGCTTCAGTCTGAGATGTATTAGTTTTAGTTCAGCTCTGTTTTATTGCTCTTTTATTGTTATCTCTTATATCTGAGCAGGTTTGGCGCTTCGTGTACACGGGAAATACCGTGTGCACGGCGGATCTGTAGACGGACCCGGGTTCTGGTTTACACCGGGGGCGTGACAGATTAGGTGGTATCAGAGCTTAGGGATAGGTCATTTGGGACTTAGGAAACCCTAGGCTTTTCGGTGGACCCTAGGATGTTTGTGCGTGAGAGACGCGACATTTTGTGAAAGTCGGTGATTTATTTGTTTGACTCTTCCTGTGAGTGAAGAGGGATTGACATATCCTATTTTTGTGGGACAGTTATGTTGGCTGCAGACAACATAAAGTTACAAAAATAGAGGGATGTCTTTGACTTTCGCTAGATTGGGTCGAGTGTTTGGGGTGTGCTGATTTGCAGTTTTGTCGTGGTGAGCGGTGTCTCCCCGACGTTGGGCCCTGACCCGGGTGCACCTTGGTGCGGCAGTTGGAAGAGGATAAGAATCAAAAACTAACCTTTTCTGGAATTTTACAGGACGACGATCCGGATTGGATTTACGGCGATCCGGATTGTCGTAACGAAACAGACAATTTCTAGAAAACAAAGGTTCGGGATCCGGATTGAAATGCCTGATCCGGATCGTTCATACATTTCAGCAAAAACCAATGTTCAGGATCCGGATCAAAAATGGCTTGGATCCGGATTGGATTTGCGTATGAAACAACACCCTTCGGGATCCGGATTGCTGTGTCTGATCCGGATCCTGAACATGTCCCATGTCCAGTTTTTGATTTTTATGCAATTAAAAATTCTTCCAAGTGTTTCTACACTATAAGAAGTATTCGAATCACCAAAAATAATTAGTTAAACATACCTGATCCTTTTGAATTCTTCTTTTTTGAGATTGAGTTATATGATCCAAACTTCTTCATCTTCAATCTTCAAGACTTAATCCTTTCACGAAATGCGCCAAAACAAATTCCTTAACAATCTCCCCCTTTGGCGGTTTCGTGACAAAACACAAATCCACTTAAGAAAATTCAAAAAGATATTTTTGTTGCTATCACCATACAACAAAAATTTACAATGGAGATCCAAAATTAAATACATGAGATAAACTCCTAAAACAGACTCTAAACTTAGACATCTGCACTCTCTGCAAAAAGAAATCATTCTTGACAAAAGAGATCGTTAGATACCTCAAGAATATTTAGCATTCAAAACCTAACAGAGATAGAGTTTATACTCACCATGACATTCACGAATTTAGATATGTAATAAGATCACAATCAAACATCGACATATCTTTTAAGCAGTAGAATTCAAAATGTCATAACTTTGTTAGTAATGAAACAACTTGTTAGTAATATTACATGCCCAAATAGTTAGTCGAATAGTTAGTCAAGACATGCATGCAATCACAATACAAAACCAAAAGTTGTGATACTTACCTTCAAGCTTCAAAGTTGTTCAAAGTTTAACGTTCTACTCACAAACATTGTTCAAAGTCTAACGTTCACTCTCTCCCCCTTTTTGTCACTAAAGTTAGCCAAAAATTACAGAAGAAGGAAGAGTTAAAAGTTCAGAAAAAAAAACTAAACAAAAATACTAAAAACCTGCAAAAGAGAATTGAAAGTTAGAGCACAAATCAATCATCTGAATCTGATTCATCTGAGGCACTGCATCCTATTTTCGATAACATTTTCTTCATCAACTTCTTCATCGAAGAGACCATTTTGGTCAATGTGATTTGGGATGCGGTGATGATTTCAAGTTCTTCTGAAATACGCCTCTGTTCTTTTGTGATTTGTTCTTGTTCAAAGGATAAGCGTTATTGCTGTTTATAAATTGAGGTGACCAACGCTTCATCCTCTGGTGTGGGTGTTTGCCGGGACGGAGACGCAGAGGTGCCGTCACAAGGTTTCTTTCCGGATGAGGGAGCTGTAGTGACATGTGGCAGTTTATGAAGAGACTTAACAACAGTAGAGTCATTTATCATGCCAAGGCAATGTTGATATGATGTTGAGCTGATGTCAATCTGGAACTTCTTCAAGATCCTCATAATGATCAATGGAAAAGGAAGTCTTTCGGTAGGATGAGGATGCTCAACATATCTAGACATCCTGTTCCAGATAATATATGGGATATTCATGTTCAATCCCATTGCTTCAGATGGGTGTCCTAGAAGGTACAAAAATAGCATTCGATCCCATCTCACAACCTTAGTCTGCATGTTTGGGAGAATGTTATAACAAGTGATGAAATTGAGAAACCGGTATTCAAGCCGAAGTTGCTTGGACTTAACAGATTTCTCCGTTGATATAGTGCCTTCCAAACATATTCCTTTTATAACTGTTTGCCACAAAGCATTTGTCAAGCTCCTTCCAGTTAAGTAGTTCAACCCTGATGTGCTCGATTACATCCCTAGGACTTCCCCAATTAACTGCGGAGTTATCTTGAGTATTGTCCCTTGGATGTTAGTATAGAACTGCATAGAGCCGTGATCATCTTCCTGAAGATGTCTTGAATTTTTGTAAAAAGTTCTCACTCGGTGCAGACAATATCCAAGCAATTCAGGGAATCTGCAAACTTGAATAAGATTGGCTTGTTCTATTAAAGTCCCAAATTCCGGTGAGTGATCACGAAGAGCACCAATATTGACATGTCTCTCGCCGATGCATTCTCGATGTTCAAATGCCCTAAGACGGTCAGTATTAACGAACACTTCTTCCAAGCGAGGTGGAGAATCAGGAGCCACTGGTTCATTAATTTCAATACCTCGCGCTCGTCCAAGCCGTCTAGCGAGTCTTTTTCTTTTTATCGAGATGGATGAAGAGGTCATTGGTGCTTTTCCTTTATCCATGGCAATTTTTCTTTTTGATGAGACGGGTGTCGTCTCAGCAGGCGTCGCTTCCTCATTTACTAATTCGTCCCAATTCACTTCATCCTCTTCTGATTCGGTCTCTGAATCTTCAACAAGAAGACATTCTCCCTTTTTAAAAGGTTTCTTTGCCCTCTTCAATTTATTAGTTGCTCTCGTATGCACCATTGCAACCAAAAGGAAGATTATCCATGCAAACGCCATTGTTGCTATTCAAACTCAAGAATCTGCGAGCAACAACTCAAGAACACGAAAAACTGTTTATTTTCAAAAATTGGAAAAATTGCACCTAAACAATCATTATCGTGTAGAGAGACTAAGAATCAAATTAGTTTTCGAAAAAGAATTTTAAAAATAGATCAATCCCATGATTTTCAAAAATTCCTATTATATGCCCTAAAACCGAAATTTTAGAAATCGAAGCCTAAAAAAAAACCGTTAATCACGAGAATACCTAGCATATAATCAAAACTAATCTACCCAGAGTTCTTATTTCAAAAGAAATTTGATCAAAAACCAATCCAAAACGAAAAAGATACAAAATTTTCATCACGTTTTGAGGAAGAATATGAAAAACTGTGAAAAACCGAGATTTTGATCAAGAAAACTTACTTAGAATCGAAGAACTTGGGTTTGGAAGCCTCCAAGATGGGTGAATTCTAGAGAGAGAAGCTCTGGAGACTTAGGAACAAAAGATTGAAGTAAAACGAAATCAAAACCCTTTTGTTCTATATAAAACCCTAGCCACGATCCGGATCGAATCGTGAATCCAGTCCGGATCGGCTACCCGCTGGAAATACCTGCGTTCGGGATCCGGATCGATATGTCCAATCCGGATTGGCTCCAACTTTTTCTTCAGAATAATTCAGAAAAAATTCACAAAATCCAGAAAAAGTATGTAAGCACTTTTGTGTATCAACTTTAAATAAAAATCATCGTTTCATACAACAAGAAATAGATTATGTCAAATCTATCAACAATATCCAACAAATGAAACGAGAATTTATAAAAATTAAATCCCTTAAAGTTGAACAACTTCAATCACATCTAACATGATCTTATGAGTAATGCCTTTATCAAATCATCAATTTGGTAAAGAAAATGAAATACCAAGATCAATAGATGTCTGAAATCCCAGATAAGTTAGATAATATATCTAGTCAATTTATTGCAAGGAGTGGCTCTTTGAGCATCTTTCAATAAAATCCCCACCTTATACCAACCTTGGAATTTGACAGAGTCAAGTATTCCAAAAAGTATTTTATTTAATCAACTCGAACAACCATGCTTGGTATACATGTGGTAGCTGCACACAGTACTCGGACGACCGAGGTGGTAGCTCTTTCCTCCATGTGGTGGTAGTTTTCACACTCCTCATTGGGATGTAACTCTTTCCACATCTTTTGAGCATAATATTTTTTCTTTAACTCCCCCTCAATTGGCTATCAATTATTTAAAATATAAAGTATTCAACCAAAAATTGATCTCGATTTCATACTCGACTAAATAGTCAAATAAGATAAAAACTATACCAAGAGATCATTGAGAGAGAAATTGACTTTGATCAAAACAAAGATGATTTAATTGACATAAATGATCATTGCATCAAATGAATTTTTATGATATCTAAAGCATAATAAATTTCTAATTAGACGAAAAGATGCTATTATAGTCAATAATACACATGCTCAATTAATGTTCTATGTCTAAGCATAGATAATGAACAAAAACACAAAACAAAACCTAACCTAAGCAAAAGTTTCGAAAAGAGGTTATTTCCAGAAAAGCATTCCAATTGCTTTACGCAAATGAATAAAACGTTTTTGATCCAAAGGTTTTGTTAAAATGTCAGCCAATTGATCTTCAGTTGAAATGTAGGAAATTTGAAGAATATTTGATTCAACTAGCTCTCTTAGAAAATGATATCTAAGTTCAATGTGTTTTGTTCTCGAGTGCAACACAGGATTTTTAGAAATGTTTATAGCACTTGTGTTGTCACAAAGAATTGTTACCGAAATGCTGAAATTCGGAAGTCGCTCAACACACTTTTCATCCAAATGAGTTGGGTTGAACAACTACCTGCTGAAATATATTCCGCTTCGGTAGTCGAGAGTGCAATACAGTTTTGCTTTTTACTATGCCATGCAACAAGGCAATGGCCAAGATAAAATCATACACCACTCGTGCTTTTCCGATCATCCACAGATCCTGCCCAATCGGCATCTGAATATCCTATAATGTCAAGCATTGTTCCCATAGGATACCAAATTCCGAAATTCAAAGTGTAGTGGCCCAGGTTTCCGTTCTGTTTTTCCCGTGAATCCTGGGTGTGAAACACCTATTATTGGTGTATTAGGTCCACAGTGCATCAAAGGGATGCTACGGATGGACACTGTGTGGTATTTACTGTTGGTTTGACCTTCGAAGGTAATTGCCGAATTTTATAGAAAGATTTGGGCCAAGCGGAGGCCGTATTTGGAATCAGCGCGGAAAAACGCTTGAAAACAGCTTTTTATTTGTTGAAAACGGAGTCAGGATGCCCAAAAACGGACCCCCGGAAGTTTTCTGTGAAAAATGGTGCATGGGGGGACCTGTGGACCGGCCAGGGACACGTGGCGGCTCCTCATTGGGCCGGCGCACGCCCCCGGTCCACAGAAAGGGCCGCCGGTGCATGGTGGACCGGCGGGCCACGTGGCGGCACACGGTTGGGCCGGTGCAAGGCGCGCGGTGCACGGGAGGGTGCGCGGGCAGCGCGGGCAGGCCGGGCAGGCGCGGAGGGGGCGCGGTGCACGGTGGACCGGTGCGCGCCACGTGGCGGCCCCGGGTTGGCTGGTCCATGTGCGCATGGCGCACGCGGCGGCGGCCGTACGCGCACATGGGCGCACGTGGGCGCACGTGGCGGCGGCGCCCGCCGACAGCCGTGTCGGGCGGGGCCACGTGTCGCCACGCCGTTGGCTGGCGCACCCACCCTGCCGCCAATCACGGGGGACACGTGGCGCTTCCCCGTTGGGCCCGCACGGCCGTCGCCTGTTTGGCGGACACGTGGCGGGCCGTGGGCCGGGTCGGACGGCCGGTTGGACGGGAAGGGATCCCGTGCGCGGGCGGGCTGGGCCAGGCCGCACTGTGCGCGCCCGGAAACCCCTGGGCCGGGCCGCACTGTAGCCGCCCGAAACGCTGGCCGGGCTGCACTGTTCACGCCCGAAAGTGGGCCTGGGCACTGTAGCTGCCCGAAAGTGGGGACACAGAGGTCTTTTTCCCAAAAGATTTTTTTGGGCCTATAAATAGCCCTTCCTCTCCTTTCTTTTTCTCTGTTTTCTGAGAGAAAGAGAGAGAATCTGAGAGAGGTCATTGAAGAGAAGTTTTTCATCTTCTTATTTTCTACCTCGTGGTGCGTTCCCAGATTTTCTGGAAGTTCGACAGCGGCGATCCGGATTTTACAGTGTGCCTCGTTTTTCCCCAATCTTGGCCCGTTATCGTCGCATTTCAGTCCGAGGAGTCCCCTGCGCAGTACATGAGTCCTCTTTCGACGATTTCTTCGCCGGTGTGTTCCTAAGAGGTAGAGCTTCGTTTTCCGTGTTGGTGGTTTCTTTGGATTCCGATTCCTTGGCACGATTCCCGAGGTGTTTTGACCCCCTCTTTTGCTGTTTGGGTTTTTGGACATCGGCGACTTCGACGAATTGTTTCTCCGTGTAGGAATATCAGATCGAGGCGATTCAAGAGTCGATTTTGGGCTACTTTTCGCGAGAAACGCAACCGTGATTTTTTTGGGATTTTTAGAGCTCGGGACAGAGGTGAAATTCCTCATTTTGCGTGCTGATTATAAAAACAGCAAATCTGTTTTAAGACTTGTAGTTTTTACACCGTGTACACTTATGTGATGTTGTAGGATACTGTTTCAGCTGACGGTGTGCATAGAGGACAGCGGGTATTTTCTTGGGGTATTGTGCACGCTTTTCGAGGTGGGTGGTTGTTGCTTACCTCACTTCTGACTATCTCACTAGGAGTATTAGAGACTCCCGACTTTAAATTGATAATCGGTACTTTTAATCATAAAATGCATATGTAAACCCCACAAATAATATAATAGCTCATTTATAATAAACTGGGACACTGTTGCTGGACATATGCTGTAACCTATCAGCGCATGCAATAGTCTTATCATATAACCATCTTTTTCTAAATAAATACCCAATACTTTCCTTCTGTTTTTAAATGCGAACCTTTGCATGCTTGTTTGGACATCTAAATGGACTACTATTTATTGCTACACTATCTTTGGGACTTGACTTAGGAGAAACCATGTTTCACTATTCTCCTTCGCATTTGGATATATGTTGCTCGGTTTGAGTAGGGTTTGGGATAGTGTAGTTGAGGCTTGAGTCTGGGACAGGTTTGACTCGATTATATATATTGTGGGGCATTGTGGTAACCGCGGACATGAGGCGGTTAGCCAGATATTGTTTATGATATCAGATTGTGGACTTATAGGGTGTTGCGGTGACCGCGGACATTAGGCGGTTGACCGGATGTTCACTTATGCATCAGATTGGGTTTCAGATTTTCCTAGTGGATGGTGTTTCCCACTTGTTGATTACTATTGCGTCTGATTGGGGATCAGATTTACTTTAGTGGATGGATATTTCCCACTTTGATCATAGTCATGATCCAGTCCTGCTATTGTGAGACATTGGTTACAGAGATGCTTGATACAGAGGTACTTTACTCGTGTGGGTCGCTCCCCTCGAGTGCCACTCCGGAGTAGGCTTTACACCGTGCCGAGCGCCGGGCACCTTGATGAGTTGCGAGTGACGACAGAGCAGGCAGTGCCAGTATTTCCTGGCCCTTTGATTGGGTTTCTTTGGGCAGTTAGCTTTATAGTTGCATATTTACAGTTATCTTTTGGCACTGCATTTAGAGGCTTAGTAGTGGTAGTTTCCTTTTTCAGCAGTCTTTATTGCATACCACTGTTCTTCCCTTTTCGCCTCTTATAGTCCTAGTGGGTGTGTCAGTGTTTGAGGTTTTACCCACTAGGGGAGGCTACTGGTTTATCTAGTAGTTCTCACCCCCCATTGTTGTTTTCTGTCCTTTCCCCCTATGTTTTGCAGAGTCGTCTGCGGGAGCTGCTGGGCCTTCAGCGACAGATCGAGGTAAGAGGACTGCGGACTAGCTAGATCATCTACCCCGACTGTGAGAGTAGCTGGACTTTTATTGTACCCCTTTTGTATCTCAGACTATATTAGTTTACTTTTGGGACTGGCTTTAGCCAGCTGGTTGTATATTCATGGTAAGCTGGGAGTTTATTGTACTTTATTTCAGCTTGTATCTTATTTTCAGTCTGAGATTACTTTTAGTTCTATTAGTTCAGCTCTGTTTACGCTCTTTTATTGTATATTATCTATCTGAGCAGGTTACCAGCGCTTCGTGTACATGGAAAATTCCGTGTGCACGGCGGATCTGTTGGCGGGCCCGGGTTCGGGTTCATACCCGGGGCGTGACAGATTAAGTTGGTATCAGAGCTTAGGGATAGGTCAGTTGGGACTTAGGAAACCCTAGGCTTTTGGCAGACCCTAGGATGATAGGGCGTGAGAGACGGGACATTCCGCGAAAGTCGTTGATTTATTTATTGGACTCTTCCAGTGAGTGGAGAGGGATCGACATACCCAATTTCTGGTGGACCGTTATGTTGGCTGCAGACAACATAAAGCCACAGAAAAAGGGGGATGTCTTTGACTTTCGCTAGATTGGGTCGTGTGGGGTTTATTGCTGATTTGTGCCTTTTTGTGACAGCATGTCGCCCCGTCGTCGTTTTTCCGCCGGGGGTATCCCCACCCCTTCTGAGGAGCCCGAGCAGGCTGTATCTGCCGAGCTGGGGGAACTGCGGGCCTTGGTGACTCATTTGGTGGCAAGGAGCTTTCGACAGGACCAGCGCTTGGAGCAGCTGCTGGCGCTGAGGGGTGATTCGGCAGTTGGAGGGGGGGCCAGGGCTTCAGAACAGCATTTTGAGAGGAAACGCCCAGCCCCGGATGTTGTTGGATTGGCCACTTCTCGCAGACGGCTACGGTTTCGCGGCAGGTGTGTTTTCTGTAGAGGGCAGCATCCATCAGGTACCTGTGACTTGAGACGGGGTCGATGCTTCCGATGTGGACAGGCTGGTCACATCCGAGCTACATGCCCCCTTCCGACCTTAGTACCACCTTCTTCAGCATTGGCCTCTACCGTATCCCAGCAGAGGTCTCAGCAGCAGCAGCAGACACGACAATTGCGGGCTCCCTACAGTTGTATTTTCTGTGGAGGTCAGCATTTTCCCGGCACCTGCGCCCAGCGGTGGGGTCGTTGCTATAGGTGTGGACAGCCCGGGCACCTGCGAGTTGCGTGCCCCTCGGGGACGGCGGCGGCACCCACTTTAGTGTTCGTCCCTACTACTTCCCAGCTACGACCGGGAGCTTCATCGACAGGTCTCCAGGCAGACCGAGTTTTGCCCCCACACCCTTCCGGTGAGAGACAGCCGTTTTTGAGCGGTCAGGATGGCTTAGCGCAGGCGGGGGATTCTGCTACAGCTGACTGTGTGGTGGCAGGTATGGTCTATTTCTGGCATTTGGATTCACATCTTATTTGTTATACGAGCATCGCATTCTGTCATTAGTAGATTAGTTGCATCATTACATGGGTTAGAGGTAGGACTTTTGCCACGTGCACGAGAGGTTCAAATTCCCGATCACACTTTGCACGTGGAGGAGTGTTGTTGGTCCTGCCCGATGCAGATCGAGTCCTGGATTATGCCAGCAGACCTGTTGGTCTTGAGACAGCTGAGGGACTTTGATGTGATTCTTGGGATGGACTGGCTGGCTCGGTATTTCGCGACTATTGATTGTGCCGCGAGGACTGTCACTTTTAGAGAGCCAGGCCAGGAGATGTTTGTATATCGGGGATGTCAGAGTGCTTTCTTTGCCTCTATGGTTTCGACTTCCCGAGCGAGGCGGATGATTCGTCGTGGATGTGTAGCCTTTTTGGCTAGTGTTGTTGAGGGGCCTACGACGACACCGGGACTCGGGGATATTCCTATTGCCCGCGAGTTTTCGGATGTTTTTCCACCTGAGATGACTCGTATGCCGCCAGACAGAGAGATTGAGTTTGTGATTGACGTAGTTCCAGGACCTGCGCCAATCTCTAAGGCTCCTTATCGGATGGCACCGGCTGAGCTGCGAGAGCTTAAAGCACAACTGCAAGATCTGATGGATAAGGGCTTTATTAGACCAAGTATGTTGCCTTGGGGAGCGCCGGTGCTATTCGTGAAAAAGAAGGATGGGTCACTTCGGTTGTGTGTGGACTATAGGGAATTGAACAAAGTGACCATTAAGAACAAGTACCCTTTGCCGCGCATCGATAATCTCTTTGATCAGCTGCAAGGGTCTTGTGTATTTTCCAAGATTGATCTACAGTCTGGTTACCACCAATTGAAGGTGAAGGCCGAGGATATTCCTAAGACTGCTTTCAGATCACGGTACGGGCATTATGAGTTTACAGTTATGCCGTTTGGATTGACTAATGCCCCTGCCGCCCTTATGGACTTGATGAACAGGATATTTCGGCCATTTCTGGATCGCTTCGTGGAGGTGTTCATTAATGATATCCTTATTTACTCCCGAAGCGAGGCCGAGCACGAGGAGCACTTGAGGACTGTGCTACAACTTCTATGAGATAAGAAGTTGTATGCCAAGCTGTCAAAGTGCGAGTTTTGGCTTCGGGAGGTAGCTTTCTTGGGCCATGTGATTTCCGCCGCCGGTGTAGCAGTAGACCCGGCGAAGATTGAGGCAGTTCGAGATTGGCCTCGACCGACGACTGTATCTGAGGTGCGCAGCTTCATGTGGTTAGCTGGTTATTATCGTCGGTTCGTGGAAGGCTTTGCGAAGCTTTCCACACCCCTCACTCGGTTGACGCGTAAAGGAGTTAAGTTTATCTGGAGTGAGGACTGCCAGAGGAGCTTTGAGGAGCTAAAGGATAAATTGATGACCGCTCCTATCCTTTCCCTCCCTGTTATGGGGAAAGGATATGTGATCTACAGTGATGCATCGCACAGTGGACTTGGATGCGTGCCGATGCAGGAAGGGAGGGTAATTGCTTATGCATCGAGACAGCTTAAGGATTACGAGAAGAATTACCCTACCCATGACTTGGAACTTGCTGCCGTGGTGTTTGCACTGAAGCTTTGGCGCCATTACCTATATGGGGAGCACTGTGAGATCTACACCGACCACAAGAGCCTAAAGTATCTGTTCACACAGAAGGAGCTAAATTTGAGGCAGCGCAGGTGGTTAGAGCTACTAAAGGATTATGACGTGGACATTCTCTACCACCCAGGCAAGGCTAACGTGGTCGCTGATGCATCGAGCAGGAGAGCAGTGCAGAGCTTGTCTATGTTGATCACAGACCAGGCGCCACTATTAGAGGAGATGAGACGGCTTGAGATAGAGGTTGTGTCCCCTGGGGTCTCTGCTAGACTGATGTCTTTGGTCGTGCAGCCCACTCTGCTGGAGAGGATCCGAGAGAGACAGAGTGAGGACCCCTATTTGACCAGGATTAGAGATCAGATTCTGAGTGATCGATCAGGGGATTTTTCAGTGGACGCTGCGGGAGTACTGAGGTACAGGGACCGAGTATGTGTGCCAGTGGATGCTGAGATCAGAGAGCAGATATTGAGGGAGGCCCATTATACACCTTACACCCTTCATCCTGGGGGGACTAAGATGTATAAGGACCTCAAGGCACACTTCTGGTGGAATGGCATGAAAAGGGATATTGGGAAGTTTGTGTCTCAGTGTTTAACTTGTCAGCAGGTAAAAGCTGAGCATCGTGTGCCAGCCGGCAAGCTACTGAGTCTCCCAATTCCCAAGTGGAAATGGGACCACATTACGATGGATTTTGTGGTCGGGTTGCCGAGGGCACAAGGAGGTGCAGATGCTATCTGGGTAATTATGGATCGACTTACCAAGTCAGCGCACTTTTTGCCTATGCAGACTACTTGGCCACTCGAGCGACTAGCCCAGTTGTACTTAGATGAGATAGTGAGGTTACATGGGGTGCCAGCTTCCATAGTATCAGATAGAGACCCGAGGTTTGCTTCACGATTCTGGAGGAGTTTACAGACTACCTTGGGGACTCAGCTCAGATTTAGTACAGCTTTCCACCCACAGACGGATGGACAGTCAGAGCGGACGATTCAGATCCTTGAGGATATGCTGAGGGCTTGTGTCCTGGATTTTGGCGGTGGATGGATTCGACACTTATCACTAGCTGAGTTTGCGTACAACAACAGCTTTCAAGCGAGCATTCGAATGGCTCCGTTTGAAGCGTTGTATGGACGCAAATGTCGATCACCGCTATATTGGAGTGATGTGGGGGAGAGATGGACTCTGGGACCAAATTTATTGCTAGAGGCAGAGGAGAAGGTCAGAGTGATTCGACAGCACCTTCAGATCGCTCAGAGTCGACAGAGGAGCTATGCTGATGTTCGGCGACGAGACTTAGAGTTTCAGGTGGGAGATCATGTATTTTTGAAAGTCTCACCGTCCAAAGGGATAAGGAGGTTTGGCATTCGCGGGAAACTCAGTCCCCGATACATTGGACCCTTTGAGGTATTGGAGCGTATCGGGGCAGTTGCTTACCGACTTGCACTTCCCCCGAGACTTGCTGGTGTCCATGATGTGTTTCATGTTTCCACTCTGAGGAGGTACGTCTTCGACCCATCGCACGTCATCGACTTCACGCCACTTGAGATCAGCGAGGATTTGAGGTACGAGGAGCGCCCACTACGGATTCTGGATCGAGATGTGCGAGAATTGCGCAGTCGGGCCATTCCCTATGTGAAGGTCCTTTGGAGGTATCATGACGAGCGCGAGGATACTTGGGAGCTGGAGTCAGAGATGTTGGACGCCTACCCCTACCTGTTCGAGGCTCAGGATTGAGGTATGATTTTCGTTTCGAGGACGAAACTTTTGTTAGTGGGGGAGGATGTAGTGGCCCAGGTTTCCGTTCTGTTTTTCCCGTGAATCCTGGGTGTGAAACACCTATTATTGGTGTATTAGGTCCACAGTGCATCAAAGGGATGCTACGGATGGACACTGTGTGGTATTTACTGTTGGTTTGACCTTCGAAGGTAATTGCCGAATTTTATAGAAAGATTTGGGCCAAGCGGAGGCCGTATTTGGATTCAACACGGAAAAACGCTTGAAAACAGCTTTTTATTTGTTGAAAACGGAGTCCGAATGCCCAAAAACGGACCCCCGGAAGTTTTCTGTGAAAAATGGTGCATGGGGGGACCTGTGGACCGGCCAGGGACACGTGGCGGCTCCTCATTGGGCCGGCGCACGCCCCCGGTCCACAGAAAGGGCCGCCGGTGCATGGTGGACCGGCGGGCCACGTGGCGGCACACGGTTGGGCCGATGCAAGGCGCGCGGCGCGCGGGAGGGTGCGCGGGCAGCGCGGGCAGGCCGGGCAGGCGCCGAGGGGGCGCGGTGCAAGGTGGACCGGTGCGCGCCACGTGGCGGCCCCGGGTTGGCTGGTCCATGTGCGCATGGCGCACGCGGCGGCGGCCGTACGCGCACATGGGCACACGTGGGCGCACGTGGGCGCACGTGGCGGCGGCGCCCGCCGACAGCCGTGTCGGGCGGGGCCACGTGTCGCCACGCCGTTGGCTGGCGCACCCACCCTGCCGCCAATCACGGGGGACACGTGGCGCTTCCCCGTTGGGCCCGCACGGCCGTCGCCTGTTTGGCGGACACGTGGCGGGCCGTGGGCCGGGTCGGACGGCCGGTTGGACGGGAAGGGATCCCGTGCGCGGGCGGGCTGGGCCGGGCCGCACTGTGCGCGCCCGGAAACCCCTGGGCCGGGCCGCACTGTAGCCGCCCGAAACGCTGGCCGGGCTGCACTGTTCACGCCCGAAAGTGGGCCTGGGCAATGTAGCCGCCCGAAAGTGGGGACACAGAGGTCTTTTTCCCAAAAGATTTTTTTGGGCCTATAAATAGCCCTTCCTCTCCCTTCTTTTTCTCTGTTTTCTGAGAGAAAGAGAGAGAATCTTAGAGAGGTCATTGAAGAGAAGTTTTTCATCTTCTTATTTTCTACCTCGTGGTACGTTCCCAGATTTTTTGGAAGTTCGACAGCGGCGATCCGGATTTTACAGTGTGCCTCGTTTTTCCCCAATCTTGGCCCGTTATCGTCGCATTTCAGTCCGAGGAGTCCCCTGTGCAGTACAGGAGTCCTCTTTCGACGATTTCTTCGCCGGTGTGTTCCTAAGAGGTAGGGCTTCGTTTTCCGTGTTGGTGGTTTCTTTGGATTCCGATTCCTTGGCACGATTCCCGAGGTGTTTTGACCCCCTCTTTTGCTGTTTGGGTTTTTGGACATCGGCGACTTCGACGAATTGTTTCTCCGTGTAGGAATATCAGATCGAGGCGATTCAAGAGTCGATTTTGGGCTACTTTTCGCGAGAAACGCAACCGTGATTTTTTTGGGATTTTTAGAGCTCGGGACAGAGGTGAAATTCCTCATTTTGCGTGCTGATTATAAAAACAGCAAATCTGTTTTAAGACTTGTAGTTTTTACACCGTGTACACTTATGTGATGTTGTAGGATACTGTTTCAGCTGACGGTGTGCATAGAGGACAGCGGGTATTTTCTTGGGGTATTGTGCACGCTTTTCGAGGTGGGTGGTTGTTGCTTACCTCACTTCTGACTATCTCACTAGGAGTATTAGAGACTCCCGACTTTAAATTGATAATCGGTACTTTTAATCATAAAATGCATATGTAAACCCCACAAATAATATAATAGCTCATTTATAATAAACTGGGACACTGTTGCTGGACATATGCTGTAACCTATCAGCGCATGCAATAGTCTTATCATATAACCATCTTTTTCTAAATAAATACCCAATACTTTCCTTCTGTTTTTAAATGCGAACCTTTGCATGCTTGTTTGGACATCTAAATGGACTACTATTTATTGCTACACTATCTTTGGGACTTTACTTAGGAGAAACCATGTTTCACTATTCTCCTTCGCATTTGGATATATGTTGCTCGGTTTGAGTAGGGTTTGGGATAGTGTAGTTGAGGCTTGAGTCTGGGATAGGTTTGACTCGATTATATATATTGTGGGGCATTGTGGTAACCGCGGACATGAGGCGGTTAGCCAGATATTGTTTATGATATCAGATTGTGGACTTATAGGGTGTTGCGTCGACCGCGGACATTAGGCGGTTGACCGGATGTTCACTTATGCATCAGATTGGGTTTCAGATTTTCCTAGTGGATGGTGTTTCCCACTTGTTGATTACTATTGCGTCTGATTGGGGATCAGGGTTACTTTAGTGGATGGATATTTCCCACTTTGATCATAGTCATGATCCAATCCTGCTATTGTGAGACATTGGTTACAGAGATGCTTGATACAGAGGTACTTTACTCGTGTGGGTCGCTCCCCTCGAGTGCCACTCCGGAGTAGGCTTTACACCGTGCCGAGCGCCGGGCACCTTGATGAGTTGCGAGTGACGACAGAGCAGGCAGTGCCAGTATTTCCTGGCCCTTTGATTGGGTTTCTTTGGGCAGTTAGCTTTATAGTTGCATATTTACAGTTATCTTTTGGCACTGCATTTAGAGGCTTAGTAGTGGTAGTTTCCTTTTTCAGCAGTCTTTATTGCATACCACTGTTCTTCCCTTTTCGCCTCTTATAGTCCTAGTGGGTGTGTCAATGTTTGAGGTTTTACCCACTAGGGGAGGCTACTGGTTTATCTAGTAGTTCTCACCCCCCATTGTTGTTTTCTGTCCTTTCCCCCTGTGTTTTGCAGAGTCGTCTGCGGGAGCTGCTGGGCCTTCAGCGGCAGATCGAGGTAAGAGGATTGCGGACTAGCTAGATCATCTACCCCGACTGTGAGAGTAGCTGGACTTTTATTGTACCCCTTTTGTATCTCAGACTATATTAGTTTACTTTTGGGACTGGCTTTAGCCAGCTGGTTGTATATTCATGGTAAGCTGGGAGTTTATTGTACTTTATTTCAGCTTGTATCTTATTTTCAGTCTGAGATTACTTTTAGTTCTATTAGTTCAGCTCTGTTTACGCTCTTTTATTGTATATTATCTATCTGAGCAGGTTACCAGCGCTTCGTGTACATGGAAAATTCCGTGTGCACGGCGGATCTGTTGGCGGGCCCGGGTTCGGGTTCATACCCGGGGCGTGACACAAAGTTCCTTTGATGTACCGGATGATCCTTTTCACTACTTTCAGGTGAACCTCCTTTGGTGCTGATTGATATCTCGCGCAAATTCCAACACTAAAGGATATATCCGGGCGACTAGCCGTGAGATAGAGTAGACTTCCAATCATACTGCGATAAAGCTTCTCGTCTACACTTTCACTGAGAGATTCACTTCCTAATCCCTTATTGCTAGTTCCCATAGGAGTCGGAAAATCTTTAGAATCTTCTAATCCGAATTTCTGCACCAACTCCTTTGCATACTTGGATTGACATAGATGAATGCCTTCTTCATTTTGTTTTACTTGTAATCCAAGAAAGTATGTCAGTTCCCCCATCATGGACATCTCAAATTCGCTTTCCATGGTTTCAGCGAATTTAGAAGCATCATTATCTCTAGTTGCACCAAATACAATGTCATCGACATAGATTTGTGCTACAATGAAATTATCTTGATAATGCTTCACAAAGAGAGCCCGGTCTGCTCCCCCTCGAGTGTAGCCCTTTTCCAGTAGGTGCTTTGTTAGCCTTTCGTACCATGCTCGCGGTGCTTGTTTTAGACCGTAAAGAGCCTTTTTCAAACGAAAAATATTGTTAGGTTGTTTATAGTCTACAAAACCTTTCGGTTGAGCCACATAAACTTCCTCATTTAAAAACCCATTTAAAAATGCGCTCTTAACGTCCATTTGAAAGAGTTTTATTTTAAAATGACAAGCAATAGCGAATAATATACGTATTGACTCGAGTCGAGCAACTGGGGCGAACGTCTCATCAAAGTCTATTCCTTCTATTTGAGAATAGCCTTGAGCAACTAAGCGTGCTTTATTCCCGATGATGGTACCATCCTTGTTCTTCTTATTCTTGAAAATCCATTTAGTACCAATCACATTGTGTTGCTTCGGAGCCTTTGTTAATTCCCAGACTTTGTTTCGTTCGAACTGATGGAGCTCTTCCTGCATAGCTTCAATCCAGTAGTCATCCTGAAGAGCTTCATCGATGTTCTTTGGTTCAATCATGGAGACATAGCATGCGACTCCACAAACCAACTATCTCCGAGTTCTAACTCCTTCTTGTGGGTCTCCAATAATGTTAGATTCCGGATGATCCTTGGAGATGCGTAGCGTTTGCGGTAACGGAGTAGTCGGAGGTACATGTGATAATTCCTGCACATTAGATACACTTGAAGAACCATTAGATGCATCAACTTTATTGAAGGAGTTATTACGAGAAGATGCACTTACAGGAGTATCATCATCTAGAGACATATCAAGGGTAGATTTATCAGATGCAAAGTGGAAAGCTTCATCTACTTTAACATTTATAGATTCTACCATCATTTTAGATTCCAAGTTAAATACCCGATATGCTCTACTGTTAGTAGAATAACCCATGAAAATCCCTTCGTCGCTTCGAGAGTCGAACTTACCAAGGTTTTCGCGATCACGCAGAATAAAACATCGACTCCCAAAGATACGAAAATATTTGATATTCGGTTTTCTACTAAACCACAGCTCATATGGTGTATTTAAAGTTCCAGGGCGCAAATACACTCGATTAATTACATAGACAACGGTTGTCACGCCCCGAGTGTAAACCAGAACTCGGGCTAATCTACAGATCCACCGTGCACATGGAATTTTTCGCATACACGAAGCGCCGGTAACCTGCTCAAATAAAACAGATACAATAATAGAGCAATAAAACACAGCTGAACTGAAAATACTACATCTCAGACTGAACTGGAAGTAAGAATACAAAATGACTGTAAAATAAGGTACAAGTCTCTCCCGCAGCACACCACAAAAATACAACCAGCTGGCTAAAGCCAGACCCCAAAAGTAAAAGTACAACCGTCTGAGATAGGATACATAAGAGGTACCAGTCTAGCTACTCACTGTCGGGCCCACTGTCTAGCTACTCAGCCGTCCTCTCTCCTCGACCCGCCGCTGTATGTCCAGCAGCACCCGCAGAAGGCTCTGCAAAACAAAGGAGAAGAAAAGAAAAGAAGAATGGGGGTGAGAACTACTAGTAAACCAGTAGCCTCCCCTAGTGGGTAAAACCTCAAACTCTGACACACCCACTAGGTCAACCAGAGGCAAAAAGGGGAAGAAGAGTGGTAAGTAAAAAGACTACTGCAAAGGAAAATCTACCGCTACTATGCCTCTAAAAAATGCAGTCCTAGACTGGAATAACCGTATGCAACAATAACCAACCGTCCCAGATGAACCCAATCTGTACCGCCCTCATTATCGGGCAAATAAGCCGCGCCGATGTGATAGCAAAATTCCTGCTGCCGCCCTCATCATCGGGCAAATAAGCCGCGCCGATGTGATAGCAAAACTGTCCATAACTGTCTGGCCCCGGCCTCCGGAGGGGAACTCGAGGGGAGCGACCCACACGAGGAAAGCATCACCGGGCAATAACCGCGTCGGTGTGATAAGTAAAAGCAGGACTGGATCACAACTAAAAAGCCCCAGTGGAACACAACCCTCCACTAAAAGAAAACTGATTCCCAATCAGATGCAAGAGTAACCATCCGGTCAATCACCCAATATCCGCGATTGCCGCAATACCCCACAATCCACGACGAGGTCTAACAGCCGACCTCCGGTCAACCGCCCAATATCCGCGGTCGCCGGAATAACCCACAATCACAATAATGTCCCACATCCGACATCTGGTCAACCGCCTACTATCCGCGGTTGCCACAAAACCCTCTAGTCCATAATCATGCCCTATCACCGATGTCCTATAACCGACATCCGGTCAACTGCCCAATATCCGCGGTCGCCGCCAAAACCCATGATCCATAATCCAGGCCCCGGCTACACTATCCCAAACCCCTGCTCAAACCCGAGCAACAAAAACCACCTGACTAACGAAAGGAGAAAAGAAACAAACAAGGTTTCTCCTAAGTCAAGTTCCAGCATGAAAGTGTAGCGATAAAAATGGCCTATCTAGATGTCCATACAAGCATGCAAGTGTTCTCAAGGAAATAAAGGAAAAGGTGTCCAATAGTGGTTCCACATGTGTAATAATTAATAGCTCCGCATAGATATAACCATCATGCTAAAACATTATCCAACCACACATGTCTATAATCCATGTTCCATAATAAAGCATCACTATCCACCTATGCATGTCATAGAATCCTCAAATAGCACCAACCACTAACAGGATAATCATATAGTCCAAAATAAATATTCCAATCCACATGCAAGGTTAAACGCTAACATTCCATCCATACCAACATGTATAAGTCCCAACCACTATCAGGTATCCACAATAGTAATTTCCATATGATAGGCTCACAATTTTATATTACTTTAAGCATGCATGTCCAAATAAAGGAATCACTCTAATATTCCTAGAGAGCATGTCAAAATAGAGGTAAACACCAACCACCCACCTGGACACGCGCAATCCTCAGTTGTAAAACCTCCTCGCTGTCCAATGTCCCTTTTTCACGCCAAATGCTCAAACAGGCAAACCGCCACGATCGCTGTTCACAAATACCCCAAAACATACACACAAATAAGCACACAAGTATCCGGAAACATGCTGTCCAGAATTCAGTCCCAAAGATGCCCTGTTAATACCTGCGAGAAGTGCCCGGAAAACTCCAAGAAAAATACTCTAACGATCCTCGCGACGAACCCGTCGAAATGAGTACCTGCACGCTCAAATCCGAGTTTCCTACACTGAGAAACAAATCCGACAAGGGAACCACCCCGAAATAAACTGCTCGCAAAAATTGTAGGACCAATTCCTGTAAACAGAGATTTCTCACCTTCGAAAAATATTCAAAAAATTCCAAGAAAATCTGGGGATATTCTTCGTGATGTGTAGATGCAAAACGCCTTTTGAATCACCCCAATCCGATGCCTGTGCGCAAAGATATGGCCGAAATACCACAGTGCTGTCCAAAACTCCGCCCAAGAAAAGGGTCAAATGGAAGCTCGGGAAACTCCAAGATAAACTCGAAATGAGGAGGAGCTCAAAACACGAAGATCAAAGCCCTACCTGTCGTGAGTCCAACGGCGCAAGAATCGCCTCAATCGGAGGTCGGAATAAGCCGGGGGAGTCCTCGCACCAAAATGCGACGAAGAAGATCACAAATGAACGAGCGTCGTGCCGCGCCGTAAAAATGCAAACCTCGCGATGCGTGCCGCCGAAAAAGCCTGGAATCTCCAGATGGATCCAGCCCTGGGAGATGAAGATTTCATGTGAAGGTGGCACTGTGAGAGGAGGAACAGGGAAAGAGTTCAAAG
The DNA here is from genome assembly GCA_029204045.2 of Tillandsia leiboldiana. NCBI lineage: Eukaryota > Viridiplantae > Streptophyta > Magnoliopsida > Poales > Bromeliaceae > Tillandsia > Tillandsia leiboldiana. The sequence continues at coordinate 26,238,958 of CM055061.1, forward strand.
CAGCTGAACTCGGCCTATTTATATGCTGGAAGAAACAATCCAAATAATACCCAATGTATCCTAGGTTTCGGGCGCAGGGAGTTTCCGGGCTGCTATAGTGTTGGACCTGGCCCAACACTGTTCACGCCCGGATTCTTCCTGGGCCTCCACGTTGCCCACAAAACAGGCAACAGCGGGAGCCACCACTCCCGCTACGCCGCGTGGCAACCCCCGGGGATCGACACGTGGCGCCCCCAACGCGCGGGAAAACGCGGTCAGCGCCCACGTGCTGCCTGCCAGCGCCGCCTGCTAACCCTTCCGGGCACGCACCCCGAGGCCACCCGCACCCGTTCGGTGCACCGCGTGCGCTACACCGCACCAACCACCGGCCGCCACGTGTCCACCCCGGTCCACCGTGCGCCCCGCGCTCTCCGTAGACCGCGCCCCGAGGACCGGCCCACTCCCGAGCCGCCACGCGTCCAGCCCCGGTGCACGCCCGCTGCGTGGACCGGGCGGCCCGCGCCTCTGCCCGCCGCGCTGCCCGCGGCTGCTCCGCCGCTGCCCGCCGCCGCCGCCGCTGCCCGCCGGCGGCCGAAAACACTGTTCCGGCATGAACAGTGACCGGTTGCCCAAAACATCAAGTAGGTAGTCCATTTTGACCGTTTTCGCGCGCTGAATCCGAATTTGATGTCCATTTTGCCAAATTCCAACCCCAAAATTTGCCGAAGGCATCCGGAAAGGTGTTCCTTGGTCCAAACTTCGCGCTGAGTCCATTTTTAATATCCATTTTGTGCGAAACCACTTCTAAAGATCTGACGGAGTCCACTGATCACCCACGTGATCCATTTAAGCCCGAAGTCCGACACTTGTGTCCAATTGGTGCACAAACACCTCTGACACACAAAACAGGCTCCCAGAAGCCACCAATGACTCCACCACAGCTCTGCAAAGATTCAGGTCATCACATCCTCCCCCACTAAAAGAAAGTTTCGTCCTCGAAACTAAAATCAATCCTCAACCCGGAACCTCAACCAAATAGAGGGGGTAAATATCCAATCATCCACCACTCAAGCTCCCAAGGCTGTCTAATACCTCCTCCAGAGACGCGATACTACCCTCGGGTCTCTAACTAGAACAAAATAGAGGCGGGCATTCCAGAAAACCGCACCACCTCATCCAAGTACAACTGGGCTAACCGCTCGAGCTACCAAGTAGCCTGCATCGGTACAGGCATCCGCTCCTCCCAGGGCCCCGATAATCCAACCACAAGTCCATCGACACAAAAGCTTGATCCCAATACCTCTGTACTCCCAAGGTATCCAATATAAGTCCCCCAATTGATCACGTAGACTCTGATCTCTAATCTCTAAACCGTCGGGATGTAGAAGCAATTCCCCAACTCTCCGGCATCAACACACAGCCATATGCAGTCGAGAAAACTAGATTACAAATCCACCTTCAGGAAGACCCGGGACCCATACAGCTGGTAAATCAAATCCTCCATGCTCGACAAGGGTGCTAGCTCCAGATGGTCACTTCATCTAATTTTCGGGGATCCACACAAAGCCGAAGTGAACCAACCATCCACAACTCGAATAGCACCAGCGCCCCCAAAGGCGACTCACTTGGCCTGACAAAATTCCCAAAACATCGAATCCTGGAGTTGTGTCCTCAACTCCCAAACTAGTGACATGCTAGACAACTCCGATAGGAGAACAACCGGGAACTCGCAACCAAAGGGGGTATCACCGAGTCCCAGCGCCGCCGTAGGTCCCTCAACCACACCAGCCAAAAGTCTACTCATCCACTGCGAAACACCCACCTCGCTCCCGAGTTCAAAACTATAGAGGCGAAGATAACCCTCAAGCAACCCAAGTACACCAACACCTCTGGGCCCGGCTCCCCAAGAAAACTGTCCTTGCGGCATAATCTACCGCCGCGAAAGAAAACTAAACCCGCCTGCCCAACAAGTACCACCACACCGACCGCTGTAACATATGTGCTCCGACAGTCTCAGAAATCCACTATCCTGGAAAAAGAAATCGGGAATGCCTCCACCGACTGATCTGTCCTCCATCACCCGGCGCCAAGTGCCTCAATCAGAACTCGCCTCAGGCGGTAGATCCCAACCCAAAGGAACTACAATACCACGCTCTACACCCGGCGCCTACTCCAATGAGGCGTCCCTAATCCGTACTGGAGGGACCCAATGAGTTAAAAGGTATCTTGGTGCAATCCACTCTCAAACACTCATATCCTATGCGCCCCGTCCCTCTACACATGGAGCGTGCAGTTCAGCAACTGCGTTAACTCTTGACATAAAAAGCCTCCAAGTACTCTCTATCCCCCCACCGAACAAGACCCTGCCTCCAAGGGCTCCATACTCAATCCACGAATCGGGATGACTCATCCGCCAAAACTGGCTCACTCGATCGTCGCAATCCCACAGCTTACCCGCTGTCAACTATCCACCCTGCCTCGGTGCCCCAACACTAAAATCGGGACGGAGGGGGCTACTCGCTACTCCGACAACTGTGCCACTGCGCTGATCCGACAACTGTGCCACTGCGCTGATCCGACAACTGTGTCACCGCTGATCCGACAACTGTGTCACCGCTCCGACAACTGTGCCACTGCGCTGATCCGACAACTGTGTCACCTCTCCGCTGATCTGCCTCCAACACACCTACCCTTCGGGTCCGGAGCTCTCAGACTCCAATCTGGGTATCCGGCCCGAAACAACCAGCTCAGACCCAACTGCCGCACCAAGGTGCACCCGGGTCAGGGCCCAACGTCGGGGAGACATCGCTCACCACGACAAAACCGCAAATCAGCACACCCCAAACACTCGACCCAATCTAGCGAAAGTCAAAGACATCCCTCTATTTTTGTAACTTTATGTTGTCTGTAGCCAACATAACTGTCCCACAAAAATAGGATATGTCGATCCCTCTTCACTCACAGGAAGAGTCAAACAAACAAATCACCGACTTTCGCAAAATGTCGCGTCTCTCACGCACTAACATCCTAGGGTCCGCCGAAAAGCCTAGGGTTTCCTAAGTCCCAACTGACCTATCCCTAAGCTCTGATACCAACTAATCTGTCACGCCCCGAGTGTAAACCAGAACTCGGGCTCGTCTACAGATCCGCCGTGCACACGGAATTTTCCGCATACACGAAGCGCCGGTAACCTGCTCAAATAAAACAGATACAATAATAGAGCAATAAAACAGAGCTGAACTGAAAATACTACATCTCAGACTGAACTGGAAGTAAGAATACAAAATGACTGTAAAATAAGGTACAAGTCTCTCCCGTAGCTCACCACAAAAATACAACCAGTTGGCTAAAGCAAGACCCCAAAAGTAAAAGTACAACCGTCTGAGATAGGATACATAAGAGGTACCGGTCTAGCTACTCACTGTCGGGCCCACCGTCTAGCTACTCAGCCGTCCTCTCTCCTCGACCCGCCGCTGTATGTCCAGCAGCACCCGCAGAAGGCTCTGCAAAACAAAGGAGAAGAAAAGAAAAGAAGAATGGGGGTGAGAATACTAGTAAACTAGCAGCCTCCCCTAGTGGGTAAAACCTCAAACTCTGACACACCCACTAGGTCAACCAGAGGCAAAAAGGGGAAGAAGAGTGGTAAGTAAAAAGACTACTTCAAAGGAAAATCTACCACTACTATGCCTCTAAAAAATGCAGTCCTAGACTGGAATAACCGTATGCAACAATAACCAACCGTCCCAGATGAACCCAATCTGTACCGCCCTCATCATCGGGCAAATAAGCCGCGCCGATGTGATAGCAAAATTCCTGCTGCCGCCCTCATCATCGGGAAAATAAGCCGCACCGATGTGATAGCAAAACTGTCCATAACTGTGTGGCCCCGGCCTCCGGAGGGGAACTCGAGGGGGGCGACCCACACGAGGAAAGCATCACCGGGCAATAACCGCGCCGGTGTGATAAGTAAAAGCAGGACTGGATCACAACTAAAAAGCCCCAGTGGAACACAACCCTCCACTAAAAGAAAGCTGATTCCCAATCAGATGCAAGAGTAACCATCCAGTCAATCGCCCAATATCCGCGATTGCCGCAATACCCCACAATCCACGACGAGGTCTAACAGCCGACCTCCGGTGAACCGCCCAATATCCGCGGTCGCCGGAATAACCCACAATCACAATCATGTCCCACATCCGACATCTGGTCAACCGCCTACTATCCGCGGTTGCCACAAAACCCTCTAGTCCATAATCATGCCCTATCACCGATGTCCTATAACCGACATCCGGTCAACCGCCCAATATCCGCGGTCGCCGCCAAAACCCATGATCCATAATCCAGGCCCCGGCTACACTATCCCAAACCCCTGCTCAAACCCGAGCAACAAAAACCACCTGACTAACGAAAGGAGAAAAGAAACAAACAAGGTTTCTCCTAAGTCAAGTTCCAGCATGAAAGTGTAGCGATAAAAGATGGCCTATCTAGATGTCCATACAAGCATGCAAGTGTTCTCAAGGAAATAAAGGAAAAGGTGTCCAATAGTGGTTCCACATGTGTAACAATTAATAGCTCCGCATAGATATAACCATCATGCTAAAACATTATCCAACCACACATGTCTATAATCCATGTTCCATAATAAAGCATCACTATCCACCTATGCATGTCATAAAATCCTCAAATAGCACCAACCACTAACAGGATAATCATATAGTCCAAAATAAATATTCCAATCCACATGCAAGGTTAAACGCTAACATTCCATCGATACCAACATGTATAAGTCCCAACCACTATCAGGTATCCACAATAGTAATTTCCATATGATAGGCTCACAATTTTATATTACTTTAAGCATGCATGTCCAAATAAAGGGATCACTCTAATATTCCTAGAGAGCATGTCAAAATAGAGGTAAACAACAACCACCCACCTGGACACGCGCAATCCTCAGCTGTAAAACCTCATCGCTGTCCAATATCCCTTTTTCACGCCAAATGCTCAAACAGGTAAACCGCCGCGATCGCTGTTCACAAATACCACAAAACATACACACAAATAAGCACACAAGTATCCGGAAACATGCTGTCTAGAATTCAGTCCCAAAGATGCCCTGTTTTTACCTGCGAGAATTGCCCGGAAAATTCCAAGAAAAATACTCTCACAATACTCGCGACGAACCCGTCGAAACGAGTACCTGCACGCTCAAATCCGAGCTTCCTACTCTGAGAAACAAATCCGACAAGGGAACCACCCCGAAATAAACTGCTCGCAAAAACTGTAGCACCAATTCCTGTAAACAGAGATTTCTAACCTTCGAAAAATATTCAGAAAATTCCAAGAAAATTTGGGGATATTCCTCGTGATGTGTAGATGCAAAACGCCTTTGGAATCACCCCAATCCGATGCATGTACGCAAAGAAATGGCCGAAATACCACAGTGCTGTCCAAAACTCCGCCCAAGAAAAGGGTCAAATGGAAGCTCGGGAAACTCCAAGATAAACTCGAAATGAGGAGGAGCTCAAAACACGAAGATCAAAGCCCTACCTGTCGTGAGTCCAACGGCGCAAGAATCGCCTCAATCGGAGGTCGGAGTAAGCCGGGGGAGTCCTCGTACCAAAATGCGACGAAGAAGATCACAAATGAACGAGCGTCGTGCCGCGCCGTAAAAATGCAAACCACGCGATGCGTGCCGCCGAAAAAGCCTGGAATCTCCAGATGGATCCAGCCGTGGGAGATGAAGATTTCATGTGAAGCTGGCACAGTGAGAGGAGGAACAGGGAAAGAGTTCAAAGCTGCTGAACTCGGCCTATTTATATGCTGGAAGAAACAATCCAAATAATACCCAATGTATCCTAGGTTTCGGGCGCAGGGAGTTTCCGGGCTGCTACAGTGTTGGGCCCGGCCCAACACTGTTCACGCCCGGATTCTTCCTGGGCCTCCACGTTGCCCACAAAACAGGCAACAGCGGGAGCCACCACTCCCGCTGCGCCGCGTGGCAACCCCCGGGGATCGACACGTGGCGCCCCCAACGCGCGGGAAACCGCTGTCAGCGCCCACGTGCCGCCTGCCAGCGCCGCCTGCCAACCCTACCGGGCACGTGCCCCGAGGCCACCCGCACTCGTTCGGTGCACCATGCGCGCTACACCGCACCAACCACCGGCCACCACGTGTCCACCCCGGTCCACCGTGCGCCCCGCGCTCTCCGTAGACCGCGCCCCGCGGACCGGCCCACTCCCGAGCCGCCACGCGTCCGGCCCCGGTGCATGCCCGCCGCGTGGACCGGGCGGCCCGCGCCTCTGCCCGCCGCGCTGCCCGCGGCTGCTCCGCCGCTGCCCGCCGCCGCTGCCGCTGCCCGCCGGCGGCCGGAAACACTGTTCCGGCATGAACAGTGACCGGTTGCCCAAAACATCAAGTAGGTAGTCCATTTTGACCGTTTTCGCGCGCTGAATCCGAATTTGATGTCCATTTTGCCAAATTCCAACCCCAAAATTTGCCGAAGGCATCCGGAAAGGTGTTCCTTGGTCCAAACTTCGCGCTGAGTCCATTTTTAATATCCATTTTGCGCGAAACCACTTCTAAAGATCCGACGGAGTCCACTGATCACCCACGTGATCCATTTAAGCCCGAAGTCCACCACTTGTGTCCAATTGGTGCACAAACACCTCCGACACACAAAACAGGCTCCCAGAAGCCACCAATGACTCCACCACAGCTCTGCAAAGATTCAGGTCATCACAGCGGTGTTCACAGCTTCAGCCCAAAAATATAACGGTAAATTCCGGCTATGAAGCATCACACGCGCTATCTCTTGAACAACCCTGTTTTTGCGCTCAACAACACCATTCTGCTGAGGTGTATAGGGTGCTGAGAATTCATGTTTTATCCCATTGGAAGTGCAAAAATCAGTAAATTTAGAATTAATGAATTCTCCACCTCTATCACTTCGAACACGAACGATCTTTTCATTTCTTTCATTCATAATACGATGACAAACCTCATGAAAAGAGTCGAAAGTATCCACTTTCTCTTTTAGAAAAGTTACCCATGAATACCTAGAGAAATCATCAACCAAAAGAAAAATATACCATTTACCTCCCAAAGATGGTTGACGAGTCGGCCCCATTAAATCTATATGCAGTAATTCCAAGGGCCGTTTGGTACCGACGTGGTTCACGTTCTTGTGTGCAGCTCTTGATTGTTTTCCCTTTTGACAACCACCACACACAATGTTTTTTTTAAATAAAAGTTTAGGAACCCCCTTAACCACGTCCTTATTTGAAATCCTTGCTAGTTCTTTAAAATTCATGTGACCTAGTCTTTCATGCCAAACAGTTTCATTATCCAAAGAAACTAGGTTACATTTTTCAGAAATTTTGTTTGAAACAACATAGCAATTATTTTCTGATCTAACCCCTTTTAAAAAGAATACCTGGTCCTTATCAGTTACGACACATTCTACAGAAGAAAAATTAACTGAGAACCCATTGTCACAAAGTTGACTTATACTAATGAGGTTAGTCTTAAGGCCTTCAACAAATAAAACATTATTCAAAACTGGGCCTTCAGGAATAGCGATTGTTCCCTTTCCAACAATTTTGGAAGAACGACCGTCTCCGAAAACAACATGTCCTCCGGAGACTTTCTCTAAAGTTTGAAAACTGTTTTTGTCACCGGTCATGTGACGAGAACAACCACTATCCAAATACCAAGACGAATTATCATAAGCGTGTAAAGAAGTATGAACAACAAGACAAGGGAAGATTTCACCTTTGCGTACCCAAACCTTTTGAATTTTGGAGTACGTCGGAAATGATTGTGAAGTTGATACCTTTGGTGAAAGCGTCTTGATTGATCCATCGCTTTTCCTTGACGTCGTCGTCTTGTTTGATGTACTACCAATGTTCTTTCCTTTTGAAAGATTCTTCTTTAATTTGCGGGAAATGTCACTCCCCGGGGGTATTATTTTAGCGGAAACGATACCTCAAAGTACGCGTAAAATGCGTACATCTTTTTTTTTTGTTTGTTTACAAACCTCCTTCCCCGGCGCGTGCCCAGACCCGCCACAAATACAGATTTACTCGAAAATCGGGCAGAGTCTCCTCTGTATATGCACGGCGTCGCGGCTGTTACAATAGTCGAACATAAGCAATCATTTCCCCATTTAGTCACAACAGTTCGAAGTAGTATGGTGCATGAAGACTAAACAATACCCGTGGCCAGTCAAGTTGAAAGTATAAACTCACCGTTTTGAAAACAGGCTCACACGGCCTTAGGTTTTGAAAACAGATTGGAAAACGGCATAAATCCACAAGGTTTAGAAAACGGGCCCAACGGGAACAATAAAGGAAATAGTAGTGCATAACCAGCAAGAAAGTACTCAACATCCACACGACCCCACAAGGGTATCGAGAACCACACAATAACCTACAGTTCTGAATGAAATGCAGAGAAAGTAAATGATACAGCATACTAGGGCTCCCTCAGCCCGACTGCTACCACCTCGGCCTCACCGTCGCCTACCTCTACCCCCTGGAGGTACCTGTCACAGAGTGGGTAGTCAGCGACACTATCATAAGAATAGTACTAAAACAGTAAAGTAATACCAAGTCACAAAAGTAAGACTGGCCGGAACAACCGCTCTACTCGTAACGGTAACTCGCAACCACCTGTACCACCTGTAACACCTGCAACCCCGGTATCACCTGTAACACCTGACCGCATCGGGATCCAATCCCGGCGGTCGCACACCTGACCACATCGGGATCCAATCCCGGCGGTCTCACACCTGACCACATCGGGATCCAATCCCGGCGGTCTCACACCTGACCACATCGGGATCCAATCCCGGCGGTCTCACACCTGACCACATCGGGATCCAATCCCGGCGGTCTCACACCTGACCACATCGGGATCCAATCCCGGCGGTCTCACACCTGACCACATCGGGATCCAATCCCGGCGGTCGCACCGCTCGCACCTCGCTGCCTCAAACCCCACAACTAATAAGGGGCCCCCACTACGTCACCTCGTGGGGTAACACGGGTCGAAGACCGCCTTTCCGGAAAAGAGCACCCTTTGCGGTGGCCAAACCGCGGGTGCGCGTGTCGCAACTCGAGCATAAGTAACCAAGTAACCAAGTAACCAAGTCACGGGGTAAGATAGTACATCATAGAAACCGTCAGTGTTAGTACCGATTAACAATAAAAAGTCCCTTTCGGATTACCAACACAATACTCAGCCTCGACCATAAACCCACCTTGTTGTCGCGCTCCTGACTGATGTAAGGTTCTCTCGCGTCTCGGGTGCCCGCCCGGACCTACACGAATCTGTCATATAGGAGTCAGCAACTTAAGACTTTGTCAGATTAACGACTAGAGCGCCCGGCGCCCTCTCACCTTGCGCACAATTCGCACATGTACGCGCCTGGCCCCGCACGGCTGGGCGGTGTACTAACAGCGTGCGGCCGTCCGCATGCGGTGACGCCCGTGTTTGGCGTTGTCCGCATGCGGTGCCGCCAGCACCCGCATGCGGCGATGCCCGCAAACGGCGGCGCCCGCATGCGGAGGCGCCCGCAAGCGGCGGCGCCCGCATGCGGCAGCCCACAAGCGGCGGCGCCCGCATGCGGAGGCGCCCGCAAGCGGCGGCGCCCGCATGCGGAGGCGCCCGCAAGCGGCGGCGCCCGCATGCGGAGGCACCCGCAAGCGTCGGCGCCCGCATGCGGTAGCCCGCAAGCGGCGGCGCCCGCATGCGGAGGCGCCCGCAAGCGTCGGCGCCCGCATGCGGCAGCCCGCAAGCGGCCGCGCCCGCATGCGGAGGCGCCCGCAAGCGGCGGCGCCCGCATGCGGAGGCGCCCGCAAACGTCGGTGCCCGCATGCGGTAGCCCGCAAGCGGCGGCGCCCGCATGCGGAGGCGCCCGCAAGCGGCGGCGCCCGCATGCGGAGGCGCCCGCAAGCGGCGGCGCCCGCATGCGGCAGCCCGCAAGCGGCGGCGCCCGCATGCGGAGGCGCCCGCAAGCGGCGGCGCCCGCATGCGGCAGCCCGCAAGCGGCGGCGCCCGCATGCGGCAGCCCGCATGCGGTGTCGCCCGCAAGTGGCGGCGCCCGCATGCGGCAGCCCGCATGCGGTGCCGCCCGCACGCGGCAGCGCGCATGCGGTGCCGCCCGCAAGTGGCGGCGCCCGCATGCGGCAGCCCGCATGCGGTGCCGCCCGCACCCGCATGCGGGGCTCCGTGCGCGCCGGATTCCGGCAGTGCCCCTCGCCTATTCCTTTTTCTTCCCCCCCCCTCGTCCGCTCCAACCAAGAACGGAGCAAGAAAGCAAAACCCTAGCGTGCTCACCTCGGTTGTCGGAGGGAAAGGTGATCCGATCCTGCGAGTTCGGCTACAAGGAATGTGAGGACGTCTCCCTCTCCTTCCTTGGTCTCGCCGCTTGGATCCTCCGCGCAATCGGTGAGGAAGCAGAAGGGTTCGGTTGGGAAACTGAAAGGTTGGGGAATTGGGGTTTCGTACGCAGGGGACTTGTGGGGAGTGGGGAATTGTGGGAAGATGCGGGTAGTTAAGGGGAGTGGCGGTAGTTATGGGGAGTGGGTAGTTAAAGGGGAGTGGCGGTAGTTATGGGGAGTGGGTAGTTAAAGGGGAGTGGGTAGTTATGGGGAGTGGGTAGTTAAAGGGGAGTGGGTAGTTATGGGGGGTGGCGGTGGTTATAGGGAGTGGGTAGTTATGGGGATTGCACGACGGGGAAAACAAGCGGGAACGGTTAAGTTGGCGGGAGCGGTTAAGTTGGGGAATGGGAAATCAACCCAGTTCAAGTTAAAACGGGTACAAGTCGGGTGCGAACCAGGGTCCGGTCTGTCTGAAAAACCGCGTTAACCATCTGAACCGTTAGCTACCTTCCGAAATTTATTCCGGGAGATTCCGGCGTCGGAATTCAAAACCGATTTCGCCGCCGTTCTCCGTTTCGCGAGCTCTATTAACTAAAAATACCCGCGGGCCCCGACGGTCTGTCCGGAAACAAGGAATTATTCGATCACCCTCCAGCCCCCCAACACGAATGCGGAATTAACGAAACCAAAAGTAGACCCTTAAAATATTTTAAACCAGCGGCTACTACACCACTCACCTCTTAAAACGGGTTTCGTCCTCGAAACTCAATCCTGGTTCGCGGTAAAGAGATAAGGGTAGCCCTCTCTCATCTTCGATTCTAGTTCCCACGTCGCTTCCCGCTCCTCGTGGTTGCTCCAGTGCACCTTCACATAGGGGATGTCTCGGTTTCGAAGCGTCTTACTTTTTCTTGCTAGTATTCGCACAGGGGTTTCCTCGAAGCTTAGGTCCTCCTTTAGTTCGAGTGTTGAGACGTCCAGGACGTGCGACGGGTCGGGGAGGTATTTCTTGAGCATCGAAACGTGGAACACGTCATGAATCCGGTTGAGGTTCGGTGGTAGGGCAAGGCGGTAAGCCACTGGGCCGATCCGTTCCAGGATCTCGAATGGCCCCACGAACCGCGGGCTTAGCTTGCCTTTTAACCCGAATCGCTTGATTCCCCTGGATGGCGAGACCCGCAAAAACACGTGTTCTCCCACCTGGAACTCTAAATTGCGGCGTCTTCGATCCGCGTAGCTCTTTTGTCGACTCTGGGCGGTTAGTAAGCGCTGTCTGATGAGGCGCACCTTCTCTTCGGTTTCTTCCACCAAGTCGGGTCCCAAGAACTTCCGTTCTCCCAAGTCGTCCCAATAGATCGGGGATCGACAGCGTCTCCCGTATAAGGCTTCGTAGGGTGCCATCAATATGCTGGCCTGGTGGCTATTGTTGTAAGCGAATTCTACAAGTGGTAGGTAACGTTCCCAACCGACTCCCCAATCGAGTACACAGGCCCGAAGCAGGTCTTCTAGCGTCTGTATCACTCGCTCCGACTGCCCGTCTATCTGAGGGTGGAAGGCTGTGCTGAAGTGCAATTTAGTCCCCAAGGCTTGTTGCAGGCTCTGCCAAAACTTTGAGACGAAACGCGTGTCTCTGTCTGATGTGATCGATGCCGGTACTCCATGCAGTCTCACAATCTCGCTGAGATAGACCTGAGCCAACCGCTCCCTGGTCCAAGTTGTGTGAATCGGCAGGAAGTGCGCTGACTTAGTTAGCCGGTCCACCACAACCCATATTGTGTCATGTCCTTGCTGTGAACGTGGAAACCCGGTGACAAAGTCCATGGTGATATGGTCCCACTTCCACTCCGGTACCGGTAAGGGTTGTAACTTTCCCGCCGGTCGTTGATGTTCCGCCTTTATTTGTTGACACACCAGGCAATGAGCTACAAATTGAGTTACATCCCTCTTCATCTTGGGCCACCAGAAGGTCTGCTTAAGGTCCCTGTACATCTTTGTACCTCCGGGATGCGCTGCATAAGGGGCGTTGTGTGCCTCCGATAGGATTTCCCTCTTCAATTCTCGGGTATCCGGCACGCAAATCCGCCCGCGGAACCGTAGAGTGCCGTAGCCTTCCGCGGAAAAGTCCCCTTCCTGATTCGGCGAGATCTTGTCTCTTACGAGCTGTAAGTGCGAGTCCGCCTGCTGTCCCTCTCGAATCTTTTCTAGCAGTGTTGGCTTGACCACCAGAGTTAGAAGTTGCGCAACCGTGCCTGCTGGCACTACTTCCAACCCTAGTCGTGAGAATTCCGCGATCAAGTTGCTCTGCTCAGTTATCGCACCTACCGATCCTCCCTCCAATCGCCCCTTCCTGCTCAGCGCGTCTGCTACCACATTTGCTTTCCCTGGGTGGTATTGGATCGTTATGTCGTAATCCTTCAGTAACTCAAGACACCGCTTCTGATGTCCTCGTCGGGGGAGGTGACACCTTGTCTGCTACAGTCGCGGTAGTGGCTACTCCCGCGAAGTTCCTCCTCCGGGGTTTTGAACAGACCAACAAACTAGGTAGGGTTCTCTCCTCGAAACACTTGTAAGGGATTCCTATCTAGCGTTCACAACTCCTCAGGCGGACTAGGGGAGTAACCCCACTCCTATCCTATATAACCCCTCCCCCCCCTGACACAACCGTACAGTACGCGGAGGAAGAAAAAGACCGAAACGGAAGATGGGAATCGATGCCTAACCAAAGAAAAACGATAAAGGGGACAAAAGAAAATATATATATACCTGCTCTAGGCTTCCGCATCACTGCTCCCCGGGGTGGCTGGGGAGATCCGTCCACAGCCTTTGGGCCAGCTACGTTCGACGTGGCGGGGTGGGGTCTCGGTATCGGAGGAGTCCGTCAGGCGTGGGTCGTCGGGTCTCGGAGCCGGGGGTCTGGTGACGCCCGGCCTCCGGGGGCACTCGTAACGTGTGTGGCCCGGCCTGCCACACCGGAAGCAATGCTCATCCCGCCAAGGGCAATCCATCATTGGATGTGCACCGTCACAAATGACGCATGGCGTCGGTGGTGCAGGTCCCTCCCTCATCGCCTGCCCGGGTTTCGGCCCGTTCCTCTGGCGCTTGGTTGCTCTGCCGCACTGGTAGGGGCCCCCTGTCGGGCCGGGGTAGGGGTGTGCCCGTCGTGTACGCTCTAGTTCCGCGCGCACGGCCAAGTTGACCGCTCCCTGAAAGGTGGAAACGCCAGTCGGTGGTATCCCACGGGGGTTAACACCACCGGTGCCGTGCTGGGCGCGGTCGACACTCTCGAGCACCTGAGTCAGTATACCCACGTGCTCCGCGAGAGTTAGCAATTGCCCAGCCACGTCGCGCAGCTGGTTGCGCAGTAAGCGGTTCGCCTCTGCCGCAAGGTCCATGTCTGGCAGTAGTTACCTATCCAAAATCGGGCTTCTATCTTGTACACACCAAGGAAACACATTAGTCCCAGCATACCAAGAAAACCGTGCATAAATAATTCACACAAATTCCCCTTCCCCCACGTTCACTCACGTCCTACCCTGAACCCTGCACATTTCATTTATTCGTAGTTAAGTGTGATATCTCGGTGGATGTTGGGCCGTCACTGTTGTGATTAAAGCAAAGTCTCTTATACCATCTTAATCTGTCACGCCCCGGGGGTATTATTTTAGCGGAAACGATACCTCAAAGTACGCGTAAAATGCGTACATCTTTTTTTTTTGTTTGTTTACAAACCTCCTTCCCCGGCGCGTGCCCAGACCCGCCACATATACAGATTTACTCGAAAATCGGGCAGAGTCTCCTCTGTATATGCACGGCGTCGCGGCTGTTACAATAGTCGAACAATAGCAATCATTTCCCCATTTAGTCACAACAGTTCGAAGTAGTATGGTGCATGAAGACTAAACAATACCCGTGGCCAGTCAAGCTGAAAGTATAAACTCACCGTTTTGAAAACAGGCTCACACGGCCTTAGGTTTTGAAAACAGATTGGAAAACGGCATAAATCCACAAGGTTTAGAAAACGGGCCCAACGGGAACAATAAAGAAAATAGTAGTGCATAACCAGCAAGAAAGTACTCAACATCCACACGACCCCACAAGGGTATCGAGAACCACACAATAACCTACAGTTCTGAATGAAATGCAGAGAAAGTAAATGATACAGCATACTAGGGCTCCCTCAGCCCGACTGCTACCACCTCGGCCTCACCGTCGCCTACCTCTACCCCCTGGAGGTACCTGTCACAGAGTGGGTAGTCAGCGACACTATCATAAGAATAGTACTAAAACAGTAAAGTAATACCAAGTCACAAAAGTAAGACTGGCCGGAACAACCGCTCTACTCGTAACGGTAACTCGCAACCACCTGTACCACCTGTAACACCTGCAACCCCGGTATCACCTGTAACACCTGACCGCATCGGGATCCAATCCCGGCGGTCGCACACCTGACCACATCGGGATCCAATCCCGGCGGTCTCACACCTGACCACATCGGGATCCAATCCCGGCGGTCTCACACCTGACCACATCGGGATCCAATCCCGGCGGTCTCACACCTGACCACATCGGGATCCAATCCCGGCGGTCTCACACCTGACCACATCGGGATCCAATCCCGGCGGTCGCACCGCTCGCACCTCGCTGCCTCAAACCCCACAACTAATAAGGGGCCCCCACTACGTCACCTCGTGGGGTAACACGGGTCGAAGACCGCCTTTCCGAAAAAGAGCACCCTTTGCGGTGGCCAAACCGCGGGTGCGCGTGTCGCAACTCGAGCATAAGTAACCAAGTAACCAAGTAACCAAGTCACGGGGTAAGATAGTACATCATAGAAACCGTCAGTGTTAGTACCGATTAACAATAAAAAGTCCCTTTCGGATTACCAACACAATACTCAGCCTCGACCATAAACCCACCTTGTTGTCGCGCTCCTGACTGATGTAAGGTTCTCTCGCGTCTCGGGTGCCCGCCCGGACCTACACGAATCTGTCATATAGGAGTCAGCAACTTAAGACTTTGTCAGATTAACGACAAGAGCGCCCGGCGCCCTCTCACCTTGCGCACAATTCGCACATGTACGCGCCTGGCCCCGCACGGCTGGGCGGTGTACTAACAGCGTGCGGCCGTCCGCATGCGGTGACGCCCGTGTTTGGCGTTGTCCGCATGCGGTGCCGCCCGCACCCGCATGCGGCGATGCCCGCAAACGGCGGTGCCCGCATGCGGAGGCGTCCGCAAGCGGCGGCGCCCGCATGCGGCAGCCCACAAGCGGCGGCGCCCGCATGCGGAGGCGCCCGCAAGCGGCGGCGCCCGCATGCGGAGGCGCCCGCAAGCGTCGGCGCCCGCATGCGGCAGCCCGCAAGCGGCCGCGCCCGCATGCGGAGGCGCCCGCAAGCGGCGGCGCCCGCATGCGGAGGCGCCCGCAAGCGTCGGTGCGCGCATGCGGTAGCCCGCAAGCGGCGGCGCCCGCATGCGGAGGCGCCCGCAAGCGTCGGCGCCCGCATGCGGCAGCCCGCAAGCGGCCGCGCCCGCATGCGGAGGCGCCCGCAAGCGGCGGCGCCCGCATGCGGAGGCGCCCGCAAACGTCGGTGCCCGCATGCGGTAGCCCGCAAGCGGCAGCGCCCGCATGCGGAGGCGCCCGCAAGCGGCGGCGCCAGCATGCGGCAGCCCGCAAGCGGCGGCAGCCCGCAAGCGGAGGCGCCCGCAAGCGGCGGCGCCCGCATGCGGCAGCCCGCAAGGGGCGGCGCCCGCATGCGGCAGCCCGCATGCGGTGCCGCCCGCAAGTGGCGGCGCCCGCATGCGGCAGCCCGCAAGGGGCGGCGCCCGCATGCGGCAGCCCGCATGCGGTGCCGCCCGCAAGTGGCGGCGCCCGCATGCGGCAGCCCGCATGCGGTGCCGCCCGCACGCGGCAGCCCGCATGCGGTGCCGCCCGCAAGCGGCGGCGCCCGCATGCGGTGCCGCCCGCACCCGCATGCGGGGCTCCGTGCGCGCCGGATTCCGGCGGTGCCCCTCGCCTCTTCCTTTTTCTTCCCCCCCCTCGTCCGCTCCAACCAAGAACGGAGCAAGAAAGCAAAACCCTAGCGTGCTCACCTCGGTTGTCGGAGGGAAAGGTGATCCGATCCTGCGAGTTCGGCTACAAGGAATGTGAGGACGTCTCCCTCTCCTTCCTTGGTCTCGCCGCTTGGATCCTCCGCGCAATCGGTGAGGAAGCAGAAGGGTTCGGTTGGGAAACTGAAAGGTTGGGGAATTGGGGTTTCGTACGCAGGGGACTTGTGGGGAGTGGGGAATTGTGGGAAGATGCGGGTAGTTAAGGGGAGTGGCGGTAGTTATGGGGAGTGGGTAGTTAAAGGGGAGTGGCGGTAGTTATGGGGAGTGGGTAGTTAAAGGGGAGTGGGTAGTTATGGGGAGTGGGTAGTTAAAGGGGAGTGGGTAGTTATGGGGGGTGGCGGTGGTTATAGGGAGTGGGTAGTTATGGGGAGTGCACGACGGGGAAAACAAGCGGGAACGGTTAAGTTGGCGGGAGCGGTTAAGTTGGGGAATGGGAAATCAACCCAGTTCAAGTTAAAACGGGTACAAGTCGGGTGCGAACCAGGGTCCGGTCTGTCTGAAAAACCGTGTTAACCATCTGAACCGTTAGCTACCTTCCGGAATTTATTCCGGGAGATTCCGGCGTCGGAATTCAAAACCGATTTCGCCGCCGTTCTCCGTTTCGCGAGCTCTATTAACTAAAAATACCCGCGGGCCCCGACGGTCTGTCCGGAAACAAGGAATTATTCGATCACCCTCCAGCCCCCCGACACGAATGCGGAATTAACGAAACCAAAAGTAGACCCTTAAAATATTTTAAACCAGTGGCTACTACAGGAAATGAACTCATTGGTAGTAGTTGCAAGATGTGCTTGATTTGATCTTAGCGCTCCATTCTTGCAATTCCTTCTTATGTGCCCTGCAATACCACAACGAAAACATACCTTAGTGCTTGACGATCCCGAAGAGGGTAAAGTAGGCTTGTTGTCGTTGCTTGTCGTGAATTCCGGTGTCGGAGGAGGAGATCCCGACTGAGGCACAAACACTGTCCCAACCGAACTAAAATTGTCTTCAGTTCGATTGTATCCGAGGCCGAATTTATTTGTTTGACCAAGACCAAGAATCTTATCCAACTTACTCATTCCAGAAGAAAATTGCTTTAAATCATCCTTGAGTTGGAAAATGGTCTCCGTCATTTCCATTTTTTCCTGTCGAGCCTCGCCGTAGAGCTTCAAGAAGTAGTTCGCTTTGTTCACCATATCTACATAATTCTTCTCGAAATGCTCATTGGACTCTTGAAGGGAAGCATTTACTTTAATCAGATTATCCCTTTCCACTTCAAGAGCGTTTGAGAGAGAAGTTGCCCTTTTTGCTTCTTCTTCGAGATCCTGCAATCTCCCTCTCAAACTCTTGTTTTGCTTTGCCAGTTTCTTTGAATCCCTCAGAAGTTTATGGTAGGCAAGAGCAAAGTCTTCACCTTCCGAATTTTCCGATTCATCGTCCGTTGCAATCTTTTCAACAGTGGGGTTGGACAGTGAGTCGGATGTACTTGCCATTAAGCACATGAAGGGTGAAGATGTGGACGCGTGGAATGCCGTTGGGTTGTTCTCTTCATCACTTGAAGATGACTCATTTGTCGTTGAGGTGTCATCCCAAGTGACGGCCTGCATCGCCTTCTTCTTGGACGGATTCTTATTTGGACACTCCGTTGAGATATGGCTGTATCCTCGGCACTTGAAGCATTGGACTTGTCCTTCTGAGCTTTTCTTATCCTTTGAAAAACTTTCTTGCTTTCTTGACTTTTGGCTTGAAAAACCTTTGCCTTTCCTCCACTTTCCGGAGGATGAAGTTTTACTTGAATTACCCCTTCTGAAGTTTCGGCGAAAATTTCTTGTCAAGAGAGCAAGCTGCTTCTCAAAGTCCTCCATAGATAGGTTCTCGTCGTCGCCTGAGGAGGATGAATCCGCGTCTTCTTCTTTTGTAGTTTTCAACGCAAAACCTGAAGACTTAGAAGTAGAGGCTTTTCCAGAAGAATAGATAGTAGGAAATGTCATTTCATATGTTTGTAATGAACCAACTAATTCTTCTACACGGATTTCGTCCGGGTGTTTAATAGTTTCAATGGCCGTAACCTTGGAACGAAATCTTTCAGGAAGAGTTCTTAAGATCTTTCTTACAATTTTAAATTCTGGAATCTTCTCTCCCAAGTTAGCACATGTGTTTACGATGTCTTGAAATCGTGTATAGTAGTCTGTGAATGATTCATTTTCTGCCATAAAAATAGAGTCAAATCTGCTCGTAAGCATTTGCAGCTTTTGAATCTTCACAAGGTTAGTTCCCTCATGTGTAACTTGAAGAACATCCCAGATTTCTTTCGCAGTCTCACATGCTGAGACGCGAGAGAATTCAGTTTGAGACAAGGCATTAAATGAAGCATTGATTCCTTTGCCATTGTAAGAAGATAAGTCTATCTCTTCCTTGGTCCATTTCGACCTAGGTTTGATGGTGTGAACATCAACAATAACTTCAGTTGGATTTGACCATCCTAACTCGATAGATTGCCACACCCGTTCGTCGATGGAAATAAGAAATGCTTTCATCCGTACTTTCCAGTAGGCATAATTTGTTCCATCGAAAAACGGAGGTCTGCTGATGTTTCCACCTTCAGCCATTGTTTACAACCCTATTCCCGCTCTGATACCACTTGTTGGGTTATGTATAATATGGATCTAAATAGGGAAAAAACACCTAGAGGAGGGTGAATAGGTGTAAACGCTTAAACACTCAAAAATCGTTGCGCAATAAAACCCAATGCGGAAATAAAAAATAACACGCAAGATTTTTACGTGGAAAACTCCAAACCGGAGGAAAAAACCACGAGACCGATAACACGGTGAAATCCACTAGAATTATAACACGTACAAAGGTGATATACCGTACTCACAGACGACTCAACCTTTTTCCATACGCTCCTAGTTGATCTTCTCCGCTCGCTCCGCAACGCTTCTCGAATCCACGATCTGCGTCCAACGCCGAATCCACGACGTCTGACCGAATCCACGGTCTTCACCCAGTAGCACGTCTCGTATCCACGAATGTACCTCGCTCTGAATCCACTAGAGCGGTAGCACCTTGAATCCACAAGGCCACGCGAGTCCACGCGCCGATTTTGGGGAAATCGTTGTTTTTTTGGGTGGTGGTGATCCGCCAAATACTTAAATTATAAATAGATCGGAAATACCATCTAAGTATTCATTGATTTGATTCTACTCAAAATCTGAGTATGAAAACCTAGAATCAAATCAATCCATATAGATGAAGAAACATAGGATTAAATCTATGAATTTCCTTTCTTCTCTATAGGTGGATTTATATGGCCGTCTTTTGATTTATTCGGCTTTTATGGCTTATAAGGCTTACACGGCTTACCCTAGAAAAAGAATCGTAGGGTTTATTTATAGGTTAGAAACCGTTGGAAGAGGATAAGAATCAAAAACTAACCTTTTCTGGAATTTTACAGGACGACGATCCGGATCGGATTTACGGCGATCCGGATTGTCGTAACGAAACAGACAATTTCCAGAAAACAAAGGTTCGGGATCCGGATTGAAATGCCTGATCCGGATTGTTCATACATTTCAGCAAAAACCAATGTTCGGGATCCGGATAAAAAATGGCTTGGATCCGGATTGGATTTGCATATGAAACAACACCCTTCGGGATCCGGATTGCTGTGTCTGATCCGAATCCTGAACATGTCCCATGTCCAGTTTTTGATTTTTATGCAATTAAAAATTCATCCAAGTGTTTCTACACTATAAGAAGTATTCGGATCACCAAAAATAATTAGTTGAACATACTTGATCCTTTTGAATTCTTCTTTCTTGAGATTGAGTTATATGATCCAAACTTCTTCATCTTCAATCTTCAAGACTTAATACTTTCACGAAATGCGCCAAAACAAATTCCTTAACATTTTTCATGGTGTAAAAATAGAAAACTGGACAAGT
Source organism: Tillandsia leiboldiana (assembly GCA_029204045.2). Classification (NCBI taxonomy): domain Eukaryota; kingdom Viridiplantae; phylum Streptophyta; class Magnoliopsida; order Poales; family Bromeliaceae; genus Tillandsia; species Tillandsia leiboldiana. The sequence goes on from CM055061.1 coordinate 26,259,353, forward strand.
TTAGTGGTCAGGATCCGGATCAGGGACATCCAGTACGGACCCCGAACATAGTTGAGTTCATGCGGAATTCTAGTCCGGAGTAGTCTTTTGTGAGTCCGGACACCCCGAACTATGTGTTTGGTGAAATTGCATGAACAATCTGAATCAGACAAATCCAGTCCGGACCCCGAACATGTTTTTCTGGAAAAATTCTGTCAGAAGGCGACAGTCCGGATCCTATTATATCCAGTCTGGACCGCCGTGCGGGAAAAAGTTTGTTAAGTCAGTTTTTGATGCTTATCTCTTTTCAAAGGTTTCTAACCTATAAATAAACCCTAACATTCATCTTTGAGGGTAATCCCGGTAGAATTCAAGTAATCTGAAAAATTCGAAAACCGAAAAATAAATCCACATATATAGAGAAGAAAGGAAAACATGATCTAACTTATGTTTCTTCGTCTATATTGATCAATTTGATTTTAGGGTTTCAAAACTTGTTATTTCTTGTAGAATCAAATTGATGAAAACTTAGATGGTAATTTCTTATCTATCTATGATCTAAGTATTCGGCGGATTATCATCACCAATAAACAAACAATGATTTCCCAAAATCGGCGCGTGGATTCGCGTGGCCTTGTGGATTCAAGGTGCTACCTCTCTCGTGGATTCAGAGCGAGGTACGTTCGTGTGATCGAGACGTGCTATATTGGTGAAGACCGTGGATTCGGTTGGACGTCGTGGATTCGGCGTTGGACGCAAATCGTGGATTCGAGGCACGTGTGGAGCGAGCGGAGAAGATCTACTCGGAGCGTATGGAAAAGGTTGAGTCGTAGTGTTACGATATATCGCCTTGTACGTGTTTAATCTTAGTGGATTTCGCCGTGTTATCGGTCCCGTGGTCTTTTACTCCTGTGACGGTGTCAAGCCCCGAGTTTCAAAATCAGTGTCTAAATTTTTTTTTTTTCTTTTCTTTTAAAATCAGAGTCGCAAAAACGGCCAGGGCAATGACAGACCGCCACATATATAGAAGAGTCCCAATCCCCTTTGGGATTGAGCCTTTTCTATATATGCACGGCTAGCTTGGCAACAAACATCAGAGTACTAACTACGTAACCACTAGAAATAATTATTACAATTGAATTACATATTACAACTCTTTTCTTTATCATCAAATAACACAAGACCTGTGTGATGACCTGGATCTCTGTAGAGCTGTGGTAGAGTCATTGGTGACATCTGGGGAGCTTGTACTGTGTGTTGGAGGTGTTTGTGCACCAATTGGACACAAGTGGAGGACTTCGGGCTTAATGGATCACGTGGGTGATCGGTGGACTCCGTCGGATCTTTAGAAGTGGTTTCGCGCGAAGCGGATATTAAAAATGGACTCAGCGCGAAGTTTCGACCAAGGAACACCTTTTCGGATGCCTTTGGCAAATTTTGGGGTTGGAATCTGGCAAAATGGACATCAAATTCGGATTCAGCGCGCGAAAACGGTCAAAATGGACTACCTACTTGTTATTTTTGCGCATGGGTTACTGTTCATGCCGGAACAGTAACTCCGGCCGCCGGCGGGCAGCGGCGGCGGCGGCGGGCAGCGGCGGAGCACGGCGGACGGGCTCGGGCAGGCGGCGGACTTGCATGCTTGTTTGGATATCTAGATAGGCCATCTTTTATTGCTACACTTTCATACTGGAACTTGACTTAGGAGAAACCTTGTTTGTTTCTTTTCTCCTTTCGTTAGTCAGGTGGTATTTGTTGCTCGGGTTTGAGCAGGGGTTTGGGATAGTGTAGCCGGGGCCTGGATTATGGATTATGGGTTTTGGCGGCGACTGCGGATATTGGGCGGTTGACCGGATGTCGGTTTTAGGACATCGGTGATAGCGCATGATTATGGACTAGGGGGTTTTGTGGCAACCGCGGATAGTAGGCGGTTGACCAGATGTCGGATGTGGGACATGATTGTGATTGTGGGTTATTCCGGCGACCGCGGATATTGGGCTGTTGACCGGAGGTCGGTTGTGAGACTTGGCTGTGGATTTTGGGGTATTGCGGCAATCGCGGATATTGGGCAATCTGATTGGGAATCAGTTTTCTTTTAGTGGAGGGTTGTGTTCCACTGGGGCTTTATAGTTGTGATCCAATCCTGCTTTTATCACACCGGCGCGGTTATTGCCCGGTGATGCTTTTATCACACCGGCGCGGTTATTGCCCGGTGATGCTTTACTCGTGTGGGTCGCTCCCCTCGAGATCCCCTCCGGAGGCCGGGGCCGGACAGTTATCGATAGTTTTGCTATCACATCGGCGCGACTTATTTGCCCGATGATGAGGGCGGCAGCAGGAGGTTTGCTATCACATCGGCGCGGCTTCCTTGCCCGATGATGAGGGCGGTACACATTGGGTTCATCTGGGACGGTTGGTTATTGTTGCATACGGTTATTCCAGTCTAGGACTGTATTTTAGAGGCATTGTAGTGGTAGATTTCCCTTTTGCAGTGGTTTCATTTCTTACCACTCTTCTTTCCTTTTTGCCTCTGGTAGACCTAGTGGGTGTGTCAGAGTTTGAGGTTTTACCCACTAGGGGAGGCTACTGGTTTACTAGTAGTTCTCACCCCCATTCTTCTTTCCTCTTTTTCTTCTTCCTTGTTTTGCAGTGTCTTCTGCGGGTGCTGCTGGGCTTTCAGCGGCGGGTCGAGGAGAGAGGACGGCTGAGTAGATAGATCTCGAGGCAGGATGAGTGAGTTAGCTGGACTGTTGGTGTACCCAGGTTTCCTCAGACGGTTGTACTTTTACATTTGGGACTGGCTTTTGCCAGTAGGTTGTATTTATTTTGGTGAGCTGGGAGAGACATATGTATCATTTATACAAATGTATTGTATTTTATTTCCAGCTTCAGTCTGAGAGGTATTAGTTTTAGTTCAGCTCTGTTTTTATTACTCTTTTTTATTATCTCTTATATCTGAGCAGGTTTGGCGCTTCGTGTACACGGGAAATACCGTGTGCATGGCGGATCTGTAGACGGGCCCGGGTTCTGGTTTACACCCGGGGCGTGACAGATTAGGTGGTATCAGAGCTTAGGGATAGGTCATTTGGGACTTAGGAAACCCTAGGCTTTTCGGCGGACCCTAGGAATGTTATTGCGTGAGAGACGCGACATTTTATGAAAGTCGGTGATTTATTTGTTTGACTCTTCCTGTGAGTGAAGAGGGATCGACATATCCTATTTTTGTGGGACAGTTATGTTGGCTGCAGACAACATAAAGTTACAAAAATAGAGGGATGTCCTTGACTTTCGCTAGATTGGGTCGAGTGTTTGGGGTGTGCTGATTTACGGTTTTGTCGTGGTGAGCGGTGTCTCCCCGACGTCGGGCCCTGACCGGGGTGCACCTTGGTGCGGCAGTTGGGTCTGAGCTGGTTGTTTCGGGCCGGATACCCAGATTGGAGTCTGAGAGCTCCGGACCCGAAGGGTAGGTGTGTTGGAGGCAGATCAGCGGAGCAGTGGCACAGTTGTCGGAGTAGCGAGTAGCCCCCTCCGTGCCGACGTTTAGTGTTGGGGCACCGAGGCAGGGTGGATAGTTGACAGCGGGTAAGCTGTGGGATTGCGACGATCGAGTGAGCCAGTTTTGGCAGATGAGTCATTCCGATTCGTGGGATTGAGTATGGAGCCTTTGGAGACAGGGTCTTGTTCGGCGGGGGATAGAGAGTACTTGGAAGCCTTTTATGTCAAGAGTTAACGCAGTTGCTGAACTGCACGCTCCATGTGTAGAGGGACGGGGCGCATAGGATATGAGTGTCTGAGAGTGGATTGCGCCAGGATACCTTTTAACTCATTGGGTCCCTCCAGTACGGAATAGGGACGCCTCATTGGAGTAGGCGCCGGGTGTGGAGCGTGGTATTCTAGTTCCTTTGGACTGGGATCTACCGCCTGAGGCGAGTTCTGATTGAGGTGCTTGGCGCCGGGTGATGGAGGACAGATCAGTCGGTGGAGGCATTCCTGATTTCTTTTTCCAGGATAGTGGATTTCTGAGACTATCGGAGCACATATGTTACAGCGGTCGGTGTGGTGGTACTTGTTGGGCTGGCGGGTTCAGTTTTCTTTCGCGGCGGTTGATTCTGCCGCAAGGACAGTTTTCTTGGGGAGCCAGGCCTAGAGGTGTTGGTATACTTGGGTTGCTTGAGGGTTATCTTTGCCTCTATAGTTTTGACATCGTGAGCGAGGCGGATGTTTCGCAGTGGATGAGTAGCCTTTTCGCTGGTGTGGTTGAGGGACCTACGGCGGCGCTGGGACTCGGGGATACCCCCTTTGGTTGCGAGTTCCCTGCTGTTCTCCTATTGGAGTGGCCTTGCATGTCACTAGTTTGGGAGTGTTGGACAAAACTCCAGGATTCGATGTTTTGGGAAGTTTGTCAGACCATGTGTGTCGCCTTTGGGGGCGCCGGTGCTATTCGAGTTATGGAAGGTTGGTTCACTTCGGCTTTGTGTGGATCCTCGGGAATTTGATAAAGTGACCATCTGGAGCTAGCACCCTTGTCGAGCAGGGAGGATTTAATTTACCAGCTGTAAGGGTCCCGGGTCTTCCCAATGGTGGATTTGCAATCTGTTTTTTTTTGACTGCACATGGCTGTGTGTTGATGCCGGAGAGTTGGGGAATTGCTTCTACGCCCCGACGGTTTAAAGATTAGAGATCAGAGTCTACGTGATCAGTTGGGGGACTTATATTGGATACCTTGGGAGTACAGAGGTATTGGGACCAAGCTTTTGTGTCCATGGACTTGTGGTTGGATTATCGTGGCCGTGGGAGGAGCTGATGCATGTACCGATGCAGACTACATGGTAGCTCGAGCGGTTAGCCCAGCTGTACCTGGATGAGGTGGTGCGGTTTTTTTCTAGAATGCCCGCCTCTATTTTGTTCTGGTTAGAGACCCGAGGGTTGTATCGCGTCTCTGGAGGAGGTATTAGACAGCCTTGGGAGCTCGAGTGGTGGATGATTGGATATTTACCCCCTCTATTTTGTTGAGATTCCGGATTGAGGAATAACTTTAGTTTCGAGGACGAAACTTTCTTTTATTGGGGGAGGATGTGATGACCTGGATCTCTGCAGAGCTGTGGTAGAGTCATTGGTGACATCTGGGGAGCTTGTACTGTGTGTTGGAGGTGTTTGTGCACCAATTGGACACATGTGGCGGACTTCGGGCTTAATGGATCACGTGCGTGATCGGTGGACTCCGTCGGATCTTTAGAAGTGGTTTCGCGCGAAGCGGATATTAAAAATGGACTCAGCGCGAAGTTTGGACCAAGGAACACCTTTCCGGATGCCTTCGGCAAATTTTGGGGTTGGAATTTGACAAAATGGGCATCAAATTCGGATTCAGCGCGCGAAAACGGTCAAAATGGACTACCTACTTGTTATTTTTGCGCATGGGTTACTGTTCATGCCGGAACAGTAACTCCGGCCGCCGGCGGGCAGCGGCGGCGGGCAGCGGTGGAGCACGGCGGACGGGCTCGGGCAGGCGGCGGAGCGGCCGCGGGCAGCGCGCGGGCAGGCGCGCGGTCCACGGGCCGTCGTGCACCAGGGGTTGGACACGTGGCTTGTTGGTGTTGGTCGGTGCTGTGGACTTGGACCACGGAGCAGGCGGGCGTGGTGCATGGAGCGGCGGGACACGTGGCGTCTTGCGGTTGGTGGGCTCATGGAGGCTGGGTCCACGGAGGTGCACCAGGGTGCCTCGGGTTCCGTGCCTGGCAGGGGCGCCAGGCGGCGCGTCAGGCGAGCACGTGGGCGCGGCAGGCGGGCGCTGACCGGGTGCGCGACACGTGTCGACGTCCGCTGGTGGCCACGCGGCGCAGCGGGAGTGGTGGCTCCCGCTGTTGCCTGTTTTGTGGGCGACATGGAGGCCCGAGGGGCTTTCGGGCGCGCACAGTGTTGGGCCGGGCCCAACACTGTAGCCGCCCGAAATCCGGAGCGCCCGGAAAATAGGACAGAATGGGTATTTTTGGATTTGTTTCTTCCAGCATATAAATAGGCCGAGTTCAACTGAAGAGAGCTTCTTCCCTGTTCATCCTTTCACTGTGCAACCTTCACAAGAAATCTTCATCTCCCAGAGCCGGATCCATCTGCAGATTCTAGGATTTTTCGGCGGCACGCATCCCGAGGTTTGCATTTTTACGGCGTGGCACGACGCTCGTTCGTTTGTGATCTTCTTCGTCGCATTTTGGTGCGAGGACTCCCCCGGCTTACTCCGACCTCCGATTGAGGCGATTCTTGCGCCGTTGGACTCACGACAGGTAGGGCTTTTATCTTCGTGTTTTGAGCTCCCCCTCTTTTCGAGTTTATCTTGGAGTTTCCCGACCTTTCTCTTGACCCATTTTCGTGGGCAGAGTTTTGGACAGCACCATAGTGTTTCGGCGATATCTTCGCGCACAGGCATCGGATTGGGGTGATTCAAAAGTCGTTTTGCATCTACACATCACGAGGAATGTCCCCTAATTTTATTGGAATTTTCTGGATTTTCCCCGAAGGTGAGAAGTTCCTGTTTACAGAACCTTGTGGTTCAGTTTTTGAGAGCAGTTTATTTCGGGGTGGTTTCCTTGTCGGAATTGTTTCTCTGTGTAGGAAACTCGGATTTGAGCGTGGAGGTACTTGTTTCGACGGGTTCGTCGCGAGGATCGTGACAGTATTTTTCTTGGAATTTTCCGAGTATTTTTCACAGGTGAAAATAGGGAAACTGTGGACTGTTGTGTTTGGGGCAGATTTTGTGTGAGCATTGTATGATAATTATGTATGTTCTTTTGGGAATTTTGTACAGTGATCGCGGCGGCTTATCGGTTTGGGCGAGAGCACTATTTGGACTTGGAATTAGCGATCGAGGTGGGTGGTTGTTGTTTACATCTATTTTGACATGCCTACTAGGAATATTAGAGTGATCCCTTTATTTGGACATGCATGCTTAAGTAATATAGAATTGTGAGCCTATCATATGGAAAATACTATTGTGGATATTTGATTGTGGTTGGGACTTATACATGTTGGTATGGATGGAATGTTAGCGTTTAACCTTGAATGTGGATTGGATTTTTTATTTTGGACTATATGATTATCCTGTTAGTGGTTGGTACTATTTGAGGATTTTATGACATGCATAGGTGGATAGTGATGCTTTAACATGGATTATAGACATGTGTGGTTGGATAATGTTTTAGCATGATGGTTATATCTATGCGGAGTTATTAATTGTTACACATGTGGAACCACTATTGGACACCTTTTCCTTTATTTCCTTGAGAACACTTGCATGCTTGTTTGGATATCTAGATAGGCCATCTTTTATTGCTACACTTTCATGCTGGAACTTGACTTAGGAGAAACCTTGTTTGTTTCTTTTCTCCTTTCATTAGTCAGGTGGTATTTGTTGCTCGGGTTTGAGCAGGGGTTTGGGATAGTGTAGCCGGGGCCTGGATTATGGATTATGGGTTTTGGCGGCGACCACGGATATTGGGCGGTTGACCGGATGTCGGTTATAGGACATCGGTGATAGGGCATGATTATGGACTAGGGGGTTTTGTGGCAACCGCGGATAGTAGGCGGTTGACCAGATGTCGGATGTGGGACATGATTGTGATTGTGGGTTATTCCGGCGACCACGGATATTGGGCGGTTGACCGGAGGTCGGTTGTGAGACTTGGCTGTGGATTTTGGGGTATTGCGGCAATCGCGGATATTGGGCGATTGACCGGATGGTTACTTTTGCATCTGATTGGGAATCAGTTTTCTTTTAGTAGAGGGTTGTGTTTCACTTGGGCTTTATAGTTGTGATCCAATCCTGCTTTTATCACACCGGCGCGGTTATTGCCCGGTGATGCTTTTATCACACCGGCGCGGTTATTGCCCGGTGATGCTTTACTCGTGTGGGTCGCTCCCCTCGAGATCCCCTCCGGAGGCCGGGGCCGGACAGTTATCGACAGTTTTGCTATCACATCGGCGCGGCTTATTTGCCCGATGATGAGGGCGGCAGCAGGAGGTTTGCTATCACATCGGCGCGGCTTCCTTGCCCGATGATGAGGGCGGTACAGATTGGGTTCATCTGGGACGGTTGGTTATTGTTGCATACGGTTATTCCAGTCTAGGACTGTATTTTAGAGGCATTGTAGTGGTAGATTTCCCTTTTGCAGCGGTTTCATTTCTTACCACTCTTCTTTCCTTTTTGCCTCTGGTAGACCTAGTGGGTGTGTCAGAGTTTGAGGTTTTACCCACTAGGGGAGGCTACTGGTTTACTAGTAGTTCTCACCCCCATTCTTCTTTCCTCTTTTTCTTCTTCCTTGTTTTGCAGTGTCTTCTGCGGGTGCTGCTGGGCTTTCAGCGGCGGGTCGAGGAGAGAGGACGGCTGAGTCGATAGATCTCGAGGTAGGATGAGCGAGTTAGCTGGACTGTTGGTGTACCCAGGTTTCCTCAGACGGTTGTAATTTTACATTTGGGACTGGCTTTTGCCAGCAGGTTGTATTTATTTTGGTGAGCTGGGAGAGACATATGTATCATTTATACAGATGTATTGTATTTTATTTCCAGCTTCAGTCTGAGAGGTATTAGTTTTAGTTCAGCTCTGTTTTTATTGCTCTTTTTTATTATCTCTTATATCTGAGCAGGTTTGGCGCTTCGTGTACACGGGAAATACCGTGTGCACGGCGGATCTGTAGACGGGCCCGGGTTCTGGTTTACACCCGGGGCGTGACAAACTGTTCGGCTGTCACGGTCAACCTCTAACTCGATACCTAACCAACTTGTCCCGACATCCCAGCACCCGTTCGACCTGAAAAACAGTCACCCGAGGGTGTGAGACACACCGGAGTGTATCCCAGTGGGCACGACGAGCCGAGAAATAGCAGATCGTACCTACTGGTATACAATACTAGAGGATAGTAATAATCAGGGGTTAGAATAATTAGATATAATCTTGAAACTGTATTTAAGATCATCAAAGAGATACCAAATCATGCATAGGCTAATAACAGGAAATTAAATCAGGAACTCAATGAAATAGGTTAAAAACAGGCGTTAATCAACAACATATGCATCAACAGATGAATAATAAAATCACCCAATCGTAAGCCACCATATTGGTCTACAAGTCCTCAGGGAATTTGCCCAAACTAGCACCAACCTAGCTGACATTCTCCCCTTAGGAGTCACGAGCCTTTCAACAGACCACTTTACCGGCAAAGAACAAAGCACACGAGGAGCGACCTCGGATATGTTCGTGAAGTACAGCGATGCGGGCGATCATTGCGAATGCTTAAGCTCTCGGTCTACAGACCGGGTAATCGGCAAAAAGCCAGAACAATCCTCTCTGGGATGCAACAGTGATATCAACATCTCAACTCAATGCAGAATCAACAACAAATCTCAACCATATGCAATATCAACAACAACAACTATGAAATATGAATCAACAATGTTGATAGACAGATATGACATCATCCAGAAATCAAGTCATGGTACTTAGGAAACAACTGATTATAATCTAGCAAACAAACCAACCATACACCACTAAACACACATTTTTGGAAGAATCATTTTAAAAACAGGTTTAGATCCAAACCTCGAAGAGCAATGCCTTTGTCCTATCAAACAAGAACAGACTCAGGCAACCCAACGATGTTCGGTAAAACGTATTTTAATTAAAACTATGTGTCTAGCAGGGTATCGAAAGATCAACGGATAAACAGGCTAAACATCTAATGCTAATCAACAGGCATGGCAATGTCCAGAATAAGGATATGAAATATGAAAGCAACAACTAGAATCAAAAATACTTTGCAACGGATACATAGAGATCATCAATCAGGCGTAACGCATTCAAAGAAAGGATAAGCTCAAAGTAGAAACTAAGCTTCAAAAACAGGGGTCCAACTAATACTGTACCCCAGAGGGCCGAAATGATAAGCCCGGACCGAAGATAAACCCACCTGACGATTTGCCGGCGACTTTCGACTCCAACAGAAAGCCCGAAAACTGCGCCAACCTGAATCAAGAATTCTGATCAGGGAAACTCAAACACACTAACCCCAACTTAAACCCAGATCAAACTCGAACCCTCAAACTACTTAAACATCAGTGTTTGATAACAACACTTAGACCAACACACTGTTCTAAACAGTACTCATTGCCATTTTGCATTTAGACCCCCAGAGTTTCCGAAAATCGCACTTTTAGTGTCGTTTGTCGCTCGTTCTTTCAACTGGAAACTCATTTTCACGATCCGTCACTTCCAACCGGTGACTTTTAACTTGCTGAACACCGTGCTCACACATTTGCGGCAGCACGAAGCCCGAGGAAAACTTCGGGCCATAGAATACCATTCTAACATAGCCTAATTGCATTTTTGTTTCTCCGAAACATCGAAACCTAAATTTAACGCGAGCATCGCGTCCAGTGACCCCAAATTAGCCAGGAGCTCACTGTCGCGGCTTCGCAAACAGCCCGGAACAGTGTTTGGGCTAAACTATTCTTTTAGGGGTTGGTTAACCTATAACTTAACTTTTAATAATCCAATTCAAATTCTGCTTTAGAGTTAAGTTCACGGCAACCTAACAACCCTGGGGCTTGCTTCATTTGCAGCCCAGCAGTTGCTGGATCAATCAGATCCACACCTAGTCCACTAACACTGCATACAATGCTCCAAACCTCAGTCCACACAGATCCTGTTTGATCTGAAATGAGCATCAAGCTCAGGGGGTTATTTGGAGCATCTTTTATATTCAAATCGAAAGCTAATTACATCATTTTCTTCTTTGTGGCATTAACACAAACAGTTAGCATGCATTACTTTGACAACATAACAATTAACAAGTTTCAAGTTGTTTTCTGCAACAGAGGGACCTGGGTGCCTGTGACTTGGATGGAAATGATTCTCAAAGATGCAAGAGCCTTTCCATCATCTTGGACTCAAGCTTGCACACATGGTTAGCCGCGGGCAATGTTGGGGATGATGAAGAAGATGACCCGAAATGGAAATTTTCCATCTCTGGTCTCTAAGCCCCCAACAACGGCACCATTAGGTGCCCTTCATCACTACTAACACTTCTGGACCAAAACCCGACGGCGAGGACGCGGCGGAGAAGGCGGCGGAGTAAGCTCGGGTTTGGAGCTTCCACCTCTAATGGCGGATTTCCACCAAGGCTGCAAGAAGCCCATGCAATAGCATGGATGGAATCTACTTGATCCCAGGAAGCTTTTCGTCCACTCCCCGGCCGCCGGAGACGGCCGGAACGTCGGCAACCGCACCCCGAACCCACCTCAAGCCCATCTCGGCCGCACCTCAACCAAGTCGCATGGGTGCCATGCAAGTACATGGGTGGACTCTTCTCACCCCCAAGAAGCTCCTCGGCTAGGTGGCCGGCGGTGGGAAGGCTCGCCGGCGCCGGAGCACTTAGCTCGGCCGAACATCAATATTTCCCAAAACTAGGGTTTTGATCTGCAATAGATCCGCTTGATCAAACTCCACCAAATTTGGTGGAGATGATCCTTAGGTCTAACAGTAACTTCCCATCATTTTGGATTCCAATTTGGTTCATTGGTTGTAAAGAAATATCGCGGCGGAGCTATGTTAGGTTTCCGGCGAGGGTTTTCTCTCGCCGGCAACCAAGGTTGCATGGGCGCTCGGGGCTGTGCAGGGAGCATCCTAGACACCTAAGGAGTCTACTGCTAGTGGTCTCGGGTGCAAACAACCAGCGGTTTAGGGAGCCTTACCTTGCCGAAGTTGATGAAGAAGAAGAAGCCGGCCTCTCTTCTCCTCCTTCGCGCGGCCACGGCAACCACCAAGATGTTCTTCCATTCACAAAGGAACACCCCATAACTCCAGAAACCACCTTGGATCAAGATTGCTCCAAGCTTCTTCTCCTCACTCTCTCTCTCGGATTTTCTCTTTGGGTTGTGTCCACGACCTCCACGGTACCCGGGGTTATGAGGAATACTCATGGGAGTTTGAAATTTCAAAAGCCCTCCTCGTGTAACCACCCACGATGAAGTCGCCAACTTGAAATTATTTTGAAAATTTTCAAAAACAAAATATCTTTGCCACAAATGCTATTTGGTCCCCACACAACAAACCCTAAGCCCTTAGGTCCCTCCTGTAGGTAGCTTAGGCTAACAGGCCCCTGCCCTAATTCCCTCTTAATTTTTGGTACATAAAATATAAGCACTTTTGCAAAATTACCCCCTTTTTCGATGCTTTTCACGCATTTCGAGACAAACGGATCGTCGAAACGAAAAACAGACTTCACCACGACGTCCGGCTCGTCGAGACCTGTCAAGTAGAGCCTTTACTCGACTAATATGGTGTATAAATAAAATCTCTGGCCATAATGTTCTATTAGGTCGCGGATTGGCGCACTCACTTTGATGCACCCGGATCGCCAAACGCGAAATCGGTCAGTGCCATCACGCTCAAAACGTCGAAAATAGTTAGGTTTGACTACTCATACCCCTATATTGGGTTTCCAGATGGTGAATTGGCCATTATTGATCGCGAGGGGATTTAAAATAGGGGTAACTATTCACAACTTAAGTTGTGGGACCCATTTCTTCTTCGCGGTTTTATGAAAGATCCGACCGTCCAATCGTCGACAAGTGAATATGAACCTTTCATGTTTCGACGAGACGATCACAATGGTCATCTCGGATTTTCGAGATTTGGTTCGGATTTGAAAGGCAATATTTCTGTCTCGTAAACTGTGCAATTTATACAGTAGAAAAAGGTCAATTGCGCTATTTGTGCTCTTCTAATTCTGAGTCATCTTGACTCCATTCTTTTCTTTCATTTGTTTCGAATTTAAATTTCACGAATCTTACAGACGGATTTTTCCACGTAAAATCTTGCGTACTTTATTTACTTTCTGCATTGGGTTGTTTTTTTACACAACGATTTGGTGTGTTTATTGTTTACACCTATTCACCTCCCTCTAGGTGGTTTTTCCCCTATTCAGATCCATTATTAACATAACCCACATTTTCTGCCGGTTTTCTGCACCGGCTCTTACGCCTAAGGCCCAGATATGGCTTCTGGTCCTACGACTGAATCTGCCGGCTCCTCGTGCTGGCCTGTTCCCTCAAGGTCCTAATGTGGCCTTGCCTACTGGCCACTCCCCCTGTCAGTCAACTCAGGGTGTTGGGGGCCAGTCGCTGCCGTTATTCAGTCGGCCTTCTTTAGTCACTCGAACGAAAGAAAATTTCGTCCGAGTCTTCGTCGACCGGCGTATTGTCGGTCCGCCTTTCTCTGGGCTCTGTTCACTTGAGGTTGTGGTTGTGCTTCCTTCGTCACCCCATCTTTTGCGTGAGGCCATTTCTTCGAGGTCCCACTTGGCAGGATTCTCGGCTTCCTTTTGTTCGGCTTCAGTTCCGGCCGAAGACGGTGTCTGGATGTCCTTAGGTGACCATTTCTCATGCCGGGCTGCCTTGCTGCAATTCTGCATGTCAGGTTCCCCGGTTTCCAATTATCTCTTTGGCCCTCCTTGGTTGTGCTTCACAGCATCCTCTAGGGATTTCAGTCGAGCTTCCAATTCTGACCAGGCAGTCTCATCCATCGGCTTTATGATTGCCGATCGAAGCATTGGTACTTCCCTTTGAGGCGACATCATAGGTCCTTCCACCCCATTATTGAGGTATTTCGGTGCCTACGGGAGTTGACGCGTGGACTGCTCCCGACTCGGGTATGGCTGCGGTCGTTCGGTTGTGATGCCGCCGTTGTGGGTTTGGGCCTTTAGCCTCTGCATTCGACGCTTCTACTTCCTTGTCATGACTAGTTCTTGCCACCGGGCCAGTCTTGTGAACCGTTGCTCCGCTAGTATTTCTACCGGCGAGCCCCTTCTCACCCAGTGTTCGCTGGGGACTGTTGGGTTATGTATTAATTGGATCTAAATAGGGGAAAAAATACCTAGAGGGGGGGTGAATAGGTGTAAACCATAAACACTCAAAAATCGTTGCGCAATAAAACCCAATGCGGAAATGAAAAAATAACACGCACGATTTTTACATGGAAAAACTCCAAACCGGAGTAAAAAAACCACGGGACCGATAACACGGCGAAATCCACTAGAATTAACACACGTACAAGGTGATATACCGTACTCACAGATGACTCAACCTTTTTCATACGCTCCTAGTAGATCTTCTCCGCTCGCTCCGCAATGCTTCTCGAATCCACGATCTGCGTCCAACGCCGAATCCACGGCGTCCAACGTCGAGTCCACGACGTCCAACCGAATCCACTGTCTTCACCCAATAGCACGTCTCGAATCCACGAACATACCTCGCTTCGAATCCACGAAAGGGGTTGCACCTTGAATCCACAAGGCCACGCGAGTCCACGCGCCGATTTTGGGAAAATCGTTGTTTTTGGGTGGTGATGATCCGCCGAATACTTAGATTAGAAATAGATCGGAAATACCATCTAAGTATTCATTAATTTGATTCTACTCAAATCTGTGTTTGGAAAACCTAGAATCAAATTAATCAATATAGATGAGGAAACATAGAATTAAATCTATTGATTTCCTTTCTTCTCTATATGTGGATTTTTCAATTTCGGCCGTCTTTTTATTATATGCGGATACCCTAGAAATTGAATCATAGAGGCTATTTATAGGTTAGAAACCCTTGGAAGAAGATAAGGATAAAAAACTAACCGTTTCTGGAATTTTACAGGATGACGGTCCGGACTGGAAATCCTGCGGTCCGGACAGTTATGACGAAATATACTTTTTCCAGAAAAGAGGACATTCGGGGTCCGGACTGTAATTCCACGGTCCGGACTGTTCATGCAATTCTTGCAAATTCCACGTTCGGGGTTCGGACAGAAATTCCAAGGTCCGGACTGGAATTGCGCATGAACTAATCTACGTTCGGGGTCCGGACTGTGATGCCCGATCCGGACTCTGAACATGTAGTATGTCCAGTTTTTGATTTTTATGTAATCAAACATTCAACCAAGTGTTTCTACACTATAAGAAGTATTCGGATCACCAAAAATATTTAGTTAGACGTACCTGATCCTTTTGAATTCTTCTTTCTTGAGATTGAGGTACATGATCCAAACTTCTTCATCTTCAATCTTCAAGACTTAAACAATTTCACGAAATACGCCAACACAAATTCCGTAACAATCTCCCCCTTTGGCGGTTTCGTGACAAAACAAAAATCCACTCAAGAAAATTCAAAAAGATATTTTTGTTGATATCACCATACAACAAAAATTTACATTGGAGATCCAAAAGAAAATTAAATACATGAGATAAACTCCTAGAACAGACTCTAGACTTAGACATCTGTACTCTCTGCAAAAAGAATACATTCTTGACAAAAGAGATCGCTAGATACCTCAAGAATTTTTGCATATAAAACCAAACACAGAGATAGAGTTTATACTCATCATGACATTTATGAATTCAGATATGTAACAAGATCACAATCAAAAAGCAACATATCTTCTAAGCATTAAAAACCAAATGTCATATGTATGTTAGTTAACAAACAACTTGTTAGAAATATTACATGCCCAAATAGTTAGTCGAATAGTTAGCTGAGGCATGCATCAATCAAAATATAAAACCAAAAGTTGAAGTTATACTTACCTTCAGAGTCTTACCTTTCATAGTTCAGTTCACAATTTGTTCGATCATAGTATCATTGTCTACACAATTTGTTCGATCATAGTATCATTGTCTATCTCTCTCTCTCCCCCTTTTTGTCACAAAATAAGCCAAAATTACAAAATGTAAGGAGAGTTAAAAGTTCATAAAATGTGAAAAACCTGAGAACTTAAAAAAAAAAAAGGGCTAAAAACTTGCAAAAGAAAAAGAATGTTAAACAAGAATTAAGCATCCGAGTCTGATTCAGCTGAGGCGCTGCATCCCATTTTCGAAAACATTTTCTTCATCAACTTCTTCATCGAAGAGACTGTCTTGGTCAATGTGATTTGGGATGCGGTGATGATTTCAAGTTCCTCTGAAATACGCCTCTGTTCTTTCGTAATTTGTTCTTGTTCAAAAGATAAGCGTTGTTGCTGTTTATAAATTGAGGTGACCGACGCTTCATCATCTAGTGCGAGTGCTTGCCGTGACGGAGATGCAGAGATGCCGACGCAAGGTTTCTTTCCGGATGAAGGAGCCGTAGTGACATGAGGCAGTTTATGAAGAGACTTAACAACGGTGGATTCATTTATCATGCCTAGGCAATGTTGATATGATGTTGAGCTGATATCAATCTTAAACTTCTTCAAGATCCTCATAATGATCAATGGAAAAGGAAGTCTTTCGGTAGGATGAGGATGCTCAACATATCTAGTCATCCGATTCCAAATAATGTAAGGGATATTCACGTTCAATCCCATTGCCTCAGATTGATGACCTAGAAGATACAAAAACAACATTCGATCCCATCTCACCACCTTTGTCTGCATGTTTGGGAGAATGTTATAACAAGTGATGAAGTTGAGAAACCGGTATTCAAGCCGAAGTTGTTTGGACTTAACGGATTTTTTCGCTGATTCAGTGCCTTCCAAACATATTCCCTTGATAACTGTTTGCCACAAAGCATTCGTTAAACTTCTTCCAGTTAAGTAGTTAAACCCTGATCTGCTCGATTGCATCCCTAGGACTTCCCCGATTAACTGTGGAGTTATTTTGAGTCTCGTCCCTTGGATGTTTGTGTAAAATTGCATAGAACCGTGTTCATTTTCCTGAAGATGTCTCGCATTTGTATAAAAAGTCCTCACTCGATGTAAGCAATATCCAAGCATTTTCGGGAATCTGCAAACTTGAAGAAGACCGGCTTGTTCAATTAAGGTTCCAAATTCCGGTGAGTGATCTCGAAGAGCACCAACATTGACATGTCTTTCGCCGATGCATTCTCGATGTTCAAATGCCCTAAGACGGTCAGTATTAACGAACACTTCTTCCAAGCGAGGTGGAGAATCAGGAGCTATTGGTTCGTTAATTTCAACACCTCGCACTCGTCCAAGGCGTCGAGCAAGTCTTTTCCTTTTCACCGAGATGGATGGTGAAGTCATTGGTGCTTTTCCTTTATCCATAGTAGTTTTTCTTTTTGATGAGTCGGGTGTCTTCCGTGTCGACTTAGCAGGCGTCGCTTCCTCATTCACCAATTCGTCCTAATTTACATCATCGTTTTCTGATTCAGTCTCTGAATCTTCAAGAAGAACACATTCTCCTTTTCGAAGAGGTTTCTTCGCTCTCTTTAATTTATTAGTCGCTCTCGTGTGTACCATTGCAACCAGAAGAAATACAACCCAAGTGATCACCATTGCTGCAAGTTCTTTGTGAGAATTAAGGTCCTGTGAGCAATACTCAAGAACACGAGAAAAATTGTTTATTTTCAAAAATTTCTAAAATTGTACCTAAACAATCATTATCATGTAGAGAGACTAAGAATCAAATTAGTTTTGCAAAAAGAATTTTAAAAATAGATCAATCCCATGATTTTCAAAAATTCTCAAAATATGCCCTAAAACCGAAATCTTTGAAATCAAAGCCCAAAAATTTATTTTTTAAGAGAAAACCTAGCATATAATCAAAACTAATCTACCCAGAGTTCTTATTACAAAAGAAGTTTGATCAAAAACCAATCACAAACGAAAAAGATACAAATTTTCTACCACGTTTTGAGCAAAAACATGAAAACCTGTGAAAAACGAACTTTTGATCAAAAGAACTCACTTGGATTTGAAGAAGATGAGTTGGGAAGCCTCCAAAAACTTTGATTTCTAGAGAGAGAAGGTCTGGAGGCTTAGAAACAAAAGATTGGAGTAAAGAAATTCAAAACCCTTTTGTTCTATATAAAACCCTAGCCGCGGTCCGGACTGCCTGAAGAATCCAGTCCGAATCGGCTGCCCGCAGGAAATACCTGCGTTCGGGGTCCGGATCGGCTTGTCCAGTCCGAACCGGCTCCAAACTTTTTCTTCAGAAAAATTCAGAAAAATTTCAGAAAATCCAAAAAAAGATTGTAAGCACTTTTGTGTATCAACTTTAAATAAAAATCATCATTTCATACAACAAGAAATAGCTTATACAAAATCTATCAAAAATATCCAAATAATGAAACGAAAATTTATAAAAATTAAATCCCTTAAAGTTGAACAACTTCAATCACATCTAACATGATCTTATGCGTAATGCCTTTATCAAATCATCAATTTGGTAAAGAAAATGAAATACCAAGATCAATAGATGTTTGAAATCCCAAATATGTTAGATAATGTATCTTGTCAATTTGTTGAAGAGAGTGGCTCTTTGAGCATCTTTCATTCAAATTCCCACCTTATAACAACCTTGAAATTTGACAGAGTCAAGTATTTCAACATGCATTTTATTTAATCAAATTTGGAAAACCATGCTTGGTATACATGTGGTAGCTGCACACAGTACTCGGACGACCGAGGTGGTAGCTCTTTTCTCCATGTGGTGGTAGTTTTCGCACTCCTCATTGGGATGTAACTCTTTCCACATCTTTTGAGCATAACAATTTCTTTGACTCCCCCTCAATTTGCTATTAATTATTTAAGATATAAAGAACTCAACCAAAGATTGATCTCAATTTCATACTCGACTAAATAGTCAAATAAGATAAAAACTATACCAAGAGATCATTGAGAGAGAAATTGACTTTGATCACTTTAAAAAATGACTTAATTGACATAAATGATCATTGCATCAACTGAAATATTATGATATCTAAAGCATAATAAATTTCTAAATATATAAAAGGATGCAGTTAAAGTCAATACAACTAATTCTCAATTAATATTCTATGTACAAGCATAGGTAAAGAACAAAAACACAAAAACAAAACCTAACCTAAGGATTGGTTTCAAAAAGAAATTATTTCAAGGAAAGCATTCCAATTGCCTTACGCAAATGAATAAAACGTTTTTGATCCAAAGGTTTTGTTAAAATATCGGCTAATTGATCTTCAGTTGAAATATAGGATAGTTGAAGAATACTTGATTCAACTAGCTCTCTAAGAAAATGATATCTAAGTTCAATGTGTTTTGTTCTTGAGTGCAACACAGGGTTTTTTGAAATATTTATAGCACTGGTGTTGTCACCAAGAATTGTTACCGAAGTTGCTGAAATTCGGAAGTCGCTCAACACACTTTTCATCCAAATGAGTTGGGTTGAACAACTACCCGCTGAAATATATTCCGCTTCGGCAGTCGAGAGTGCAATGCAGTTTTGCCTTTTACTGTGCCATGCAATAAGGCAATGGCCAAGATAAAAACATGCACCACTCGTACTTTTCCGATCATCCACAGATCCTGCCCAATCGGCATCTGAATATCCTACAATATCTAGACTTGTTCCCATAGGATACCAAATTCCAAAATTTACGGTTCCTTTGATGTACCGGATGATCTGTTTCACCGCTTTCAGGTGAACCTCCTTTGGTGCTGATTGATATCTCGCGCACATCCCAACACTAAAGGATATGTCCGGGCGACTAGCCGTGAGGTAAAGTAGACTTCCAATCATGCTGCGATAAAGTTTCTCGTCTACATTTTCACTAAGAGATTCACTTCCTAATCCCTTATTGCTAGTTCCCATTTGAGTCGGAAAATCTTTAGAATTTTCTAAACCGAACTTTTTGACCAACTCCATTGCATACTTGGATTGACATAGATGAATGCCTTCTTCATTTTGTTTTACTTGCAATCCAAGAAAGTATGTCAGTTCGCCCATCATGGACATCTCAAATTCGCTTTCCATGGTTTCAGCGAATTTAGAAGCATCATTGTCTCTAGTTGCACTAAATACAATGTCATCGACATAGATTTGTGCTACAATGAAATTATCCTGATAATGCTTCACAAAGAGAGTCCGGTCTGCTCCCCCCGAGTGTAGCCCTTTTCCAAAAGGTGCTTTGTCAACCTTTCGTACCACGCTCGCGGTGCTTGTTTTAGACCGTAAAGAGCCTTTTTCAAACTAAAAACATGGTTAGGTAGTTTAAGGTCTACAAAACCTTTCGGTTGAGCCACATAAACTTCCTCGTTTAAATACCCATTTAAAAACGCGCTCTTAACGTCCATTTGAAAGAGTTTTATTTTAAAATGACAAGCAATTGCAAATAAGATACGAATTGACTTGAGTCGAGCAACTGGGGCGAATGTTTCATCAAAGTCTATACTATTACGGAATTTGAGTTGGCGTATTTCGTGAATTCGGTTAAGTCTTGAAGATCGAAGATAAAGAAGGTTGGATCATATAACTCAATCTCAAGAAAGAAGAATTCAAAAGGATCAGGTATGTTTAACTAATTATTTTTGGTGATCCGAATACTTCTTATAGTGTAGAAACACTTGGATGAATTTTTAATTGCATAAAAATCAAAAACTGGACATGGGACATGTTCAGGATCCGGATCAGGTACTTCGATCCGGATCCCGAAGGGTGTTAGTTCATACGCAAATTCAATCCGGATCGTAGCCTCTTTTGATCCGGATCCCGAACACTGGTTTTTACCAAAATATATGAACGATCCGGATCAGGCATTTCAATCCGGATCCCGAACATTGGTGTTTGGTGAATTGTATGAACGATCCGGATCAGGCACTTCGATCCGGATCCCGAACCTTTGTTTTTCTGGAAACTGTCTGTCTCGTTACTGCAATCCGGATCGCCTAAATCCGATCCGGATCGCCGTCCTGAAAAATTGCAGAAAAGGTTAGTTTTTGATTCTTATCCTCTTCCAATGGTTTCTAACCTATAAATAGACCCTTTAATTCATCTTTTAGGGTACGACGAAAAATAGAAAAAATACGACCGAAATAGAAAAATCCACAGATAGAGAAGAAAGGAAATACTAGATTTAATTCTATGTTTCTTCATCTATTTTATTAATTTGATTCTAGGTTTTCCAAACTCAGATTTTGAGTAGAATCAAATTAATGAATACTTAGATGGTATTTCCGATCTATTTCTAATCTAAGTATTCGGCGGATCATCACCACCCAAAAACAACGATTTCCCCAAAATCGGCGCGTGGACTCGCGTGGCCTTGTGGATTCAAGGTGCTACCGCTCTCGTGGATTCGGAGCGAGGTACGTTCGTGGATTCGAAGCGTGCTAATGGGTGAAGACCGTGGATTCGGTCGGACGTCGTGGAGTCGACGTTAGACGCCGTGGATTCGGCGTTGGACGCAAATCGTGGATTCGAGAAGCGTTGCGGAGCGAGTGGAGAAGATCAACTAGGAGCGTATGGAAAAAGGTTGAGTCGTCTGTGAGTACGGTATATCACCTTTGTACGTGTTATAATTCTAGTGGATTTCACCGTGTTATCGGTCCCGTGGTTTTTTACTCCGGTTTGGAGTTTTCCACGTAAAAATCTCTGCGTGTTATTTATTTTTCTGCATTGGGTTTTATATCGCAAAGATTTTTGAGTGTTTATTGTTTACACCTATTCACCCCCCTCTAGGTGTTTTTTCCCCTATTTAGATCCAATTATACATAACCCAACAAGTGGTATCCGAGCGGGAATAGGGTTGTAAACAATGGTTGAAGGTGGAAACATCAACAGACCCCCGTTCTTCGATGGAACAAATTATGCCTACTGGAAAGTACGGATGAAAGCCTTTTTAATTTCCATCGACGAACGGGTGTGGCAATCAATTGAATTAGGATGGTCCAATCCAACTGAAAT
The DNA here is from genome assembly GCA_029204045.2 of Tillandsia leiboldiana. NCBI lineage: Eukaryota > Viridiplantae > Streptophyta > Magnoliopsida > Poales > Bromeliaceae > Tillandsia > Tillandsia leiboldiana. The sequence continues at coordinate 26,281,021 of CM055061.1, forward strand.
TCTTGCTGATGTTCGCAACATCAAACCTAGGTCGAAATGGACCAAGGAAGAGATAGATTCTTCTTCTTACAATGGCAAAGGGATTAATGCTCTATTTAATGCTTTGTCTCAAACTGAGTTCTCTCGCTTCTCGGCATGTGAGACTGCGAAAGAAATTTGGGATGTTCTTCAAGTTACACATGAGGGAACTAACCTTGTGAAGATTCAGAAACTGCAAATGCTTACGAGCAAGTTTGACTCTATTTTCATGGCAGAAAATAAATCGTTCACAAACTATTACACACGATTGCAAGACATCGTAAACTCATGTGCTAACTTGGGAGAGAAGATTCCAGAATTTAAAGTTGTAAGAAAAATATTAAGAACTCTTCCTGAAAGATTTCGATCCAAGGTTACGGCCATTGAAAATATTAAACACCCGGACGAAATCCGTGTAGAAGAATTAGTTGGTTCTTTACAAACATATGAAATGACATTTCCTACTAACTATTCTTCTGGAAAAGCATCCTCTTCTAAGTCTTCAGGTTTAGCATTGAAAACAACAAAAGAAGAAGGCGCGGATTCATCCTCCTCAGACGATGACGTAAACCTATCTATGGAGGAATTTGAGAAGCAGCTTGCTCTCTTGACGAGAAGATTTCGCCGAAACTTTCGAAGGGGTAACTCAAGCAAAACTCCATCCTTCGTAAAGTCGAAGAAAGCCAAAGGTTCTTCAAGTTACAAACCAAGAAAGCAAGAGGGATTTTCTAAGGATAAGAAAAGCTCAGAAGGACAAGTCCAATGCTTCAAGTGCCGAGGGTACGGCCATATCTCAACGGAGTGTCCCAATAAGAATCCGTCAAAGAAGAAAGCGATGCAAGCCGTCACTTGGGATGACACCTCATCGTCAAATGAGTCATCGTCAAGTGATGAAGAAGATAACGCAACGGCGTTCCACGCATCCACATCTTCACCCTTCATGTGCTTAATGGCTAGTACATCCGAGTCATTGTCCAACTCCACTGTTGAAAAAATTGCAACGGACGATGAATCGGATAATTCAGAAGGTAAAGACTTTGCTCTTGCCTACCATAAGCTTTTGAGGGATTCAAAGAAACTGGCAAAGCAAAACAAGAGTTTGAGAGGGAGATTGGAGGATCTCGAAGAAGAAGCAAAAAGGGCAACTTCTCTCTCAAACGCTCTTGAAGCGGAAAGGGATAACCTGATTAAAGCAAATGTTTCCCTTCAAGAGTCCAATGAGCAATTCGAGAAGAATTATGTAGATATGGTGAACAAAGCGAATTACTTCTTGAAGCTCAACGGCGAGGCTCGACAGGAAAAATTGGAAATGACAGAGACCATTCTCCAACTCAAGGATGACTTACGGCGATTTTCATCAGGAAGGAGTAAGTTGGATAAGCTTCTTGGTCTTGGTCAATCAAACAAATTCGGCCTCGGATACAATCGAACTGAAGACAATTTTAGTTCGGTTGGGACAGTCTTTGTGCCCCAGTCGGTATCTCCTCCTCCGACACTGGAATTGACGACAAACAACGACAACAAACCTACTTCCCCCTCTTCGAAATTGTCAAGCACCAAGGTATGTTTTCGTTGTGGTATTGCAGGGCACATAAGGAGAAATTGCAAGATGGGAGCCAAACGCTCAACTCAAGCACTTCTTGCAACAACTACCAAAAGGGTGATTCCTCGGAAACCAAATGCAAATTATTCAAAAGAAAAAAGCCTCGGTAGTTCATCAAACAAGACGACGACGTCAAGGAAAAGCAATGGATCAAACAAGACGCTTTCACCAAAGGTATCAACATCACAATCATTTCCGACGTACACCAAAACTCGAAAGGTTTGGGTGCGCAAAGGTGAAATCTTCCCTTGTCTTGTTACAAATATTTCCTTGCATGCATATGATAATTCGTCTTGGTATCTGGATAGCGGTTGTTCCCGTCACATGACCGGTGACAAAAACTGCTTTCAAAATTTTGAGAAAATCTCCGGAGGACTTGTAGTTTTCGGAGACGGTCAGTCTTCCAAAATTGTTGGAAAAGGAACAGTAGCTATTCCAGATGGCCCGATTCTAAATAATGTGTTATTTGTTGATGGCCTTAAGACTAACCTCATAAGTATCAGTCAACTTTGTGACAATGGTTTTTCAGTTAATTTTTCATCTGTTGAATGCATTGTAACTGATAAGGACCATGTTTTCTTTTTAAAGGGGGTTAGATCTGAAAACAATTGTTATGTTGTTCCCAATAAAATTTCTGAAAATTGTAACTTAGCCTCTTTGAATAATGAAACACTTTGGCATGAAAGGCTAGGTCACATAAACTTTAAGGAACTTGCTAGAATTTCAAACAAAGACGTGGTCAAGGGGGTTCCAAAACTTTCACATAAACAAAACATTGTGTGTGGTGGTTGTTAAAAGGGAAAACAATCCAGGACTGCACACAAGAACTTGAACCATGTTGGTACTAATCGGCCCTTAGAATTATTGCATATGGATCTTATGGGGCCGACACGGCAACCATCCTTGAGAGGTAAATGGTATATTTTCTTATTGGTTGATGATTTCTCTAGATACTCATGGGTAGCATTTTTAAAAGAGAAAGCTGATACTTTTGATTCTTTTCACGAGATTTGCCTTCGTATTATGATTGAAAAGAATGAAAAGATCATTCGTGTTATAAGTGATAGAGGTGGAGAATTCATAAATTCTAAATTCATTGATTTTTGCACTTCCAATGGCATTAAACATGAATTCTCAGCACCCTATACACCTCAACAGAATGGTGTAGTCGAGCGCAAAAACAGGGTTGTACAAGAGATGGCACGTGTCATGCTTCATAGCCGGAATTTACCGTTATATTTTTGGGCTGAAGCTGTGAACACTGCAATCTATGTTATTAATCGAGTTTATTTGCGCCCGGGAACGTTAAATACACCATATGAACTATGGTTTTGTAGAAAGCCAAACATCAAATATTTTCGTATCTTTGGGAGTCGGTGTTACATTTTACATGACCGCAAAAATCTTGGAAAATTTTACTCTCGAAGTGACGAAGGGATTTTCTTAGGTTATTCTACAAATAGTAGAGCATATCGGGTATTTAACTTGGAATCTAAAACGATTGTAGAATCCATAAATGTTAAAGTAGATGAAGCTTTCCACTTTGCATCTGATAAATCTACCCCTGATATCTCTCTTGATGATGATACTCCTGTAAATGCATCATCTCATGATAATACTTCCAATATTAATGATGCATCTAATGGTTCTTCAAGTTTATCTGATGTGCAGGAATCATCTCATGTACCTCCGAGTACTCCATTACCTCAAACGTTACGCATCTCCAAGGATCATCCTGAATCAAACATTATTGGAGACCCACAAGAAGGAGTCAAAACTCGGAGGCAGTTGGTTTGTGGATTCGCTTGTTACGTTTCCATGATCGAACCAAAGAACGTCGATGAAGCTCTTCAGGATGACTACTGGATTGAAGCAATGCAGGAAGAGCTCCATCAGTTTGAACGAAACAAAGTCTGGGAATTAACGATGCCTCCGAAGAAACACAATGTGATCGGTACTAAATGGATTTTCAAGAACAAGAAAAATGTGGATGGTACCATCATCAGGAACAAAGCACGTTTAGTTGCTCAAGTCTACTCTCAAATAGAAGGTATAGACTTTGATGAAACGTTCGCCCCTGTAGCTAGACTCGAGTCCATTCGTATCTTATTCCCTATTGCTTGTCACTTTAAAATAAAACTCTTTCAAATGGACGTTAAGAGCGCGTTTTTAAATGGGTTTTTAAATAAGGAAGTTTATGTGGCTCAACCGAAAGGTTTTGTAGACTGTAAACTACCTAACCATGTTTTCCATTTGAAAAAGGCTCTTTACGGTTTAAAACAAGCACCGCGAGCGTGGTACGAAAGGTTGACAAAGCACCTTTTGGAGAAGGGCTATACTCGAGGGGGAGCAGATCGGACTCTCTTTGTGAAACATTATCAGGATAACTTCATTGTTGCACAAATCTATGTCGATGACATTGTATTTGGAGCAACAAAGGATAATGATGCTTCTAAATTCGCAGAAACCATGGAAAGTGAATTTGAGATGTCTATGATGGGCGAACTGACATACTTTCTTGGATTGCAAGTGAAACAAAATGGTGAAGGCATCCATCTGTGTCAATCCAAGTATGCAAAGGAGTTGGTAAAGAAATTCGGATTAGAAGATTCTAAAGATTTTCCTACTCCTATGGGAACTAGCAATAAGGGATTAGGAAGTGAATCTCTTAGTGATAGTGTAGACGAGAAACTCTATCGAAGTATGATTGGAAGTCTACTCTACCTCACAGCTAGTCGCCCGGACATATCCTTTAGTGTTGGGATCTGCGCGAGATATCAGTCAGCACCAAAGGAGGATCACCTGAAAGCGGTGAAACGGATCATCCGGTACGTCAAAGGAACTGTAAACTTCGGAATTTGGTATCCTATGGGAACAAGTCTTGACATTATAGGATATTCAGATGCCGATTTGGCAGGATCAGTGGATGATCGGAAAAGTACGAGTGGTGTATGTTTTTATCATGGCCATTGCCTTGTTGCATGGCATAGTAAAAAGCAAAACTGCATTGCACTCTCGACTGCCGAAGCGGAATATATCTCAGCGGGTAGTTGTTCAACGCAACTCATTTGGATGAAAAGCGTGTTCAGCAACTTCGGTAACTATTTTATGTGACAACACTAGTGCTATAAACATTTCAAAAAATGCTGTGTTGCACTCAAGAACGAAACACATTGAACTTAGATATCATTTTCTTAGAGAGCTAGTTGAATCAAATATTCTTCAAATTTCCTACATTTCAACTGAAGATCAATTAGCTGACATTTTAACAAAACCTTTGGATCAAAAACGTTTTATTCATTTGCGTAAAGCAATTGGAATGCTTTCCTTGAAATAACCTCTTTTTGAAACTCTTGTTTAGGTTAGGTTTTGTTTTTGTGTTTTTGTTCACTATCTATGCTTAGACATAGAACATTAATTGAGCATTAGTTTTATTGACTTTAACTGCATCCTTTTATATGTTTAGAAATTTATTATGCTTTGGATATCATAATAATTCATTTGATGCAATGATCATTTATGTGAATTAAATCATCTTTGTTTTGATCAAAGTCAATTTCTCTCTCAATGATCTCTTGGTATAGTTTTTATCTTATTTGACTATTTAGTCGAGTATGAAATCGAGATCAATATTTGGTTGAATACTTTATATCTTAAATAATTGATAGCCAATTGAGGGAGAGTCAAAGAAATGTAATATGCTCAAAAGATATGGAAAGAGTTACATCCCAATGAGGAGTGTGAAAACTACCACCACATGGAGGAAAGAGCTACCACCTCGGTCGTCCGAATATTGTGTGCAGCTACCACATGTATACCAAGCAAGGTTTTTCAAGTTTGATTAAAAAAAATGCATGTTGAAATACTTGACTCTGTCAAAATTTCAAGGTTGGTATAAGGTGGGAATTTTAATGAAAGATGCTCAAAGAGCCACTCTCTTCAAATTGACTAGATATATTATCTAACTTATCTGGGATTTCAGACATCTATTGATCTTGGTATTTCATTTTCTTTACCAAATTGATGATTTGATAAAGGCATTACTCATAAGATCATGTTAGATGTGATTGAAGTTGTTCTACTTTAAGGGATTTAATTTTTATAAATTTTCGTTTCATTTGTTGGATGTTATTGATAGATTTGGCATAATCTATTTCTTGTTGTATGAAACGATGATTTTCATTTAAAGTTGATACACAAAAGTGCTTACAATCTTTTTCTGGATTTTCTAGTATTTTTTCTAAATTTTTCTGAAGAAAAAGTTGGAGCCGATCCGGATTTGACAAGCCGATCCGGATCCCGAACGCAGGTATTCTCTGCGGGTAGCCGATCCGGATCGGATTCACGAACTGATCCGGATCGCGGCTAGGGTTTTATATAGAACAAAAGGAGTTTGATTTCTTTTTACTTCAATCTTTTGTTCCAAAGTCTCCAGAGCTTCTCTCTCTAGAATTCATCCGTCTTGGAAGCTTACAAACTCAAGTTCTTCGATTCGAAACGTGCTACTGGGTGAAGACCGTGGATTCGGTCGGACGTCGTGGAGTCGACGTTGGACGCCGTGGATTCGACGTTGGACGCAGATTGTGGATTCGAGAAGCGTTGCGGAGCGAGCGGAGAAGATCAACTAGGAGCGTATGGAAAAAGGTTGAGTCGTCTGTGAGTACGGTATATCACCTTTGTACGTGTTATAATTCTAGTGGATTTCACTGTGTTATCGGTCCCGTGGTTTTTTACTCCGGTTTGGAGTTTTTCACGTAAAAATCTCTGCGTGTTATTTATTATTCCGCATTGGGTTTTATATCGCAAAGATTTTTGAGTGTTTATTGTTTACACCTATTCACCCCCCTCTAGGTGTTTTTTCTCCTATTTAGATCCAATTATACATAACCCAACATATACCTTCTATTTGAGTGTAGCCTTGAGCAACTAAACGTGCTTTGTTCCTGATGCTGGTACCATCCTCATTTTTCTTATTCTTGAAAATCCATTTAGTACCAATCACATTGTGTTGCTTCGGAGGCTTCGTTAATTCCCAGACTTTGTTTCGTTCAAACTGATGGAGCTCTTCCTGCATTGATTCAATCCAGTAGTCATCCTGAAGAGCTTTATCGACGTTCTTTGGTTCTATCATGGAAACGTAACAAGCGAATCCACAAACCAACTGTCTCCGAGTCCTGACTCCTTCTTGTGGGTCTCCAATAATATTAGATTCAGGATGATCCTTGGAGATGCGTAACGTTTGAGGTAATGGAGTAGTCGGAGGTACATGAGATGATTCATGCACATCAGATAAGCTTGAAGAACCATTAGATGCATCATTATTATCGGAAAAATTGTCATGAGAAGATGCATTTGCAGGAGTATCATCATCAAGAGAGATATCAGGGGTAGATTTATCAGATGCAAAGTGAAAAGCTTCATCTACTTTAACATTTATAGATTCTACCATTGTTTTAGATTCCAAGTTAAATACCCGATATGCTCTACTGTTTGTAGAATAACCCATGAAAATCCCTTCGTCACTTCGCGAGTCAAATTTTCCCAGATTTTCGCGGTCACGCAAAATGTGACAACGACTCCCAAAGATACGAAAATATTTTATATTCGGTTTTCTACAAAACCACAGTTCATATGGTGTATTTAAGGTTCCCGGGCGCAAATACACTCGATTAATTACATAGACTGCAGTGTTCACTGCTTCAGCCCAAAAGTACAACGGTAAGTTCCGGCTATGAAGCATAATACGTGCCATCTCTTGTACAACCCTGTTTTTGCGCTCGACTACACCATTCTGTTGAGGTGTATAGGGTGCTGAGAATTCTTGCTTAATGCCGTTGGAAGTGCAAAAATCAATGAATTTAGAATTTATGAATTCTCCACCTCTATCACTTCTAACATTAATGATCTTTTCATTCTTTTCAATCATAATACGATGGCAAATCTCGAAAAAAGAATCAAAAGTATCAGCTTTCTCTTTTAAAAATGCTACCCATGAGTATCTAGAGAAATCATCAACTAATAGAAAAATGTACCATTTACCTCCCAAAGATGGTTGACGAGTTGGCCCCATTAAATCCATGTGCAATAATTCTAAAGGCCGGTTGGTGCCAACGTGGTTCAAGTTCTTGTGTGCAGTTCTTGATTGTTTTCCCTTTAGACAACCTCCACACACAATGTCTTCTTTAAGTGAAAGTTTTGGAACCCCCTTGACCACGTCTTTATTTGAAATTCTAGCAAGTTCCTTAAAATTTATGTGACCCAGCCTTTCATGCCAAAGTGTTTCGTTATTCAAAGAGGCTAAGTTACAGTTTTCTGAAATTTTATTTGGAATAACATAACAATTATTTTCAGATCTAACCCCTTTTAAAAAGAAAACATGGTCCTTATCAGTTACAATACATTCGACAGATGAAAAATTAACTGAAAAACCATTGTCGCAAAGTTGACTAATACTTATGAGGTTAGTCTTAAGGCCTTCAACAAATAGCACATTCTTCAAAACCGGGCCATCTAGAATAGCGATAGTTCTTTTTCCAATAATTTTAGAAGAACGACCGTCTCCGAAAACTACAAGTCCTCCGGAGATTTTCTCAAGTGTTTGAAAACAGTTTTTGTCACCGGTCATGTGACGGGAACACCCGCTATCCAGATACCATGACGAATTGTCATAAGCATGCAAAGAAGTATGAATGACAAGACAAGGGAAGATTTCACCTTTGCGCACCCAAACCTTTTTGGATTGCGTCGGTAAAGAATGTGACGTTATTCTCCTTGGTGAAAGTGTCTTGATTTATTGATTGCTTAACATCGTCTTGCGAGGTGAACTACCAAGGCTCTTTTCCTTTGAAAAGATTTCCTTTGATTTCCGGGGAATCACCTTTATGGTAGTTGTTGCAAGAGGTGCTTGAGATGAACGTTTCGCTCCCACCTTGCAATTTCTCCTTATGTGCCCTACAAAACCACAACGAAAACATACCTTAGTGCTTGACGATCCCGAAGAGGGTGAAGTAGGCTTGTTGTCGTTGCTTGTCGTGAATTCCGGTGTCGGAGGAGGAGATACCGACTGAGGCACAAACACTGTCCCACTCGAACTAGGACTGTCTCTAGTTCGAGTGTACCCGAGGCCGAACCGATTTGTTTGACCAAGACCAAGCATTTTATCCAACTTACTCATTCTAGAAGAAAATTGCTTTAAATCATCCTTGAGTTGGAAAATGGTCTTCGTCATTTCCATTTTTCCTGTCGAACCTCGTCGTAGAGCTTCAAGAAGTAATTCGCTTTATCCACCATATCTACATAATTTTTCTCGAAATGCTCATTGGACTCTTGAAGGGAAACATTTACTTTAATCAGATTATCCCTTTCCGCTTCAAGAGCGTTTAAGAGAGAAGTTGCCCTTTTTGTTTCTTCTTCGAGATCCTGCAATCTCCCTCTCAAACTCTTGTTTTGCTTTGCCAGTTTCTTTGAATCCCTCAAAAGCTTATGGTAGGCAAGAGCAAAATCTTCACCTTCAGAATTACTCGATTCGTCGTCCATGGCATTCTTTTCAGCATGGGAGGAGTTGGACAAAGAATCGGATGTACTTGCCATTAAGCACATGAAGGGTGAAGATGTGGACGCGTGGAATGCCGTTGCGTTGTTTTCTTCATCACTGGAAGATGACTCATTTGACGTTGAGTTGTCATCCCAAGTGACGGCTTGCATCGCCTTCTTCTTCGCTGGATTCTTATTTGGACACTCCGTTGAGATATGGCCGTACCCTCGGCACTTGAAGCATTGGACTTGTCCCTCTGAGTTTTTCTTATCCTTTGAAAAACTTTCTTGCTTTCTTGACTTTTGGCTTGAAAAATCTTTGCCTTTCTTCCACTTTCCGAAGGATGGAGTTTTACTTGAATTACCCCTTCGAAAGTTTCGGCGAAAATTTCTTGTCAAGAGAGCAAGCTGCTTCTCAAAGTCCTCCAGAGATAGGTTCTCGTCATCATCTGAGGAGGATGAATCCGCGTCTTCTTCTTTTGTTGTTTTCAACGCAAAACCTGACGACTTAGAAGAGGATGCCTTTCCCGAAGAATAGTTAGTAGGAAATGTCATTTCATATGTTTGCAATGAACCAACTAATTCTTCTACACGGATTTCGTCCGGGTGTTTAATAGTTTCAATGGCCGTAACCTTGGAACGAAATCTTTCAGGAAGAGTTCTTAGAATCTTTCTTACAATTTAAAATTCTGGAATTTTCTCTCCCAAGTTAGCACATGAATTCACGATGTCTTGCAATCGTGTATAGTAGTCTGTGAATGATTCATTTTCTGCCATGAAAATGGAGTCAAACTTGCTCGTAAGCATTTGCAGTTTTTGAATCTTCACAAGGTTAGTTCCCTCATGTGTAACTTGAAGAACATCCCAGAATTCTTTCGCAGTCTCACATGCCGAGACGCGAGAGAACTCAGTTTGTGACAAAGCATTAAATAAAGCGTTAACACCTTTGCCATTGTAAGAAGATAAGTCTATCTCTTCCTTGGTCCATTTCGACCTAGGTTTGATGGTGCGAACATCAGCAATAATTTCAGTTGGATTAGACCATCCTAATTCAATTGATTGCCACACCCGTTCGTCAATGGAAATTAAAAAGGCTTTCATCCGTACTTTCCAGTAGGCATAATTTGTTCCATCGAAGAATGGGGGTCTGTTGATGTTTCCACCTTCAACCATTGTTTACAACCCTATTCCCGCTCTGATACCACTTGTTGGGTTATGTATTAATTGGATCTAAATAGGAGAAAAACACCTAGAGGGGGGGTGAATAGGTGTAAACCATAAACACTCAAAAATCGTTGCGCAATAAAACCCAATGCGGAAATGAAAAAATAACACGCACGATTTTTACGTGGAAAAACTCAAAACCAGAGTAAAAAAACCACGGGACCGATAACATGGCGAAATCCACTAGAATTAACACACGTACAAGGTGATATATCATACTCACAGACGACTCAACCTTTTTCATACGCTCCTAGTAGATCTTCTCCGCTCGCTCCGCAACGCTTCTCGAATCCACGATCTGTGTCCAACGTCGAATCCACGGCGTCCAACGTCGAGTCCACGACGTCCGACCGAATCCATAGTCTACACCCAATAGCACGTCTCGAATCCACGAACGTACCTCGCTTCGAATCCACGAAAGCGGTTGCACCTTGAATCCACAAGGCCACGCGAGTCCACGCGCCGATTTTGGGAAAATCGTTGTTTTTGGGTGGTGATGATCCGCCGAATACTTAGATTAGAAATAGATCGGAAATACCATCTAAGTATTCATTAATTTGATTCTACTCAAAATCTGAGTTTGGAAAACCTAGAATCAAATTAATCAATATAGATAAAGAAACATAGAATTAAATCTATTGATTTCCTTTCTTCTCTATATGTGGATTTTTCAATTTCGGTCGTCTTTTTATTATATGCGGATACCCTAGAAATTGAATCATGGAGGCTATTTATAGGTTAGAAACTCTTGAAAGAAGATAAGGATAAAAAACTAACCGTTTCTGGAATTTTACAGGACGACGGTCCGGACTGGAAATCCTGCGGTCCGGACTGTTATGACGAAATAGACTTTTTCCAGAAAAGAGGACATTCGGGGTCCGGACTGTTCATGCAATTCCTGCAAATTCCACGTTCGGGGTCCGGACTGAAATTCCAAGGTCCGGATTGGAATTGCGCATGAACTAATCTACGTTCGGGGTCCGGACTGTGATGCCCGATCCGGACTCTGAACATGTAGTATGTCCAGTTTTTGATTTTTATGCAATCAAACATTCAACCAAGTGTTTCTACACTATAAGAAGTATTCGGATCACCAAAAATATTTAGTTAGACGTACCTGATCCTTTTGAATTCTTCTTTCTTGAGATTGAGGTACATGATCCAAACTTCTTCATTTTCAATCTTCAAGACTTAAACAATTTCACGAAATACGCCAACACAAATTCCGTAACAGGGACCCCCTCTCTTTGCCATGGCTTTGACCACCGCTGGATCCTGAACTTTCGAGCTAATTGAACGCCTACGTCCTCCGCCTTCCCCTTGACGAGCTGGCAGACGTCAACATCAGGGCTCATAGGGACTTCACCTACCCCCGGCATCCCCTGGTAAAGGTACGATGGTGGCGTTCTTCTCCTCCAATGGTTAACTAGGCCCTCTTGCGCCCCTGGCGGTCCGGTCCTTTATAGGGGCCTTATCCATCCCGGGTCTTGCACAGGCTCGTGTGCTGACACTCCTTCGGTATGTAGACCCCAACGTGTTCGAGGTCCCCCCTGGCTTTGGTTCTCTTAGTAGTAGTGGCGAGACATCCGCTGTTGCCGACGTTGCGGGGCTTGTGACCCCTCTCGACCGGCTGAGGCTGGCCTTGGCCTTCCTCTGCAGTAAGATTCTTATAGGACCCTCTGAATAGGATAGCCTCTGTAATGTACCAGATTTTGGTATATAAATGAATGTAAATAAAAATGGTATGAAATACTATTTTGTTGAGTTTAGAGAAGTAAAGAATAATTTGGAAGCGAATTGGGCCCAAATCGGTATTAAAACAAGAGGTCTAGAATTTTATGTGAGAAAGTGGGCCCAGATTGTAAGTGGAAAATGCACAGTGTCGGAAAATTCCGAGAAAATTACGGGAGCTCCGTAAATATGTTTTATGGCCACAGTAAAAGTTTCGCGTTGATCGGATACCCGGATAGTGAGAATGGGGCCCGTCAGCGATTGTGGTTACAGTGTGACTTTTGGCAACCCAGAAAGGGGCCAAATTGAAAGTTTAAATTGCCATGAGGTAAAACAAGTTAAACTATGGCTACCCATCAAATTTGAGCGAAAACGGGCGAGAAACGGGCAAAAACGGACGAAAAAGGGCGAAACGGGCGAAATCCGGAAATCGGGCCGTACATTCGGGCGCCCGAAAGTTACTGTAGCGCACCCGAAAGTTACTGTAACGCGCCCGGAAAGTACTGTAGCCAACCGGGTCTTTGGATTGTACCGAATCGGTTCACTGCAGCAGCTCGGTCCAGAATGAGGAGCGCCCGAAAGTTACTGTAGCACGCCCGAATCCCAAGGCAGTGGCATGAATCCCGAGGCAGTGGCACGAATCCCGAAGCAATGGCACGAATCCCGAGGCAGTTGGCACGGATCTCGAGGCGGTGTGTGCGAATCCCTAGGAACGGGCACGAATCCCGAGGCAAGGCTAGCGGGCAGCTCGAGGCGCGCGGGGTAGCTGGGGGACGCCACGTGGCATCTCCCCATTGGATGCAGCGGCCGAGGGCGGCAGGGCGTGTGGGGAAGGCGCGGCGGCTCCCTGGCGCGGTGTCAGCGCGGAGGCCACGTGTCGGCCTCTCATTGGCAGGTCAGCGCGAGGCGACGCGTTGACGCGATGCGTCGCTGCGGCTTGCGTCAGCGCGGGAGTGGGTGCGGTCCACGTGGCGGCCCCTGATTGGCCGCCGCAGTTCCGTGGTCAAGGTGCACGGTTCCAGGGACACGTGTCGCTCTCTGGTTGGCCGAGCGATGGTGACGTGGCGCCTAGCTGGCATGGCGTGGACCCATGGACCGCGTAGGGGCGGTTACTGTAGCAGCCCGAAACCAATTCGGGCGCCCAAAAGGTGCGCCCGAATTCGGGATTTAGGCCTATATGGGCCCGAATGGCCCCATTTTTCCTCCTTTTCCCCTTTTTGGCTTCACCCGAGCGTACCAGGAGGGAAGCTGTGGTGACCTGGATCACTGCAGGGCTTATGTAGTGTGACCAGTAGCTTCTGGAGGCCTACGTGGTGTGTCCGTGGTGTTTGTGCACAATTTGGACACAAGTGATGGACTTCGGGCTTAAAACGGATCACGTGAGTGATCGGAGGACCCCGTCGGATGTTTAGAAGTAGTTTCGCGCGAAGCGGATATTAAAATTGGACTCAGCGCAAAGTTTGGACAACACTCTTGGAATTTTGTATAAATTGTAATATTGGACTATATTTTTGTATCCAGGGGAATTTGTGGGAGTTTTTGGAGCACTGCTTGGAGGTGAGAAATTCCCTTCCTTGTGCTGTTTTGGAAAAACAGCGAGTATGTGTGTTGGGTTTTGACTAGAGTGTTGTGTTGTTGTTTGTAGCCGAGGCTTGCGCGACATGTACCGTGGATACGGGTTCAGCAAATATTGTTAGCAAGTGGCCACGCTCTTCACCGACTTCAGGTTTGCCTTGGTCTGAGCACTTTAGGTGGGTAAGCTTAATATTGGTAACTGTATATGGGAATGATAAGGTTTTTATGGATGTTTATGTTATGGTTAATGTAAGTACACCTGTGGGAATGTCACCCCTCTATGACTGATAGCATGCATAATTAATGTACAACCGATATGAGTGAGAGGTAAGCAGGGAATGGCCTAGATCTTGTGGATTGATGCTTACCTGATCATCGTACATGTTTGGTGAATCGGAGACTTAGCATATGGTAGACGGTTATATTTATCCCACACTAGATGATATAGAGATCATACTTTAGTATTCATTGGCCTATTTATGTAAGATTGGTATATCATAGTTGTGAGGTCCCGGAATCCCCCGCGTAGGGTCGCTGGTTGTTTGGCAGCTTTTAGTGGCCGTTGGGAGTGGTTGTGCACATGTCGGGCCCGAGAAATGGATTTGTGATGCAATTTGGAATTTAGTTGCATCACTGGAGGCCTGCGTGGTGTGTCAGTGATGTTTGCGCGCAATTTGGACACAAGTGGTGGACTTCGGGTTTAAATGAGATCTCGTGGGTATTTGGAGGACCCGTCGGGTGTTTAGAAGTGGTTTCGCGCAATTCAGATGTCAAAATTGGACTCCGGGCGAAATTTGGATAAAAGATTACCTCTCCGGTCGCCTTCGGGAATTTTTAGAGTTGGAATTTGGCAAATCGGACTTCAGAATTGGACCCGGCGCGAAAATCGGATCGAGTGGGCTTTCGGCAAATTTTCGGACGAGATTTTGGAGAAACGGACATCGTTTCTGGATTCAGCGCGCGAAATCGCTAAGAATGGACTATTTATTTGTTGGTTTTGGCGTCCGGTAGGCTTGCGCGTTTTTCGAGGCGACGCGGCACGCAAACCGAGGCGTTGGTGCAACGCGAATTTCGGGGTGGTGTGGCACGTTTCCCGAGGGCGTACGGCCGTCGGCGCGGCAGCCAGGCGTGCTTGGGAAGCGCGCCTGCGACGTGGGGCGCACGCGGGGGGCCGCCACGTGGCGGGCCCCCATTGGCGCCCGCTCGGGCGCGCGTGACACCGCGCCCGTGTGGCGCCCCCGTGTCCCGCGCTTGCGCGGGCACGGTGTCACGCGCCCCTGTGGCGCGCGGGCTGCGCGCCCGCGTGGCGCGCAGGGGCGCGGCCACGTGGCGCGGGAACGGTCGCCTGCGCCTGGTGCACCGCTTTTGTGCTGTGGACCATCGGGTGGAGGGCCCCCATTGGGTGTGCACCGTGGACCCGGTCCACCCTGACCCTTCTCCCCTCTCTTTTCTTCTCTTCTTCTTCCTTTTCCTCCCCGCGCACATTTTCTCCTCCATTTTTCTTTCTTTCTTCTTCAACCGAGCGAGAGAGGAAGTGAGGAGGGGACTTTGGTGGGGTGCGGCGGAGCGTCGTGGGCCTCGTGGGGCGTGCGAGTTTTTCCAACGGAGCGTTTCGGCGGCGGCGGCGCAGTCGGGTAGGTCCCGTGTGTTAATTTTACGGTATTTTTAGCACAGTTTTGGAGCGATATTTTGGACTGTGAATTGATCCCCTTGCTCTTATCTGTGTTTGGGACTGTGTCTTTCTGCACCGTTTTGGGTGCGGACTCCCTTTTGCGTGCGGACTCCGGCACCGTGCACCATTTTGTGTGCGGATTCCGGCACTGTGCACCGTTTTGCGTGTGGACTCCGTTTTGCGTGCGGACCGGCACCGTGCACCGTTTTGCATGCGGATTTCGGCACCATGCACCGTTTTGCGTGCGAACTCCGTTTTGCGTGCGGATTTTGGCACCGTGCTCCATTTTGCGTGCGGATTCCGGCACTGTGCACCGTTTTACGTGCAGACTCCGTTTTGCGTGCAGATTTCGGCACCGTGCTCCGTTTTGCGTGCGGACTCCGGCAGCGGACATCGTTTGCGTGCGGATCGCGTGGAGGCCAATTGCAAGTATCTACGAGCAATTGGTGGCACATTGAGGTGGGTGGCCTTATCTCCAAGTTTTATGGACTGTACAGTATTTCTACTGATGTAGGACTATGCATGATAGCTTATTTTCTTGTGTAGCATGCTAGATTATAGGAATTGTTATTCTTTTTATCATCTGTTAATATAGTTATCTTGGAATTTGACCTAGCACCCCCGTCATATGTTGCATGTGTAACCAGACCAGTAGAAAACCCTCACTTGGGCTAGGGTTATTTATGCTTAGACATCCACACTGTTCTTTCATTCCTGGACATAGTGTTATCCTCGCCCGGGTAGTGGGTCGAGAGGTCGGGACTTTCTTTTAGTGTGGGATGCTTTTGCACTCTTGCTTGGGAGCAGAGTGGAGTCTGGTAGTTGTAGTGGGTTGCTTACCTGTGCCGGGAGCCGTTTGGGTAAACGGTAGTCCCGGGAGGTCTTGTTTCCCTGTTGTGCCATCGTGGAGGGAGCCGTTGCACAGACGGCAGTCCCAGGCCGTCGAGTATCTTCCGGTCAGTGTTGTTGGGAACCGTTGGGGTTGACGGTGGTCCTAGGTCGTTGAATGTTGTCCGACCTGTTTTGTTACCCTGAGTTGTGGGTCGTTCGTGGCTGTGGAGTACCTCCAGCCAGTGTGCTTTGTGCTGCGAGCTGTTGGAGAGGCTAGTGTCTCGTGTTTCGTGTGAGCTGATCAGCTGAGTCGTCAAGAGTTCTCCGACTATGGTGCGAGATATTTGGGGATCTTGAGTCCTAGCGTTCTGAGAGTGAGCGTGGTTTTTGACTAGCCTGCATATGCCAATGTTAGATACTCTATGCCGCGCCGTTTTCCTCAGTTGGAGTCGCGCCCCCTGAGATGCCGCTGTGGATACGATGGTTGGCCTGTTGAGGCAGTTTTCCGCAGTGGAGGCAACGATGGGCCTGTTGAGGCAGTTTTGCGCGAGGGATGAGTTAGTCGGACAGGACGCCCCACGTAAATCCCGTCCTCATGTGGATGTGTGGTAGTGGGCAGGTGCGTTCCTAGTCGACAGGCGCAGGCTTGGCTGGACCCTATGAGGCAGTCAGTTCGATTGTGTCGATTGAGCACCTTGGGTGCGAGTGGTCACTTTTACTTTCATCTGTTCCACTTTTTGAGTATCTAGATAGAGGCATGGTAGCTGTAGAGTAGCTCCAGCTTTTCTTGTTCAGATTTCATTGCACTGTTATCTTTTTACCTCTTGTAGACTTAGTGGGCAGACCGTTGGGCTTGTTGACGGCACCCACTGAGAACTACTGTGGGAAGTAGTTCTCACACCCGTCGTGGTGTCTTTTCCCAGGGACTTCTTCTCCTGTCCTGTGCTCCTGTTGCTGATCCTTCTGACCGAGGCGAGGGAGTCGCGAGCTAGTTCCCTACCCATCGTTGGAGTGTAGCGGTACCTCTTCCGAGGAGAGCTTCAGTAGATTAGTTTACTACTTTTACCTCTGTTGAGAGAACTTTGTTGTGAGGTATAGAGTTGTACTTTTCCTTTTCAGTTTGAGAGACTGTTGTAGTGAGGATATTTTTGTTGTGAGAGCTTGTACACTGATGTTTTTATTGGAGATATCTCCCTTTTGAGTTTTGTATCAGAGGACTTTGTATACGATCGTATTTGGGAGATGGATATTATATTATTTTCAGTTGTACAGTGATTGGATTTCAGTTTTAGTAGTTTACTTTCAGCTCTGATATCTGTGTACTGTAGTTGATTCTTTTTGCAAGTTAGACGCTTCGTCTGTACGGCAGTTTCCGTACAGATGGCGGATCTGTTAGCGAGCCCGGGTCGCAGTTTCGACCCTGGGGCGTGACAGATTAGAGTGGTATCAGAGCCTAGGATGTAGGTCGTGGTGGACTTAGAAACCCTAGGCTTGTGGTTGGACATTAGGATGACTACGTGAGAGTCGTGACTCATAGCGAGAGTCCTGATTGAGTTTTATACCTCTCCCAAGAGACGGGATGAGTGATTGGAATGTTTATTCTCCTAATCGATTATGTTGGCTGCAGACAACGTAATGCTATGGAATGGATGACATGTCTTAGACTTTCGCTGGATTGGGTCGTATGGTTGTTGTGTCCTGACGTTTGTTGTTTTGCAGTGGGTTGCGATACCCCTGAGACATCGTGTTGTGAAGAGGACACACCCCGCACCTGATGAGTACCCGAGCAGCGGGAGGCAGAGCTTTCAGAGCAGAGCGAGACCCAGGAGTTCGTGTGCTGGGATAGTTTCCCACTTTAACCGAGAGGGGCCGAATCCCTAAACGGTAAAGGATCGAGAACTTCGATAGGCTGAGCCTAGAATCTGTTCTTGTTTGATTGGGGTTCTAGGCACTGGTCTATCGGGATTTTCGGATTTTTGCCGCGTTAATCGGTTCTTCTCGCCTATGAGTGGGGTGTTGATGTGGGAGCCGTTGGAGTGACGGCGGTCCCAGCTGTGTAGATACTTTTCCCTGGCCGAGTTACCAGTAGGATACTTTCCACTGGCCGAGCTACCAGATGGATGCATTGCCCCTGGCCGAGTTACCAGGTGGGCACATGCCCTGGCCGAGATACCAGGAGGATACTTTTCCCTGGCCGAGTTACCAGGAGGATACTTTCCACTGGCCGAGCTACCAGATGGATGCATTGCCCCTGGCCGAGTTACCAGGTGGGCACATGCCCTGGCCGAGATACCAGGAGGATACTTTTCCCTGGCTGAGTTACCAGGAGGATACTTTCCACTGGCCGAGCTACCAGATGGATGCATTGCCCCTGGCCGAGTTACCAGGTGGGCACATGCCCTGGCCGAGATACCAGGAGGATACTTTTCACTGGCCGAGTTACCAGGAGGCTACTTTCCACTGGCCGAGCTACCAGATGGATGCATTGCCCCTGGCCGAGTTACCAGGTGGGCACATGCCCTGGCCGAGATACCAGGAGGATACTTTTCCCTGGCCGAGTTACCAGGAGGATACTTCCACTGGCCGAGCTACCAGTGGCGATGCCGCCCAGTGAGGGGCGATGCCGCCCAGTGAGGGGCGATGCCGCCTAGTGAGTGGCGATGCCGCCCAGTGAGGGGCGATGCCGCCTAGTGAGTGGCGATGCCGCCCAGTGAGAGGCGATGCCGCCCAGTGAGTGGCGATGCCGCCCAGTGAGAGGCGATGCCGCCCAGTGAGGGGCGATGCCGCCCAGTGAGAGGCGATGCCGCCCAGTGAGGGGCGATGCCGCCCAGTGAGGGGCGATGCCGCCCAGTGAGGGGCAATGCCGCCAAGTGAGAGGCGATTCCGCCCAGTGAGTGGCGATGCCGCCCAGTGAGTGGCGAAGGTTTGGCCTGTTGAGGCGATTTTCACCTCCGGCCGAGTTACCAGGTGGTTACTTTAGTGAGATTGAGATGATCTGACAGGACGCCGAGAATTGGTGGCGTCGAGTTCGTCCTGTTGGACTACCGGGAGCGCAGTTGTTAACTTGGAACTAGTTTCGTGCTTTGCGTCTCAGGGCCTTCTTTCCTGACAATGTAAGCAGTAACGGGAAGAGGATCTTAGACTCCTGCAGCATAGGAGTCGACCTCTTCTGGAGTTTGTTCACGAGTTTTGCGATTTTTGAGCGGTGTACCCCTTGTTGCCTGGATGAGGCCCAGGAGGTTGAGTTAGGTGGGAGAGTGATGGCATAACATGTGTCATAGTAGAGTTTTCTTTGAGCATAGTACTTATGACCTATTGTCAGTGGTGAGTAGATGCGTCATTTTATCTTCTGTCGCCACTGTGTTAGGGACAGTTGTGTGCTTGTGTTAGCTGGACCTAGAACCCTGAACCTTTTTGACATACACATGATTTTTAGTTTATCGACGTTTTCTTCCAAGCATCGAAGGGCCGCTGAAGTCTGTTCTTGTTTGATAGGGTTCTTAGCACCGACCTATCGGGTTTTCCAAACCCTTATGGTGTCGGCCCTTCCTCAGCCCCGGGATTTCGAGGTGGTGTTGGGTATAGGACTGTGAGGATTTGAGACCGTGATGCTTGAGTGATGCCACACCGTTGATACACGGTGGTGATGCCACACCGTTGATACACGGTGGTGATGCCACACCGTTGATACACGGTGGTGATGCCACGCTGTTGGTGCACGGCAGTGACGCCACGTTGTAGGTACACAACGGTGACAGTTTTTGGATGGTTCGGACTTTTGACCGCGAGTTTGGGCTTCAGCATTATGATCGCCTTGCGAGCCAGTTTTCAGTCCCGTTCACCGACGGTTTGGTCCCCGTCAGGGTATTCTTTATTAGTTGAGGGATCGACTTCGACCCGTGGGTCCGTTGGGGTTATGATAGCATGTTGAGCGACCAACTGTGGCACGAGATTGTGTCTCTTGTGGTTCCCTTTTGAGGGTAGCCTGCAGTTGTGTCACGCCCCGGCGTCGAAACTGCGACCCGGGCTCGCCAACAGATCCGCCGCCCATACGGGAAGCCCCGTATAGACGAAGCGACTAACCTGCAAAAGATCAACTATGCTATACAGATATCAGAGCTGAAAGAAAACTGTTAGAAATAAAACAATATACAACCCAAGACCTCACCAAAATACAACAGTCTCTCTAGCAGTAGAAAATAAATACAACTCTATACCTCACTACAAAGTTCTCTCAACATGAACTCACAAAAGTAAAAAGGGTACATCTACTCTCTGGACGATGACTGGTAGGGAACTATCTCGCGACTCCCTTACCTCGATCAGAAGAAGTAGCAACAGGAGCAGCAGGAACAGGAGTAGAAGTCCCTGTGGGGAAAACACCACGACGGGTGTGAGAACTACGTCCCAAGTAGTTCTCAATGGGTGCCGCCAACAAGCCCGACGGTCTGCCCACTAAGTCTACTAGAGGCATAAAGTAACAATATAATACTGAAATGAAAGGGCTGGAAAAGTAACTCTACAGCTACTATGCCTCTATCTAGATGCTCAAGAAAAAGAAACAGATGGAACATGATGCATCTACTAACACACACAATAAACTCACCAAATCCAAACTGACTGCCTCAAAGGGTCCAGTCAAACCTGCGCCCACCCACTGCCGCACATCCTCAACAGGACGGGTCTACCGTAGGGTGTCCGTGACTGCCACTAACTGGCCCAGTCAGAGGGACGGCGTCGACAAGTCGCGATAGCAAGTAACAGGCCTAACTCCGGAGTGGCTCTAGAGGGGAGCGACCCCACCGAGGAAAGTATCCGCGTATCTCTGTCGAGCTCAAATATGGCTCATGCAGACTATAGTCCAAACCACGATCAACAAGATCGACCAACAACACCAACTCTCAACCACAGGCTGGAAAACCACACAGCTGGGGCCACCGTCCACCAGACGGCTCCCACAACAGAACACTAAACTCACAGAAAACACCGACACCATAAGGGTTCGAAAACCCGATAGACCGGTGCTAAGAACCCTATCAAACAAGAACAGACTCTAGGCTCTGCCTATCGAAGTTCCCGATCCCCTTATAGTTCGGGAAAGCAAAACCTCGCCGTCGGAGACCGCACGCAAAACGGTGCAGTAACACGGTCCCAAACACAGTTAAGAGCAAGAGGGTCAATTTACAGTCCAAAAGAACGCTCTAAACTGTGCCAAAAACACCGTAAAAATTAGCACACGGGACCTACCCGACTGCGCCGCCGCCGCCGAAACGCTCCGCCGGCGACCCCGCACGCTCCACGAGGCCCACGACGCCACGCCGCACATCCCACCATCTCCTCCCTCGCTCTCCCACTCACTCGGTTGAAGAAGAAGGAAAGGAAGGGAAGAAACCGTGTGCGGGGGAGAAAGAAGAAGAAGAAGAGGAGGGAAAAGGGGGATGGTCCACGGTGCACCGGTCCACGGTGCACCGGTCCACGGTGCACCGGCCAATGCAGGCCCTCCAGCCGCCGGCCCACGGCACAAAAGCGGTGCACCAGGTGCAGGCGACCGCGCGCCCGCCACGTGGCCGCGCCCCTGCACGCCATGCGGGCGCGCAGCCCGCGCGCCACACGGGCGCGTGACACCGTGCCCGCGCAGGCGCGGGACACGGGCGCGTGCCCCCGCGCGCCCGAGCGGGCGCCAGTGGGGGCCCGCCACGTGACGGCCCCTCCCCCCCGCGTGCGCCCCACTCCGCAGTTGCGCTTCCCAAGCGCGCCTGCCTGCCGCGCCATCCCGAGCCGTACGCCCTCGGGATTTGTGCCGCGACACACTCCGAAAAACACGCACGCCTCGAAACTCGTGCCGCGCCGCCTCGAAAAACGCGCAATTCATCCGGGCTCCAAATCAAACAAATAAATAGTCCATTCTCAACGATTTCGCGCGCTGAATCCAAAAACGATGTCCGATTCTCCAAATTCTCAACTGAAAATTTGCCGAATGCCCCCGGATAGCCCACTTGATCCGGTTTTCGCGCCGGGTCCAAATTCTGAAGTCCGATTTGCCAAATTCCAACTCTAGAAATTCCCGAAGGCGACCGGAGAGGTAATCTTTTATCCAAACTTCGCCCGAAGTCCAAATTGACATCTGCTTCGCGCGAAATCACGCCTAAACACTCGACGGGTCCTCTAATTTTCCACGGGATCCCTTTTTGAGCCCGAAGTCCCACACTTGTGTCCAAATTGCGCGCAAACACTACCGACACACCACGCAGGCCTCCAGTGATGCAACTAAATCCCAAATTGCAACACAAATCCATTTCTCGGGCCCGCCATGCGCACAAACACTCCCAACAGCCACAGAAAGCTGCCCAACAACCAGCAAACCCTCGCGGGGGATTCCGGGACCTCACACTCTCCCCCACTAAAAGAAAGTTTCGTCCTCGAAACTAGATCAAGTCCATCAGGAGCCACAAATACCACGGGTAGGTATGATGATCCAGACTCCCGCAGGAACTGTGCAACATTAAACAGTGACTGTGGGGAGCTTATTCGGTGAAACAGAGCTTGTCGAAATTGGACATTTAATATAGACTCTGCACGAAAATCGGAGCAAATGGAATTTTTCGGGAGCTTTCGGCAAAATTTCGGATGAGAATTTGGCGAAATGGACAGCGGATTTGGACTCAGCGCGCGAAAATGATCGAAACGGTATATTTACTTTATTTTTTTTGGCACATGGGTACTGTTCATGCGGGAGCAGTAACTCCGGCCGCCGAAATTACTGTTCCGGCGAGCGGCGAGCGGCGGCGGGCGGCGGCGCACGCCGGCGGGCAGCGGCGGAGTGCGGAGGCGCGCAGCGCGGGCAGGCGCGGGCAGGGGGCGCTGGTGCGCGGTCCACGGCATGGCATGCACCGGGTGCACCGAAGACTCCCCTTGACACGTGGCGCTTCGCCATTGGTTGGCCGGCTTCTAGAAGCATGTGGGAAGGTGACACGTGGCGCTCCCCTATTGGCTGACAGGATCCGGAAAACCCGGAGCGCGGAGCAACCACGTGCACCACGTGGACACGTGGCGAATTCTGATTGGCCCATGCACCGCTGTTTCCTGTTTTGTGGACACATGGTGCGTTTTGGTTGGCCCGTTTCGGTGTTTCCTGTTCGGATCCGATCCTGTGTGGAGCCCCAGCCCATTATAAATAGCATCCCCCTCACCCCCTCTCATTCCACCTCGGGTTGCGGGCTGTAGAGAGAGAAACAACGAAAGTGCCCTATACAAAAGTCGTTCCTCTCTCTCTCTTCTCTCTCTCCTCAAAATTCTAGAATTTTTGGAGTTACAGTTAGTGAGTTATCTACGATGCGGCGTACTGCGACGGTTTTCTTTTTAGGCCCATTTCCCGTCGCAGTTCCGTCGGAAATTCCCTGAGTGCTAACCAGGAGGAATTTTTTGACGATTTTTGGGACAGCGCGTTCCTAAGAGGTAAGGCTTCGATTTCCGTGTTGATTACTTTGCTCTATTTCGCACTTTTGGCACATTTCCCAAGGCCTCTTTTACCCCCCTTTTTGCTGTGGAAATTTCTGGATAGCGTCGACTTCTCCGATTTTTATCTTGGCGTAGGAGCATCAGATCGAGGCGTTTAAAGAGTCGATTTTGATCTACTCTTCACGAGAACCGCAACCATAATTTTTATGGATTTTTCCGAGCACATTATAGAGGTGAAAAACTCCTCTTTTCTCGTGCTGTTTGAAAAACAGCAAATATTGTACTTTTTGGGACTTATATTGAACAGCTGTGCGCTGATTTGCAGGATCTAAGGACTGTGGACAGCCATGAGACTACCTGGGGTATAATTTGAGCTACTCGAGGTGGGCGGTTGTTGCTTACCTCATTTTTGACAAGCTCACTAGGATTACTAGAAATCCCCTAAAATTTAATGAGATCCATTCGGACGAACTAATATGACAATTGATGAGAACCATTGGGACAAACTAATATGACAATTGATGAGAACTATTGGGACGAACTAATTGATGAGAACCGCTGGGACGAACTCTCCTAAAATTTAATATGACCCCACAGATTATATGATGACTTATATTGGGACACTGTGATTGGGACAAAGGCTATAATCTCGCATGCAAATAATTTTTCCAATAAATCAATCTTCTTTTAAAATAAATATTTAACACCTTTCTACAGCTTTTGAGAAGTACAATTGCATGCTGGCTTGGACATCTAGTTAGCCCTATTTATTGCTACACTATCCTATTGAGATTTGAACATGTTTCATTGTTTTCCTTTGCATCCAGATGCTTGTTGCTCAAGTATGAGCAGGGTTTGGGGTAGTGTAGTCGAGATTGCATTAGATCGTGGATTTGTGGGGTATTGCGGTGACCGCAGACAGTAGGCGGTCGACCAGATGTTTATCCTTGCATCAGATTGGGGTTGAGTCTTGTTTATTGTTTGCATCTGTTGGGATTTGGGTTTTCTTTAGTGGATGGTTTTTCCCACTTTGATCATAGTCATGATCCAGTCCTGCTATATTGTGATACTTGTGAGACATGTGCTACAGAGATACTTGTGATACTGATGACAGAGATACTTTACTCGTGTGGGTCGCTCCCCTCGAGTGCCACTCCGGAGGTAGGCTTTTCTATTTGGACCCAGCCGTGTGTGCCGGTCTGATACTTATTTTGGGATGCGAGCCGTGCGAGCCGATCCCGCGGTTTCGAGCCGTGTGTGCAGATTCCGCTGAGCAGGCAATACCAGTTTTACTGGTGGTACTAGATTGGGGTTATTTGGTCAGACACTATTTCCTGATGCATTCATACAATAATTTCTTTCGGTATCACATTTAGAGGCATACTAGTGGTGGTTTCCCCTTTATTCAGCAGTTCTGTTTACAGCTTTACCACTTATTCCTTTCTGGCCTCTAGTAGTCCTAGTGGGTGCGTCAGAGTTGAGGTTTTGCCCACTAGGGGAGGCTACTGGTTTATCTGGTAGTTCTCACCCCCATTGTTATTTTCTGTTTCTTTCTCATCCTTTATTTTTGCAGAGTCGTCTGCGGGAGCTGCTAGGCCATCGGCAGCTGATCGAGGTAAGGAGATCGCTGAATAGATAGATCTCCTGGGAGACTGAGAGCTGTTAGATAGATGCTGCACCCTTTTACTCAGACTGTGGTATTCCTCTTTTATTTTGGGTCTGGCTTTCACCAGCTGGTTGTACTATTTTGGTGAGCTGGGAGATTATTGTACTTATTACAGCTTTATTTGTAGTTCCAGTCTGAGATACTATGTGGTTCTTCTACTTCAGCTCTGTATTATGCTCTTTTATTATTCATATTATATCGGAGCAGGTTACCAGCGCTTCGTGTACTCGGGAAATCCCGTGTGCACGGCGGATCTGTTGGCGAGCCCGGGTTCCGGGGCGTGACAGTAGGTATCCATCAATACGCCTCCAGCTCCCGAAACACCACTCGCTCCTCGTGATTACTCCACAACAACAACAACAATAAGTACGGCATGGCCCGATGTGCAATTCTCTCATCTCTCGAGCTAGAAATTGCAACGGGCATCCCTCGCACTCCAACAATCACAGATCTCAAAGGGGCAAGTAAATCACGGGCGAGGAAAAACACATCACTCCTGAGCTGAGACGTGAAATACCCAAGGGCTCCAATAAAAGGCTGGGGGAAACGGAAATAACCACTAGTGCAACATGCACCAAACCACATCATGGTGCCAACCTCAACGAGGCGATCCGAAGCAAACCCACACATTCACCCAATAAGGAAAGGAATCCAATAAGCTGGGGTCTTCACTCGGTTACTTCCCGATCCAAAACCACCCGAGTGGACTACTCAACTGCAGGCTAACCTCAAAAGGGATCCTCAAGAGACACAATCTCATGCCACAGTTGGTCACTCAACATGCTATCATAACCCCAACGGACCCACGGGTCGAAGTTGATCCCTCAACTAATAAAGAACACCCTGACGGGGACCAAACCGTCGGTGAACGGGACTGAAAACTGGCTCGCAAGGCGATCATAACGCTGATGCCCAAACTCGTGGTCAAAAGTCTGAACCATCAAAAAAAAACTCTCACCGTTGTGTACCTACAACGTGGCATCACTGCCGTGCACCAACAGCGTGGCATCACCGCCGTGTATCAACGGTGTGGCATCACCACTATGTATCAACGGTGTGGCATCACCACCGTGTATCAACGGTGTGGCAACACCACCGTGTATCAACGGTGTGGCAACACCACCGTGTATCAACGGTGTGGCATCACCACCGTGTATCAACGGTGTGGCATCACCACCGTGTATCAACGGTGTGGCATCATCACCGTGTATCAACGTTGTGGCATCATCACCGTGTATCAACGGAGTGGCATCACCACCGTGTATCAACGGTGTGGCATCACCACCGTGTATCAACAGTGTGGCATCATCACTGTGTATCAACGGTGTGGCATCATCACCGTGTTTCAACGGTGTGGCATCACTCAAGCATCAAGGTCTCAGATCCTCACAGTCCTATACCCAATACTACCTCGAAATCCCGGAGCTGAGGAAGGGCCAAAAGATCAACGGGCAAAAACCAGGGCCCTAACTGCACTGGGCAGGACCAACAACACTCACCTATGTGCAACACGTGATCAGGTATCTGAACCTCACGAGCACAAGCTAAGGGTCCTATCTCTAGCCCATACAACAATGCAAATGCCCTACAGAAGAAATGAATGCGATGTTCCGGTAACAAATAACGCTCAAGTGCGTGAAGGGGAGATAAGATTAATACCTGCCACCACGAGGCTAGCTGCCCCCGAATCCTCATCCTGTGCGACATAGACGCTCCCGCTCGGGGGTGGTCGTCCGACGGACTGCCGTGAAGAAGTGGCCCTAACAATCTGGCCATAACCTGTCGAAGCTCCGCCTGTCTAGAAGAGCGGAGGAGGAGGAGCCGAAGCTGCCAATGCGACTGATGACCCCGCTTTAGGACAAGACCATGATCTGTGCCCTGTCTGTGGTTACACTGTGGCGCAGAATGCGGCCCACCACAAATGACACAGTCATTCCGCTGCTGCTGCTGGTACATCGGCTGTGGAGAACCTCCTGGTTTGTGTCTCCTCTGAGACTCACGACCCTCTGACTGGGATCGTGGCGGCCCCTGGGGTCTCGATCTACTCGACTGTCCAAACAAAGGCGGCACTGGATACCTCTCCCCGGAGCTAGTCCCTGGCGCTCCGTCTATCTCTGACATGATAACTGATCCTCGGTCAACCCGCTAAGCATGCTCAATCGCTGCATCTAACGTCGGCACCCGCCGAGAATACACCAAGTGATAGATATTCCGATGTAGTCCTTTCTCAACTAGTTTAACATCCTGGGCCTCATCCAGGCGACATGGGGTACACCGCTCAACAATCGCAAAACTCGCGAACATACTCCAAAAGAGGTCGACTCCCCTGCTGCAGGTGTCTAAGATCCCCTTTTAGTTTCTGCTTATACTGTCAGGAAAGAAGGCCCTGAGCAGCAAAGCACGAAACTGGTTCCAAGTCAACAACTGCGCTCCCGGTAGTCCAACACGACGAACTCGACGCCACCAAATCTCGGCGTCCTGTCAGACCATCTCAATCTCACTAAAGCAACCACCTGGTAACTCGACCAGGGCATGTACCCACCTGGTAACTCGGCCAGGGGTATGTACCCATCTGGTAGCTCGGCCAGTGGAAAGTGTCCTCCTGGTATCTCGGCCAGGGAGAAGTGTCCTCCTGGTAACTCGGCCAGGGCATGTGCCCACCTGGTAACTCGGCCAGGGGCATGTGCCCACCTGGTAACTCGGCCAGGGGCAATGTACCCATCTGGTAGCTCGGCCAGTGGAAAGTATCCTCCTGGTAACTCGGCCAGGGCATGTGCCCACCTGGTAACTCGGCCAGGGGCATGTGCCCACCAGGTAACTCGACCAGGGGCAGTGTATCCATCTGGTAGCTCGGCCAGTGGAAAGTATCCTCCTGGTAACTCGGCCAGGGCATGTGCCCACCTGGTAACTCCGCCAGGGGCATGTGCCCACCTGGTAACTCGACCAGGGGCAGTGTATCCATCTGGTAACTCGGCCAGTGAAAAGTATCCTCCTGGTAACTCGGCCAGGGCATGTGCCCACCTGGTAACTCTGCCAGGGGCATGTGCCCACCTAGTAACTCGACCAGGGGCAGTGTATCCATCTGGTAGCTCGGCTAGTGGAAAGTATCCTCCTGGTAACTCGGCCAGGGCATGTGCCCACCTGGTAACTCCGCCAGGGGCATGTGCCCACCTGGTAACTCGACCAGGGGCAATGTATCCATCTGGTAACTCGGCCAGTGGAAAGTATCCTCCTTGTAACTCGGCCAGGGCATGTGCCCACCTGGTAACTCTGCCAGGGGCATGTGCCCACCTGGTAACTCGACCAGGGAAAGTATCTACACAGCTGGGACCGCCGTCACTCCAAACGGCTCCCACAACAACACCCCACTCATCAGCGAGAAGAACCGACTGACGCGGCAAAGATTCGAAAATCCCGATAGACCGGTGCCTAGAACCCCAATCAAACAAGAATAGACTCTAGGCTCAGCCTATCGAAGTTCTCGATCCTTCACCGTTCAGGGATTCGGCCCTTCTCGGTTAAAGTGGGAAACTATCTCAACACACAAACTCCTGGGTCTCGCTCTGCTCTGATAGCTCTGCCTCCCGCTGCTGGGGTAATCATCAGGTGCGGGGTGTGTCCTCTTCACAACACGACGTCTCAGGAGTATCATAGTCCACTGCACAATAACAAACGTCAGGACACAACAACCATACGACCCAATCCAGCGAAAGTCTAAGACATGTCATCCATTCCATAGCATTATGTTGTGTGCAGCCAACATAATCGCTTAGGAAAGTAAACATGCCAATCACTCATCCCGTCTCTTGGGAGAGGTATACAACTCAATCAGGACTCTCGCTAGAAGTCACGACTCTCACGTAGTCATCCTAATGTCCAACCACAAGCCTAGGGTTTCTAAGTCCACCACGACCTACAACCTAGGCTCTGATACCACTCTAATCTGTTACGCCCCGGGGTCGAAACTGCGACCCGGGCTCGCTAACAGATCCGCCATCTGTACGGAAACTGCCGTACAGACAAAGCGTCTAACCTGCAAAAAGAATCAACTACAGTATACAGATATCAGAGCTGAAAAAAACTACTAAAAACTGAAATCCAAACACTGTACAACTGAAAATAAATACAATATCCATCTCCCAATTTCGATCATATAAAAAGTCCTCTGATACAAAAACCCAAAAGGGAGATATCTCCAATAAAAACATCAGTGTACGAGCTCTCAAAACAAATATCCTCACTACATCAGTCTCTCAAACTGTAAAAATAAAGTACAACTCTATACCTCACAACAAAGGTCTCTCAACAGAGGAAAAAGAAGTAAACTAATCTACTGAAGCTCTCCTCTGGAGGGGTACCGCTACGCTCCAACGACGGGTAGGGAACTAGCTCGCGACTCCCTCGCCTCGGTCAGAAGGATCAGCAACTGGAGCAACAGGAACAGGAGAAGAAGTTCCTGGGGAAAAAGACACCACGACGGGTGTGAGAACTACTTCCCACATTAGTTCTCAATGGGTGCCGTCAACAAGCCCAACGGTCTGCCCACTAAGTCTACTAGAGGCAAAAGATAACAGTGCAATGAAATCTGAACAAGAAAAGCTGGAGCTACTCTACAGCTACCATGCCTCTATCTAAATGCTCAAAAAGTGGAACAGATAAAAGTAAATGTGACCACACGCACCCAAGGTGCTCAATCAACCCAATCGAACTGACTGCCTCATAGGGTCCAGTCAAGCCTGCGACTGTCGACTAGGAACGCACCTGCCCACTACCACACATCCGCATGAGGACGGGGTTTACGTGGGGCGTCCTGTCCGACTAACTCACCCCTCGCGCAAAACTGCCTCAACAGGCCCATCGTTGCATCCACTGCGGAAAACTGCCTCAACAGGCCAACCATCGTATCCACAGCGGCATCTCAAGGACGCGACTCCAACTGAGGAAAACGGCGCGGCATAGAGTATCAAACATTGGCATAAGCAGGCTATAGCCAAGATCCACGCTCACTCTCAGAACGGTAGGACACAAGATCCCCAAATATCTCGCCCAACAGTCGGAGCACTCTCGACGACTCAGCTGATCAGCTCGCACGAAACACGAGACACTAGCCTCTCCAACAGCTCGCAGCACAAAGCACACTGGCTGGAGGTACTCCATAGCCAGGAACGACCCACAACTCAGGCTAACAATACTGGTCGGATAACACTCAACGACCTGGGACCACCGTCAACCACAACGGTTCCCAACAACACTGACCGGAAGATACTCGACGGCCTGGGACTACCGTCTGCTCAACGGCTCCCTCCCACGATAGCACAACAGGGATACAAGACCTCCCGGGACTACCGTTTACCCAAACGGCTCCCGGCACGGATAAGCAACGCACTACAACTACCAGACTCCACTCTGCTCCCAAGCACGAGTGCAAATGCAATCCACACTAAAAGAAAGTCCCGACCTCTCGGCCCACTACCCGGGCGAGGATAACACTATGTCCAGGAATAGAAAAACAGTGTGGGTGTCTAAACATAAATAACCCTAGCCCAAGTGAGTGTTTTCTACTGGTCTGGTTACACATGCAACATATGACGGGGGTGCTAGGTCAAGTTCCAAGATAACTATATTAACAGATGATAAAAGGAATAACAATTCCTACAATCTAGCATGCTACACAGCAGAATTACTGTACAGTCCATAAAACTTGGAGCTAAGGCCACCCACCTCGATTTGCCACCAATTGCTTGTAGACACTTGCAATTGGCCTCCACGCGATTCGCACGCAAATCGATGCCCGCTGCCGGAGTCCGCACGCAAAACGGAGCACAGTGCCAGAATCCGCCCGCCAAACGGAGTTCGCAAGCAAAACGGTGCACGGTGCCGGAGACCGCACGCAAAACGGAGTCCGCACGCAAAACGGTGCACAGTACCGGAGACCGCACGCAAAACGGAGCACGGTGCCAGAATCCACACGCAAAATGGAGTCCGCACGCAAAACGGTGACCAGTGCCGGAGACCGCACGCAAAATGGAGCACGGTGCCAGAATCCGCATGCCAAACGGAGTCCGCACGCAAAACGGTGCACGGTGCCGGAGACCGCACGCAAAAAGGAGTCTGCACGCAAAACGGAGCACGCCATCGGAGACCGCACGCAAAACGGTTCAGTAACACGGTCCCAAACACAGATAAGAGCAAGAGGGTCAATTTACAGTCCAAAAGAACGCTCTAAACTGTGCCAAAAACACCGTAAAAATTAGCACACGGGACCTACCCGACTGCGCCGCCGCCGCCGAAACGCTCCGCCGGCGACCCCGCACGCTCCACGAGGCCCACGACGCCACGTCGCACATCCCACCATCTCCTCCCTCACTCTCCCACTCGCTCAGTTGAAGAAGGAAAGGAAGGGAAGAAAACGGTGTGCGGGGGAGAAAGAAGAAGAAGAAGAGGAGGGAAAAGGGGGATGGTCCACGGTGCACCGGTCCACGGTGCCCCGGCCAATCCAGGCCCTCCAGCCGCCGGCCCACGGCACAAAAGCGGTGCACCAGGTGCAGGCGACCGCGCGCCCGCTACGTGGCCGCGCCCCTGCACGCCACGTGGGCGCGCAGCCCGCGCGCCACACGGGCGCGTGACACCGTGCCCGCGCAGGCGCGGGACACGGGCGCGCCACACGGGCGCGTGCCCCCGCGCGCCCGAGCGTGCGCCAGTGGGGGCCCGCCACGTGGCGGCCCCCCTCCGCGTGCGCCCCACTCCGCAGGAGCGCTTCCCAAGCGCGCCTGCCTGCCGCGCCATCCTGAGCCGTACGCCCTCGGGATTTGTGTCGCGACACACTGCGAAAAACACGCACGCCTCGAAACTCGTGCCGCGCCGCCTCGAAAAACGCGCAATTCATCCGGGCTCCAAATCAAACAAATAAATAGTCCATTCTCAACGATTTCGCGTGCTGAATCCAAAAACGATGTCCGATTCTCCAAATTCTCAACCAAAAATTTGCCGAATGCCCCCGAATTCTCAACGGAAAATTTGCCCACTTGATCCGGTTTTCGCGCCGGGTCCAAATTCTGAAGTCCGATTTGCCAAATTCCAACTCTAGAAATTCCCGAAGGCGACCGGAGAGGTAATCTTTTATCCAAACTTCGCCCGAAGTCCAAATTGACATCTGCTTCGCGCGAAATCACCCCTAAACACTCGACGGGTCCTCCAATTTTCCACGGGATCCCTTTTTGAGCCCGAAGTCCAACACTTGTGTCCAAATTGCGCGCAAACACTACCGACACACCACGCAGGCCTCCAATGATGCAACTAAATCCCAAATTGCAACACAAATCCATTTCTCGTGCCCGCCATGCGCACAAACACTCCCAACAGCCACAAAAAGCTGCCCAACAACCAGCAAACCCTACGCGGGGGATTCCGGGACCTCACACTCTCCAACTCAGAGTTGTAGTTGTTGGTGTTTCTGATATTGGATTCCCTTTTATATGGAATTGCGAGGGGATACTTCAGGTTTCTTGAATGAGTTGGTTTTGAGAAAGGGATTTTGGGGGTGTTGTGGATCAGTGGTTACCTGTTACTTCTTCTTTTCCCCGTGACATGATGGAGTCCTTGATGTTTTCCACGCCTCAGCTTAAAGGTGATATGTTTGGTTTTTCGCCATTGTTTGACTCGCTCCAGTTGAGACCAGTGAGTGTCTGGAGTGCATGAGACGCCGTTGCGGATTATGGCTCGAGAGATGAGGAATGGTGCAAGTAGGCCATGCTGTACAGGTGGTTGATGTTGTTGTGGATCAATCACGGGAAGCGAGTGAGTGACGCTTTGAGAGCCGGTGACGAGGATGTTGGGTATTTGCCCTTCTGATTTGAGACTCCTTTTGGGCTATGTTAGTTTCGAGGACGAAACTTTCTTTTAGTGGGGGAGGATGTGAAGACCCGGATCTTCGTGGTCATTACAGTGTGATCGACAGCTTGTGGAGGCCTATTTCTGTGGATAGTGTTGGTTGCGCGCAAATTGGACCCAAGAAACGGACATAGTGTGAGAAATTGATCAAGATTGCCTATTTGGGAGTTTCGTCGAAAAATAAAGGTGGTTTCGCTCAAAACGGACACCGTATTTGGATTCAGCGTGGAAAAACGATCAAAACGGCTATTTGGTTGCATTATTTGAAATTTTGGACTCCGGAATTGGACTCAGCGCGCGAAAACAGCAAAAAAATGGCATTTTTGGAGCTTATTGGATCCTTTTCAGACTGCTGGTCCACAGGAATTGCGCGTGCACCAGGCGCACCGGCTGCTCGGCCTTCCACGCGGCGGCACAGGAGAGGCGGGTGCGGGCCACGCGGCGTGCCTGCGTTGGGCAGAGCACGCCCACGTGCGCCGCGCCGCACTGCGTGTCCCCGCGCAGGGGACACGCGGCGCCACGCCAATGGCGGGCGCCGCGTCGGGCGTGGCGCCATCCGGGCCATCCACCCGGAGGCGGGGCGCCCGGATGGGCACCATGTGCCCCTGCCTGCGGGCGGGCTGGGCCGAGTGCGGGCTTGGCCCGGTACTGTGCACCGCACAGTACCCTCCCCTCCTCTCTCTTTTCTTCTTTTTTCTTCCTCCTACATAAGCTCTTCCACCTCCTCTGTCACGCCCCGGGGTTTGTTTTAGCGGAAACGATTCATAAAAGTCGAATGTTTGACGTGTAAATTTTTTTTGTTTAAAAGAGAACCCCTCTTCCCCGGCACGTGCCCAGACCCGCCACACATACAGGATCACTCTGCAAACGGACGGAGTCTCCCCTGTATGTGCACGGCGTAGCGTTCAGTACATGCTCCAACATACACAGCCAATCAATCACAACAATTAACCAGCATTCTAAACTAATAACAGAAGAACCTATGGCCGGTCAATTTGGAAAGGATAAATCCACAGTTTTGGAAGAGCGCCTACCCGGCGTTTACGTTTTGAAAGCTAGTTCCGAAATTAGCATAAATCCACAAGGTTTTGAAACCGGTGCCCACACGACACTTAGATTTTAAAAACAGTTTTCGCAATCTTTTCTTTGGCTTCTGCCTTTTTGATTTTTAAATGGCTGATAGAAATAAAAGGGAAAAATATTCCACCAGGGGCACTAAATGTAGCCCGTACCGACATCCATGCCGACCCCACGAGGGTATCGCGAACCACTCACATAACTACAAAGTAATGAAAAGCGAGAATAAAAGAATAAATACAGTCCAGGGTCCCCAGCGACCCAGCTGCTCCTGTCCCGTCCTCACCAGCGCCTACCTCCCTCCCCGTCTGGACCCTGTCACGAAGTGGGATGTCAGTGACGCAGAAATAGTAAAGCAGGAGAATATAGTAAAACAAACCGTGAAGACAACTGGAGCAACCATCCTCCCAAGGAGGAAAGGCAACCTGTACACCTGCATCCTGTAATACCCGGCCGCGTCGGTCCACTACCGACGGCCCCATACCGTACCTGCAACACCGCGACCGCGCCGGACAACTAAACCGGCGGGTCGCTCCGCTCGCACCTAGGCGCCTCAACCCCACAGCTAATAAGGGGCCCCCACTACGTCACCTCGTGGGTATACACGGGTTCTACGACCTCTTTTCCGGAAAAGCGCACCCTCTGCGGTGGCCAAACCGCGGGTGCGCGTGTGGCAACCTCGAGCCAAGTAACCGTAACCACCATCATGTCAGTATCACAATAAGAATAATAAGAGTAATGAGGTACATGAGGTAAAGTGCATAATCGAAAACAAGGTAATACTGCGCGCACTCGAAGGTGGCCCGCTGACATATATGGGTTGAAAAAAGAAGAACACCGTCGGCAATCGACGCTAGTCATTATAGCGAACCCACTAACATGCATAAGCTATCACCCGTCATTAGGTAACCCCAGTACACTTAGAATAGACCCCGTCCAATAAGATAGAATTTAGAGGCTAGGCATAAAGTAAAAACCACCCACTAACAGGCACAAGCCATCACCCATCAATATTTAACCCCAGTATACTTAGAATTGACCCCGTCCAATAGGATAGAGTTAGATGCTAGAACCAAGGAATTAAAACCCACCTGAATGTAGGCCGATCCCGAACTCCCGCTAGACTGCCGGGAGGCTGGCGCTGAACAACTGGGCCCTGAACAAGGGCTAGAATCAGTAATAGACTCACACAAACCCATCCCGATGACACAACAGTAATGCGATGCTAATAAGGAGCAATGTCGTCGATTTATTGAATACAAATCCGATTTCCGATCAACGAGAGTCCACGGGACTCTCACAAAATGTTCAGTTAGTGTAAAAACACTGTTTGAAGAGAGCTAGCATGTTCATTTTACATTTTGGTCCATAATAACTTTTAATTTGTCTAAATACATTAAGTTAGTTGACTGTTTCGACTTGTTCTTGCAATCCGGGGATCCAAAAGTAAATCCGTAAATTTCAGTGTGTTCATTACGACGAGACCAGGGCCGTGCTTACAAGTTTGGCCTGGCACGGATCCCGAGGGCAAGGTTGGCCCAACAGCTACTAAGTTCAACAAGCCACTACGCTACAACTTAACCTATACATGATCAATCCGAGAGTTAACTAGAGCATGGTGATCAGTATGGACCATGTACAACGGGGCTCACCTGAGGTTTGCCTGAGATCGGCCGGAGGAGTTGCCGGAGCGGCACCACCCAAAAGGCCCAAGCTCGGGTCGGGTGTTCTTGAGCAGCACAGGTGCAGACCTGTTACCAAGAGGAGCATCAGGTAAATGGAGGTCCCAGAAGCTGCTTGGTGCAAGTG
This sequence comes from Tillandsia leiboldiana, assembly GCA_029204045.2. Taxonomy (NCBI): domain Eukaryota; kingdom Viridiplantae; phylum Streptophyta; class Magnoliopsida; order Poales; family Bromeliaceae; genus Tillandsia; species Tillandsia leiboldiana. The sequence continues at coordinate 26,317,108 of CM055061.1, forward strand.
GGGTCGAGCCCCCGGCGGCCGGAGGCGGCGGCGGCCGGAGGCAAGCCCGAGGTGATGCTCTCGGGCGCAAGGTTGGGGAGCCAACACAAAAGGGTTTCCTGGGCCAAACCAAAATGCTGGAGAGAAAGGGTGGGGCATTTAGACCTCACCTGTACGGTCGGCAGGAGCCCGAGTCGCCGGGGATGGCCGGAGGGGAAGACCGAGGCCGTTTCGGGTGCAACTGAAAAGACTCCAAACCTGACGTTAGGATTCCCATGCAACACCACCATTGGTCACGAAATGATGAGAGAGGCCTACCTGCACCGTTTCCGGAGGTCTGAGGTCGCCGGCGACGCGCGGCGGCGGAGCTTGGTGGAGCTCCGACGGTCAACAATGGCGGATTCCGACCGTGGGACCCCGGGCCGGTGCGACTTGGATCAAAGTTTTCCTGGTGGTGCCAGGAACCTTCTGGTGGTGATGGCCGGCGATGGGGACGAGCGACGGCGCCGGACGGAGGGGTTCCGGCGATGGGTCAATTCTCCCGATTCTAGGGCTCGGCCGCGCGAGAGGGATCCTTGTCCGATCTCCCTCGGGTTTTGTGGGGAGGTTGCAGTCGTCACGGGGGCCAGATCCAACGGTGCTGATCTTTAGTTGGACGGTCGGATCACGGCGGCGCTGATGTCGACCGAGAAGACGACAATTTGATGGGATGGCTCCCGCCGGCGATCGGGTCGGCGGCGCCGACTCTGCCTGCATCCGATCGGTTGCTCCCAGTGTCAGGAGTCTTGTGGTCATGCCCAAAGGCCCGAAAGCAAGGGAAAGTTTCAAGAACTTACCTCGCCGGAAAACCGTGGAAGAAGGGGTTGGCCGCGGCGGCGCGCGGCGGCGGTTCGGGCCGGGACCACTCAGGCTCGGATGCGGCTTCACGAGGGACTCCACAGGACCAAGTCTTGATCGCCCAGGCCCTTCCCGCACCCTTCCTTCCCAACAACCCGAGAGAAGGTTGATTCTTGAGGCCTCACTTCTCCGGCGACCGGAGCGGCGGCGGCCGGTGCGGGCTAGTTCCGAGGGGAGCGGCTGAGGGAGGGATTCTGTTGAAGCTGGCGGCTATAGGGCTGAGGGCTACGAGGTTTGAGGCTTGGAAAACCCTAGCCCTAGCTATACGTGTATATGTATAGTGTATACACAATAGCAGTTTAGTCCTCCTCCTTTGACAATTTAGGTTTTGGTCCATCTCAGTAGTTTTTAGTCACATCTAGGTCCCTCTCCCAGAAGTGGCACGCAAATCGAGGCACAAACTATGGGGATCATTGTGCAAAAACCCACATTTTCGCTGTATTTCACGCTTTTCGAGGCGATCCGATCGTCGAAACGGAAAATGGACTGCGCCATGACGTCCGGCTCGACGAGACCTATCGGGTAGCGATCTCTGATTTTCGCGAAACTGCCCGGATAAAATCTCGGTCCATAATAACTGTGTCAAAATACAGTTTTCGCGCTTTTCGAGATTCCAGAGTCGTCAAACAGAATTTCCGTCAGTGCCACTGCGTCCAGAACGCCGAAATCGTTCGAAACGACTACCTGAAGTGCTATGATCGGTTTCCAGACAGCGAATTAGTCAGCGTTGGATCCGTCGGGGTTCCGAAAACTAGGGTTACTGTTCACCTATAGTATCAACTTAATTTATACTGTGCACCGAGCACTGTTACACTGATCATGGTTATTTGCTCGCTTCTTCCTCGATTTCTGGAAGATCCGACCGTCGGATCGAAAGTGCTGAATATTAATCTCGCTCAGTTCGATGAGACGATCGCAACGGTCAATTCGGATTTCCATGATCACGTCCGGATTGGAAAGTAGCCTTTTGTCTCGTAAAATGTGCAACTCGCACACTGGAAATTGACTAAATAAATCAACATAGGTCTTCTGAATTCAAACACCAGGTCAAAAATTCACTTTTAGACTACTTATTAAAATAAAATATTTTGAGTTATCACATCACTTACAACTTAAAAGAAGTTTCGTCCCCGAAACTTACAACTTAAAAAAAAATTTCATTCCCGGAGCTTACAGCCTGAAGTCATACTCTATGAAAATGTTCAAAAAGTTTAATCGAGGGCTACAAGTCAGTCGCACGGTATCTACGACTCTAAGGCTACTAATTTAGACCCAATCTGGTACTTCCCATTACAGGGCAGAGTATTTCCTCAGTTCTCTCGACAGTCCGTTGCCTGCAGCCGACGTGCTCACCAAAAGAACAGCGGAATACCAACGGTTTGTTGCCAGCGACAAGTTGGGGACGCAACACCTACCAGACGGTACATCACATGCTTCCCAACACAAACCCAGTGCCAAAACATAACCTTTATCGAGGGTTACTACCGCCTCGCGGTCATGAACATCGCCATGACTACCACTTAGGTGAGTCCACGTCGATCCACAAAACCTGTGCGAAAGGTGGGGTCAATTTGCATCGGAGACTGTGCAATTCACGCACCGGTATGCGATTTGCTAAGGTTAGATTGGCTCCCTCGCCTGTAAGCACACCGGACCGGAACGGTCGACGAAACGAGAGGTAGAGCTAAAGGCAGGAGGGCTCGCAAGGGTCTGGTAGGGTCGGGTTGCTCCGGCCCAAACGGAGCTTCTATGAAGCCGAGGGAAGGGAAGGTAAACGGAAAAAGGAAAAGTAGAAAACAAAGAGAGATAAGTACCTGTCATTCCCTATTTCGGGACGACGCGTCGTCTGCCGGGGCGGCCGGGGGCGTCCGCCCACAATCCTTGGGCCAGCGTCGCACCGCGTGTTGGGGTGGGGGTTTGCTGTCTAAAGAGTCTGCACATCGCGGGTCGTCGGGCGAGCCCTTTGTCTGCACGGGGGCCGCCGCGCTCTTTGTTCCTCTTGGCGGTGGTGGCACGGCGGCGGAGGCGGGGGTGGGCCCTTGAGGGCAGGAGAGGTGATTGTGATCTGGCAAGCCGCACCGGTTACAATAGTGGTACCTCCAAGTGCATTCCGTCACTGGGTGCGCGCCCTTGCAGATGACGCAGGATCCCGGTTGCGCGTGCGCGCTCCCCTTAAGCCCTCGTTCGACCTTCGGTGCTTGCGTCGGGCGTGGATTAGGTCGGCTCTCTGGATCGGTGCCCCCTTGAGGGGTGGAGGCGGCGGTTCCCTTGGGCTCAACATGTCGCGGCGCCGGGGGTCTTCTGACAGACGGCTTCAGAGGGCACTCATACCGCGTGTGGCCCGGCTTGCCACATCGGAAACAGTGTCCGTCCCGCCACGGGCAGCTCGTTATGAGGTGTGCATTGCCGCATATGACGCACGGTTTCGGTGGCTTAGGTCTCTCCTCCGTCGTCTGCCCGAGGTTCTGCCCGGCTCTCGGGCGTTTGCTCGCCCGGCCCCTCCGATGGGGGTCCCCGGCCGACTCGGGGTAAGAGCATTCCTGCCGGGCGCACTCTGCGTTGGTGTGCACGGTCAGGTTAGCAGCCTCCTGGACGGCGGGAGGGCCCGTCGGTGGCATCCCGGGAGTGGCAACGCTTCTGCTGCCGCCCCGGAACCGGTCGACGCCCTCGAGTTCCTGTGTCAGCATGCTCAGGCGCTCCGCGAGAGTCAGCAGTTGCCCAGCCACGTCGCGCAGCTGGTTGCGGAGCAGGCGATTGGCTTCGTCGGCGATGTCCATTTCCGTCGTCGGTTGCTGGCTGAGTCGGCCCTCGATCTGTATGCACACAAAGAAGGTCGGCTTTAGTCTTTGCTAATCATCAACGGTACATCGCACCACTTAGCGAGGGAAAGGACTCGGACTCTGACTCTGCGTCCCCGGCCGATGATCTAGTACGGCCATGTCTGTCACACATCACAAGAGTCAACTTTAGACTACCCTACTAACAACAACCATAAAGTGAGAGAAAGGACTCAACATTTCTCCCCCCCCCCCCCTCGGTCACTCACGTTCTACAGTCCTATGCCCTACCCATTTCATTCGTATGTAGGCATGTGAGGGTTGTCCACGGATGTCGGCACTAACTGTTGTGATTGAAAGAATGCTCTGATACCATTAAATCTGTCACGCCCCGGGGTTTGTTTTAGCGGAAACGATTCATAAAAGTCGAATGTTTGACGTGTAAATTTTTTTTGTTTAAAAGAGAACCCCTCTTCCCCGGCACGTGCCCAGACCCGCCACACATACAGGATCACTCTGCAAACGGACGGAGTCTCCCCTGTATGTGCACGGCGTAGCGTTCAGTACATGCTCCAACATACACAGCCAATCAATCACAACAATTAACCAGCATTCTAAACTAATAACAGAAGAACCTATGGCCGGTCAATTTGGAAAGGATAAATCCACAGTTTTGGAAGAGCGCCTACCCGGCGTTTACGTTTTGAAAGCTAGTTCCGAAATTAGCATAAATCCACAAGGTTTTGAAACCGGTGCCCACACGACACTTAGATTTTAAAAACAGTTTTCGCAATCTTTTCTTTGGCTTCTGCCTTTTTGATTTTTAAATGGCTGATAGAAATAAAAGGGAAAAATATTCCACCAGGGGCACTAAATGTAGCCCGTACCGACATCCATGCCGACCCCACGAGGGTATCGCGAACCACTCACATAACTACAAAGTAATGAAAAGCGAGAATAAAAGAATAATACAGTCCAGGGTCCCCAGCGACCCAGCTGCTCCTGTCCCGTCCTCACCAGCGCCTACCTCCCTCCCCGTCTGGACCCTGTCACGAAGTGGGATGTCAGTGACGCAGAAATAGTAAAGCAGGAGAATATAGTAAAACAAACCGTGAAGACAACTGGAGCAACCATCCTCCCAAGGAGGAAAGGCAACCTGTACACCTGCATCCTGTAATACCCGGCCGCGTCGGTCCACTACCGACGGCCCCATACCGTACCTGCAACACCGCGACCGCGCCGGACAACTAAACCGGCGGGTCGCTCCGCTCGCACCTAGGCGCCTCAACCCCACAGCTAATAAGGGGCCCCCACTACGTCACCTCGTGGGTATACACGGGTTCTACGACCTCTTTTCCGGAAAAGCGCACCCTCTGCGGTGGCCAAACCGCGGGTGCGCGTGTGGCAACCTCGAGCCAAGTAACCGTAACCACCATCATGTCAGTATCACAATAAGAATAATAAGAGTAATGAGGTACATGAGGTAAAGTGCATAATCGAAAACAAGGTAATACTGCGCGCACTCGAAGGTGGCCCGCTGACATATATGGGTTGAAAAAAGAAGAACACCGTCGGCAATCGACGCTAGTCATTATAGCGAACCCACTAACATGCATAAGCTATCACCCGTCATTAGGTAACCCCAGTACACTTAGAATAGACCCCGTCCAATAAGATAGAATTTAGAGGCTAGGCATAAAGTAAAAACCACCCACTAACAGGCACAAGCCATCACCCATCAATATTTAACCCCAGTATACTTAGAATTGACCCCGTCCAATAGGATAGAGTTAGATGCTAGAACCAAGGAATTAAAACCCACCTGAATGTAGGCCGATCCCGAACTCCCGCTAGACTGCCGGGAGGCTGGCGCTGAACAACTGGGCCCTGAACAAGGGCTAGAATCAGTAATAGACTCACACAAACCCATCCCGATGACACAACAGTAATGCGATGCTAATAAGGAGCAATGTCGTCGATTTATTGAATACAAATCCGATTTCCGATCAACGAGAGTCCACGGGACTCTCACAAAATGTTCAGTTAGTGTAAAAACACTGTTTGAAGAGAGCTAGCATGTTCATTTTACATTTTGGTCCATAATAACTTTTAATTTGTCTAAATACATTAAGTTAGTTGACTGTTTCGACTTGTTCTTGCAATCCGGGGATCCAAAAGTAAATCCGTAAATTTCAGTGTGTTCATTACGACGAGACCAGGGCCGTGCTTACAAGTTTGGCCTGGCACGGATCCCGAGGGCAAGGTTGGCCCAACAGCTACTAAGTTCAACAAGCCACTACGCTACAACTTAACCTATACATGATCAATCCGAGAGTTAACTAGAGCATGGTGATCAGTATGGACCATGTACAACGGGGCTCACCTGAGGTTTGCCTGAGATCGGCCGGAGGAGTTGCCGGAGCGGCACCACCCAAAAGGCCCAAGCTCGGGTCGGGTGTTCTTGAGCAGCACAGGTGCAGACCTGTTACCAAGAGGAGCATCAGGTAAATGGAGGTCCCAGAAGCTGCTTGGTGCAAGTGGGGTCGAGCCCCCGGCGGCCGGAGGCGGCGGCGGCCGGAGGCAAGCCCGAGGTGATGCTCTCGGGCGCAAGGTTGGGGAGCCAACACAAAAGGGTTTCCTGGGCCAAACCAAAATGCTGGAGAGAAAGGGTGGGGCATTTAGACCTCACCTGTACGGTCGGCAGGAGCCCGAGTCGCCGGGGATGGCCGGAGGGGAAGACCGAGGCCGTTTCGGGTGCAACTGAAAAGACTCCAAACCTGACGTTAGGATTCCCATGCAACACCACCATTGGTCACGAAATGATGAGAGAGGCCTACCTGCACCGTTTCCGGAGGTCTGAGGTCGCCGGCGACGCGCGGCGGCGGAGCTTGGTGGAGCTCCGACGGTCAACAATGGCGGATTCCGACCGTGGGACCCCGGGCCGGTGCGACTTGGATCAAAGTTTTCCTGGTGGTGCCAGGAACCTTCTGGTGGTGATGGCCGGCGATGGGGACGAGCGACGGCGCCGGACGGAGGGGTTCCGGCGATGGGTCAATTCTCCCGATTCTAGGGCTCGGCCGCGCGAGAGGGATCCTTGTCCGATCTCCCTCGGGTTTTGTGGGGAGGTTGCAGTCGTCACGGGGGCCAGATCCAATGGTGCTGATCTTTAGTTGGACGGTCGGATCACGGCGGCGCTGATGTCGACCGAGAAGACGACAATTTGATGGGATGGCTCCCGCCGGCGATCGGGTCGGCGGCGCCGACTCTGCCTGCATCCGATCGGTTGCTCCCAGTGTCAGGAGTCTTGTGGTCATGCCCAAAGGCCCGAAAGCAAGGGAAAGTTTCAAGAACTTACCTCGCCGGAAAACCGTGGAAGAAGGGGTTGGCCGCGGCGGCGCGCGGCGGCGGTTCGGGCCGGGACCACTCAGGCTCGGATGCGGCTTCACGAGGGACTCCACAGGACCAAGTCTTGATCGCCCAGGCCCTTCCCGCACCCTTCCTTCCCAACAACCCGAGAGAAGGTTGATTCTTGAGGCCTCACTTCTCCGGCGACCGGAGCGGCGGCGGCCGGTGCGGGCTAGTTCCGAGGGGAGCGGCTGAGGGAGGGATTCTGTTGAAGCTGGCGGCTATAGGGCTGAGGGCTACGAGGTTTGAGGCTTGGAAAACCCTAGCCCTAGCTATACGTGTATATGTATAGTGTATACACAATAGCAGTTTAGTCCTCCTCCTTTGACAATTTAGGTTTTGGTCCATCTCAGTAGTTTTTAGTCACATCTAGGTCCCTCTCCCAGAAGTGGCACGCAAATCGAGGCACAAACTATGGGGATCATTGTGCAAAAACCCACATTTTCGCTGTATTTCACGCTTTTCGAGGCGATCCGATCGTCGAAACGGAAAATGGACTGCGCCATGACGTCCGGCTCGACGAGACCTATCGGGTAGCGATCTCTGATTTTCGCGAAACTGCCCGGATAAAATCTCGGTCCATAATAACTGTGTCAAAATACAGTTTTCGCGCTTTTCGAGATTCCAGAGTCGTCAAACAGAATTTCCGTCAGTGCCACTGCGTCCAGAACGCCGAAATCGTTCGAAACGACTACCTGAAGTGCTATGATCGGTTTCCAGACAGCGAATTAGTCAGCGTTGGATCCGTCGGGGTTCCGAAAACTAGGGTTACTGTTCACCTATAGTATCAACTTAATTTATACTGTGCACCGAGCACTGTTACACTGATCGTGGTTATTTGCTCGCTTCTTCCTCGATTTCTGGAAGATCCGACCGTCGGATCGAAAGTGCTGAATATTAATCTCGCTCAGTTCGATGAGACGATCGCAACGGTCAATTCGGATTTCCATGATCACGTCCGGATTGGAAAGTAGCCTTTTGTCTCGTAAAATGTGCAACTCGCACACTGGAAATTGACTAAATAAATCAACATAGGTCTTCTGAATTCAAACACCAGGTCAAAAATTCACTTTTAGACTACTTATTAAAATAAAATATTTTGAGTTATCACATCCTCATTCTCCCACTTTTGGAGCTTCCAACTTTGGGGACTTCTACAGAGGATTTATTGGCAATCCTCCTTCATCTTCATCAGCAAAGAGATGGATTATAGAGGCTTTATCACCATCATCTTCTCCATGCGGCAAGCACCACCATTGTTGCAGTTTGTGAATCTCTCCGTCGTGTTTCAGTGCGAAAATTCTCTAGGAATCATTTCTTGGAATTTTGAGCTCATTTTTGGTTCTACGTTTTCACGAGAGGTAAGGCTACAATCTTGTTATTCAACTCTCCCCTCAGATATCATGGTTTTACAGAGTTTTAGGGCCATCTTTGGGACCCTTTGTTTCATTCTGGATTTTTGGGCAGCCTTCAGTATTTTGGCTTTTCTGAATTGTAGGATTGGAATTTTTGGATGATTTTTTCGGGGAAATTTCCAAGACTCGAAGATCTACAATATTGGTATGCACCATTTTCCCTAGATCTGAGCTTTTGTTGGGGTTTATGTATAATCTTTAGAACACCTTGCTGCATTCGTGCACAGTTGGAACTTGGTGGATAATTCAAAGTGTTTATGGGTTTTCTCCTTCATCCGAGCATGATATTTGGAGTTCTTTGGCTCAATTTGTATCTACTCTCGACAAGGAATCCAATGGTACCTCTCTTGCAGGATTTAGAGCACGTTTGGTTAGGTAACTTTAATGATCTTTCCAAGTGCTATTATATGGATTACTGCAGTCCCTGTTTGTCACGCCCCGGGTGTAAACCAGAACCCGGGCCCGTCTACAGATCCGCCGTGCTCACGGTATTTCCCGTGTACACAAAGCACCAAACTTGCTCAGATATAAGAGATAACAATAAAAGAGCAAAAAAAACAGAGCTGAACTAAAACTAATACATCTCAGACTGAAGCTGGAAATAAAATACAATACATCTGTATAAATGATACATCAGTCTCTCCCAGCTCACCAAAATAAATACAACCTGCTGGCAAAAGCCAGTCCCAAATGTAAAAGTACAACCGTCTGAGGAAACCTGGGTACACCAACAGTCCAGCTAACACGCTCATCCTGCCTCGAGATCTATCTACTCAGCCGTCCTCTCTCCTCGACCCGCCGCTGAAAGCCCAGCAGCACCCGCAGAAGACACTGCAAAATAGGAGAGAAGAAAAAGAAGAAAGAAGAATGGGGGTGAGAACTACTAGTAAACCAGTAGCCTCCCCTAGTGGGTAAAACCTCAAACTCTGCCACACCCACTAGGTCTACCAGAGGCAAAAAGGAAAGAAGAGTGGTAAGAAAAGAAACCGCTGAAGAAGGGGAATCTACCACTATTATGCCTCTAAAATACAGTCCTAGACTGGAATAACTGTATGCAACAATAACCAACCGTCCCAGATGAACCCAATCTGTACCGCCCTCATCATCGGGCAAATAAGCCGCGCCGATGTGATGGCAAAATTCCTGCTGCCGCCCTCATCATCGGGCCAATAAACCGCACCGATGTGATAGCAAAACCTGTCCATAACTGTCCAGCCCCGGCCTCCGAAGGGGATCTCGAGGGGAGCTACCCACACGAGTAAAGCATCACCGGGCAATAACCGCGCCGGTGTGATAAAAGCATCACCGGGCAATAACCGCGCCGGTGATAAAAGCAGGATTGGATCACAACTATAAGGCCCCCAGTGGAACACAACCCTCCACTAAAAGAAAACTGATTCCCCAATCAGATGCAAAAGTAACCATCCGGTCAATCGCCCAATATCCGCGATTGCCGCAATACCCCACAATCCACGACCAGGTCTCACAACCGACCTCCGGTCAACCGCCCAAAATCCGCAGTCGCCGGAATAACCCACGATCACAAACATGTCCCACATCCGACATCTGGTCAACCGCCTACTATGCGCGGTTGCCACAAAACCCTCTAGTCCATAATCATGCCCTATCACCGATGTCCTATAACCGACATCCGGTCAACCGCCCAATATCCGCGGTCGCCGCCAAAACCCATGATCCATAATCCAGGCCCCGTCTACACTATCCCAAACCCCTGCTCAAACCCGAGCAAACCCACCTGACTAACGAAAAGGAGAAAGAAGCAAACAAGGTTTCTCCTAAGTCAAGTTCCAGCATGAAAGTGTAGCGATAAAAGATGGCCTACCTAGATGTCCAAACAAGCATGCAAGTGTTCTCAAGGAAATAAAGGAAAAGGCGACCCATAGTGGTTCCACATGTGTAACAATTAATAACTCCGCATAGATATAACCATCATGCTAAAACATTATCCAACCACACATGTCTATAATCCATGATAAAGCATCACCATCCACCTATGCATGTCATAAAGTCATCAAATAGTGCCAACCACTAACAAGATAATCATAAAGCCCATAATAAAATAATCCAACCCACATGCAAGGTTAAACGCTAACATTCCATCCATACCAACATGTATAAGTCCCAACCACTATCAGATATCCACAATAGTAATTTCCATATGAAAGGCTCACAATTTATATCACTTAAGCATGCATGTCCAAATAAAGGGATCACTCTAATATTCCTAGTGAGCATGTCAAAATAGAGGTAAACAACAACCACCCACCTCGATCGCTAATTCCAAGTCCAGAAAGTGCTCTCGCCCAAACCGATAAGCCGCCGCGATCGCTGTACAAAATTCCCAAAAGAACATACATAATTACATACAATGCTCACACAAATCTGCCCCAAACACAATAGTCCACAGTTTCCCTATTTTTCCTGCGAGAAATGCCCAGAAAATTCCAAGAAAAATACCGTCACGATCCTCGCGACGAACCCGTCGAAACGACTACCTGCACGCTCAAATCCGAGTTTCCTACACTGAGAAACAAATCCGACAAGGAAACCACCCCGAAATAAACTGCTCTCAAAAACTGAACCACAAGATTCTGTAAACAGGGATATTCACCTTCGGGGCAAAATTCAGAAAATTCCAAGAAAATTTGGGGATATTCCTCGTGATGTGTAGATGCAAAACGCCTCTCGCCCCAATCCGATGCCTGTGCGCGAAGATATCGCAAAAATACCACACCGCTGTCCCAAAACTCCGCCCCAGAAAATGAGGTCACAAGATGATCCGAAAAACCTATGAAAAGCTCGGAATGGGAAAAACCAGTAAACATGGGGAACGTAGCCCTACCTGTCGTGAAGCCAATGGCGCAAGAATCACAGAAAAAGGTGCTCGGGGTTAGCCGGGGGAGTCCTCGCACCAAAACGCGACGAAGAAGACCACAAACGAACGAGCGTCGCGCAGCGCCGTAAAAATGGTAACCTCGGGATGCGTGCCGCTGAAAAATTTGGAAATCTGCAGATGGAATCGCCACAGGGAGAGGAGAATTTCTTGTGAAGGTTGCACTGTGAAAAGATGAACAAGGAAGAAGCTCGCTTAAGTTGAACTCGGCATTTAAATACAAGCTGGAAACAAATCCGAAAATACCCAACATATCCCATTTTCCGGGCGCTCCCGATTTCGGGCGGCAACAGTGTTGGGCCCGGTCCAACACTGTGCGCGCCCGAAACCGCCTCCGGCCTCCACGTCGCCCCCGCAACAGCGGACAGCCACGCTGGCCGTCCACTGCGCGACACGTGGGCCAACGCTGCGGCGACACGTGGCGGGCCCGAGCGCGGGAAAGCCCGGTCAGCGCGCCCACGTGCCGCCTGCGCCCGCCGCCTGCGCCCCCTACCAGGCGCGAATCCCGAGGCGCCCCGGTTCACCTCCGTGGACCCAGACTCCATGAGCCCACCAACCAAAAGACGCCACGTGTCCCGCCGGTCCATGCACCACGCCCGCCTGCTCCGTAGACCAAGTCCACTGCACCGACCAATCCAAAGAAGCCACGTGTCCAACCCCTAGTGCACGACGGTCCGTGGACCGCGCGCCTGCCCGCGCACCCGCGCGCCCGCCCGCGCGCTGCCCGCGCCCACGCGCTGCCCGCGGCCGCCCTGCCGCCTGCCCGAGCCCGTCCGCCGTGCTCCGCCGCTGCCCGCCGCCGCCGCCGCTGCCCGCCGGCGGCCGGAAACACTGTTCCGGCATGAACAGTACCCGATGCTCAAAAATAACAAGTGGGTAGTCCGTTTTGACCGTTTTCGCGCACTGAATCCGAATTTGATGTCCATTTTGCCAAATTCCAACCCCAAAATTTGCCGATGGCATCCGGAAAGGTATTGCTTGGTCCAAACTTCGCGCTGAGTCCATTTTTAATATCCGCATCGCGCAAAACCACCTCTAACGATCCGACGGAGTCCATTGATCACCCACGTGATCCAGTAAGCCCGAAGTCCGCCACAACTGTCCCATTGGTGCACAAACACCTCCAACACACAGTACAAGCTCCCCAGATGTCACCAATGACTCCACCACAGCTCTGCAGAGATCCAGGTCATCACATCCTCCCCCACTAAAAGAAAGTTTCGTCCTCGAAACTAAAATCAATCCTCAACCTGAAACCTCAACCAAATAGAGGGGGTAAATATCCAATCATCCACCACTCAAGCTCCCAAAGCTGTCTAATACCTCCTCCAGAGACGCGATACAACCCTCGGGTCTCTAACTAGAACAAAATAGAGGCGGGCATTCCAGAAAACCGCACCACCTCATCCAAGTACAGCTGGGCTAACCGCTCGAGCTACCAAGTAGCCTGCATCGGTACTGGCATCTGCTCATCCCAGGGCCTCAGATAAACCAACCACAAGTCTATCGGCACAAATGCTCGATCCCAATACCTCGGTATCCCCAAGGTATCCTATATAAGCCCCCCAACTGATCACGTAGACTCTGCTCTCAAATCTCTAAACCGTCGGGATGTAGAAGCAATTCCCCGACTCTCCGGCATCAACACCCAGCCAAAAGTCTACTCATCCACTGCGAAACATCCGCCTCGCTCCCGAAGTCAAAACTATAGAGGCGAAGATAACCCTCAAGCAACCCAAGCACACCAACACCTCCAGGCCTGGCTCCCCTAGAAAACTGTCCTTGCGGCATAATCAACCGCCGCGAAAGGAAACCGAACCCGCCAGCCCAACAAGTGACCACCACACCGACCGATGTAACATATGTGCTCCAACAGTCTCAGAAATCCACTATCCTGGAAAAAGAAATCGGGAATGCCTCCACCGACTGATCTGTCCTCCATCACCCGGCGCCAAGCGCCTTAATCAGAACTCGCCTCAGGCGGTAGATCCCAATCCAAAGGAACCACAATACCACGCTCCACACCCGGCGCCTACTCCCACGAGGCGTCCTAAATCCGTACTGGAGGGACCCAATGAGTTACAAGGTATCTTGGCGCAATCCACTCTCAGGCACTCATATCCTATGCACCCCGTCCCGCTATACATGGAGCGTGCAGTTCAGCAACTGCGTTAACTCCTGACATAAAAGGCCTCCAAGTACTCTCTATCCCCCTCTGAACAAGACCCTGCCTCCAAGGGCTCCATACTCAATCCCACGAATCGGAATGACTCATCCGCCAAAACTGGCTCACTCGATCGCCGCAATCCCACAGCTTACCCGCTGCCGACTATCCACCCTGCCTCGGTGCCCCAACACTAAACGTCGGCACGGAGGGGGCTACTCGCTACTCCGACCACTGTGCCACTGCGCTGATCCGACAACTGTGTCGCCGCTCCGCTGATCTGCCCCCAATACTCCTGCCCTTCGGGTCCGGAGCTCTCAGACTCCAATCTGGGTATCCGGCCCGAAACAACCAGCTCTGACCCAACTGCCGCACGAAGGTGCACCCGGGTCAGGGCCCAACGTCGGGGAGACACCGCTCACCACGACAAAACCGCAAATCAGCACACCCCAAATACTCGACCCAATCTAGCGAAAGTCAAAGACATCACTCTAATTTTGTAACTTTATGTTGTCTGCAGCCAACATAACTGTCCCACAAAAATAGGATATGTCGATCCCTCTTCACTCACAGGAAGAGTCAAACAAATAAATCACCGACTTTCGCAAAATGTCGCGTCTCTCACGCACTAACATCCTAGGGTCAACCGAAAAGCCTAGGGTTTCCTAAGTCCCAAATGACCTATCCCTAAGCTCTGATGCCACCTAATCTGTCACGCCCCGGGTGTAAACCAGAACTCGGGCCCGTCTACAGATCCGCCGTGCTCACGGTATTTCCCGTGTACACGAAGCGCCAAACCTGCTCAGATATAAGAGATAACAATAAAAGAGCAAAAAAACCAGAGCTGAACTAAAACTAATACATCTCAGACTGAAGCTGGAAATAAAATACAATACATCTGTATAAATGATACATCAGTCTCTCCCAGCTCACCAAAATAAATACAACCTGTTGGCAAAAGCCAGTCCCAAATGTAAAAGTACAACCGTCTGAGGAAACCTGGGTACACCAACAGTCCAGCTAACACGCTCATCCTGCCTCGAGATCTATCTACTCAGCCGTCCTCTCTCCTCGACCCGCCGCTGAAAGCCCAGCAGCACCTGCAGAAGACACTGCAAAATAGGGGAGAAGAAAAAGAAGAAAGAAGAATGGGGGTGAGAACTACTAGTAAACCAGTAGCCTCCCCTAGTGGGTAAAACCTCAAACTCTGCCACACCCACTAGGTCTACCAGAGGGAAAAAGGAAAGAAGAGTGGTAAGAAAAGAAACCGCTGAAGAAGGGGAATCTACCACTATTATGCCTCTAAAATACAGTCCTAGACTGGAATAACTGTATGCAACAATAGCCAACCGTCCCAGATGAACCCAATCTGTACCGCCCTCATCATCGGGTAAATAAGCCGCGCCGATGTGATTGCAAAATTCCTGCTGCCGCCCTCATCATCGGGCCAATAAACCGCGCCGATGTGATAGCAAAACCTGTCCATAACTGTCCAGCCCCGGCCTCCGAAGGGGATCTCGAGGGGAGCTACCCACACGAGTAAAGCATCACCGGGCAATAACTGCGCCGGTGTGATAAAAGCATCACCGGGCAATAACCGCGCCGGTAATAAAAGCAGGATTGGATCACAACTATAAGGCCCCCAATGGAACACAACCCTCCACTAAAAGAAAACTGATTCCCCAATCAGATGCAAAAGTAACCATCCGGTCAATCGCCCAATATCCGCGATTGCCGCAATACCCCACAATCCACGACCAGGTCTCACAACCGACCTCCGGTCAACCGCCCAAAATCCGCGGTCGCCGGAATAACCCACGATCACAAACATGTCCCACATCCGACATCTGGTCAACCGCCTACTATCCGCGGTTGCCACAAAACCCTCTAGTCCATAATCATGCCCTATCACCGATGTCCTATAACCGACATCCGGTCAACCGCCCAATATCCGCGGTCGCCGCCAAAACCCATGATCCATAATCCAGGCCCCGGCTACACTATCCCAAACCCCTGCTCAAACCTGAGCAAACCCACCTGACTAACGAAAAGGAGAAAGAAGCAAATAAGGTTTCTCCTAAGTCAAGTTCCAGCATGAAAGTTTAGCGATAAAAGATGGCCTACCTAGATGTCCAAACAAGCATGCAAGTGTTCTCAAGGAAATAAAGGAAAAGGCGACCCATAGTGGTTCCACATGTGTAACAATTAATCACTCCGCATAGATATAACCATCATGCTAAAACATTATCCAACCACACATGTCTATAATCCATGATAAAGCATCACCATCCACCTATGCATGTCATAAAGTCCTCAAATAGTGCCAACCACTAACAAGATAATCATAAAGCCCATAATAAAATAATCCAACCCACATGCAAGGTTAAACGCTAACATTCCATCCATACCAACATGTATAAGTCCCAACCACTATCAGATATCCACAATAGTAATTTCCATATGAAAGGCTCACAATTTATATCACTTAAGCATGCATGTCCAAATAAAGGGATCACTCTAATATTCCTAGTGAGCATGTCAAAATAGAGGTAAACAACAACCACCACCTCGTTCGCTAATTCCAAGTCCAGAAAGTGCTCTCGCCCAAACCGATAAGCCGCCGCGATCGCTGTACAAAATTCTCAAAAGAACATACATAATTACATACAATGCTCACACAAATCTACCCCAAACACAATAGTCCACAGTTTCCCTATTTTTACCTACGAGAAATGCCCGGAAAATTCTAAGAAAAATACCGTCACGATCCTCGCGACGAACCCGTCGAAACGACTACCTGCACGCTCAAATCCGAGTTTCCTACACTGAGAAACAAATCCGACAAGGAAACCACCCCGAAATAAACTGCTCTCAAAAACTGAACCACAAGATTCTGTAAACAGGGATATTCACCTTCGGGGCACAATTCAGAAAATTCCAAGAAAATTTGGGGATATTCCTCGTGATGTGTAGATGTAAAACGCCTCTTGAATCGCCCCAATCCGAGGCCTGTGCGCGAAGATATCGCCAAAATACCACACCGCTGTCCCAAAACTCCCCCCCAGAAAATGAGGTCACAAGATGATCCGAAAAACACATGAAAAGCTCGGAATGGGAAAAACCAGTAAACATGGGGAACGTAGCCCTACCTGTCGTGAAGCCAACGGCCCAAGAATCACAGAAAAAGGTGCTCGGGGTAAGCCGGGGGAGTCCTCGGACCAAAACGCGACGAAGAAGACCACAAACGAACGAGCGTCGCGCCGCGCCGTAAAAATGGTAACCTCGGGATGCGTGCCGCTGAAAAATCTGGAAATCTGCAGATGGAATCGCCACAGGGAGAGGAGGATTTCTTGTAAGTTTGCACTATGAATAGATGAACAGGGGAGAAGCTCGCTTCAGTTGAACTCGGCCTTTAAATACAAGCTGTAAACAAATCCGAAAATACCCAACATATCCCATTTTCCGGGCGCTCCCGATTTCGGGCGGCTACAGTGTTGGGCCCGGCCCAACACTGTGCGCGCCTGAAACCGCCTCCAGCCTCCACGTCGCCCCCGCAACAGCGGACAGCCACGCTGGCCGTCCACTGCGCGACGCGTGGGCCAACGCTGCGGCGACACGTGGCGGGCCCGAGCGCGGGAAAGCCCGGTCAGCGCGCCCACGTGCCGCCTGCGCCCGCCGCCTGCGCCCCCTGCCAGGCGCGAATCCCGAGGCGCCTCGGTTCACCTCCGTGGACCCAGACTCCATGAGCCCACCAACCAAAAGACGCCACGTGTCCCGCCGGTCCATGCACCACGCCCGCCTGCTCCGTAGACCAAGTCCACTGCACCGACCAATCCAAAGAAGCCACGTGTCCAACCCCTAGTGCACGACGGCCCGTGGACCGCGCGCCTGCCCGCGCCCACGCGCTGCCCGTGGCCGCCCTGCGGCCTGCCCGAGCCCGTCCGCCGTGCTCCGCCGCTGCCCGCCGCCGCCGCCGCCGCCGCCGCTGCCCGCCGTCAGCCAGAAACACTGTTCCGGCATGAACAGTACCCGATGCTCAAAAATAACAAGTGGGTAGTCCGTTTTGACCGTTTTCGCGCGCTGAATCCGAATTTGATGTCCATTTTGCCAAATTCCAACCCCAAAATTTGCCGATGGCATCCGGAAAGGTATTCCTTGGTCCAAACTTCGCGCTGAGTCCATTTTTAATATCCGCATCGCGCAAAACCACCTCCAACGATCCGACGGAGTCCATTGATCACCCACGTGATCCAGTAAGCCCGAAGTCCGCCACAACTGTCCCATTGGTGCACAAACACCTCCAACACACAGTACAAGCTCCCCAGATGTCACCAATGACTCCACCACAGCTCTGCAGAGATCCAGGTCATCACATCCTCCCCCACTAAAAGAAAGTTTCGTCCTCGAAACTAAAATCAATCCTCAACCCGAAACCTCAACCAAATAGAGGGGGTAAATATCCAATCATCCACCACTCAAGCTCCCAAAGCTGTCTAATACCTCCTCCAGAGACGCGATACAACCCTCGGGTCTCTAACTAGAACAAAATAGAGGCGAGCATTCCAGAAAACCGCACCACCTCATCCAAGTACAGCTGGGCTAACCGCTCGAGCTACCAAGTAGCCTGCATCGGTACAGGCATCTGCTCCTCCCAGGGCCTCAGATAAACCAACCACAAGTCCATCGGCACAAATGCTCGATCCCAATACCTCGGTACCCCCAAGGTATCCTATATAAGCCCCCCAACTGATCATGTAGACTCTGCTCTCAAATCTCTAAACCGTCGGGATGTAGAAGCAATTCCCCGACTCTCCGGCATCAACACCCAGCCAAAAGTCTACTCATCCACTGCGAAACATCCGCCTCGCTCCCGAAGTCAAAACTATAGAGGCGAAGATAACCCTCAAGCAACCCAAGCACACCAACACCTCCGGGCCTGGCTCCCCAAGAAAACTGTCCTTGCGGCATAATCAACCGCCGCGAAAGGAAACCGAACCTGCCAGCCCAACAAGTGACCACCACACCGACCGATGTAACATATGTGCTCCAACAGTCTCAGAAATCCACTATCCTGGAAAAAGAAATCGGGAATGCCTCCACCGACTGATCTGTCCTCCATCACCCGGCGCCAAGCGCCTTAATCAGAACTCGCCTCAGGCGGTAGATCCCAATCCAAAGGAACCACAATACCACGCTCCACACCCGGCGCCTACTCCCACGAGGCGTCCTAAATCCGTACTGGAGGGACCCAATGAGTTACAAGGTATCTTGGCGCAATCCACTCTCAGGCACTCATATCCTATGTGCCCCGTCCCTCTATACATGGAGCGTGCAGTTCAGCAACTACGTTAACTCCTGACATAAAAGGCCTCCAAGTACTCTCTATCCCCCTCTGAACAAGACCCTGCCTCCAAGGGCTCCATACTCAATCCCACGAATCGGAATGACTCATCCGCCAAAACTGGCTCACTCGATCGTCGCAATCCCACAGCTTACCCGCTGCCGACTATCCACCCTGCCTCGGTGCCCCAACACTAAACGTCGGCACGGAAGGGGCTACTCGCTACTCCGACCACTGTGCCACTGCGCTGATCCGACAACTGTGTCACCGCTCCGCTGATCTGCCCCCAACACTCCTGCCCTTCGGGTCCGGAGCTCTCAGACTCCAATCTGGGTATCCGGCCCGAAACAACCAGCTCTGACCCAACTGCCGCACCAAGGTGCACCCGGGTCAGGGCCCAACATCGGGGAGACACCGCTCACCACGACAAAACCGCAAATCAGCACACCCCAAACACTCGACCCAATCTAGCGAAAGTCAAAGACATCACTCTATTTTTGTAACTTTATGTTGTCTGCAGCCAACATAACTGTCCCACAAAAATAGGATATGTCGATCCCTCTTCACTCACAGGAAGAGTCAAACAAATAAATCACCGACTTTCGCAAAATGCCGCGTCTCTCACGCACTAACATCCTAGGGTCAGTCGAAAAGCCTAGGGTTTCCTAAGTCCGAAATGACCTATCCCTAAGCTCTGATACCACCTAATCTGTCACGCCCCGGGTGTAAACCAGAACCCGGGCCCGTCTACAGATCCGCCGTGCTCACGGTATTTCCCGTGTACACGAAGCGCCAAACCTGCTCAGATATAAGAGATAACAATAAAAGAGCAAAAAAAACAGGGCTGAACTAAAACTAATACATCTCAGACTGAAGCTGGAAATAAAATACAATACATCTGTATAAATGATACATCAGTCTCTCCCAGCTCACCAAAATAAATACAACCTGCTGGCAAAAGCCAGTCCCAAATGTAAAAGTACAACCGTCTGAGGAAACCTGGGTACACCAACAGTCCAGCTAACACGCTCATCCTGCCTCGAGATCTATCTACTCAGCCGTCCTCTCTCCTCGACTCGCCGCTGAAAGCCCAGCAGCACCCGCAGAAGACACTGCAAAACAGGGGAGAAGAAAAAGAAGAAAGAAGAATGGGGGTGAGAACTACTAGTAAACCAGTAGCCTCCCCTAGTGGGTAAAACCTCAAACTCTGCCACACCCACTAGGTCTACCAGAGGCAAAAAGGAAAGAAGAGTGGTAAGAAAAGAAACCGCTGAAGAAGGGGAATCTACCACTATTATGCCTCTAAAATACAGTCCTAGACTGGAATAACTGTATGCAACAATAACCAACCGTCCCAGATGAACCCAATCTGTACCGCCCTCATCATCGGGCAAATAAGCCGCGCCGATGTGATGGCAAAATTCCTGCTGCCGCCCTCATCATCGGGCCAATAAACCGCGCCGATGTGATAGCAAAACCTGTCCATAACTGTCCAGCCCTGGCCTCCGAAGGGGATCTCGAGGGGAGCTACCCACACCAGTAAAGCATCACCGGGCAATAACCGCGCCGGTGTGATAAAAGCATCACCGGGCAATAACCGCGCCGGTGATAAAAGCAGGATTGGATCACAACTATAAGGCCCCCAGTGGAACACAACCCTCCACTAAAAGAAAACTGATTCCCCAATCAGATGCAAAAGTAACCATCCGGTCAATCGCCAAATATCCACGAATGCCGCAATACCCCACAATCTACGACCAGGTCTCACAACCGACCTCCGGTCAACCGCCCAAAATCCGCAGTCGCCGGAATAACCCACGATCACAAACATGTCCCACATCCGACATCTGGTCAACCGCCTACTATCCGCGGTTGCCACAAAACCCTCTAGTCCATAATCATGCCCTATCACCGATGTCCTATAACCGACATCCGGTCAACCGCCCAATATCCGCGGTCGCCGCCAAAACCCATGATCCATAATCCAGGCCCCGGCTACACTATCCCAAACCCCTGCTCAAACCCGAGCAAACCCACCTGACTAACGAAAAGGAGAAAGAAGCAAACAAGATTTCTCCTAAGTCAAGTTCCAGCATGAAAGTGTAGCGATAAAAGATGGCCTACCTAGATGTCCAAACAAGCATGCAAGTGTTCTCAAGGAAATAAAGGAAAAGGCGACCCATAGTGGTTCCACATGTGTAACAATTAATAACTCCGCATAGATATAACCATCATGCTAAAACATTATCCAACCACACATGTCTATAATCCATGATAAAGCATCACCATCCACCTATGCATGTCATAAAGTCCTCAAATAGTGCCAACCACTAACAAGATAATCATA
This sequence comes from Tillandsia leiboldiana, assembly GCA_029204045.2. Lineage (NCBI taxonomy): Eukaryota > Viridiplantae > Streptophyta > Magnoliopsida > Poales > Bromeliaceae > Tillandsia > Tillandsia leiboldiana. The sequence goes on from CM055061.1 coordinate 26,338,347, forward strand.
AAGCCCATAATAAAATAATCCAACCCACATGCAAGGTTAAACGCTAACATTCCATCCATACCAACATGTATAAGTCCCAACCACTATCAGATATCCAGAATAGTAATTTCCATATGAAAGGCTCACAATTTATATCACTTAAGCATGCATGTCCAAATAAAGGGATCACTCTAATATTCCTAGTGAGCATGTCAAAATAGAGGTAAACAACAACCACCCACCTCGATCGCTAATTCCAAGTCCAGAAAGTGCTCTCGCCCAAACCGATAAGCCGCCGCGATCGCTGTACAAAATTCCCAAAAGAACATACATAATTACATACAATGCTCACACAAATCTGCCCCAAACACAACAGTCCACAGTTTCCCTATTTTTACCTGCGAGAAATGCCCGGAAAATTCCAAGAAAAATACCGTCACGATCCTCGCGACGAACCCGTCGAAACGACTACCTGCTCGCTCAAATCCGAGTTTCCTACACTGAGAAACAAATCCGACAAGGAAACCACCCCGAAATAAACTGCTCTCAAAAACTGAACCACAAGATTCTGTAAACAGGGATATTCACCTTCGCGGAAAAATTCAGAAAATTCCAAGAAAATTTGGGGATATTCCTCGTGATGTGTAGATGCAAAACGCCTCTTGAATCGCCCCAATCCGATGCCTGTGCGCGAAGATATCGCCAAAATACCACACCGCTGTCCCAAAACTCCGCCCCAGAAAATGAGGTCACAAGATGATCCGAAAAACCCATGAAAAGCTCGGAATGGGAAAAACCAGTAAACATGGGGAACGTAGCCCTACCTGTCATGAAGCCAACGGCGCAAGAATCACAGAAAAAGGTGCTCGGGGTAAGCCGGGGGAGTCCTCGCACCAAAACGCGACGAAGAAGACCACAAACGAACGAGCGTCGCGCCGCGCCGTAAAAATGGTAACCTCGGGATGCGTGCCGCTGAAAAATCTGGAAATCTGCAGATGGAATCGCCATAGGGAGAGGAGGATTTCTTGTGAAGGTTGCACTGTGAAAAGATGAACAGGGAAGAAGCTCGCTTCAGTTGAACTCGGCCTTTAAATACAAGCTGGAAACAAATCCGAAAATACCCAACATATCCCATTTTCCGGGCGCTCCCGATTTCGGGCGGCTACAGTGTTGGGCCCGGCCCAACACTGTGCGCGCCCGAAACCGCCTCCGGCCTCCACGTCGCCCCCGCAACAGCGGACAGCCACGCTGGCCGTCCACTGCGCGACGCGTGGGCCAACGCTGCGGCGACACGTGGCGGGCCCGAGCGCGGGAAAGCTCGGTCAGCGCGCCCACGTGCCGCCTGCGCCCGCCGCCTGCGCCCCCTGCCAGGCGCGAATCCCGAGGCACCCCGGTTCACCTCCGTGGACCCAGACTCCATGAGCCCACCAACCAAAAGACGCCACGTGTCCCGCCGGTCCATGCACCACGCCCGCCTGCTCCGTAGACCAAGTCCACTGCACCGACCAATCCAAAGAAGCCACGTGTCCAACCCCTAGTGCACGACGGCCCGTGGACCGCGCGCCTGCCCGCGCACCCGCGCGCCTGCCCGCGCGCTGCCCGCGGCCGCCCTGCCGCCTGCCCGAGCCCGTCCGCCGTGCTCCGCCGCTGCCCGCCGCCGCCGCCGCTGCCCGCCGCCGCCGCCGCTGCCCGCCGGCGGCGGGAAACACTGTTCCGGCATGAACAGTACCCGATGCTCAAAAATAACAAGTGGGTAGTCCGTTTTGACCGTTTTCGCGCGCTGAATCCGAATTTGATGTCCATTTTGCCAAATTCCAACCCCAAAATTTGCCGATGGCATCCGGAAAGGTATTCCTTGGTCCAAACTTCGCGCTGAGTCCATTTTTAATATCCGCATCGCGCAAAACCACCTCAACGATCCGACGGAGTCCATTGATCACCCACGTGATCCAGTAAGCCCGAAGTCCGCCACAACTGTCCCATTGGTGCACAAACACCTCCAACACACATTACAAGCTCCCCAGATGTCACCAATGACTCCACCACAGCTCTGCAGAGATCCAGGTCATCACACTGTTTTAGTTTTGATTTGAGCAATGCACCTTGGAATGCGGATAACTTTGTGGATACAAGGTCTTTTTCAGAAATTCAAGTTGGGACTTCTTCTTAACTTCAAGGTGAGCAAATTCTCTTATGTGATATGTGGATAAATCCTTTTGGAAAAGCCCCTGATTAAGCTTGGAAATGCTAGCAAGTTTATGTTAGCAGTTTTGGACAGCATTGTGACATTTGTGGTATTTGAATGTTAAGGGAGTTTAATGGTGGATTTTTGAGGACTTGAAGGTATTTATATGAAAGAGGAGATCCTTGTTTTACTGTTGGAGACTTCATTTCGAGGTATTTGAGGTTGCATATACTTTTTATTTAACCGTGTTGCACTTGCTGAAATTCTGGAATTTGAGTGCGCAGTGTCCATTGTTTCTGTGATTGCGCCCAATCCGTGAGGCGGATTTGGATGATTTTTACGACATCAGACTCTTGGGAGGATAAGGATTACTCACGCCAAAATTCAGCCATATCGGGCATCAGATCGTCAAGTTTCAGGTGGGTGGTTGTGCTTTGCTGAAAACGATGATTTACCCACTCGGGCTATTGGTTTCCCTCATGGCCTAGTTGATTGGTGTTCTCTTCTCCTTGGTATAATATGCTTGGATATCCATGTTTAGATTAAGTTATTTGATCCTTAGCTTATGCATGAGTAAATGATTAGTTGGTTGAAATTATATTATAATCTCATATGAAGTTGATTATAAGTGATCATCCTTAAACCTATTCTATGTGAGGGTAATTAGGAAACTAATCTTCAACCTACACCTTGTGATGAACTGTTAACATAATTATGTGAGAATGATAGTGATAGTTATATGTGAATGGTTGATTGATTTATGTGAGGACTTGATGGGGTTATGTGAGAAGTGCTTGGTTGCTTATGTGAGAAGGACTTGGTTGTTTTATTTGAGAATGGCTTATATGAGAGTAGTTGGTTTGGTGATCCTTAGCCTCCACTTTGTGATATGAATTATAGTTGTTGATTCTTAACCTACAATGTGTGATGTTGAGCATAGATGTTGATTCATAACCTATCTATGTGAGAATAATTAGTTGATTGCTCTTTGATCTAGCTTATGTGAAAATGGGTGTTGATGTTGGTTATTGATCTAGTCGATGTGAGAATGACCTATGCTTTTGATTCCTAGTTCATTCATGAAAAGATGGTTATCATTGTGAGTTGAGGCTTGTTCCTTATGAGACTAAGCTTTGTTCATGACTCCTAATTCCTCAAAATGAGATTGGATGTTGTTGGTAGATCCTATGTTCCTCCTATGTGAGATCAATGAAAGTTGTTGAACCTTAGTCTATTCATTGGTGATACTTGATTGAATGTCCATGTTTAAGTGATGTTAAAAGATCTTTAGCATATCCATGTGAGAATGTGAGGTTTGATAAGTGTTGCACTCCTTTAGGTGATGTTGATGATAAATGATGTTCTTTAACCTATATTCTGTGTGAGTTATTCCTTATGAGAGTATATACTATTCATGATCTAATCTGTGTAAGAACACTATTAGATGCCTTTCTTTCATTCTACATGAGGACACTTGCATGCTTGTATGGACATCTAGATAGGCCACCTTTTTCTGCTACACTTTCATGTTGGAATCTGACTTAGGAGAAACTATGTTTAGCTGTTCTCCTTTATATTCAGATGCATGTTGCTCGAGTTAGAGCAGGGGTTCGGGATAGTGTAGTCAAGGCCATTGAGTCTGGGACAGGTTAGACTCGATTATGGATTGTGGGGCACTGTGGTAACCGCGGACATTAGGCGGTTAGCCAGATGTTGATTACTTTATCAGATTTTGGACTTGTGGGGTGTTGCGGCGATCGCGGATATTGGTCGGTTGACCGGATGTTTACTTATGCATCAGATTGGGTATCAGATTTCTCTAGTGGATGGAGTTTCCCACTTATTGAGTATTATTGCACCAGATTGGGGATCGGGGTTTCATTAGTGGATGGATTTTCCCACTTTGATCATAGTCATGATCAAAGTCCTGCTATACAGAGATACTTGTTACTGAGATACTTTACTCGTGTGGGTCACTCCCCTCGAGTGCCACTCCGGAGGTAGGCTTTTGGACCCAGCCATGTGTGCCGGTCTGATACTTATTTTGGGATGCGAGCCATGTGGGCCGATCCCGCGGTTTCGAGCCATGTGTGCAGATTCCGCTGAGCAGGCAATACCAGTTTTACTGGTGGTACTATATTGGGTTATTTGGACAGATACTATTTTCTGATGCATTCATACAGTCATTTCGTTTGATACTGCATTTGGAGGCATACTAGTGGTAGCTTCCTCTTATCAGTATTTCTGTTTATAGCTTACCACCTCTCTTACTCCTTCTCTTGCCTCTAGTAGACTTAGTGGGTACGTCGGGGTTTGAGGCTTTACCCACAGGGGGGGCTACTGGTTTTACTAGTGGTTCTCACCCCCATTGTTGTTTTTCTCCTCTCCTCCCTTTGTTTTGCAGTGTCTGCTGCAGGAGTTGCGGATCTTTCGGTTGATGGTTCGAGGCGAGGGAGTCGTGAGATAGATCCCTACCAGTGTTGATTTCTACAGTGGGATAGATGTACCAACCCGGATTTTGGGTTTCACTGTACACAGTTGTATTTTATTACTTTAGTTTATCTCCCTTTTTGGATTTAAAGATGTTGTATAGGTGGCTTTTACTTGTATTACAGTTTCGGTGGATCGAATTATTGTATCATTATTTATGGGAGATGGATATTGTACTTTTATTTTTCAGTTGTATAGTGATTCAGATTTTTATTACAACAGTTTTCCTTTTGCTCTGATATCTGTTTAGTGGTTAGAGGATACTATTGCAGGTTGGACGCTTCGCCTATGCGGGGTTTCGCATAGGTGGCGGATCTGTTGGCGAGCTCGGGTCGCAGTTTTGACCCCTGGGCGTGACAGATATCAATCTCTTCTTCAGCTCATCAAAGCTCTACTGGCATTACTCAGTCCAAGCAAATCTGATTCTCTTCCTAGTCAATCGGGTAAGGGGAGTAGAGAGCTTCGCAAAGCCCTCAACAAACCGACGGTAATACCCTACTAAGCCCAATAAACTCCGGACCTCAGTAACCGTCGTCGGTCTAGGCCAATCCCGAACCGCATCAATCTTCGTCGGGTCGACTTCCACTCCAGCGGCTAAAACCACATGGCCTAAAAATGCAACTTCCCGAAGCCAGAATTCACACTTCTTAAGTTTGGCATACAACTTCTTCTTTCTCATAAGCTGCAGCACTATCCTCAAATGCTCCTCATTACTTTGGGAGTAAATCAAAATATCATCAATAAACACCATGACAAACTGTGGTGAACCGGATCTCTGCAGGGCTTTTATTGTGTGACCAGCAGCTTCTGGAGGCCTATGTGGCGCGTCGGCGGTGTTTGTGCACAATTTGGACACTAGTGATGGACTCAGTGTGTGAATTGGATCACAAGAGTAGACAGATGACCCCGTCGGATGTTTAGAAGTGGTTTTGCGCGCAATGAGTATTAAATTAGGGCTCAACGCGAAGTTTGGACAAAGGAACACCTTTCCGGATGCCTTCGGCAATTCTTACAGTTGGAATTTGGCAAATCGGACAGCGGATTTGGATTCAGCGCACGAAAACGATGAAAATGGACTATTCACTTGTATTTACCGGAGCCCAATCGCCAAAACACGAATTTTGAGGCTTTGGAGCACTGTTCCAGCGGCCGGAGTAGCGCCGGCGGTGACGGCAGGCGGCGGAGCGCGGCGGTGGGGTGAGGCGCAGCCGCTCGGTCCACCGGGCGAGGCGTACACCTGGGGCTTGGACGCGTGGCGGCCCCGGAGTGGCGGGCGCACGAGCACGCGGTCCATGGGAAGTGCGGCCTGGTGCATGGACCGGGCGGGGCCACATGGCGGCCACTGGTTGGCCGGTCCACGTGCGCTCGGTCCACGGAGCTGGTGTAGCCGGCCTCGGGGCGTGTGCCTGGCAGGAGGCACAGGCGGCGCTGGCAGTGCGCACGTGGGCGCGGCAGCGGGCGTTGACTGAGTGCGCGCCACGAGTCAGCACATCAGCGCGCCACGCGTCGTGCGGTGGATGGCCCCGCACGGCTGTCCGCTGTTCGGTGGGAAACATGGCTTCCCCTGGGCGATTCGGACGTGAACAGTGTTGGGCCGGGCCCAACACTGTAGCAGCCCGAATCAATTCGGGCGCCCGGAAGTAGGGACCTATCCGTCATTTCGTGATTTGTTTCTGGAGCGTATTTAAGCGACCCGAGCCGCCTTCTTCTCCCTTTTTCCTGAATTTCGGAGCCTCCCCTCGCCACGACGCCTTCAGCAAAGTTGATCCCCGTGCAGTGCTGCATCCATCTGTGGATTACAGGCATTTTAAGTGGCACACTTCTTGAGGTTTCCATTTTCTTCGGCACGGTGCGACGTTCCTTCGCCGGTGTTCCCTTTCGTCGCGTTTCGGTGCGCGAGTTCCACCGGCCTACCCCGAGCACCTTTTCCGGCGATTCTTCCGCCGTTGGATCGGTGACGGACAGGGCTACGATCTAGGTATTTCTAGCTTCCCCTCATTTCGCGCTTTTCATGGAGTTTTTCTGAGCTTACTGTGACCCATTTTGCTGTGGTTGAGTTCTGGACAGCGGCTCGGTTCTTCGGCGATATCTCCGCGCTCGGACATCGGATGGAGACGTGCCTATACACTTTTTGCATCTACGCGTCGCAAGGATTACCATCGTATTTTTTGGGGAATTTTCTGAGATTTGCCTGAAGGTATAATTCTTTCCCTTTACTGTGCAGAGTATTACAGTTGTGTATGTTGTGGAGTTTCGCGCTCACCGCATTGTGGAATTTGTAACTCGGCCTCTGGGACTCAAATTTTAACGTGTAGGTACTCGTTTCGAAGGGCTCAACGCGACGATCGCGACAGTATTTTTGTTGGATTTTTCAGAGTCCGTTCTGCAGGTGAAAATTGCACATCTTCAGGACTGGTTTCAGCAGATGGTGTATACTTGGATATTTTTAGCATATAGTGTAACTTTGGACCTTTTGTTGTACCCAGGAAGGTTCGCGAGTGTTTTTGGAGCACTGCTAGGAGCCGAGGTTTGCGCGACATGTACCATGGATACGGGTTCAGCAGATATGGTTAGCAAGTGGCCACACTCTTCACCGACCCCAGGTTTGCCTTGGATTGAGCACTTCAGGTGGGTAAGCTTAATATTGGTAACTGTGTAAGGGATGGTAAGGCTTTTATGTTAGGGTGAATGTAAGTGCACTTGTGGGAATGTCACCCCTCTATGATTGATAGCATGCATATTTAATGTACAACCAATATTTAGCATTGAGATGAAAAGCTTGAGGAATGGCCTAGATCATACAGATTGATATACTTTAGTAATGATCTTTTAGCATGCCAGGTTGCACATAGTCTTTTATGATATGATTACTCGATGGAGTAGGGGGCTATATCTATGTGCGGGTATTATTCTGATCATTCTTTTGATGGACCCTGGATTGTGGACAGGTGTAGTTCTTTAGGGATTCCGGCATGTTGTTTATTCCTAGAGGATCTATTATATGCTTTACCCCCTTTCATTTCCTTGAGGACATTTGCATGTTTGTATGGACATGTAGTTAGGCCATCTTTTACTGCTACACAACATATTGGAACTCGACTTAGGAGAAACCATGCTTTTTATGTTTCCTTCTTTGTTGGTCAGGTGGTCAGTGTTGCTCGGGTTCGAGCAGGGGTTGGGACTTTGTGTCTGGGACAGGTTGGAGTAGTTTGTGGGGTTTTGCGACGACCGCGGATATTGGGCGGTTGACCGGATATTTACTTATGAATCAGATTGGGTGTTAGTTTTCTCTAGTGGATGGAGTTTCCCACTTATCGTTTAGTTGCATCCGATTGAGGTCGGGTCTTTCTTTAGTGGTTGGGTTTTCCCACTTTGATCAGAGCCGTGATCAAAGTTCAGCTATACAGAGATACTTGTTACAGAGATACTTTACTCATGTGGGTTGCTCCCCTCGAGTGCCGCTCCGAAGTAGGCTTTTGACCGTGATGGGTACCGGTCCATCTTTTTGGGATTTCGAGCCTTGTGTGCTGGTCCCTTGGGATTTCGAGCCTTGTGTGCTGATCCCGCGGTTTCGAGCCATGTGTGCAGATTCCGCTGAGCAGGCAGTACCAGTTTTACTGGTGACACTAGATTGGGTTACTACCGGCATTTACCTTATTGTTGCGCTCTCGCCTGGGGGCCGAGTGGAGTCTAGTAGCTGTGTTTAGACCAGTGCTAGTGTTGTTGGGAGCCGTTTGGTTTGACGGTGGTCCCGTGTCGTTGAGAGTACTTTGACCGTTGTGTGTGAGGTTAAGCATGTTGAGTCTATCCGTTCTGAGAGAGAGCGTGGATTTCGACTATAGCCTGCATGAGCCACTATTCAATAGCTAGTTAGTCCGTTTGGACGCCCTACGTAATTCCTACCCGTCAGCGGGAGGTGGTTGTAGGTGGGCGCAGGTTTGACTGGACCAGATGTGGCAGTCAACTCGATTGGGTTGATTGTGCACTTCATGTGCTAGTGGTTGCATACCATTCTTTGGTTCTTCCCTTTTGAGCATTTAGATAGAGGCATGGTAGCTGTTGAGTGTCATCAGCGTTCTTGTTCAGTTCTCACGGCTTTGGTTAGTTTATGTCTCTTGAGGACTTAGTGGGCAGACCGTCGAGTCTGGTGGTGGTACCCACTGAGAACTCCCTTTTTGGTGTAGTTCTCACACCCTTTGGGGGTTTTCCCCCTCCTTTTTCCTTCCTCTCCTTTGTTTTGCAGAGTCTTAGCGGGTGTTGCTGATTCTGCGGTTATTGATCGAGGCGAGAGAGTCGCGAGCTAGATCCCTACCCGTCGTTGGAGAGTAGCGGTACCCCTTCAGAGGAGACCTGCAGTAGATTGGCTATTTTGTTTTCCTCTTTTGAGAGACTCATGTAGTGAGGACAGGATATGTACTGAGAGCCTGTACACTGATGTATTTATTGGACATACCTCCCTGTTGAGTTGTGAGTTTTGTATATGAGGATATTATATGATTATCATTTTTGGGAGATGGACATTGTTGTATTATTTCTAGTTGTACAGTTGTTGATTTTAGTTTTACAACAGATTTTCATTTATAGCTCTGATATCTGTTAGCTGTAGTACTTTTCTTGCAGGTAGGACACTTTGCCTATTCGGAGTTTGGCATAGGTGGCGGATCTGTTGGCGAGCCCGGGTCGCAGTTTTGACCTCGGGGCGTGACAGATTAGGCTGGTATCAGAGCCTAGGTTGTAGGTCATGGTGGACTTAGAAACCCTAGGCTTATGGTTTGACCCTTGGATGACTTCGTGAGAGTCGTGATTTATAGCGAGAGTCCTGATTGAGTTTTATACCTCTCCCAAGGAACGGGAAGAGTGATTAGCATGTTTATTCTCCTAAGTGATTATGTTGGCTGCAGACAACATAATGCTGTGGAACGGGTGACATGCTTTAGACTTTCGCTGGATTGGGTCGAGCACTGTAGTGAACCGGAATTTGGAATATAAATAAATGGAAATAAAAATAGTATGAAATACTATTGTTTATTGAGGTGAAGAATGACCTGGAAATGAATTGGGCCCAAATCGGGATTAAAATAAGATATCTAGAATCTTATGTGAGAAAGTGGGCCCAGATTGTAAGTGGAAAATTCACAGTCTCGGAAAATTCCGGGAAAATTACGGGAGCTCCGTAAATATGTTTTAAGGCCACAGTAAGAGTTTCGCGTTGATCGGACACCCGGATTGAGAGAACGGGCTCCGCCAGCGAATTCAAATTCAGTGGGACTTTTGGCAAATCAAAAAGGGTCCCGGAATTTCCAGCATAGGGTTTGCTGGTTGTTCGGCAGCTTTCGGTGGCCTTGGCCGTGATTGGACGCGTGTTGGGCCCAAGAAATGGAATTGGGGTGATATTTGGGCACAAGCGTTGGAAACCAGGCTTAAAAGAGATCGCGCGGGTCACTGGAGGACCCGTCGAGTGTTCAGAGGTGATTTCGCGTGTCGTGAATGTCAAATGTGGCCCCGGGCGAAGTTTGGAATGAATGTTTCCTCTTTGGGCGCCTCCGGGGAATTTTAGAGTTGAAATTCGGCAAATCGGGCTTCAGAATTGGACCCGGTGCGGAAAACCTGATCAGCGGGCTATCCGGGGGCATTCGGCAAATGGTTGGACGAGAATTTGGAAAAACGGACATCGTTTTTGGACTCAGCGCGCGAAATCGCTAAGAATGGACTATTCATTTGTTGAATTTGGAGCCCGGTAGGCGTGCACGCAAATCGAGGCATGCACGGCACGTAAATCGAGGCATGCGCGGCACGGACCCCGAGGAGGCCGCTGCGCGCCAGTCGAGGCGCGGCCGAGTGACAGGACGCACAGAGGCGCGTCAGGTGCGTAGGCGCACCTCTTGCGCGGGCCACGTGGGGGCCGCCACGTGGCGGACCCCTGTTAGCGCCCGCGCGGGCGCTGGGGCGCACGCCCGTGTCACGGGCGCGTGTCCCGCGCCTGTGGGCAGCGCGGTGTCACGCGCCCGTGTGGCGCGTGGACTGCGCGGCCGCGTGGCGCGCAGAGGCGCGGCCACGTGGCCCGCCTTAGCCCTGCCTGGACCGGGTGCACCCGGCTGGGTCTTGTAGACCGGCGGGTGCACCGTAAACCGGTGGGCTGTGGACCCCCCCCTCTCTCCCTTTCTCTTCTTCTTCTCCTTCTTCCTCCCCGCAAGCCACCTCCTTTCCTTCTTTCGTTTTCTTCTCCAACCGAGCGAGAGGGAGAGTGAGGGAGGAGGTTGTGGGAGATGGCGTTTCGCGCCGCGGGCCTCGTGGAGCGCGCGAGGCTTCCGATGGGGGCGTTACGGCGGCGGCGGCGCGGTCGGGTAAGTCCCGCGCTTTGCTTTTACTGTATTTTTGCACAGTTTGGGAGCGTTTTGTGGGCCTTGGTTTAACCCCTAACTCTCATCTGTGTTAGGGACCATATCTTGCTGCACCGTTTTGCGTGCGGACCCCGATAGTGTGCACCGTTTTGCGTGCGGTCTCCGTTTTGCGCGCGGGTTCTGGCACCGTTCTCGGTTTTGCGCGCGGGTGCAGAAAATATGCGCAGTTTTGGGCGCAAACCCGGAAAATATACACCGTTTTACGTGCAACGTTGGAAAAGGGACTTGCACCGTTTTGCGCGCCAGTGCGAGGTATGTGCTCCGTTTTGCGCGCAGGTTGGACTAACGGACACCGTTTCGCGTGTAGGTTCTAACAATGCATCTCGTTTTGCGTGCAGGGCTGGATGAAGGTGCACCGTTTTGCGTGCAACCCTACAGTGGAGCGTGCACCGTTTTGCGTGCTAATACGGGGTACGTGCTCCGTTTTGCTTGCGGTTTGGACCGGTGCTCGCCGTTTTGCATGTAGAATCTAATGGTTTGCATCGTTTTTCGTGCAGGCTAGGAAAATGATGTGCACCGTTTTGCGTGCAACCCTACAGTCAGACGTGCACCGTTTTTCGTGCAGATTTGAGGTACGTGCACCGTTTCGCATGCAGGTCGTGTTGTCGCGCATGGTTTTGCGTGCCGGTTAAAGTGACGCACACCATTCTACATGTGGGTTATTAATTTAATAACGTGCACCGTTTTGCGCGCAGGTTTGGTGAACGTGCACTGTTTTGCGTGCAAGCTTGAGGGAACAAGTGGAATCGCGCGGAGACCAATTGCAAGTGTCTACAAGCAATTGGGGACACTACAAGGTGGGGGATTCTGCCGAAATTGGGTGACCTCTCCCCTTGTTCTTCTGCTTTTCGATTCGAAGCATGATAGTAGCCTGTTAGAGGCGTTAGGTAATTATGATTATGATTGCCTGTGTAGAAGGACACAGATGAAAAGTGCAACTGTTGGTTGCCAGAGATAGAGGAATAGATGTGCATGTGCAAATGGACACAGAGCAAAAGTGCAACTGTTGGTTGCCAAAGATATATGATGATTATGCATGCGTAGAGATAATTATTATTTTATGAATAAGATGAAAATAATTGCATGCATGAAAAAGGATTAGCTATTATGATTGTGATCCTGTTAGGGTATGACCCTAGGAATCATGTGACATAAGGAAAGGAAACATGTTGGTAGCAAGACTAGGAGAAAACCTAGTTTCAGGGTTCACTGAGTGACATCAAAACTTAGGAGATTATCCTAGGGTTGGATGAGTGGCATTGTCTTAGGTGATAACCTAAGGACACTGGATAGAGTGATCAACATAGAGTCATGAAACTCTAGGATGAGTATAATATGGAACTTAGGTAAAGGGAACCTAAAGTGATCCAGAGGAGTTTAAACTCACAGACAAGGAATTAGATTCAGAGTAACTCTAAGTTAAAAGTGAAATCAAAAATAGAGTCAAGTGAACTCTAGGATTCAGTAAGGAATCAGGAAAGTGGGATAAGATCCCAAGGTTAAAGAATTAAACAAATATAACCCTAAAGAGTCATGGGGTGTCTGGGCAAATGGACGATAACTTTAACTTCAATCTGAGTTAAACAAAGAAAATGAAATGTGTAAGAGTCCAGGAGACTCTCTGGTTACCCGTGTGGCAAGACCTAGGGTAAGGGATGAAAAAGTGATTAATAAGCCAGACAAGCAAATTTCTCAAGATAGAGCTAAAATTTGGTTAATAAGCAAGACAAGTAAATTACTTAAGATAAAGAAAATGTAAATGACGCCTTCGAATTTGAGACTCGTCAAGTGGAGCAGGACTCCCTGGGCAGTGACCCGTCGGACGAGGTACTTTCGAAAGGCTTAAAGTTAAGTAAGCTAAAAGTGGCTAAGAGCATAAAGAGAATGTAAATGGCGCCTTCGAATTTGAGACTCGTCAAGTGGAGCAGAACTCCCTGGGTAGTGACCCGTCGGACGAGGTACTTTTGGAAGGTTTAAAGCAAAAGCAAATAGCTAAATGCTCAAAGGAAAGAGTGATAGTAATTGCCAGTGGCAATGTGAGCTGGAGACTCGAGTGAGAAAGAAAAGAAAAGCAAGTGCTTAAAAGTAAAAATAAAGACAAATGCGTAAAGTGCAGAAAAGGGCTGAGCGCCCAGAGGAAAAGAAATGAAAGATAAGAAAAGATAATAAAACGGGCGTCCTTCGAAGGTTGAAATGTGGTTCTGTGGGACGTAAAGGGTTTGCCCTCTCCCCTGGCGCACCTGGATCGGACGTAAAGGGCAGCCCCCCCTCCGATAGCTGGTGGCCCGAAGAACACATTTACTTCGTAGGACGGGGTAACACTTACGGGTGTTATCGGCAACCTTAGAAATCTTATCTGATGGTAGCAGGACTACCGGGCTCGGGCCCGTTGGATAAGAGTTTCTGAGGGTTAACTTGAACTAAAGCACCAGAACTTAAAGAATAAAGAGAAATTAGAGTGGCCAAGGTGGCCGGGTTAGTTTAACCCTGTGTACAGCGGCATAGTGGCCGAGTTGGTGCTTAGCAGCCTAGTGTGGCTAGACAGAGTAGTGCTGGGTCGATGAGTACACACAGATAGTGTAGTGATCATGTATATTGCATAGCCGCATTTTGATGTTGAGGATTTTAGTTTCCTAGCACTATTATTATTGCTTCCATTGGACCAAGTGGTGTAGGACACTTTTTCTCGGTGGTTGAACCCACTGGGAACTCTGTTAGGAGTTCTCACACCCCTTGGGTGCCCCCCCCGCACAGGTTCAGGTATGGATGCAGCGATCACGTCGGTTCAGAGGCAGACGGCGAGGTATACGTCAGGGGCAAGGGCCCAGCAGCATAGAGACCTAGAGGGTCTAGCAGAGGTATCCCATTTTTATATTTCTTGAGTGAACCTTGTATGGTGAGGAAATGATGTAAAAGAATTGTAATAACTTATTTGCAAGTTGAGAGATGTAAAATGTAATAAAGTTTATTATGGTTCATTCTTATCATGCTTTCATATCGGCTTTAACTGTTTATTATTGAATGAAAGTTTAAATTAGTAATGATCTTACTCTGATATTATATCTCATCATACACATTGTTTTGATTCGAGATGGATGTTACCGTTCCTTTCGGGT